>JAGIQG010000005.1:110768881-111968881 GCA_024679065.1 Sphyrna mokarran
CACAGGCTCGTTGGGCCAAAGGGCCTGTTTCCCGTGCTGTGTTGCTCTAAAAAAAGAACAATACAGCACAAACAGGCCCTTCGGCCCACGAGTTGCGCCGATCATATCTACCAATCCACAGACCTATCTATAACCCCCTATCCTATTCCTTTCCATATACTCATCCAGAAGTCTCTTAAAAGACCCCAGTGAGTTTGCCACAACAACCTCCGATGGCAGTCGGTTCCATTCACTCACCACCCTCTGAGTGAAAAACCTACCCCTGACATCTCCTTTGTATTTGCTTCCCTGCACCTTAAATCTGTGTCCTCTCGTAGTGACCATTTCAGCTCAGGGAAATAGTCTCTGAGAGTCCACCCTATCTATTCCTCTCAACATTTTATAAACCTCTATCAGGTCGCCTCTCAACCTACGTCTCTCCAGTGAGAAGAGTCCCAGCTCCCTCAACCTATCTTCATAAGGCCTGCCTCCCAATCCAGGCAGCATCCTTGTAAATCTCCTCTGAACTCTCTCAATAGCCTCTACATCCTTCCTATAATGAGGCGACCAGAACTGCGCACAATACTCCAACTGGGGTCTGACAAGAGTCTTATAGAGCTGCATCATTACCTCCTGACTCCTAAACTCTATTCCTCAATTAATGAAGGCCAGTACACCGTACGCCTTCTTGACCACTTCCTCCACCTGCGAGGCCGATTTAAGAGTCCTATGGACCCGGACCCCGAGATCCTTCTGCTCTACAACACAGCTAAGACTCCTACCCCTTATATTGTACTCCTTCATCCCATTATTCCTGCCAAAATGGACCACTACACATTTATCTGCGTTGAAGTCCATCTGCCACTTCTCCGCCCAGTCTTGCATCCTGTCTATGTCCCGCTGCAACTTTTGGCATCCCTCCAGACCATCCACAACACCACCGATCTTTGTATCGTCGGCGAACTTGCTAACCCATCCCTCCACTTCCTCATCCAGGTCATTTATGAAAATGACAAACAGCAGGGGTCCCAGAACAGATCCTTGGGGCACTCCACTGGTTACCGACCTCCATGCAGAACAAGACCCATCCACAACCACTCTCTGCCTTCTGCTGGCAAGCCAGTTCTGGATCCACGAGGCCAAAGCCCCTTGGATCCCATGCCCTCTCACCTTCTCCAGAAGCCTTGCATGTGGGACCTTATCAAACGCTTTACTAAAGTCCATGTACACTACGTCCACTGCCCTTCCTTCGTCAATGTGTTCAGTCACATTTTCGAAGAACTCAAGTAGGCTCGTAAGGCATGACCTGCCCTTGACAAAACCATGCTGACTATTTCTAATCAATCCAAACTTCTCCAAATGTTCATATATCTTATCCCTCAGAAGTCTCTCCATCAGCTTACCAACCACTGAAGTCAAACTCACCGGTCGGTAATTTCCTGGACTATCCCTGTTCCCTTTCTCAAAGATAGGAACCACATCCGCAATCCTCCGGAACCTCTCCCGTTTCCATGGGCGACGCAAAGATCATCGCCAGGGGCTCTGCAACCACTTCCCTCACCTCCCACAATAACCTAGGGTACATCCCATCCGGTCCCGGCGTCTTGTCTATCTTGATAGAATTTAACAGGTCTAACACATCCTCTTTCCTAACATCCACATACTCAATCTTTACCGTATGCCGAAACCTGCAGTGCAATCTCCCAGTTCACTTTCCACCATGAATACCGAGGCAAAGTACTCATTAAGCACCTCTGCCATTTCTTCCGGATTCACACAGACTTTTCCCCCTTCACCTTTTATAGGTCCTATCCCTTCTCTTCTCATCCTTTTACTTTTCACATATTTGTAGAAGGCCTTGGGATTCTCCTTAATCTTACCTGCCAAGGCCTTCTCATGACCCCTTCTGGCTCTCCTAATTTCCTTTTTAAGTTCCCTTCTACACACCTTATACTCCTCTAGATCCCTAGCTCTCTGAACCTTTTATATACCTTTTTTTTCTTCCTAACTAGGTTCACCACTACCTTCGTGCACCACGGTTCCCGCGTCCTACCAGAACCTCCTTGACTCCTCGGAACGTTGTCTTGCAGTGCCCTAGACAAACATTCCTTGAAAAACCGCCACTTTCCTTCTGTACTCTTCCCCAAGAACACCTCCTTCCAGTTTATGCATCCAATTACCTGCCTAATGTTTTCATATTTCCCCTTACTCCAGACATACATCTTCCTAGCCTGCCTGATCCTATCTCTTTCCATCGCTGTCGTGAAAGAGATAGAATTATGATCTCCATTCCTAAGATGCGCACCTACCGTGAGATCCGACACCTGCCCTGGCTCATTAGCAAGCACCAGGTCAAATACAGTCTCTCCTCTCGTAGGCTTTTCCATGTACTGTGTCAAGAAACCTTCCTGAACACACCTAACAAACTCCACACCATCCAAACTCCTTACCCTTGGGATATTCCAGTCGATGTTTGGGAAATTGAAATCTCCCATCACGACAATCCTGTTATTTCTAAGGCTTTCTTCTGGGCCCTAGGATAAGCAGAATACTTCAGACCCCAAATTCCATTCTTTACTGGATCGTCTAATCTCCTCTTATTGTTTACCTGACTATCTGGGACCAATGTCATTGCAGTAATAAGTCTCACAACACCAGGTTAAAGTCCAACAGATTTATTTGGTGGCACAAGCCACTAGCTTTCCAAGAGGTGCTACTTCATCAGGTGAGGAAGGAACTGATGAAGAAACAGTGCTCAGAAAGTTAGTGGCTCGTGCTACCAAATAAACCTGTTGGACCTTAACCTGGTGTTGTGAGACTTCCTACTGTGTTTACCCCAGTCCAATGCCTGCATCTCCACATCATGACTACCAATGTCATTGGCCATAACCTTCTATTACAATCACCTGAATCTTGCCTGATTTCTGATCCCTGATTCAGGCAACTGTCAGGCCTGATGTACTTAAATATATTTAAGGGACCCTGAAAGTTATATTGGCCAATTTCTCATGTGAACAAGCTGGGGCAAGAATGACACATCCCATTCAACATTATCTTTTCAGCCCCAGTCACAAGATTGAGCCTTTAGTTCATTCACAGGGTTATAAAGAAGTGTATCTATTATCAGTTCAAGTTGCTGAATTATCCCTCAGTTGTTTTCTTAATTTTCTTAGCCATCCCTGCAATGAATGGTAATTCATGATTTGCTTGGTCACCAACACAGTAGGTATTTATTTGTTCATTCTATTTACTATAAAATATATGATCCAAAATTGCTTCTACACTTTCAAAGTTTTACAATTAAATTGTGAAGTTTTATTTCTTGCAACCATAAACTCCAAAATAAAATTAATCATTTTGACATTTGATACCCAAATATTAGGCACAAAATAATTTATTGACCAAATTTTTATTCGATATTGTTTAGGTCAAAGTAAAACATCTCAATGCTGGCCACAAAAAACATAATTTGCCTTTAGTGGTTTTAAGGAGATTTCTAATAAACCACAAAAATGTTAGGTTTTAATAAACCACAAAAATGTTAGTTTGGTTACCAAAAAAATCAGTTGAGCTTCTGGTTTAAAATGTTGAATGCTATTGATGTTGTGTTTAATTGTCAAAACATTTTCTTTTTAATGTCTTCAAAATAAGATATTTTCTGATGCTCCTAATAGATGGCATTTTCTGACATGTTATTTAATCTCAATTCTATGTTTTCTCTTTTAATTATTAAATTGTGTGCTGTGTTTTGTGGGCTTTTAAATGGCCCGTATGAAATGTCTTGGGTCGGAGTTCTTTTCGTGTAGTTCTTTTCACCTGCAAAAGTAAAATTCTGAAATTTTCCTTGTTTTAAATTGAATTATATTATGATTAATCTCTACAGGAATCCTTAGCCTCTCACTACCTTGCATTATGGCCATTCTTAGTTCTGACACTAGGGTACGAAAGTTGACCATCTTTTTAGTCGTAGCCAGCAATACAACTGAGCCAGATACTATACATGGAAGAAACTAACATCGGGGGGAGGGAGACAACGAATTGCTCTTAGCAGTTCAAAAATGGGAATAATTGAGATACATAGGTTATGTATTGTATATCAATCATTGTTTCCAAAATGAAATTGGATAATTATCTGAAGTGAGAATACTTAAGAACTATGAAGGGCGAGCCATTGATGTCATCTATATGGATTTTAGTAAGACGTTTGACAAAGTCCCTCATGGGAGGTTAGTTGAGAAGGTCAAGGCTAATGGGATACAAGGACAGGTAGCTAGATGGATAAGTAACTGGCTTGGTAATAGGAGACAGAGTAATGGTGGAAGGGTGTTTTTCTAGCTGGAGGTCGGTCACTAGTGGTGTGCCACAGGGCTTGGTACTGGGACCTCTTCTATTTGTAATATATATAAATGACTTGGAAGAGGGAGTAAGTGGAGTGATCAGCAAGTTTGCAGACGATACAAAGATGGCTGGACTTGCGGATAGTGAGGAGCATTGTCAGGCGATACAGCAGGACATAGATAGGCTGGTAGCTTGGGCAGACAGATGGCAGATGGAATTCAATCCTGATAAATGTGAGGTGATGCATTTCGGGAGAAAGAATGTAAGGGGGAGGTATATAATAAAGGGTAGACCTATTAAGAGTATAGAAACGTAGAAGGACCTGGAGGTGCAGGTGAACAAGTCTCTGAAGGTGGCAGAGCAAGTGGAGAAGGTTGTGAAGAACCCATATAATATGCTAGCCTTTATAGGAAGGGGTATAGAGTACAAGAGCTAGCCTTTAATGTTGCAGTTGTATAAAACGCTGGTTAGACCTCATTTGGAATACTGCGTCCAGTTCTGGTCACCTTACTACCAGAAGGACATGGAGATTCTGGAGAGAGTGCATAGGAGTCATTGTAAGAGCAGTTTTTGCATTGTCAATGACACATAGAACATAGAACATAGAACAATACAGCACAGAACAGGCCCTTCGGCCTTCGATGTTGTGCCGACCAAAATAAAAAGCAATGCCCCTCCAAACTAAACCATTCCCTTCTCTTCCATATACTTATCAATTAACCTCTTAAACGCCACAAACTTGGCGCATCTACAACAGCTGCAGGCAGGGCATTCCACTCCCTAATCACTCTTTGAGTAAAGAACCTACCTCTGATATCCGTCCTATAACTCATACCCCTTAATTTAAAGCTGTGTCCCCTCGTGCTAGCTTTCTCCATCCTAGGAAAAAGGCTATCACTGTCCACCCTATCTAAACCTCTAATCATCTTATATGCTTCAATAAGATCCCCTCTTAGCCGCCTCCTTTCTAACGAAAACAACCTCAAATCCTTCAACCTCTCTTCATAGGACCTGCCCTCAATACCAGGCAACATCCTGGTAAACCTCCTCTGTACCCTCTCCAATGCCTCCACATCCTTCTTATAATGTGGGGACCAGAACTGCACACAATACTCCAAGTGCGGCCGCACCAGAGTTTTGTACAGTTGCAACATGATGCTGCGGCTCCTAAATTCAATTCCCCTACCAATAAAAGCCCTACCACTACCACTACACTCCCCCTACCACTTTCAGGGAGGTGATGATCTAGTGGCATTATTACTAGACTATTAATACATAAACTCAGCTAATGTTCTGGGGACCCAGGTTCGAATCCTGCCACAGTAGACAGTGGAATTTGAATTAGACTGCTAAGACTTTATCAATGACTTTCCTTCCATCATAAGGGTTAGAAGTGACAACATTCATTGATGGTTGCACAATGCTTTGTACCATTTGCACCTCCTTAGTACTGAAGTCCATGTCCATATGCTGAAAGATCTGAACAACATTTAGATTTGAAAAGTGACATTCATGCCACCCAAGTGAGTCTTCTGTGCTGTTTACATGGTAGTTGGGCAGGGGTGCAGTGGCCCAATTTACTGAATATGCAGTATCAGAGAACTAACAGGAGTTACTGAAACAGGCATTTGGTCCAGCTGTTTTATGCCCTATATGAACTTCTACCTTTTCTACTTAATCCCAACCCATCAGCAAAACTTTTCTATTCCTTTCTCTGGGTTTCTCTTAAATACATCAATGCTTTTCTTTTTTCATTCATTCATGGAATGTGGATATCGCTGGTTGGATCAGCATTTATTCCCCACTGCATTTGAAGGTGATAGTGAACTACCTTCTTGGACAGTTACAGCCACATGGTGTAGGTATGGGGGGACATTCTTGGATTTTGTCCCAATGACAGTGAAGGAAGTGATATAGTTTCAAATAAAGATGAGGTGTGACTTGGAAAAGGAGCTTGCAGGTGGTGATGTTCACATGTATCTGTTGCCCTTGCCTTTGTAGGTAGTTTGGATGATGTCACTGAAGAAGTTTTGACAAGTTACTGCAGTAGATCTTGTATTTGGCAAATAATACTGCCTCCATATGGCAGTGGTGGAGGGAGTAGTCAAATAGCCTGCTTTATCCTGGATGGGATTGAACCTCTTAAGTGTTGCTGGAATTGCAGTCATCCATGCAGTAGAGTATTCCATCACACTCTTGACTTGTGCTTTTAAGATAGTGGACATGCTTTGGGGAGTCACTTTACTGCAGAATTCCAAGCCTTTGACCTGTTCTCATTGACCACAATATTTATACGATTAGACTAGTTAAGTTTCTCATCAAATGTAGTAGCGAGGATATTCAAAGTTGTAGATTCAGTAATGGTAATGCCATTGAATGTCAAAAGGAGATGATTATATTCTCTCTTGCTGGAGATTGACATTTCCTGTCACTTGTGTGGTATGAATGTTGCTTCTCAAGTCTAAATGTTGTTCGGGTCTTTCAGCATATGGACATGGACTTCAGTACTAAGGAGGTGCAAATGGTACAAAGCATTGTGCAACCATCGTCACTTCTATATATCGTCACTTCTAACCTTATGATGGAAGCAAAGTCATTGATAAAGTCTTGGCAGTCTATTCCCAAATGTACAGGAATCTAAAATTAGAGGGCATAGGTTTTAGGTGAGAGGGGAGAGAGACAAAAGTGTCCAGCGGAGCAATTTTTCACACAGAGGATGGTGAGTGTCTGGAACAAGCTGTCAAGTAGTAGAGGCAGGTACAATTTTAAATAGTTATGTGGATAAGATGAGTATAGAGGGATTTGGGCCAAATGTGGACAGTTGAGATTAGCTTAGGAGGCTTAAAAAAAGGGAAGGCACAGACAAGTTGAGCCAAAAGGCCTCTATGACTCTAAAGCAGCTGAGGAACTTCTGCAGCAACATCCTGGAATAGAGATGATTGACTGCCAACCACCACAACTACCTTCCTTTGTGCTAGGTATAATTTCAACCAATAGAAATTCTTTTCCCAATTTCCATTTACTTCAATTTTACTGGAATCCCTCCATGTCCCTTTGGTTTAATGCTGCTTGCTCTCAAGGACAGTCACAGTCAGCTAATCTCTACACTTCAGCTCTTTTGTCTATATTTGTACTAAGGCTACAATGAGGTCAGGAGCTGAGTGCCTTGGCAGAACCTAAACTGAGCATCAGTGACACGTCATTGTAAGAGCAGTTTTTGCATTGTCAATGACACTTTCAGGGAGGTGATGATCTAGTGGCATTATTACTGGACTATTAATACATAAACTCAGCTAATGTTCTGGGGACCCAGGTTCGAATCCTGCCACAGTAGACAGTGGAATTTGAATTAAATTTTTTTACAAATCTGGAATTAAGAATCTATTGATGACCATGGAACCATTGTCGACTGTGGGGAAAAAAAAACTCATCTGGTTCACTAATGTTCTTTAGGGAAGGAAATCTGTTGTCCTTCTCCATCTGGCCTATATGTGACTCCAGAGCCATAGCAACGTGGTTGACTTTCAACTGCTCTCTGAACAAGCACAACTAGGGATGGGCAATAAATTTGACTAGCCAGCAATGTCCATGTCCCATGAATAAATTAAAAAAACCTTCCATCACTTTTCCGATGATCAATAGTAGAAGGATTGGGTAATTGGCTGGTTTGGATTTGTCCAGCTTTTTGTAGACATACCTAGGCAATTTTCACATTACCGGGTAGATGCCAGCATTGTAGCAGTACTGGAATAGCTTGCTTCAGGGTGTGGCTATTTCTGAAGAACAAGTCTTCAGTGCTTATAATGGGCATGTTTCTAGGGAGCAGGGTCTTTGCTACAACCAGTTCTGTTACATATTTCTTGATATCTCATCCAGTGATATTGGCTGTAGTCTTGCATCTATGAGGATAAGGACATAAGGAGGAAACCAAGATGAATCATCCATTCTGCACTTCTGACTGAAGCTTATATCAAATGTGTAATATATTAAGGGCAACTCGATGATGCTTCAGAACATACAGGCTTTTTATTAGTAAAGTAGTGAATAATGATATATACAAAAAGGTTCTGATGAAATAACTATGTGATAGTCCAGTGACATTATCAGAATGCTATCAATCCCAATATCTGCTTTTCACTGCAATCTCTCCATGTGGTAGCAAGTTCCACATCATCACCAGCCTCTAGGCAAAAACATATTCTTGAACTCAGTGCTGTGTGTGGCTCCAGCACACAGCACAATTACCGAGTGTTAAAGAATGCAGAAACTCAACCGATACTCCGCCTAACTTGAAATTCCTCTAACACTTTTTTGCTTGTTTTGCTGCTAACAGTCAAATTGATATAATTCTATCGCCCAATCTCCTCATATGTTTTTATTAATTTGCATAGCACATGAGTGATTGTGGTCAAATGTTTTTGCCAGCTTCAAGAGGAAGTAGCCTTTCAAAATCTGTCCACAGTCTTTGGTCAGCTGAAAGAGGAAGCAAGTAAAAGCTACTTTTCAATCAGTCAGTTTAACCCATTCATTGCTTCCTCAGAATGATAAGAATAAAACAAGTATGATAGAAAAGGGATAGATAAAAACTGAAAGCCTCATTTGGTTTAATCAGTAGCATAGAAGTTAGCACTGCTGACTTACAATGCTAGGGACACAGGTGATGTGGCTGTCTGCCCTTCCAAGTCTATGAGCAGTTTGAGCTGGCCTTGGGAGCTGAAGAAAACCAGTACAAGAATGATACCATGTTCTTTGGAACTGGGCTGGCAGATCCTTTGTCTCCTTCACTGTCAGGATAGATCAACTTAAAAGTGCAGGGATATGCATCAAAAACTGGGCTGTGGGCGCAACACTTTCTCTCTCTACCATCAGGAAAAAACCTGGTGATCCGATGTGAGGTCCTGTCTGTGTTGCACATGGTGCAGGTGCGGCCTATCCCCAAATCCTACACAGCAACAGTGACCCAGGCCATCTTCAAATTTATCTGGAGATCAAAGATGGATCACATCCGGAGGGAAGCAATGCCGAAATCTCCAGAGAACGGAGGGAAAAGTATTCCCAACACTGCCCTCATCCTAATGGCCATCTTTGAGTGAGGCTACATCAAGCTGTGTGTAAATCCTCAGTACACTAACAGAAAGTGCACTACTTTTTGAGGTTCTACGTCTCCCCAGTGTTGCAGAGGATGGGTCTGGCCACAATGCCGCGGAATGCTCCAAGTAATTGGACCATATTGCAGCACCTGTCCTTCATGGAGAAATTTTTCCACAAACACACCTTTGACCACATTGTGATCAAGCAGTGGTCAGCACGTAATGTTCTTGAGCCCCTGAGAGAAAAGAAGATGGTGGATCCTGTTGGATGGTTCCCTGAGCAAACTGTCAGTGTCATCTGGCAGAACGCCTCATCACCAGAACTCACAAACAAGCACCAAAATCTGGCTTGGCTAGTGGTGAGAAAGGCACCCTCGAAGCAGCTGCAGGGTGATGAGACAGTCACACATCTCATTGTGGAATGTGCCTTCGCAAAGAAGGTCTGGAGTGAGATAGAACATAGAACAATACAGCACAAACAGGCCCTTCGGCCCACGAGTTGCGCCGATCACATCTACCAATCCACAGACCTATCTATAACCCCCTATCCTATTCCTTTCCATATACTCATGGAATATACTGGGGTCTTTTAAAAGACCCCAGTGAGTTTGCCTCAACAACTTCTGACGGCAGTCGGTTCCATTCACTCACCACCCTCTGAGTGAAAAACTTACCCCTGACATCTCCTTTGTATTTGCTTCCCTGCACCTTAAATCTGTGTCCTCTCGTAGTGACCATTTCAGCTCGGGGAAATAGTCTCTGAGAGTCCACCCTATCTATTCCTCTCAACATTTCATAAACCTCTATCAGGTCGCCTCTCAACCTACGTCTCTCCAGTGAGAAGAGTCCCAGCTCCCTCAACCTATCTTCATAAGGCCTGCCTCCCAATCCAGGCAGCATCCTTGTAAATCTCCTCTGAACTCTCTCAATAGCCTCTACATCCTTCCTATAATGAGGCAACCAGAACTGCGCACAATACTCCAACTGGGGTCTGACAAGAGTCTTATAGAGCTGCATCATTACCTCCTGACTCCTAAACTCTATTCCTCGATTAATGAAGGCCAGTACACCGTACGCCTTCTTGACCACTTCCTCCACCTGCGAGGCCGATTTAAGAGTCCTATGGACCCGGACCCCGAGATCCTTCTGCTCTACAACACAGCTAAGACTCCTACCCCTTATATTGTACTCCTTCATCCCATTATTCCTGCCAAAATGGACCACTACACATTTATCTGCGTTGAAGTCCATCTGCCACTTCTCCGCCCAGTCTTGCATCCTGTCTATGTCCCGCTGCAACTTTTGGCATCCCTCCAGACCATCCACAACACCACCGACCTTTGTATCGTCGGCGAACTTGCTAACCCATCCCTCCACTTCCTCATCCAGGTCATTTATGAAAATGACAAACAGTAGGGGTCCCAGAACAGATCCCTGGGGCACTCCACTGGTTACCGACCTCCATGCAGAACAAGACCCATCCACAACCACTCTCTGCCTTCTGCCAGCAAGTCAGTTCTGGATCCACGAGGCCAAAGCCCCTTGGATCTCATACCCTCTCACCTTCTCCAGATGCAGTAGTATTTGTCGAGGTTCATCCCTGGCAGTTCAGTGACACAGGATTCTGTGCTCTACGAGCTGTTTCTAGAGACAAATATCAACTGCTGTTGGAGGGTCATCAACTCAGTGAAGGACGCACTTTGGTCTGCCCGAAACGTGCTGATCTTCCAGTTGAAAGAATTGTCCTCAACCACGTGCTGCAAACTGGCACATTCCAAGATCCAGGACGATGTGCTGAGGGGACTTGCTCAAGCTTGGGGTAGCAGCTGCAAAGGCACAATAGGGAAAGGCCACCTTGTAAAACCTTTCAGCCGAGGCAGACTGAGGGCCTGGTAATTGCAGAATATCCTCCAGGGCATGGCAGAGCCCCTTTTGTGAATTAGACTTTTAGCAAGAAGATCATTTGGGTGTGATTATCTTCGTCTTCATGCACAAATGTTGAAGTCATACCTTCATAAAAACATTACCGAACAGAAAGATGACATTGGTCCATCATATGGATGCTGATTCTCTGTAGAATAATCTAATAATTTCACTATTCAACCCCCCATTACCCTGCAAATTCATTTCCTTCAAATGCATATTCAATTTCCTTTTGAAATCATCTATCACTTCCACTTCCACCAAGAAATGAGTTCATTACTGCTCACTGCACTGCAGCACAGTGGCACATTCATTGGCACTGCTGCCTCACAGCGCTAGCGACCTGGGTACGATTTCCAACTTGGGCCATTTCTATGAGGAGTTTACGCATTCTCCCGATGTCTACATGAGTTTCCTCCCACAGTCCAAAGATGTAGGGGTTAGGTGGATTGGCCATGCTAAATTGCCCCTTAATATCAGGGAGCCTAGCTAGGCTAAATGCATGGGGTTATGGGGATAGGGTTTGAGTGGGATTATTGTCGGTGCAGACTCGATGGGCTGAATGATCTCCTTCTGCATTGTAGGGTTCTATAAAAATTCATCCTCACAGCTTCAAAGAGCAAAGAAGAACAAAGAACAAAACAGCACGGGAAACAGGCCCTTCGGCCCAACAAGCCCACGCCGCCACCCCGATGTTCCCACCTCTACCCGCGATCCCTGTCCATGTTTATAGATCTATGGATTAAAAACCAAAATTTGAGACAATTTAGGGAGAATTTGTTTTGCCAATTAGCCTAAGAGCACATCTTTGGGATGTGGGAGGAAACCAGAGCTCCTGGAGAAAACTCACGCAAGCACGGGGAGAATGCGCAAACTCCCACAGACACAGGCCCAAATCCATGTATCTGCACAGCACAGCGATAGTCACTGAGCTATTGTGTTGCCCATCAGATGGTCCAGGTCAAGCGTACACTAACGACGTGAAGCACTAGGATATCTCGAAAAAGATCCAAGAGCAGCCCTCTCACGACCCATCGCGTGTATGCCCCTTGTTAGACAACAAGGTGGACCAAAGCACCTGTAGGATAAAAACAAGTACATCAATATCTTCATCTATTTACACACTTCCCAGGGACTCCAAGGCTCATGATCCCTATTTTAAATCAGTTTTCTATACCCCTCCATTCCCATTCTGTTCATGTGCCCATCTAAGTATTTCTTAAATAACCCCAGAGTACCTGCCTCCACCACTTTATTTGACAGCGCATTCCATACTGCCACCACCCTCTGTGTGAAAAAACTCCCTCTAGCATCCAAATTATACCTTACTCTCCTCACCCGAAGCCCATGACCCCTCGTGCTATTTGAGTCCATCCTAGGAAAAAGCTTAACCCTGTTTACTCTATTTATCCCCTTCAAAATCTTGTACACCTCTATCGGACCTCCTCTAAGTCTACGTCTTTCTAAGGAAAACAGTCCCAATTTGCCTAATCTCTCTTCGTAACTCAGACCTTCCATACCAGGCAGCATCCTAGTGAACCTCCTCTGCACTTTCTCCAGAGTCTCCACGTCCTTCCGGTAGTAAGGCAACCAGAACTGGACGCAGTATTCCAAATGAAGTCTAACCAGCATTTTATACAACTGAAACATTAAAGGCCAGCTCTTGTGCTCTATACCCCTTCCTCTAAAGGCTAGCACACTATATGCTTTCTTCACAACTTTCTCCACTTGCTCTGCCACCTTCAGAGACTTGTTCACCTGCACCCCCAGGTCCCTCTGCGTTTCTATATTAATCTTCCCTACATCTTTTGCCCAAAACCTTAAAGCTGTGCGCTCTATTCCTTGTACTTTCAGCTAAAGGGAATGATATTTAACCTGTCATCATTTTGTACAGCTCTGTCAAATTTCCCCTCAATCTCCTTTGTTTCAGGAACAACCTCAGCTTCTTCAACTGAACCTTGCAGGTAAAACATTTATCCCTGGAACTATTCTGGTAAATCTCATCTGCACCCTCTCAAAGACTCTCAAATCTTTTCTAAAATAGAGTGAGTAGAACTGGATGCAATACTGCAGTTGCGACCTTGCCAATGTTTTGTAAAGGTTTAGCATAACTTCCCTGCCTTTGTACTTATTACCTCTGTTTATGAAGTTCAAGGTCCCATATGTTTTGCTATTTGTGCTCTTAATATGTCCTGTCACCGTCAAAGACATGTGTACATGAACTTCCAGGTCTCTCTATCCCATTAAACTCTTTAGAACCGTCCCATTTAGTATGCATTGCCTTTCCCCATTCCTTTTGCCAGAATGTAGCATCTCCCACTTCTCTAAATTCAGTTTGCCACTTGTTTGCCCATGCTGCTAGGCCCTATCAACCACACCTCCAAGCATATCATCTGTAAATTTTGACATTTTACTATGTATTCTAATATCCAAGACATTTGTATATATTTGTAAAAGCAACGGTCCTTGCACTGATCCTTGGGGAACACTACTGTTGACACATTCTCCAGACTGAAAGGCAACTATATGTCTTGATTCACTGTTTTCTCTGCTTAAGCCAATTTTTATCCAAGCCACATTTTCCATTAACTTCAATTTTGTTAATAACCTTTGTGATACTTTGTCAAATACCTTCTCAAAATTTCCATAGACATCTATTGCATTCCCTTTATTAGCTTCTCTGAAATGTCATGAAAAGTTCAATTAGATTCAAGCACAGCCTTCCCTTTTACAAACAATGCTCACTTTCCATATTTAACTCAAACCTCTTCAAATGTTTGTTTACTTTTAGTCTGCTGATTGTTTCTAAATATCATTCACATTAAAGTAAGTGACGCACGGTTACTAAAATGTCCTTAAACCATTTATTGAATAATGGGTTCTCATTTGGCAACACGAATCTGGCTAGCACGAGGGGACACAGCTTTAAATTAAGGGGTGATAGTTATAGGACAGATATCAGAGGTAGGTTCTTTACCCAAAGGGTGGTTCAGGAGTGGAATGCCCTGCCTGCAGCAGTTGTAGATGCGCCAAGTTTGGTGGCGTTTAAGAGGTTAGTTGATAAGTACATGGAAGAGAAGGGAATGGTTTAGTATGGAGGGGCATTGCTTTTTATATTGGTCGGCGCAACATCGAAGGCCAAAGGGCCTGTTCTGTGCTGTAATGTTCTATGTTCTATGAATCCTCTTCCATATCTAAGGAAGATCAGAAGGTTATTCCATTCCCACTTCCTTTAGCAACCTTGGATGAAGACCACCCAACCCATTGACTGATCCGCTCTATGCAAAGCCAACATTTCCAATACCTCCTGCCACTCAATTGTCACGCCAATTGGCGCCATCCTTGTTTCTCCCAATATTTTGTCGGCATCATCTTTAGTAAACACTAAAACAATGTGCTTTGCAAGTGTTATAACCTTGACCTGCATCATAAGTATATATCACCCTCTTGGTCCCTAATATAGTGAAACTGACGTCTGACTATTCTTACTCTACATGAAGTTTTTTTTTGTGTGGCACGGCAGCACAGTGGTTAAGCAAGATCACCAATTGTTCTGTTTCAGATTTGCCTGTCAATCTTTAGTTCCACTTTACCTTGACTAGATCCTCTCTCATCCTATTGAAGTTAGCTATCTTTCAATACATAAGTTCTACCTCTGATTGTTTCTTGTTCTTTTCCACTACTAATCTAAACCATATGGTACAATGATCACTCTTACTTAAGTGTTCTGCCATGGGTACTTGGTGCACTTGGTCCACCTCATTATCAAATATCAGTGCTAGCAATGCCTCCTTTTTAATTGGTCCAAGAACATACTGGTCAAGGAAATTCTCCTGACCACACATCACAAATCTTTCCATCTCCTTATCCATTACTTTGACATAATCCCAATCAATATTTAGTCAATAAAAAGGTCCTAGAATTATCACTCGGTTCTTATACATCTCTGTGTGATATAACTGCAGATGTGCTCCTCTATCCTTCACTCATTATTTGGAGGTCTTTGGAATAGTTTCAGTAGTGTAATCATCTTTTTTTGCTTCTCAATTTTAACTAGATGGATTTTATATTTGCCCCCTCAAGGACATTCTAGCTCTCTAAAACTATAATTCTTCCCTAATCAGTGCTGTTATACTACTTGAATATTAAGAATCCAGTCTTCATTTTAAGCTATATTTCCATTATTGCCATTATATCATAAGCCCACATGATCTTTTGTGCACGTAGCTCACTAATATAATTCACTACGCTGCATTGTAAACATGTCTTTCTGTCTATCATAGACCTATAGTACTTCTTAGTCTGTTCCCATCCAATGTAGTACTACTTGCTTCTCTAGTTCCATCCAACACACACACTTCTTGCTAGCACGAGGGGACACAGCTTTAAATTAAGGGGTATGAGTTATAGGACGGATATCAGAGGTAGGTTCTTTACTCAAAGAGTGATTAGGGAGTGGAATGCCCTGCCTGCAGCTGTTGTAGATGCGCCAAGTTTGGTGGCGTTTAAGAGGTTAATTGATAAGTATATGGAAGAGAAGGGAATGGTTTAGTTTGGAGGGGCATTGCTTTTTATTTTGGTCGGCACAACATCGAAGGCCGAAGGGCCTGTTCTGTGCTGTAATGTTCTATGTTCTATGTTCTTTATCAATCTTATTTCTCTTTTCTATATCCTATGCTGGTTTCTATCCCTTGTACTAATTTAGTTTGAAACCCCCCCCTCCGCCCAACCGCCATCCAAACCACATTAGTGTACCTCCCTTGAACACATTGGACCTAGTATTGCTGAAATGCAATCTATCCCTTTTGAATAGATGTCATCTGTCCCAGAACTGGTCCCATTATACAAAAATAGAAAATGCTGGAAAATCTCAGCAGATCTAACAGCATCTGTGGAGAGAAAATAGGATCGACGTTTTGAATCTCGATGACTCTTCATCAGAGCTCTGTAAATCCTCTCTCCAGATAATGATCATACTCTCTGTTGAAGGCTGTAATTAAATTGAGCACTAGTGAGCAAATTATCGTTGAGTAAGTGTTGCTTGATAGCAATGTCGATGACACCTTCTTTCACTTTGCTGTTGGGACAGCATTGGATTTGTCCTGTGGACAGAACATACCCAGACAATTTTCACCTCTATGCTGTATCTCTATGATTCTATGGCATAAATACTGTGGCTGCAAGAGCAGGTCAAAGGTCAGTTATTCAGAAGCGATTGATTCATCTCCTGACTCATTGCCACAGACAGCTCTGAAGGCCCAGTCATTGAGTGTACTTAAGTCAGAGATAGATAGGTTTGTGATTGGTAAGGGGATGAAAGGTTACAGAAAAAGGTGAGAGAAAGGATTCAAGAAATTTATCAACCATGACATCATAATAGACTATGATGTAAAATTAAAGCGCATGGGATTTGAGATTGATGTCTCAAATGTCTTGAGATGGATAGAAAGTTGGTTAGCAGGTAGGAAACAAAGAGTTGGCACAATCAGGGTATTAAACTTGATGATCAGCTATGATGATTATGAATAGAGAGCAGGCTGGAAGGGTCGAATGGCCTACTCTAGCTTCTAGTTTTTATGTTACTGAATGGGCATAATGGCTTAATTCTGCTTCTATATCTTATGGGTCCCAAAGCCTGTCCACTATCTTCAAAACACAGGCCAGGAGTGTGATGGAATACTTTTCACTTGCTCAGGTGAGAGCAGCTCCAACAATATTCAAACTCCGAACCATCCGGGACAAAGCAGGCCCTCTTGATCAGTACTCCATCCCCACTTTACAGTCTTGCTCCCTGAGTCACCAGCCTATAGTGACTGCAGTGTACCACTCACAAGATGCAGCACAACAATTCACCAAGGTCCCTTCAACAACAACTTCCAAACACATGGCCACTTACACCTGCAAGGACAAGGCCAGCATGCATGCGAACAAGGCCAGCGTGCAAATTCCCCTCCTTCCAGATTTTTAAATGTATTAGTGGTGTTTCATTGTCGATGGGTCCTCTTCCAAACAGTATTGTGGGTGTTCCTCAATCACACAACTGCTGGAAGCAAATTCAATCATCATTTTCAGAGGGAAACTAGACAGAAATATTTTAGATGTTTAAAGGTAAATTTTTGCTGGGCTATTGAGAAAATGCAAAATGGGAATAATTGGAGTTGATACAGTTAAGATGGGCTCAATGGCCTCCTTCTGTGCAATATGATTCCATGAGACTATGTTGACCTCTGCTATACAATGGATGGCACTGTGACACAGCAGTTAGCACTGCTGCCTCACAGCACCAGGAACCCAGATTTAATGGGACACCATCTGTATGGGCTTCACTCTGTGTCTGCATGAGTTTCCTCTGGGTGCTCTGGTTTCCTCCCACATTCCAACAATGTGCAGGTTATGTGGATTGGCCATTCTAAATTGCCCTTTAGTGTCCCCAAAATGCGTAGATTGGGGATTAGCAACATAAACGTGTAGGGTTACAAGGATAGGGTGGAGGGTGGAACTGAGGAAGATTCTCTTTTGCAAAGTCAGTGCAGACCTGATGGGCTGAATGGCCTCCTTCTGCACTACAGGGATTCTTTGATTGATGTTGTATGATGTATTTCTGGAGTCAAGCAGTTCTGATGTTTCTCCTTACGGATTGGATGCCACTCCTGGAAAGTAAATTTTCTTTTGAAGAAACTACTTTCTTGTAGATTAACGCAGTCCTTAATGGAACACCATCTTATTGTATCATTACCATGGGCTAGAATATCCAAGGAGTGGCTATTACAGTTGGAATGCCACTTGTTTCTTGTAGTTTGTATTTTTTGCCTGACCTTCTGCCTCTGGCTGGGTGAGAATAATTCCTTTTTTAAATTATTGCTGACTGGCCAGCATTTATTGTCCATCCCTACCTGCCCTTGAAACTAATTTCAGAGGCCAGGTGAGAGTCAACCACATTGCTGTGGCACAGGAGTTATCTATAAGCTAGACCAATTAGGTATTGTAGATTTCCTTCCCTAAAGGATATTAGTGACTGAGATGAGTTTTTCCGACAATGGTTTCACGGTCATCAGTAGTTTCTTAATTCCAGGTACTTTTATTGAATTTAAATTTCACCATCTGCTGTGGCAGGATTCAAACCCAGGTCTCCAGAATATTAACTGAGTTTCTGGACTAATAGTCTAGCAATAATACCACTAGGTCATCACTTCCCAAGGCCACTGGTCAACTGCAGCAGCATGTGGGAAGTGAGACCACATTTCCATTTTACAGCATTAGCTATCATAAAGCCAGTAAGTATTTAGACCTATTCCACTTTAAGAAGCAGTGTGAAGGTAAGTGCGCAAGATGGAGGGAGGGAAAATAGGTGTTTAGTGCAGAGGGTGATGATGCAGGAGAATGAGTTGCTGGGGTTCAAGTGGTCAGTCTGGGGGTAGTCAGGGATGTATGGGGATGGGAGTCCAGGTTTGGGTGGTTGGTTCAGGTCTGTAGTGGGGTTGGATTGGGAACAGAGTCGAAGTTAGGGGTGGTGGGGGATGGGGTGGCATGGATGGTCAGTTCTATTGTTCCCCAAGAGTTAGAGATCATTTTTCTGTTTCTTACGCTTCCTTCTGCTAAGAAAGTTGATGACATCCATAAATCTCTGATTTAAATTGATTATTGGATGGTTCCAGTTGTGGTGTAATTTCCCTTCAGAAATTTTAACTTCCTGGGTAATTCCCATATCCCATATCATTCTTACCTGGTGACTTCTGGGTGAGGTGGGGGAAGAGCTCCTTAGTGCATATTCTTGTGGGGGGAGGGGAGAATCCATCTCAGCAGTAAATTTTATTTAAACGTTATTTGTCATTAAAATCCTCAATTATTTTGTGTTGTTTCTTGACTTAATAATTATGCTGTACATTCATCTAACAGGAAATATTATTTGACAAAATAAAATAAATGATTATTTTCAGATATTAGTGATATGAAGACTCGCAACTGAAACAAATGCAACAACACTTGCAGTGAACAAATGTTAGGTGATTAGGTACCACATGCTCACTATCACACAAACATCACACAATTGCCTTATTTTATTGCTTTACAGGATTAATTTGCTTGGATTAAAATCAGTGTGCTGTCTACAAGATGCACTATAGAATCTCACTGAGGGTCCTAAGGCAGCAACTTCCAAACCCATGACCACTACCACCTCGAAGGATAAATGTAGCAGATGCCTGGGAACATCACCATCTGTATATTCCTCTCCAAGCCGCACTATCCTTACTTGGAACTTGTTATTCCTACTGATATTCCTTCACTGCTGCTGGTCAAAATCCTGGCACACCTCCCTCACAGCACTTTAGGTGTTCTTAGAGCAAATGGATTGCAGTGGTTCAACAAGGCAGCTCATTACCACCTTGTCGAGGGCAATTAGGAATGGACAATAAATGCTGGCCTAGCCAGTGACATCCAGATCACATGAAAAAATTTTTAAAAGTCAACATATATCATTGTTTGGATAGACAAGTGACACCATTCTGAAGTCATCAGAGGCCAAAACTAAAATTGTTGTGTTCTGTTTTGCCTCGTTGACCCTTAAAAAATGACAAGATCAAAAGGTCACCGTAAAACAAAGTAAACAAGAAAATATCCAAACCATAATTTCAAAGCATTGCCATAATTAAATATTTTGTGTAAAGTTAATTGTGATTTAAGCTTAACCCCTCCTAGTTTCACAATTAAAAATTTAAATATAAATTCAGGGCCACTAGAAGTACATTGCCAACTGACCTGAAGCAATTAAGAAATGTTGAGATGGCTGAAGACCAAGTGGTCATGGAAGTGTTATTTCATGGAATCCCAAAAGTGCAGAGGAGGTCATTCAGCTAAATGAGTTTGCACCGACTCTCTAACAGAGTATTTTACCCAGGCCCTCTCCTTCACCCTATCCCTGTAAATCCACCTAACGTACATATTTTTGGACTGTGGGGGAAAAGCCCTGCAGACATGGATGAACATGCAAACTCCATAGAGACTGTCACCCAAGGCTGGAATTCAATCTAGGTCCTGGAGCTGTGAGGCATCAATGCTAACCAGTGTGCCACCATGCTGCCCCAAAAAGGATCATGTGAGAGTTCTCCCTGCAGTGCAGGCAGAGTAAAAATATATAGAGTTGCTCAGATTAGTGAGTAAATTATTGTTGTTTTAAATTCTTGCTTGTCAGTTATTGGAGCCCAGTGTTTCTACAATAACAGATCGAGTATCGGTGCCCTGAAGTTGGATTATTTGAAATCTCTAATTCCAGAGTTAATCTTCATAAACTCGCAGAACGATATGACTTAAAAAGCATGTTTCATACAAATTAGACAAACACAAATCATTATCCTCACTTTAGAAAAGGTTTACAGAATACTTGATCAAATAATCCAGGAAGCACTTAGATAACTTGTTAAAAAGTTGTTCACTGAAGATTCTTCATAAAAACACTCACGTCATAATTTTAAAGAATAAAATTAGTCTTTGTGGATGAATTTTCACATATGAAATATAACTGAAAATAAAAATACGTTGGTGGCTAAGAGGAAAACATTCTGTATTTTGCACAGGCGATTAGAGCAATATGTTGCTCCCATGAAGAGTGCTGCCATAGAGGCAATACTTCAGCAAAGGACAGGGAGAGAGAAACATAGTAATAGGCAAAAAGTAGAGGAGAGTGCGACAGGAGGATACGGGATAAACAGTCAGCAGCACCTACAGCTGATTGGTAAGCAGTGGGTAAGTTGTTGTTCAGGACCTTACTAGAGAAAGGATATACTGGCACTGGAGGGGGTGTAAAGGAGATTCACTAGGTTGATTCCGGAGTTGAGAGAGTTGGTTTATGAGAAGAAACTGAGTAGACTGGGGCTATGCTTATTGGAATTCAGAAGAATGAGGAGAGATCTTACAGAAACATATAAAATTATGAAGGGAATAGGTAAGATAGACACAGGGAAGTTGTTTCCACTGATGGGTGAAACTAGAACTAAGAGGGCTCAAAATAAAGGGAAATCAATTTAGGACTGAGTTGAGGAAGAACTTCTTCACGCAACGGGTTGTGAATCTATGGAATTCCTGCCCAGTAAAGCAGTTGAGGCTATCTCATTGAATGTTTTTTTAAGGCAAAGATAGATAAATTTTTGAACAGTAAAGGAATTAAGGGTTATGGTGAGTGGGCGGGTAAGTGGAGCTGAGTCCACAAAAAGATCAGTCATGATCTTATTGAACAATGGAGCAAGCTCAAGGGACTAGATAGCCTACTCCTGTTCCTACTTCTTATGTTCTTATTATGTCCTCCCATTTAAAGCTACATTAAGGAAAATTAAGAATTCTAGTTCTTTTAAGTAATAACTTAAATCATTGTTCTATTAGAAATAAATTTAACATAAGAGTCTTAAGTATGATCAGTGAGTTCAGTCCTATGTTTTGCCTGGCCTACAGCATGTGAGAATTCCGAAATGCTCCATGCAGTCTGGATGATCACATGTGAGAATTCCGAAATGCTCCATGCAGACTGGATGACCACATGTGAGAATTCCAAAATGCTCCATGCAGTCTGGATGATCACATGTGAGAGTTCCGAAATGCTCCATGGAGACTGGATGACCACATGTGAGAATTCTGAAGTGCTCCATGCAGACTGGATGACCACATGTGCAGGAAGTGCCACCAGTTTGACCAGTTTGAGATTTGGGTTTCAGGGAATGACTGTGTATCCATGTGACTGAGAGGTTCATGATAACATGTTTTTAGATGTGATCACCCTACTGCTTAAGGAAGTGCAGTCAGAGAGGGTATTGAGTGACCACCATGAGATAGTCAGAAAAGCCCCAGAGTGCATCTGACTGAAGAACCATTTTTGTATGTTGGAAAATGGTGAGAGTGATGTTACTCTGAGGAGTGGAGCCAAAGTCAGATTCACGGCACTCTGGGTGGTTCAGCTGCACAAGGGGGGAGGAGTAAGAATGGAAGAGCAATAGTAGAAGAAGACTCAGTAGTGAAAGTTACAGAGAGACCCTTCTGCAGACATACATGTAGCTCGAGGATGGTGCATTCCCTCCTTGATGCCAAGGTTAAGGATGTTACTGAAAGGCTGCAGAATATTCTGAAGACGGAGGCTGAATGGTCAGAGGTCGTGGTTCACACTGGTACCAATTATATTGGTAGAAAGAGGAATGAGATCTTGCTACAAGAATTTTAGCAAGCCCGGCAACAGATTGAAAAGCTGTACTTCAAAGGTTACTCAAGGTGCCATGTGATGGCATAAGAACAGGAGGATTGGGGAGATGAATGTGTAGCTGAAGAGATGGTTATAGAGGGAGGGCTTCAGTTTCCTGGATCACTGGACAAGATGGAATCTGTACACGTTGGACAGGTTGCACCTGAACCAGAATGGGACCAACAATCTTTTGGGGAAGTTTGTTAGTCCTATTCGGGGTGGGTATTAAACTATTGTAGAAGGGGTATGGAAAATGGAATGGAGGTACATAAGGGGTCATGCATAGCTGAATATAGAAGAAAAATGAAATCATTTCCGAAGGCAGAATTAAGATAGGCATGTTAAGGCAGAAAGGAATATGGCAAGCCTGAATTGTATTTAATTTATACCAGAAGTCTTACAGGTAAGGAAGATGAACTGAGGGCATTGCTTAACACATGGAAGTATTACAGTATTGTTACCTCAAATACATTGTTGAGGGAGGGGCAGGACTGACAGCTCAATATTCCGGGATATATAATCTTTAGGTGAAATAGAGAGGGAGGCATGATAAAGAAACTGATGTTGCAATATCGATCACAGAGTCAATTACCTCATTGAGGAGGGATGATACCTTAGCAGGCTCCTCAACTGAGGCGATATGAGAAGAACTTAACAAAAAGGGAGCAATCACATTGCTAGGAGTGAACTGCTCTTTGATCTTTCCATGCCAAATAGTCAGGGAGAGAACAAAGAGCAGATATATAGGCAAATCTCACTGAAGTCTGTATAGTTTGCACGAAACAACACATTTCACTGTATACCAATAGGTGTAACAATAATAAATCGTGTAAAAATAATAAGTTAATAATAGTAGGTGATTTCAACATCTCCAATATTCAAACAGTCAAAGTGTGAAGGGCCTAGAGGGGGCAGAATTCCTCAGGTGTACCCAGGAGAGCTTTCTGAGCCAGCACATAGATAGTCCGACAAGAAAGGACCTAAATTTTAGGGAATTGAAGGTGGGCAGGTAGTAGAAGTGTCAGTGGAGGAGCATTTCGGTGATAGTGACTACAACTTGGTAAGCTTTAAGGTAATTACGGAAAATGACAAAGATGGACTAGAAAGAAACATTCTACATTGGGGAAGGCTGATTTTAATATGATATGGCAGGATGTTACCAAATCAAGCTTGGGGCAATTACTTGTAGAAAAATCTATTGCGAGAGAAATTCAAAAAGAAAATGAAGTATAATGCATTCATGTTTCTGCATAGAACTCTCAATGTCAAAGATTGAAAAAGAGAAAAAAGGGACGCTTATGGCAGAAACAGGGAGCTCAAAATAGTGGATGTTTTATGGAAGTATAAAAAATATGTGCGTGTACTTAAAAAGAGGAACAAGGAGGGCAAAGAGGGGGAATGAAAAACATTGGTGGACAAAATAAAGGAAAACCCCAAGGTGTTTTAAAAGCATATTAAGGACAAGAGCATAAACCAGGGAAAGAATAGGGCCCATTATGGACCAAAGTAGTAATCTGTATATTGAACCAAAACATATCGGTGAAGTATTAAATCAATATTTTGCATCTGTGTTTACTATGGAGAAGGACAATGTAGATAAAGAAAGCATTGAATGGGACTGTGACATAACTGAACAGATTAGCATTGGGAGGAAGTAAATAAATCCCCAGCCCGAGGTGAGATGTATCCTATGATGTTGTGGGAGATTGGAAGGCCTGTGATGCTAATTCTCAAATCTTCTCAGTACAGGAGAGGTGCTAGAGGACTGGAAGACAGCTATTGTAGTACCATTATTTAAGGAGGGAAATAAGGAAAAATCAAATAATTAGAGGCCAGTGAGTCGAACATTAGTGGTAGAGGAATTATTGGAAAACATTCTGAGGAATAGAATTAATCTCCACCTGGAGAGGCAAGGATTAATCAAAGATAAACAGTATGGCTTTGTCAGAGGAGTTCATGTCTAACAAATATGATAGAATTTTTTTTGAGGAGATGATGATGTGTGTAGATGAGGGAGTGCAGTTGATGTAGTTTATATGCACTTCAGTAATGCTTTCAACAAGGTCCCACATGGGAGACTGATCAAGAATTTAAGAGCCATGGGATCCATGGTAATTTGGCAAATTGGATCCAAAATTGGCTTAGTGGCAGGAAGCAGAGGATGAAGATGATTGTTTTTGCAACTGGAAGCCTATGACCAGTGGAATACATGATGTGGAGATGCTGATGTTGGACTGGGGTAAACACAGTAAGAAGTCTCACAACACCAGGTTAAAGTCCAACAGGTTTATTTGAAACAAATGCCACTAGCTTTCGGAGCACTGCTCCTTGGTCAGGTGAGTGGGAGTTCTATTCACAAACAGGGTATATAAAGACACAAACTCAATTTATAAAATAATAATTGGAATGTGAGTCTTTACAGTTAATCAAGTCTTAAAAGGTACAGACAATGTGATTGGAGAAAGCATTAAGCACAGGGAAAGGAGATGTGTATTGTCTCCAGTCAGGACAATTCGTGAGATTTTGCAAGCCCAGGCAAATCATTATGGAAGTTACAGATAGAGTGACATGAACCCAAGATCCCGATAGAGGCCGTCCTCATGCATACAGAACTTGACTCTGCTCAGCGACTCTGTACTGGCGTGTGTTGTGAAGGCCGTTTTGGAAACACTTACCTGAAGATCAAAGGCCGAATGCCCGTGACCACTAAAGTGTTCCGCAACAGGAAGAGAATACTCTTGCCTGATGATTGCTGAGAGGTGTTCATTCTTCTGTTGTCATAGCTCTGCATGGTCTCCCCAATGTACTATGCCTTGGGACATCCTTTCCCGCAGCGTAACGTTGGCCGAGTTGCAAAAGTGTATGCTGTAGTGTTATCACGATTGTGGTAAATAGCAAGGAAGAAAGCCTCAGATTATAAGATGATTTAATCGAGCTGGTCAAATGGGCAGAACAGTGGCAAATGGAATTTAACTCTGAAAAGTGTGAAGTTTTAAGAGGATGAATAAGGCAAGGGAATTAAAAAAAAGTAGCAAGTACAGAGGATCAGAGGAACCTTGGGGTGTATGTCCATAAATCCCTGAAGGCAGCAGGATAGGTGGCTAAGATGGCAAAAAGGCATATTAGATACATGTTGAGGCATAGAATGTAAGAGCAGGGAGATGTATAAAACACTCATTAGGCCACAGCTGGAGTACTGTGTGTGGTTCTAGTTGCCACAAGATAGGAAGGATGTGATTGCATTAGACAGGGTTCAGAGAAGCTTCACCAGTATGTTGCCTGGGCTAGAGCATTTCAGCTACAGGTTAAGTGGGGTTGTTTTCCTTAGTACTTTACTCAGAAGGTAGTAAGGGCGTGGAAGGCCCTTCCTGCAGTAGTTGTGGACTTGCCAACTTTAAGGGTGTTCAAATGGTCAGTGGATAGGCATATGGATAGCATTGGAATAGTTTAGGTTAGAGAATCATTAGATCGGTTCCATTGGTTGGCACAACATCAAGGGCTGAAGGGCCTGTACTGCACTGTAATGTTCTATGTTCTGTGTTAGTGCAGAGAAGGCTGAGAGGGGGCCTCATCGACGTGTACAAAATCATAAAGGGCACAGATATGGTAGATAGGAAGAAACTTTACCCTTTAATTGAGCAGTCAATAACCAGAGGGTATAGATTTAAGATCACGCAGGGGATTGAGAGGGGATTTGAGAAAAAGATTTTTCAAGCAGAGGGTGGTCGGAATCTGGAATTCATTGCATGAAAGGACAGCAAAAGCGGGAACCATAACAACAAAGAAGCATTTAGATTATAAGATGATTTAATCGAGCACTTGAAACGCTATAGCATACAAGGCTACAGACCAAAAGCTGGAAAATGGGATTAGAACAGATAATTGCTTGATGGCCAACACAAGACACAGTGGGCCGAAGAGTCTCTTTCTGTACTGTAAACCTCTATTGACTCTGCAGCTATTACTATACATCATGAAAGTGGGTGAACATTTGCTTTCATTTGTTTCATTTAAAAATGTCCTGTTTTGCCTATCTTTTATGAAATTAAATTTTGTTTCCAATTTTCATTCTTATTGGACCATCGTATCATCATTTACCCACAAAAGAATGAGCCAAAAGAAAGCGAGATTGCCTGAATGCAGGAGTGGAAAGTGGTAAGATTGAAGGCAGCGTGAACATACAGGAGCAAGACCACCCTCTGGTGGCATGAATATGGTGGCACAGTGATTAGCACCAGGGACCTGGATTCAACTCTGGCCTCAGGTCACTGTGTAGCATTTGTACATTTTCCACGTGTCTGTGTGGGTTTCCTGTGGGAACTCCAGTTTCTTCCTACATTCCAAAAATGTGCAGGTCAGGTGGATTGGATACTAAGAGTACTAGCAAGGTAAAAAGGCCTAGGTGGAATTGTTGTCAGTGCAGGATCAATGGGCCGAATGGCCTCCAGTGAACGTCTATGATATTAAAGTTCATTTTGCCTCCAATGGCAAAAATTAATCTATTGAACATCAAAATCTGACTTAAAAATATCTAAAAATTTATTTTGGAATAAAAAGCAATGCTCCGTTATTTTATATGCTTGCAGGATCTTAACTTGCAGTTTTCAGTACAAAGAACAAAGAACAAAACAGCACGGGAAACAGGCCCTTCGGCCCAACGAGCCCACGCCGCCACCCCAATGTTCCCACCTCTACTCGCGATCCCTGTCCATGTTTATAGATCTATGGATTAAAAACCAAATTTGAGACAATTTAGGGAGAATTTGTTTTGCAATTAGCCTAAGAGCACATCTTTGGGATGTGGGAGGAAACTGGAGCACCCGGAGAAAACCCACGCAAGCACGGGGAGAATGCGCAAACTCCCACAGATACAGGCCCAAATCCATGTATCTGCACAGCACAGCGATAGTCACTGAGCTGTCGTGTTGCCCATCAGATGGTCTAGTCAAGCATACACTAATGATGTGAAACAGTAGGATATTCTCAAAAAAGATCCAAGAGCAGTCCTCTCACGACCCATCGCGTGTAAAAGAAGTTTGATGAGGACTTGTCTGTTGAGGTAGTATGGGCTGAGATTAGAAACAGGAGAGGAGAGGTCACCCTGTTGGGAGTCTTTTATAGACCTCCTAAAAGTTCTAGAGAGGTAGAGGAAAGGATTGCAAAGTCAATCCTGGACAGGAGTGAAAGTAATAGGGTAATTGTTATGGGGGACTTTACTAATATTGATTGGAATAGCTATAGCTCTAGCTCGTTAGAGGGGTCAGTTTTCGTACAAAGTGTGCAGGAGGGTTTTTTGACTCAGTATGTAGATAGGCCAACTAGAGGTGAGGCTACATTGGATTTGGTGCTGGGCAATGAGCCAGACCAGGTGTTAGGCTTGGAAGTTGGTGAACATTTTGGTGACAGTGACCACAATTCGGTTACGTTCACCTTAGTGATGGATAGGGATAGGCATGAAGCTGGGGGCAGTAGTTATAGCTGGGGGAAGGGTAATTATGAGGCCATAAGGAGAGAATTAGCGTGCATAGGTTGGACTAGGAAACTACAGGGACTGGGAACATCTGGAATGTGGAGCTTATTCAAGGAGCAGCTGCTGCGAGTCCTTGATAAGTATGTCCCTGTCAGGCAAGGAGGAAACGGTCGAGTAAGGGAACCTTGGTGTACGAAAAAAGTTATTCGCTGGTTAAAAGGAAAAAGGAGGCTTATGTCAGGATGAGGCTTGAAGGCTCGGTTAGTGCAATGGATAGCTATAGATTAGCCAGGAGGGAGCTAAAGAGTGAGTTGAGGAGAGCTAAGAGGGGACACGAGAAGACTTTGGCTGATAGGATCAAGGAGAATCCTAAAGCTTTCTTTAGATATGTTAAGAATAGAAGATTGGTTAGGGCAAGATTAGGGCCAGTCATAGACAGCAGTGGGAAGTTGTGCGTGGAGCCTGAAGAGATTGGAGAGGCACTGAATAAATATTTCTCTTCGGTATTCACGCAGGGTGATGTAAATGTAGTTATGGAGAACACTGAGGTACAGGGTAGCAAACTGGAAAGTATTGAAGTAGATAGGGACGATGTGCTAGATATTCTCGAGGGTTTGAAGTTGGATAAGTCCCCTGGGCCGGACGGGATTTACCCTAGGATTCTCTGGGAGGCAAGAGAGGAGATTGCAGAGCCTCTGGCTCTGATCTTCAGGTCGTCGTTGGTTACGGGTGTGGTTCCGGAGGACTGGAGGATAGCGAATGTGGTCCCATTGTTCAAGAAGGGGAAGAGAGACCTTCCAGGGAATTATAGGCCAGTGAGTCTTACTTCTATTGTGGGCAAAGTATTGGAGAGAATTATTAGGGATAGGATTTATAGTTATTTAGAGAGAAATGAATTGATTGGAGATAGTAAGCATGGTTTTGTGAAGGGTAGGTCGTGCCTTACTAACCTCATTGAGTTTTTTGAAAAAGTGACCAAAGAGGTGGATGGGGGTAAGGCGGTTGATGTGGTATATATGGACTTTAGTAAGGCGTTTGATAAGGTGGCCCATGGAAGACTTCTGCAGAAAATGCAGATGTATGGGATAGAGGGTGATTTAGCTAATTGGGTTAGGAATTGGCTAGCAGATAGAAGACAGAGGGTGGTGGTTGATGGGAGATATTCATCGTGGAGTTCGGTGACAAGTGGTGTACCTCAGGGGTATGTTTTGGGGCCCCTGCTGTTTGTAATTTTTATAAATGATCTGGATGAGGGTATTGAAGGATGGATTAGTAAATTTGCGGATGACACTAAAGTCAGTGGAGTGGTAGATAGTGAAGAGGGGTGTTATAGTTTGCAGAGAGACTTGGGACAAGTTGCAGAGCTGGGCCGAGAGGTGGCAAATGGAGTTTAATGTGGAAAAGTGTGAGGTAATGCACTTTGGCAGGAATAATAAATGTGTAGCGTATAGGGCTAATGGTAGGATTCTTAATAGTGTTGATGAACAGAGGGATCTTGGTGTATTTGTGCATAGATTCCTGAAAGTAGGCAGTCAAGTCGATAAGGTTGTTAAGAAGGCATATGGAGTCTTAGCTTTTATTGGTTAGGGGGATTGAATTTCGGAGCCGCAACGTCATGTTGCAACTGTACAAAACTCTAGTGCGGCCGCACTTGGAGTATTGTGTGCAGTTCTGGTCCCCGCATTATAAGAAAGATGTGAAGGCATTGGAGAGGGTACAGAGGAGGTTTACCAGGATGTTGCCTGGTATGGAGGGCAGGTCTTATGAAGAGAGGCTGAGGGATTTGAGGTTGTTTTCGTTAGAAAGGAGGCGGCTAAGAGAAGACCTTATCGAAACATATAAGATGATTAGAGGTTTAGATAGGGTGGACAGTGATAGCCTTTTTCCTAGGATGGAGGAAGCTAGCACGAGGGGACACAGCTTTAAATTAAGGGGTGATAGTTATAGGATGGATATCAGAGGTAGGTTCTTTACCCAAAAGGTGGTTAGGGAGTGGAATGCCCTGCCTGCGGCAGTTGTAGATGCGCCAAGTTTGGTGGCGTTTAAGAGGTTAGTTGATAAGTTTATGGAGGAGAAGGGAATGGTTTAGTTTGGAGGGTCATTGCTTTTTTCATAATTGGTCGGCACAACATCGAGGGCCGAAGGGCCTGTTCTGTGCTGTAATGTTCTATGTTCTATGTATGCCCCTCGTTAGACAACAAGGTGGACCAAAGCTCCTGTAGGATAAAAACAAGTACATCAATATCATCACCTATTTACACACTTCCCAGGGACTCCCAGGGCTCATGATCCGTATTTTAAATCAGTTTTCTATACCCCTCCATTCCCATTCTGTTCATGTGCCCATCTAAGTATTTCTTAAATAACTCCAGAGTGCCTGCTTCCACCACTTTACTTGGCAGTGCATTCCATACCCCCACCACCCTCTGTGTGAAAAAAACTCCCTCTAGCATCCAAATTATACCTTACCCTCTGTCCCAATTTGCCTAACCTCTCCTCATAACTCAGACCTTCCATACCAGGCAGCATCCTGGTAAACCTCCTCTGCACTCTCTCCAGAGTCTCCACGTCCTTCCGGTAGTAAGGTGACCAGAACTGGACGCAGTATTCCAAATGAGGTATAACCAATGTTTTATACAACTGCAACATTAAAGGCCAGCTCTTGTACTCTATACCCCTTCCTATAAAGGCTAGCATACTATATGTTTTCTTCACAATCTTCTCCACCTGCTCTGCCACCTTCAGAGACTTGTGCACCTGCATCCGCAGGTCCCTCTGTGTTTCTATACTCTTAATAGGTCTACCTTTTATCATATACCTCCCCTCTACATTCTTTCTCCCAAAATGCATCACCTCACATTTATCAGGATTGAATTCCATCTGCCATCTGTCTGGCAAAGCTACCAGCCTATCTATGTCCTGCTGCATCGCCTGACAATGCTCCTCACTATCCGCAAGTCCAGCCATCTTTGTATCGTCTGCAAACTTGCTGGTCACTCCACTTACTCCCTCTTCCAAGTCATTTATATATATTACAAATAGAAGAGGTCCCAGTACCGAGCCCTGCGGCACACACTAGTGACCGACCTCCAGCTAGAAAAACACCCTTCCACTATTACTCTCTGTCTCCTATTACCAAGCCAGTTAATTATCCATCTAGCTACCTGTCCTTGTATCCCATTTGCCTTGACCTTCTCGACTAACCTCCCACGAGGGACTTTGTCAAACGCCTTACTAAAATCCAAATAGACAACATCAACGGCTTGCCCTTCGTCCACTGTTTTCGTCATCTCCTCAAAAAATTCTACCAGATTTGTAAGGCACAACCTCCCCTTAACAAATCCATGCTGCGTATCTCTAATCAGATCGCAACGCTATAAGTGCCTATACATCCTATCTCTAAGAATCCCCTCCAACAGCTTCCCTACCACTGACGTCAAACTCACCGGCCTATAATTTCCAGGGTTATCCCTACTACCCTTTTTAAACAACGGTACAACATTAGCTATTCTCCAGTCCCCTGGGACCTCACCTGTGTCTAAGGAAGAGACAAAGATTTGCGTCAGAAGCCCAGCAATTTCACCTCGCACCTCCCTAAGCAGTAAAAGTCTTTTCACCCTAAAACTGCCTTTGTTTTCCTTATATGCCCCAAAGTCAATTCTAGATAGATTTTGTTTTATTTTTAGGCAATCTTTTAATCAGCATCCAGGAAGATTTCAGCATCTTCTCCAGTTTGTCCCTGAATTTCCTCTTGTGATTGCATAAATATGTATCTTTGGACAGGAACTCAAATGTTGCAGCATATCTTGAGTTTCAGTGACGATATATGCAGAGGGTTGTGTCGTCCCCTCCTTGGTAAGTTGTGTTTGTCAGACTTGTAGTTACAAAGCTCACATTGGCTGTCAGCTACAACAACATAAACTGTCTGAGATAGTGAAGTGTAAAATGATGGATTTTATTCTGATCTCCATTTCTAAATCACCTGATTCTCACTGCTGTGACCCTGAAGTCCCATATGGGCTCTGCTGGCTATTAAAATACATCTGACTGTCAAAGTATTAAAATAAGACAAATAAAGCAAATGAGAGCCAGACACACCAAATGCTGTGAAATCAGATGCTCACTTCACCAAAAAGTGAGAAAAAAAATGACAGATCTGTCCAGCAATCCCATCCCAATTTGTTAATGATCTGCTCACAGGTTCATAAGCAAAAAATATAGGGATGTTTTTAATCAAGATCAGGATTATTGTTATAACTAGAGTTCTGTCAGTACAATATTTTGTTTTCAACTTCTGGTAGCAGATAATTATAAAATGGTAAATTATAAAATGGAAATAGTGAATCAAACAGTCAAATCAAAGATTGCAAAGGTCATGCAGAGAATAAACATACACACGAGACAGAAATGAACATGGAAAATGATAACTGAAAATATAATACACCATTGCATTAATGACAATGATCAGTTGATCTGCAGTTGTCATGGCCATCAAATAGACAGGGTTACACTTGGAAAGGCCACAGTTTCTTCAGAAGAGTGTCACAATCGAGATTATGTTTGTTGTTAGAGACAGAACATAAACACCACAATTTAATTTAAATACATATGGAGATCCTGACTGACAGTATTTTAATCTATTCTGTGATTATTAACATGGAGCCATGGAGACAGGATTAACAGTGGAGCCATTATCTGGAGAACCTACCAACATCATATAACATAGAAAATAGGAGTAGTTATAGGACATTCAGTCCTTCAAGCGTGCTCTGCCATTCAATATGATCATGGCTAATCCTTACTTCAGTGCTCTCCTTATGCTCTTAAAATAATGGGAACAGATTTAGGACTGAGTTGAGAGGAACTTCTTCACACAAAGGGTTGTGAATCTGTGGAATTCCCTGCTGAGTGAAGCAGTTACCTCATTGAATGTTCTGAGGCAAAGATAGATAAATTTTTGAAGAGTTAAAGAATTAAGGATTATGGTGAGCAGGCGGGTAAGTGGAGCTGTGTCCATGAAAAGATCAGCTATGATCTTATTGAATGGCTGAGCTCCTGCTCCTGGCTCTTATGATATGTTCTTACCTCTTGATATCTTTAGAGTTTAGAAATATAGCTATATCCTTCTTTAAAATATTCAGTGAGTTAGCCTCTATAGCCTTTTGTGGTTGAGAATTCCACAGGTTCATCACCCTCTAAGTGAAGCAGTTTCTCCTCAACTCAGTCCTTAATGGCCCACCTCATATCCTGAGATTATGACTCCTTGTTCATGACCCTCCAGCCAGAGGAAACAACATTCCTAATCCAACCTGTCCAATCCTGTCAGAATTTTAGATGTTCCAATTAGATCCACTCTCATTCTTTAGAATTCCAGTGAGTACATGCCATAATTGACTCAATTTCACCTCATAAACAATCTTGTCACCCCAGGAATCAAATCTGGTGAGCCTTCACTGCACTCCTTCAATGACAAGTATAGTCTTTCTTAGATAAGGAGACCAAAACTGCACACAATATTCCAGGTGTAGTCTCACTAAGGCCCCATACAGCTGCAGTAAGACACCCTTGCTTCGATATTCAAGTCCTCTGGCACTGAAGACCAGCACCCTTGCTTTCGGTAACTGATTTACTCGGACATCCAGGTCATTCTGTACATCAACATCTCTCAATCTATAATACTTAGCCATTCCTTTTCTTCATCTGAAGTGGATAAATTCACAGTTATTCACATTATAAGGCATTCCCCGTCGATTTTGCCACTCACTCAACATGTCTAAATCAGCTTGAAGTTGCTTAACATCTTCCTCAGTACTCACTTTCCCATCAAGATTCATATCATCATCAAAATTGGAAATAGTATTTCTGGTTCTTTCATCCAAATGCATGTTGTGAATTGCCAGGTCCAAGTACTGATTCCAACAGGACCCCATTGGTCACTGCCTGCTATTTTGAAAAACAAAACCATTTATTCCTACTCTCTGTTTCCTATCAATCAATTGCAATAACTTACCACTAATCCCATGTATTTTAGTGTGCATACTAACCTCTTATGTAGGATTTTATTAAAAGCTTTTTGCGAATTCAGTTATATCGTATCCATTGGTTTACCCTTATCTATTCTACTTATTAAATCCTCAAAGACTTTCAAGAGGTAAGAACATAACATAAGAATTAGGAGCAGGAGTAATCTGGTCCCTTGAGCCCTCAATTTTCCAAACATGATTTCCATTTCATAAATCCATGTCGATTTTATCTAATTCTATTGATATTTTCTGAGTTTCCTGTCATCACATCCTTTATAATAATTTCCCTACTACTGGTAATTATCATGGGGGACTTTAATCTACATGTTGATTAGTCAAACCAGGTCAATCAAGGCAGCCTTGAAGAGGAGTTCATAGAATGTATTTGCAATAGTTTCCTTGAACAGTATGTAATGGAATCTACGAGGAAACAAGCTATCCTAGATTTGGTTCTGTGTAATGAGACAGGAATAATTAATGATCTTCCAGTTAGGGATCCTCTTAGAAGAAGCAATCATGGTATGGTTGAATTTAAAATACAGATGAAGCATGAGAAGGTAAAATCCAAAACAGTGTCTGGTGCTTAAACAAAGGAGACTACAATGGGATGAGGGAAAAGTTGGCAAAGAAGACTGGGAGCAAAAACTTTATGGTGAGACAACTGAGGAACAGTGGAGGACTTTCAAATCAATTTATCACAGTGCTCAGCAGAAGTATGTACTAGCGATAAGAAGGACTGTCGAAGAAAGGATAATCTGCCACAGATGTCTAAGGATTCCTTTCAGAAATCACTGGAGGCAGAAAGGGTAGCAGAGGACTGGAAAGTAGCAAATGTAACAGTTGCTATTTAAGAAGGGAGGGAGGCAGCAGACGGGAAATTATAGGCAAGTTATAGCCTGACTTTGGTCATTGGCAAGATTTGAGAGTCCTTATTAAAGATGAGATCACAAAATTCTAGGAGGTGCATGATAAAGTAGGACTGAATCAGCATGGCTTTATCAAATCTGTAGAGTTCTTTGGAGGAGGAAACAAGGAGGTTAGATAAAGGAGAATCAGTGATCATAATTTATTTAGATTTCCAGAAGGCATTTGACAAGGTGCCGCATAGGAGACTGTTAAATAAGTTAAGTGCCCATAGTGTTAAGGGTAAAATCCTGCCTTGGATAGAGGATTAACTGACTGGCAGAAGGCAGAGAGTGGGAATAAAGGATGGTAGCTGGTGACTACTGGTGTGCTTCAGGGGTCAGTGCTGGGACTATAGTTTTTCACTATATACATTAACGGTGTGGAAGAAGAAAGTAAAGGCATTGTTGCTAAGTTTGCAGATGATACAAAGATGTATAGAAGGACAAGTAGTATTGAGGAAGCAGGGAGACTGTAAAAGGACTTGGACAGGTTTGGAGAATGGGCAAAGAAGTGGCAGATGGAATACAATGTGGAAAAGCTTGAGATTATACACTTTGGAAGGAGGAATGGGAAAATGCTTAGGAAATCAGAAACACAAAGGGACTTGGGAGTCATTGTTCAAGATTCTCATAAGGTTAATGTGCAGGTTCAGTCAGCAGTTAAGAAGGCAAATTTAATGTTAGCTAGAACACAAGAGCAGGGATGTACTTCTAAGGCTGTATGACTCTCTGGTCTCACCGCCTTCCCATGTGCATGTGAGGGAGCGAGAGGAGGGCGGTGAGTGGTATGCATGTGACAGTGAGATCAGCATGTACGTGTGTGCAAGAGTTGAGTGCACATGTGAGAGAGAGAGAGAGAGCGATGAGTGTGCGTGCGAGGGTGTTGCACTCTGTTCTCCTTGATTTGTGGGGTTGGAGACATGTTGCGTACCTGGGCCTGCCTCTCCCTCTCCCCATGCCCATGTGCCCGCACCTCCTCTCGCTCCCTTACCTGCACACACTCCCCTCGCTCCCTCACATGCACACATCTCTCACTCATATACTTGTCTCACACACAAAACATACACATGCCCCTCTCTCACACACAACTCACCTCTCTCTTTCACATACACTCTCATCTCTTTCTCAACAAACACACGCACTGTCACCTCTCTCTCACACATCCTCACATCTCAAACATGCTCAGCTCTCTCTCTCTCTCTTATATACAAACACTCACTCTCACACACGCACTCTCTTCCTTCTCTCTCTAACACGCACTCACCTCTCTCTTTCACACACACCCTCAGGCACAATTCACTTCTCTCTCTCACTTGCACACACTCACCTACACAGACACACTCACCTCTCTCTCTCTCTCTCTCTTCCTCTCACATAAGCACATAAACCCACCTCTCTCTCTCTCACATACACACATTCACCTGTCTTTCACATACACACAAACACACTCGCCTCTCTTTCTCTGTCACTTACACACACATACTTACCTCTCTCTCTCTCACATACACGCTCACCTCTCTCACATACACACACCTCTCTCTCTCTCTCTCCCTCAGTAAGAGGTCTGACAACACCAATTTTAAATCCAACCGATTTATTTGATAGTAAACTTGCTAGTTTTCGGCCTTTGTAGCCTTCGTCAGGCGAATGAGGCTTCATTTGCCTGACGAAGGCACAAAGGCCAAAAGCTAGCAAGTTTACTATCAAATAAATCAGTTGGATTTAAAATTGGTGTTGTCAGACCCCTTACTGAGTTTACCCCAGTCCAATGCCAGCATCTCTACATCATGACTACTCTCTCTCTCACATATACACACACACTCTCACCTCTCTCTCTCTCTGACACACACACACACACTTCTCTCTCTCTCTCTCTCACACACACACACATATGCATCTCTGTCTATCACAACACACACACTCACCTCTCTCTCTCTCTCACGTACACACACTCATTTCCCTTTTTCAAAATACACTGACCTCTCACACACATCTACACCCTCACCAATCTCTCTCTCACACTCTCACCTCTGTTTCACACAGTAGACAGCGCTAAGGATGTTGGCTCAATTCCCAGCTTGGACCACTGTCTGTCTGGTGGTTGCACACCATTGAATAGAATGACACAGAGACAATAAAGAAGTGACTAATACAGAGAGAATCCAGCACCCGGAGAAAGATATAGTGGAACAGAAATCATAGAATCCCTAGAGTGCAGAAGGAGGCCATTTGGTCCATCGAGTTTGCACCGACTATCTGACGGAGTATCTTACCCAGGCCCTCTCCTCTGCCATCACTGACTGCAGTGATAGAGACACCAGCAAGAAAAATTGGAGATGTATCAATGATACAGAGAATTAGCATCAGAGCATTCACTGTATCACTAATTGTAACACAAGATATGTCATTAAGTGCATCAACATTGAGAAATACCAGCAGAGGACAATAGAGGTGTATCACTGAGTACAACAATCGAAAGACACCAGCATGAAGAATTGGAGATGTGCCAATGGTACAGAAAAATACAGAGGACTACAGAGATGTTTTGCTGAGTGCAATGACACAGAGACACCACATTTCACTGATTGCAGTGATACAAAGAGATGTCTGCAGAGGGCAGCAATAAAGAGAAACATCACAAGAGTGATAAAGATGTGTCATGATTGCACTGATACAGTGAAATACTACCTGAGGGCGATAAAAGTGCGTCACTGAGTGAAATGTTAGAGAGAGATACCACCAGAGGGCACTAGAGATATGTAACTGAGTTGTGACAGAGAGAGAGAGAGACACCAGCAGGAAGAATTGGAGATGTGTCAATGATACAGACAAATATCATCAATGGGCAATTGAATTATCGATTCTCGGCCTTTTAGCTAAGATCAGGTGTAGGACTGGCGTCCTGCATTTGGTTGACTTCAACTGATTTCAAGTCATGAAGTTACACTGAGGGTTTATTTGAAGAAATTTTTGAAAGCGGCATCTAGGCCTTTTGGTTAAGATGCAAATGAGATCAAGCCTTGAAGGAGGTGCAATGCCTGCTCCAATCAGCTTGAATCATATGGACCGAAACAGGAAGTGGCCAGTCTGTCTTGTCAGCTTGGATCTGGAATGTCTTATTTCTTAAAAGTTTGAATTGGACTTTAATTGAACTGAATTGGATATTAACAAAAAAGTGTTGTTGAGTGCAATGATACAGAGAGACACCAGAGGGCAGGTAAGTATCAGTTAATTGACACTAAGGCATACAGAGAGTCAGCTGAAAAGAGCAGAAAGAAATGTCAAAGAACAAAGAACAAAACAGCACGGGAAACAGGCCCTTCAGCCCAACGAGCCCGCGCCACCACCCCGATGTTCCCACCTCTACCCGCGATCCCTGTCCATGTTTATAGATCTATGGATTAAAAACCAAATTTGAGACAATTTAGGGAGAATTTGTTTTGCCAATTAGCCTAAGAGCACATCTTTGGGATGTGGGAGGAAACCGGAGCTCCTGGAGAAAACCCACGCAAGCACGGGGAGAATGCGCAAACTCCCACAGACACAGGCCCAAATCCATGTATCTGCACAGCACAGCGATAGTCACTGAGCTGTCGTGTTGCCCATCAAATGGTCCAGGTCAAGCAAACACTAACGATGTGAAGTACTAGGATACTCTCGAAAAAAATCCAAGAGCAGTCCTCTCACGACCCATTGCGTGTATGCCCCTTGTTAGACAACAAGGTGGACCAAAGCACTTGTAGGATAAAAACAAGTACATCAATATCATCATCTATTTACACACTTCCCAGGGACTCCCAAGGCTCATGATCCCTATTTTAAATCAGTTTTCTATACCCCTCCATTCCCATTCTGTTCATGTGCCCATCTAAGTATTTCTTAAATAACTCCAGAGTGCCTGCCTCCACCACTTTACTTGGTAGCGCATTTCATACCCCCACCACCCTCTGTGTGTAAAAACTCCCTCTAGCATCCAAATTATACCTTACCCCCCTTACCCTAAGCCCGTGACCCCTCGTGCTATTTGAGTCCATCCTAGGAAAAAGCTTAACCCTGTTTACTCTATCAATCCCCTTCAAAATCTTGTACACTGAATACAATGAAATATGCACTGTTTGCCATTTGCAGACACGTAAATTTGCAATGATTTAATTGAGATTTTTATGGATCTGTTCTAATTGAAATGAAATAACTGTAATCTGTACACAACTGTAAAATGTTTTATTCTGACCTGTTTGCAATTTATTGACATGTATACTTGCAATGTTCTAATTGATATTTTAATGAATAAAGTATATTTTCGGAAAAAAGAAGAAATATAGAGGTAAGAGCAGAGGAGGACAGAGATGTGAGTGATAGAGAGACACCAGTAGGTGGGGAATGAGATGTGTCACTGATAGCATTGAATATACAATCCCTACATTAAAGGAAGCCATTTGGTCCATCAAGTCTATACTGACCACAATACTTCACAGCCCCTATTTCCTTAACACCACACATTTACCCAACTAATTCCCTGACATGAGGGTCAATTTAGCATGGTCAATCAACCTAAACCAAACATCTTTGGACTATGGGAGTTAACAGGAGCACCCAGAGGAAACCCACGCAGCCACAGGGAGAATGTGCAAACTCTACACAGTGACCCAAGGCCAGAACTGAACCTGGGTTCCTGGCGTTGTGTGGCAGCAGCGCTAACCACTGTGTGAGCCACCCTGTAATACCAGTTGATTGATACAGTGAAATACCACCAGAGAATGATAGAAGTGTGCCACTAAGTACAGTTTTAGAGAGGCACTTGCACAGGGCAATAAAGTAGTGTCACTGAGTACAGTAATACAATGTAACTTCCCCCCTATAGCAATAGAGATGTGTCACTGAGTTTATAAAATCCTTATAGTGCAGAAAACAGCCATTTAGCCTATCGAACCTGCATTAATAACTATCCCGCTCATACACACACACACACGGCATGTTGTATACAGGTTTCACCAACTTTTACAGATGCATCAGAGAAAGCATTTTTTTTTGGTTATATTGCAGCTTGGTATGGTTCCTGCTCTGCCAAGACTGCAAGAAGCTACAAAAGTTTATGAATGTAATCAAATCCATCATGCAATTCAGCCTCCCATCCATTGACTCCATCTGTATTTCCTGTCAGCTTGGAAAACCAGCCAGCATAATTAAAGACCCCACACACTCTGAACATACTCTCTTTCACCTTCTTCTGTGCTTTCTTTTTCACACACTCACCTCTCTTTCTCTCTCTCTTTCACACACACATTCTCATGTTTCTCTCGCATGCACATTCACACTTGCATCTCTTTCTCTTACAGATGTGCACACACACACACGCACACTCTAACCTTTCTCACAGTCAAAAACACACACACTTCTCTCTCACACACATGTATTCATATCTCTCTCCCTCTTGCACACACACACACCTCTCTCTCAGACACTCACGCACTCTCTCCTATCCTTTTAGCACACACTCATCCCCTCCTTCTCTCACACACTCACTCCTCCCTCTCTCAGACACACTCTAATCTCTCTCTCACGTACACACACACATCCTGATAACCCCACATATTTATCCCGCTAATCTGCCTAACCTGCACATCCCAGGACACTGAGGGACAATTTAGCATGGCAATGCACCTAAACCTGAACATTTTTGGACTATGTAAGGCACCCTGAGGAAACCCACTCAGACATGGAGAGAACGAACTCCACACAGTGACCCAAGCCAGGAATTGAACCCACTTCATGTGTATCATGCCACCCCTTTATAGTGTAAAGTATTTTTCTTTGTGCGCTGCACAGACAAAGTATATCATTCACAGAAAAGGAACAGAGAGAATACAGAATGTAGGGTTATAGTCATAGATATGGTGTAGAGAAAATTAGTGCAAGGGAAGTCCATTCAAAAGTCTGATGACAGCAGGGAAGAAGCTGTTCTTGAGTTGTTACGTGACCTCAGACTTTTGTATTTTTTTCTCTCTGGGAACAGAAACTGTCATGTATGGGCACAAATTAAAAGTGGAGCTTGTTCAAGGAACAAATACTGCTTGTCCTTGACAGATATGTCTCTGGCAGACAGGGAGGAAATCAGTGAGTGAGGGAACTATGGTTCACAAAGGAGGTTGAACGTATTGTTAAGAGGAAAAAGGAAGAGTACGTTAGGATGAAAAAGCAAGTTTCAGTTGGGTCGTTTGAGGTTTACAAGGTAGCTAGGAATGAGTTAAAGAAAGGGCTTAGGAGAGCTAGGAAGGGGCATAAAAAGTCCTTGGAGGGTCAGATAAAAGAAAACCCCAAGACTTTTTACCCTTATGTGAGAAATAAAAGAATGACCAGGGTGAGATTAGGGCCAGTCAAGGATAGTAGTGGGAACTTGAGCGTGGAGTCAGAAGAGATAGGTGAGGCATTGAATGAATACTTGTCTTCAGTGTTCACGAAAGAGAGGAGCCATGTTTTGAGGATGAGTGTGTGATATAGGCTGATAGGACGGAGGAGGTAGATAAGAACAAAGAACAAAAACAGCACGGGAAACAGGCCCTTCAGCCCAACGAGCCCACGCCACCACCTCGATGTTCCCACTTCTACCCATGATCCCTGTCTATGTTTATACATCTATGCATTGGATGTTGTGAGGGAAGACGTATTAGCAATTTTGAAAAACCTAAAGGTCGATAAGTCCCCTGGGCCAGATGGGATACATCCTAGGATACTTTGGGAGGCAAGGGATGAGATTGTGGAGCCTTTAGGATTTATCCTAAACCTGGGATTTATCCCAGGTTACTCTGGGAGGATAGAGAGGAGATTGCAGAGCCTTTGGCTTTGATTTTCATGTCGTCGTTGGTTACAGGTGTAGTGCTGGAAGACTGGAGGATGGCAAATGTTGTCCCCTTGTTTCAGAAAGGGAGTAGAGACCATCCTGCAAATTATAGACCAGTGAGCCTTACATGGGGAAAGTTTTGGAAAGAATTATAAGGGATAGAATTTATAGTCATTTAGAAAGAAATGAATTGATTAGGGATAATCAACATGGATTTGTGAAGGGAAGGTCACAAACCTTATTGAGATTTTTGAAAAGGTGACTGAAGAGGTGGATAAGGGTAAGACAGTTGATGTGATGTACATGGATTTTAGCAAGGTGTTTGATAAGGTTCCCCATGGAAGACTGCTGCAGAAAATGCAGATGCATGGGATTGAGGGAGATTTAGCAATTTGGATTAGGAACTGGCTAGCTGATAGAAGACAGAGAGTAGTGATTGATGGGATATATCCAACCTGGAGTTTAGTTACTAGTGGTGTACCTCGGGGGTCTGTTTTGATGCCACTGTTGTTTGTTGTTTTTATAAATGACCTGGTTGAGGGTGTAGAGGGATGGGTTAGTAAATTTGCAGATGGCACTAAAGTCGGTAGAGTTGTGGACAGTGCGGAAAGATGTTGCAGGTTACAGAGTGACATAAATAAGCTGCAGAGCTGGGATGAGAGGTGGCAAATGGAGTTTAATGTGGATAAGTGTGAGGTGATTCACTTTGGAAGGAGTAACAGGAATACAGAGTACTGGGCTAATGATAAGATACTTGTGTGTAGATGAGCAGAGAGATCTTGGTGTCCATGTGCATATATCCCTGAAAGTTGGCACCGAGGCTGATAGGGTTGTTAAGATGGCATACAGTGTGTTAGCTTTTATTGGTAGAGTGATTGAGTTTCAGAACCATGATGTCATGTTGCAGCTATACAAAACTCTGGTGCAGCCGCATTATAGAAAGGAACATAGAACATAGAACATAGAACATTACAGCACAGAACAGGCCCTTCGGCCTTCGATGTTGTGCCGACCAAAATAAAAAGCAATGCCCCTCCAAACTAAACCATTCCCTTCTCTTCCATATACTTATCAATTAACCTCTTAAACGCCACCAAACTTGGCGCATCTACAACAGCTGCAGGCAGGGCATTCCACTCCCTAATCACTCTTGAGTAAAGAACCTACCTCTGATATCCGTCCTATAACTCATAACCCTTAATTTAAAGTTGTGTCCCCTCGTGCTAGCTTTTTCCATCCTAGGAAAAAGGCTATCACTGTCCACCCTATCTAAACCTCTAATTATCTTATATGCTTCAATAAGATCCCCTCTTAGCCGCCTCCTTTCTAACGAAAACAACCTCAAATCCTTCAACTCTCTTCATAGGACCTGCCCTCCATACCAGGCAACATCCTGGTAAACCTCCTCTGTACCCTCTCCAATGCCTCCACATCTTTCTTATAATGTGGGGACCAGAACTGCACACAATACTCCAAGTGCGGCGCACTAGAGTTTTGTACAGTTGCAACATGATGCTGCGGCTCCTAAATTCAATCCCCTACCAATAAAAGCTAAGACTCCATATGCCTTCTTAACAACTTTATCCACTTGACTGCCTACTTTCAGGGATCTATTGACACATACACCAAGATCCTTCTGTTCCTCAACACTATTAAGAGCCCTACCATTAGCCCTATACGCTACACATTTATTGTTCCTGCCAAAGTGCATTACCTCACACTTTTCCACATTAAACTCCCTTTGCCACCTCTCGGCCCAGCTCTGCAACTTGTCCAAGTCACTCTGTAAACTATAACACCCCTCTTCACTATCTACCACTCCACCGACTTTAGTGTCATTTGCAAATTTACTGATCCATCCCTCAATACCCTCATCCAGATCATTTATAAAAATTACAAACCGCAGGGGCCCCAAAACAGACCCCTGAGGCACACCACTTGTCACCGAACTCCACGATGAATATCTCCCATCAACCACCACCCTCTGTCTTCTATCTGCTAGCCAATTCCTAATCCAATTAGCTAAATCAACCTCTATCCCATACATCTGCATTTTCTGCAGAAGTCTTCCATGGGCCACCTTATCAAACGCTTACTAAAGTCCATATATACCACATCAACCGCCTTACCCCCATCCACCTCCTTAGTCACTTTTTCAAAAAACTCGATGAGGTTAGTAAGGCACGACCTACCCTTCACAAAACCATGCTGACTATCCCCAATCAATTCATTTCTCTCTAAATAACTATAAATCCTATCCCTAATAATTCTCTCCAATACTTTGCCACAACAGAAGTAAGACTCACTGGCCTATAATTCCCTGGAAGGTCTCTCTTCCCCTTCTTGAACAACGGGACCACATTCGCTATCCTCCAGTCCTCCGGAACCACACCCATAACCAACGACGACCTGAAGATCAGAGCCAGAGGCTCTGCAATCTCCTCTCTTGCCTCCCAGAGAATCCTAGGTAAATCCCGTCCGGCCCAGGGGACTTATCCAACTTCAAACCCTCGAGAATTTCTAACACATCCTCCCTATCTACTACAATACTTCCCAATTTGCAACCCTGTACCTCAGTGTTCTCCATAGCTACATTTCCATCACTCTGCGTGAATACCGAAGAGAAATATTTATTCAGTGCCTCACCAATCTCTTCAGGCTCCACGCACAACTTCCCACTGCTGTCTATGACTGGCCCTAATCTTGCCCTAACCAATCTTCTATTCTTAACATATCGAAAGAACGCTTTAGGATTCTCCTTAATCCTATCAGCCAACATCTTCTCGTGTCCCCTCTTAGCTCTCCTCAATTCACTTTTTAGCTCCTTCCTGGCTAATCTATAGCTATCCATTGCACTAACTGAGCCTTCAAGCCTCATCCTGATATAAGCCTCCTTTTTCTTCTTAACCAGCAAATCAACTTTTTTTGGAAACCAAGGCTCTCTTACTCGACCATTTCCTCCCTGCCTGACAGGGACATACTTATCAAGGACTCGCAGCAGCTGCTCCTTGAATAAGCACCACATTCCAGATGTTCCCAGTCCCTGTAGTTTCCTAGTCCAATCTATGCACCCTAATTCTCTCCTGATGGCCTCATAATTACCCTTCCCCCAGCTATAACTACTGCCCCCAGCTTCATGCCTATCCCTATCCATCACTAAGGTGAACGTAACCGAATTGTGGTCACTATCACCAAAATGTTCACTAACCTCCAAGCCTAACACCTGGTCTGGCTCATTGCCCAGCACCAAATCCAATGTAGCCTCACCTCTAGTTGGCCTATCTACATACTGAGTCAAAAAACCTTCCTGCACACTCTGTACGAAAACTGACCCCTCTAACGAGCTAGAGCTATAGCTATTCCAATCAATATTAGCAAAGTTAAAGTCCCCCATCACAATTACCCTACTACTTTCACTCCTAATCAGAATTGACTTCGCAATCCTTTCCTCAACCTCTCTAGAACTATTAGGAGGTCTGTAAAGGACTCCCAACAGGGTGACCTCTCCTCTCCTGTTTCTAATCTCAGCCCATACTACCTCAACAGACAAGTCCTCATCAAACTTCTTTTCTATCACCGTGATACAGTCTTTGACCAATAATGCCACTCCTCCCCCCCTTCTACCTCCTTCTCTACTCCGACTAAATCTACCTCCTTCTCTACTCCGACTAAAGGATGTGGAAGCATTGGAAAGGGTGCAGAGGAGATTTACCAGGATGTTGCCTGGTATGGTGGGAAAGTCTTATGAGGAACGGCTGAGGGACTTGAGGATGTTTTTGTTAGAGAGAAGAAGGTTAAGAGGTGACTTAATAGAGGCATATAAGATGATTAGAGGATTAGATAGGGTGGACAGTGTGAACCTTTTTCCTCAGATGGTGATGGCTTTTACAAAAGGACATAGCTTTAAATTGAGGGGTGATAGATACAGGATTGACATCAGAGGTAGGTTCTTTACTCAGAGAGTAGTAAGCGTGTGGAATCCCCTTTCTGCAATAGTAATGGACTCATCAACATTAAGGACATTTAAAGGATCATTGGATAAGCATATGGATGATATTGGGGTAGTGTAGGTTAGGTGGGCTTTAGATTCGTTTCACAGGTTGGTGCAACATCCAGGGCTGAAGGGCCTGTACTGCACTGTAATGTTCTACATTCTAAGTATCCTCTGACAATCCTCTTCACTATCTGCAACTCCACAAATTTTTGTGTTATCTGTGTACTACTAATCAGAGCAGCGACATTTTCCTCCAAATCATTTAAAACAATTACAAACAAAGGTCCCAAAACTGATCCCTGTGGAACACTGCTAGTCACAGCCTTCCATTCAGCAAAGCATCTTCACTGCCATCCTCTGTCTTCTATGTCCAAGCCAGTTCTGTATCCATTTTGCCAGCTCTCTTCTGATACTATGTGACTTCTTCATCCTTCTCACCAGTTTATCAAGAGGTATCTTGTCAAAGGCTTGACTGAAGTCTGTTTAATACTTCTCAAGAAGCCTTTCCCTCAGCTATCATGTCCAGCACTTTCTCAAAAAACTCAATCAAGTTAGTGAAGTTTCACCTCCCCTTCACCATTCTATCTGTCATTAATAAGTCCATTTGTTTTCTAATGTGAATAAAGCTTGTCTCTAAGAATTTTTTTCAATAATTTTCTGACCACTGATGTAATGTTCACTGGCCTATAATTTCCTGGATTATCCCTGCTGCCCTTTTTAAACAATGGAACAAGGTTGGCTATTCTCCAGTTCTCTAGGACTTCATCTATTGCCAATGAGGACACAAAGATTTCTGTCAAGGCCCCAGCAATTTCCACACTTGCCTCCCTCTTATTCTGGGACCGATCTCATCAGGCCCTGGGGACATATCTACTTTAATAATTTTCAAAGAAGCCCAATAGCACCTCCTTTTGGATATTAACATGATCCTGCCCAAGATTCCTCATCCACCAAGTCCTTCTCTTTGGTGAATACTGAGGCAATTTAGTATCTCGCCCATTTCTTCTGGTTCTATGCATGGATTCCCTCCACTAAGCTTGAGTGAACGAACCCTTGTCCTGGCTATCCTCTTGCTCTCTACATAGATATAAAATGCTTTCAAATTTTCCTTAATCTTGTTTGTCAAGAACGTTTCATGACCCCTTTAATCTTCCTAACTTCTTCCTGAAGTTCCTTCCTACTTTCTTCATATTCTTCAAGGGCTCCATCTGTCCTAAGCCTTTAGACCTTATGAATGTTTCCTTTTTCTTTTTAACAATGCTCATAATATTCCTCGTTGTTCAGGGTTCCCAATACATTCCACAGTTGTCTTTTATCTTCACAGACACCTGCCATCCTGAATTCCAATCAACTGACATTTGAAAACTCGTAAATATCAGATGTTGATTTACCCTTAAACAACCTCCCCCAATCTCTCCTCTCCAGATCTTCCCTAATGTTGTTGTCATTAGTCTTCACCCAATTTAACACCTTTGTCTGAGGGCCACTCTTGTCCTCATCCGCAAGCATCTTACAACTTACAGAATTATGATCACTGTTCCCGAAATGCTCTTCATAGCTGGGCTCATTCCCCAACACCGGATCTAATTTCACTCCTTGCTGAGTTGGGGTGTTTACAAACTGCTTCAAAAAACCCTCCCGAATGCCCCTTACAAATTCTGCCCCATCCAAGCCCCTAGCAATAAGTGAGTCTCAGTCAATATAGGGAAAGTTAAAATCACTCATCACAACAATCCTGTTGTTTTTGCATCTTTCCAAAATCTGTCTGCATATCTGCTCCTCTATCTCCCACTGGCTGTTGGCAGGTCTGAAAAAAAAACCCAAAATTGCGACTGCACCCTTCCTATTCCTAAGCTCTATCCATATTAGTCACTGGCTGAATCCTCCAAGGTGGAGTTCAAGTGTGATATTCTCCTTAACCAGTAATGCAACTCCCCCACCCCATTTACATCCCCTTCTCTCCTGCCTGAAGCATCTAAACCCATAGAACCATAGAAACCATAGAAAATTACAACTCAGAAACAGACCTTTTGGCCCTTCTTGTCTGTGCCGAACCATTTTTTGCCTAGTCCCACTGACCTGCACTTGGACCATGTCCCTCTCATCCATGAACCTGTCCAAGCTTTTCTTAAATGTTAAAATGTTTCCCACTTTATCCAGCAGCTCATTCACACTCCCACCACTGTCTGCGTGAAGAAGCCCCCTTCTAATATTCTCTTTAAAAACTTTTCTCCTATCACCCTTAACTCATGCCCTCTGGTTTTTATTCTCCCCTAGCCTCAGTGGAAAAAGCCTACTTGCTTTCTATCTATACCCATCAAAATCTTATACACCACTATCAAATCTCCCCTCATTCTTCTACACTTCAGGGAATAAAGTCCTAATCTATTCAATCTCTCTCTGTAACTCAGCTTCTCAAGTCCTGGCAACATCCTTGTGAACCTTCTCTGCACTCTTTCAACCTTATTTACATCCTTCCTATAACTAGGTGACCAAAACTGTACACAATACTCTAAATTCAGCCTCACTAATGCTTTATATAACGTTAGTTATATAGTTGCACAGTCTTCCTTGCACAATCTTCCTATTCCTAGCCTGAATAGCACATAGCAGAGGAAGTAATCTTGAGATTACAATCCTAGAGGATTTCTTTTTCTTTTTACTAACTCCCTGAATTCCCCTTGCGTGTTCTTGTTACTCTTCCTGCCTTTGCTATTAGTACCAGTGTGTACCACAACTTCTGGGTGCTCATCCTTCCCTTTCAGAATGTCCCATGCCTGTTCAGAGACATTCTTGGCCCTGGCAGCAGGGAGGCAACATACCATCCTGGAGTTTCTTTCTCGTCTTTGCCCCTAACGAAAGAGTCACCTATAACTATTGTTGCTCTACACCTTGACCCCCCCCTCTACTGAACAACAGAGCCAGTGGTGATGTCACTACCTTGGGTGCTGCTGTTTTTCCCTGATAGCCATCCCACCCAACAATATCCAAAACAGGACATCTGTTAGAGAGGGGGATAGCCACAGGGGATTCCTGCACTGACTGTCTCTAACAGTCACCTGTCTATCTGCCTGAACCTTGGGTGTGACCACATCTCTAAAGCTCCTATCTAATGATGCTTTCTACCAACTGCATGTTACTAAGTATATCCATCTGCTGCTGCAATCTATTCATGTGGTCTGTGAGAAGCTACAACTGGGTGCATTCCTGTAAATGTAGTTGTCTGGAACACTTGAAGCATTACAGATCTCCCACATGTAGCAGGCAAAGCATTTTATCTGCTGACTGACATTTATACCACTAATGAATTTATTTACAAATAAAACGCTTAAAATTTTAGGTTATGATTAGCTATGAAGTCCCTATAAAGTGAATTTGAGTGTGTGACAGGGAGGCAAATGTATGTGTCTGAGAGGTGAATGCATGTGTGGGAGACAGAGAGGTGAAAATGTGTGTTAAAGGGATAGAGGAAAGTGTATATGTGTGAGAGATGTGTGTATATGTGTATCTAAGTGCGAGAGAGAGAGAAGTGTATGTGTATGTGATAGACAGAGTTCTGAAAGCTCATGATTCCAAATAAACCTGTTGGACTTCAACTTGATGTGTGAGACTTCTTAACTGTGCCCACCCCAGTTCAATGCCGGCATCTCCACTTCACTGCACTCAATGACACATCGCTACCATCTCTAATAGCGCCGCTCTGTCACTACACTTAGTGATACATCTTTATTGCCTCTAGTGGTTTTCTGTAACACTGCCCATAATGATATATCTCTATCAACCTGGTGATTTCGCTCTATCAATGCAGTCAGAGACACGACCCTATTGGCCTCGCGGTGCCACTTATATAAAATCAGTGAAACATCTCGAACTAACGCTGTTAGTGTCTCTCTCCAGACAGCACAGTAAGTGAGGTTTTTTGCTAACCCAGGCAAGTTACGGGGGTTACAGATAGTGTGTCATGAAGCCAAGATCCCTGTTAAGACTGTCCTCATGTGTGTGGAGCCTGGCTATCAGTCTCTGCTCAGCGACTCTGCGCTGTTGTGTATCATGAAAGCCCCCTTGAAGAACATTTACCCGCAGGTCGGAGGCCGAATGCCCATGACTGCTGAAGGGTTCGCCCACAGGAAGGGAACTGTTTTGCCTGGTGATTGCTGAGCGATGCTCATTCATCCGCTGTCGTAGTGTCTGCATGGTCTCCCCAATATACCATGCTTCGGGACATCCTTTCTTGCAACGTATTAGGTAGACAACATTGGCCGAGTTGCAAGAGTATGTACCATGCACCTGGTGAATGGCAAGCCCTCCGTATACACAGAATTTGCTCAGATGAAGAGGATCGTGACAGACACCTCCAGACACTGAAGGATGCCCTCGTGAGAACAGGATATGGCGCTCGACTCATCGATCGACAGTTCTGACGTGCCACAGCGATAAACCGCACTGGCCTCCTCAGAAGACGAACACGGGACACGGTGGACAGAGTACCCTTTGTTGTCCAGTACTTCCCCGGAGCGGAGAAGCTACGACATCTTCTCCAGAGTCTTCAACATATCATTGACGACAATGAACATCTCGCTAGGGCCATCCCCACCCCCCCACTTCTTGCTTTCAGACAACCGCACAACCTCAAACAGATCATTGTTCGCAGCAAACTACCCAACCTTCAGGAGAACAGTGACCACAATACCACACAACCCTGCCACAGAAACCTCTGCAAGACATGCCAGATCATAGACATGGACGACATCATCAAACGTGAGGATACCATTCACCAGGTGCACGGTACATACTCTTGCAATTTGGCCAACGTTGTCTACCTAATATGTTGCAAGAAAGGATGTCCCGAAGCATGGTATATTGGGGAGATCATGCAGACACTACGACAGTGGATGAATGAGCATCGCTCAACAATCACCAGGCAAAACAGTTCCCTTCCTATGGGCAAACACTTCAGCAGTCATGGGCATTCGGCCTCCCACCTGCGGGTAAATGTTCTTCAAGGGGGCTTTCGTGATACATGACAGCGCAGAGTCGCTGAGCAGAGACTGATAGCCAGGCTCCGCACACGAGGACGGTCTTAACAGGGATCTTGGCTTCATGACACACTATCTGTAACCCCCGTAACTTGCCTGGGTTAGCAAAAAACCTCACTTACTGTGCTGTCTGGAGAAAATACACAATTCTCTAATCAATGCTCAGGATTCCCTTCACACACATTGTTAGCCACTTTAACACTTGAATAGCAGGTTAGATGTAAGGATTCGCATTCTAATCAGCAATCTCTGACTGTCTGTACTGATGTGTGCTATTGCAGACCAGAACACTGCATTTGCCTGAGGAAGACACGGAGTGTTGAAAGCTCGCAATTTTACTATCAAATAAATCGGTTGGATTAAAAATTGGTGTTGCTAAATTCTTACTGAGTTCTTACCACCCCAATCCAACGCCGGCATCTTTACATCGTGTCTCTCAGTATCAGTACAGTGACACTCCTCTATTGCCCTGTGGTGGTATCTTTCTATTACTGCACATAGTGACACCTCTCTATTGTGCTCTGGTACTCCGTCTCTATCACTGCATTTAGTGATGCATCTCCATCGCTCTCTGGTGGTATTTCCTTGTATCACTGCAAGGAAGGGCATATATCTATCGCCCTCTGGTGGTTTCTCTCCATCATTGCACCCAGAGACGCATCTCTATCGCCCTCTGCTGGTGTTTCTTTGCATTACTGCAGTCAGTATCAATTCATCTATTGCCCTGTAGTGATATCTCCCTATTTTTGAATTTAGTGACTCATTGCCGTCTGGTACGGCATTTAGTGACGCGTCTCCATCGCGCTTTGGTGGTATTTCCTCGTTTGACTGCACTCAGGGACACATGTCTATCGCCCTCTGCTGGTTTCTCTCTATCACTGCACCCTGACAGGTTTCTATTGCCCTCTGCTGGTTTCTCTCTATCACTGCACCCTGACGGGTTTCTATTGCCCTCTGCTGGTTTCTCTCTATCACTGCACCCTGACAGGTTTCTATTGCCCTCTGCTGGTTTCTCTCTATCACTGCACCCTGACGGGTTTCTATCGCCCTCTGCTGGTTTCTCTCTATCACTGCACCCTGACAGGTTTCTATTGCCCTCTGCTGGTTTCTCTCTATCACTGCATCCTGACGGGTTTCTATTGCCCGATGATGATGTCGATCACAGCACGTCTCTATCGCTTTCTGGTGGTGTTTCTCCATCACTGCATTCAATGATTCATACCTAAACACCTCTGCCATTATTTCCAAGTAAGAAGTCTGACAAAACCAAGTTTAAATCCAACCGATTTATTTGATAGTAAACTCACAAGTTTTCGAAAGCTTGCGAGTTTACTATCAAATAAATCGGTTGGATTTAAACCTGGTTTGTCAGACTTCTTACTGTGTTTATCCCAGTCCAACGCCAGCATCTCCACATTATTGTTTCCAAGTATCACAGCACTCAGAGACACATCTCTATCGCCCTGTCTTGGTACTTCTCAGTATTACTGCACTCAATGAACCACAGAATCCTGACAGTGCAGGAGGCCATTTGCCAAAAAGTCTGTGCTGACAACAATCCCACCCAAGCCCCATCTCTGATAACTCTCATATTTACCCTGCTAATTCCTCGAATCTACGTATCCCCGCTCATTAAGGGGCAATTTAGCATAGCCAATTCACTTAACCCGCACATCATTGGAGCGTGGAAGGAAACTAGAGCACCTGGAGGAAACCCACACAGACCCAGGAAGAGTATGTAAAGTCCACACAGAAGTGACCCAAGCCGGGAATTGAACCCAAGTCCCTGGAGCTGAGGCAGCAGTGCTAACTACTGTGCCGCCATTTTTTTTCATAACCTTGAATGTTATGACGTGCCAAATATTCTTTCAGGTACTTTTTAAAGGAAATGAGGCATCCCACCTCATCCACCCTCCCACACTGTGCAATCCAGACCATCATCACCCATCTCTATCATCTTTGTTGCCAATCTTATCACTGCCCACAGTGATATTTCTCCATCCATCTCTGCTGATATCTCTCAGTATCACTGCACTCAATGATACATCTCCATCGCTTCACCACTGCCCACAGTGATACATCTCTGTCCAACTCTGCCAATATCCCTCTACTTCACTGCATTGTGACACATCTCTAACGCCCTCAGGTGGTATTGCCTTGTATCACTTCAGTCAGTGACACATTTCTATTGCCCTGGGCATTCTGGCTTTTTTATCACCCTATGGTGGTGTCTCTCTATCACTTCATTCAGTGATCATTCGTCCTCTGGTAGAGTTGCTGTTATCACTGCCCTTAATGATACAATGCTATCTGTCTCTCCAGTAATTCTCAGTATCGTTGCACTCAGTATTGCATCTCCAGCTTTATCACAGCACTCCATGATATATCGCTATTGCCTCTCTTGGTTCCACCCTATCACAGCACTCAGTGGCACAACTCAATCAACCTCTATTGGTATTTTACATCATCATTACAGTCAGTCATTTATCCCTATCACACTCTGTTGGTATTTTACAACCTCACTGGCTCAATGACACATCTCTATTGTTCTCTGGTGATTTTCTCCATCACTGAACTGAGACACATCCTTTTTGCCCTGGTGGTGCCATTCTATCAACACAATCAGTGATATGGCTCCATCCACCTCTGCCAGTGTCACTGAGTATCAGTGCAGTGGAACTTTTCTATTGCCCTGTGGTAGTATCACGCTATTACTGCACAAAAGATGACACATTTTTGCATGATCTCTGGTATTGCCTCTCTGCGACTGCATCCAGTGACACATCTCTATCATCCTCTGGTAATTCATCTCCATCACTGTACTCAGTGACATATGTCTATCGCCCTCTGGTGGGTGTTTGCCTGTGTTATTCCACATAGTGACACATCTGTGTCTCCGTCTGCTGGTGTGTCTCTGTATCACTCATATCTCTATCATCAGTACCAGAACAAGCCTTTTTGTGTTCGGATTGTCAGAAGTTCCTATGACATCTTGTCCACGTTTGTCTGCAAGTCAGCCTGGCTCAGGTCAATTTTGCTGATATCTGCAAACGGGTCTTTAATGTGAGGTAATGGGTACCGTTCACTGCATAATACTGGATTCATGATGACATTGATGTTCTGCAAATCATAGAACATAGAACACTACAGCACAAACAGGCCCTTTGGCCCACAAGTTGTGCCGAACACATCAAAACCTACCCAGCCATAGACCTATCTATAACCCCCAATCCCATTGGATCCCATATACTCATCCAGAAGTCTTTTAAAAGACTCCAGCGAGTTCACCTCGACCACCACCGACGGCAGCCGATTCCATTCACTCACCACCCTCTGAGTGAAAAACTTTCCCCTAGCATCTCCTCTGTACTTGCTTCCCTGAACCTTAAATCTGTGCCCTCTCGTCGCGACCATTTCAGCCCTGGGAAATAGTCTCTGAGAGTCCAACCTATCTAATCCTCTCAACATCTTGTAAACCTCTATCAGGTCGCCTCTCAACCTTCGTCTCTCCAGGGAGAACAGTCCTAGCTCCCTCAACCTGTCTTCATAAGGCATGCCTCCCAATCCAGGCAACATCCTTGTAAATCTCCTCTGCACCCTTTCAATAGCTTCCATGTCCTTCCTATAGTGAGGCGACCAGAACTGCACACAGTACTCCAAGTGTTGTCTGACAAGGGTCCTATAAAGCTGCAGCATTACCTCCTGACTCCTGAACTCAATCCCTCGATGAATGAAGGCCAGTACACCGTAAGCTTTCTTAACCACATCCTCCACCTGGGAGGCCGATTTGAGAGTCTTATGGACCCGGACCCCAATATCCCTCTGCTCTTCCACACAGCTAAGACTCCTACCTTTGATAGTGTACTCATTCATCCCGTTGGATCTGCCAAAATGGACCACAACACTTTTATCCGCGTTGAAGTCCATCTGCCACTTCTCCGCCCAGTCTTGCATCCTGTCGATGTCCTGCTGCAACTTCTGACATCCCTCCAGACCATCCACAACACCACCGACCTTCGTGTCATCGGCGAACTTACTCACCCATCCCTCCACTTCCTCATCCAGGTCATTTATGAAAATGACAACAGCAAGGGTCCTAGAACAGATCCCTGGGGCACTCCACTGGTGACCGACCTCCATGCAGAAAAAGAGCCATCCACAACCACCCTCTGCCTTCTGCAGGCAAGTCAGTTCTGGATCCACAAGGCCAAAGCCCCTTGGATCCCATGCCCTCTCACCTTCTCAAGAAGTCTTGCATGGGGGACCTTGTCAAATGCCTTGCTGAAGTCCATGTACACCATGTTTCAGAGACTATTTCCCAGGGCTGAAATGGTCGCGACGAGAGGGCACAGATTTAAGGTGCAGGGAAGCAAGTACAGAGGGGATGCTAGGGGAAAGTTTTTCACTCAGAGGGTGGTGAGTGAATGAAATCGGCTGCCGTCGGTGGTGGTCGAGGCGAACTCGCTGGGGTCTTTTAAAAGACTTCTGGATGAGTATCTGGGATCCAATGGGATTGGGGGTTATAGATAGGTCTATGGCTGGGTAGGTTTTGATGTGTTCGGCACAACTTGTGGGCCGAAGGGCCTGTTTGTGCTGTAGTGTTCTATGTTCTATGTCCACTGCTCTTCCTTCATCAATGTGTTCAGTCACATTTTCAAAGAACTCAATTAAGCTCGTAAGGCACGACCTGCCCTTTACAAAACCATGCTGACTATTTCTAATCAACCTAAACTTCTCCAAATGCTCGTAAATCTTGTCCCTCAGAAGCCTCTCCATCAGCTTACCAACCACTGAGGTCAGACTCACCGGTCGGTAATTTCCAGGACTATCCCTGTTCCCTTTCTTGAAAATAGGAACCACATCCGCAATCCTCCAATCCTCTGGAACCTCTCCCGTCTCCATCGACGACGCAAAGATCATCGCCAGGGGCACTGCAATGACATCCTTCACCTCCCACAATAACCTGGGGTACATCCCATCTGGTCCCGGAGACTTGTCTATCTTGATAGCATTTAAAAGTTCTAACACATCCGCTTCCTTAATATCAAAATACTCAATCTTTTCAGTCTGCCACAAACTTGTAGTGCATCCTCCCAGTAACTGTAAATCCTTACAGTTACATCTTTTTGGAAACTCGAACAATAGGCATGGCCCATTGACTGATGCTGACAGGATTCAGAACTCCAGTCACTCCAAGTCAGCCTCCACCTTTAGCCTAATAGCATATGATACTGACCCAGTCTTGAAGCATTTTGCTCAGCTTCCATTGTCACTGCATAGTTTTCCCTTCACTACATGAAGAGGCAAATATGTTCTTTGTCCACTGAGTTGCAAAGTCATTTCAATGTGGTCCTTCAAAGTAACTTCTCTTGTGTATGTCTTCTGTACTATCCTCAATGTCTTAAGGAAATTGGAATTTCTTATTATAATACTATCTGACACCAGTGAAACTGCTGCCCCAGTGTCAACTTCTGTTCTGACTTGTTGTCCATCCAGCAGTGGAGTGGCCCAATATCTGTGTGCAGTTGACAAGGGAATTTTCACAGTAACGTCACATAAATTTTATGACAATTATGGTCATCATTAGACTTCTAATTCCAGATTTTTACTGAATTCAAATTTCACCATCTGTCATGGTGGGATTGTACCTGGATTCCTCACAGCATTACCTTGAATTTTTGGATTACTAATCCAGTGACAATACTTGGAGTATTGCGTACAGTTCTGGTTGCCGCATTATAAGAAAGATGTGGAAGCATTGGAAAGGGTGCAGAGGAGGTTTACCAGGACGTTGCCTGGTATGGTGGGAAGGCCTTATGAGGAAAGGCTGAGGGACCTGCGGTTATTTTCATTAGAGAGAAGAAGGTTACGCGGTGACCTAATTGAGGCGTATAAGATGATCAAGGGATTGGATAGGGTGGATAGTGAGAGCCTTTTTCCTCGGATGGTGATGACCAACACGAGGGGACATAACTTTAAATTAAGAGGTGGTAGTTATAGGACGGATGTCAGAGGCAGGTTCTTTACACAGAGGGTGGTGAGAGCGTGGAATGCCCTGCCTGCAGCAGTTGTGGACTCGCCTACTTTGGGGGCATTCAAATGTTCGGTGGATAGGCATATGGATGATATTGGAATAGTTTAGGTTAGAGGTCCACTGGCCGGCGCAACATCGAGGGCCGAAGGGCCTGTACTGCGCTGTAATGTTCTATGTTCTATAATACCAATAACTTTCCCACATTTTAAGAGCAACAGAGAGAGTAGACAATGGTAGTGCAGTAAAAGTAATTATCTGGATTTTTAAAAGATTTTTGATAGGGCGAGAAATATATATAGTTAGAAACAGTGGAGATGTGAGCCATGAAGAGAGTGCAGGGAAAATTTACAAAGTTGATGCCAAAAAGGTACACACATCATGAAAGGATTGAGGGGGCTGGGTCTCTTTTGTAAAGAAAATTGCTGAGGGGTGACCTAATAGCGGCCTTTAAAATGATGAAAGATTTTGATGGAATGATTACAGAGAGAATGTTTCCTCGTGTTAGGAAGAGCAAAACTCGAGACCATATCAGATAATGCCCAAGAAATCCGAGGCGGAATTCAGATAAAACTTCTTCACCCAGAGAGTGGGGAGAATGTGGAACTCTCCATCACTGGGAGTGGTTGAAGAGAATAATATGGATGTATTTAAGGAAAAAACTAGACAACTAGATGAGGAAGAAAAGAATAGAGCATTGCAATTTAGATTTAGAAGAAGAAAGATAGGGGGAATCTTGAGTGAGATAGAAACACTCGTATGGATTGGTTAGGCTAAATGGCTTGTTTCTTATCATAGAATAAAACAGAATCCCTACAGTGCAGAAGGAGGCCATTTGACCCATCAGGCCTGCATCAACAATAAATCCTACAGTCCCTATCCGTGAAACCCCATGTATTTATCTTCAAATTCCCTGACACTCAAGAGGCAATTTAGCGTGGCTAATCCACCTAACCTGCACATCTTTGGACTGTGGGAGGAAACCAGAGCACCTAAAGGAAACCCACACAGACCTGGGGAGAACATGCAAACTCCACACAGAGTCATTCAAAGCTGGAATTAAAGTTTAAAATTTCTTCCTAGTGTCACAAAATAGGCTTACATTAAGACTGCAACAAAGTTACAGTGAAAATCCCCTGGTCACCATATGCTGGAGCCTGTTTGGGCACACTGAGGGAGAATTTAGCATGGCCAATGCATCTAACCAACCAGTCTTTCGGACTGTGGAAGGAACTGGAGCACCTGGAGGAAACCCACACAGACATGGGGAGAATGTGCAAGCTCCACAGAGACCCAAGCCAGGAATTGAACCCAGGTCCTGGCACTGTGAGACATCTGTGCTAACCACTGTGCCACCATTTCTGTGCTGTATATCCTGTGTCATCATATTTGATTCCTCCTGATCATTAACTTCAAAGTGGAGTCACAGATGGACAGAGTGGTGAAGAAGGCATTCAGCATGCTTGATTTCATTGGTCAGAACCCTGAATACAGGAGTCGGGACATCTTGTTGAAGTTGTACAAGACATTGGTAAGGCCACACTTGGAATACTGTGTACAGTTTTGGTCATCCTATTATGGAAAGGATATTATTAAACTAGAAAGAGGGCAAAAAAAGATTTATTAGGATGCTACTAGGTCTTGATGGTTTTAGTTAAAAGGAGAGGCTGGATAGACTGGGACATTTTTCCCTGGAGCATAGAAGACTTAGATCTTACAGGGGTCTATAAAATAATGACGGGCATAGATAAAATCGATAGTCAATATCTTTTTCCAGCAGTAAGGGAGTCTAAAACTAGAGGGCATAAGTTTAAGGTGAGAGGGTACAGATACAAGAGAGCCCAAAGGGGCAAATGTTTCACACAGAGGACCGTAAATATCCTGCCTGTACTATTACCTCTGATAGTAGTACAAGCAGGTGCAAATTTAACTTCTAAAAGCATTCAGGTGGGTAAGATGAGTATAAAAGGATATGGGCCAAATGTAGGCAATTGGAACTAGCTTAGTGGTTAAAAACTGGGTGGCATGGACAAATTGGCCCAAAAGACCTGTTTCCATGTTGTAAACCTCTATGATTCGGGTAAGCATTCTCCAAGGCAATCTTCACAACACAGAATCACTGAACAGAAACTGATAGCCAAGTTTCGCACACGAGGACGGCCTCAACCAGGATCTTGGTTCATGTCACCTTATCTGTAACTCCCATGACTTGCCTGGAGTTGCAAAATCTCCTGCCTGGATGGAGACAATACACATCTTTTTTAATCTGTGCTTGGCCCTCTTGCCACTCACATTGTCTGTACCTTTAAGTTTTCATTACCTGTAAAGACTCACATTTCAACCATTATCTTGTATATTGCATTTGTTTCTGTATATGACCTATTTGAGAATACAAGTCCTCACTCACCTGATGAAGAAGCCTGAGACTCCAAAAGCTAGTGCTGCCAAATAGACCTATTAGCCTTTAACCTGGTGTTGTGAGACTTCTTACTGTGCTTACCCCAGTCTAACACCGGCATCTCCACACAGATATGGTGGGCAATGTTAGGATGCCTAGTGGGCTGTACCAGAGAGTCTGGTGGGCAATGCCAGGCTGGTACTGTTCAATGGACACTGTCCGGTCATGCCCCTGATCACCTGATGCTTTCATTGACCTCTAATCCCCATATCACATCCGGTATCCACTGGTGGAGATTCTTAGGTTTGAGGTCCGATCAGCAAAAAGTTACGTACAAGGGATCCACCAAACAGTACAATCTGTGGTTTTATGGGATTACTGCATAAAAGTCCCTTCTCCCTGATGTTAAGGGGGAGCATACATCTCCAGAAAGACCTCTGCCTTGGACCTCCACTGGGGATCTCCCAAAGACAATAAGATTTATTAACTGAATTTAAATTCCACCAGGTGCTGCGGCGGGATCTTAACCCGTGTCTATACATTAGCCTGGGCATCTCGGTTACAAGTTCAACAACATGATACCTACCTTATCACATGACCTGCCCCAAAGCTGCCTTGAGAGATCAAGAGAATGCAACTCATTAACTTAGTTTCTAGCTCCACAAATTGATTCATCATGATGATTGGACTTCTATCAATTCAAGAGGTTTGTTAGAAACAGACATATTTCAATAAAATGTAAAGAAAATGAAATCAGAAGCTAGAAGCAAATCTATTTCAGGTCCAGACTGAGAGCCAGTGAGTTCTCACACAGAGAAGCCAGAATACGGATGGAAATTGCTGCACTGGTCACATTAAGATGCGTGGCCAAAATGTAGCTCCCTTCCAACTTCTCAAGGGCAATTAGGGATTGCCAACAAATGTTGGCCTTGCCAACAGTGGTTAGCACTGCTGCCTCACAGCACCAGGGACCCGGGTTCAATTCTAGCCTTAGGAGACTCTGCAAAGACTGCACATTCTCCTTGTGTCTGCATGGGTTTCATTCGAGTGCTCCAGTTTCCTCCCATACTCGAAAGATATGCAAGTTAGGTGGATCGGTCACGTTAAATTACCCCTAAGTGGCCCAAGATACGTAGGTTAGGGGGACTGGCGGGGTGAATACTTCGGATTATGGGGAAAAGGTCTGGGATGGGATTGCCCCTTAGTATCTGGGGGATTAAGTCAGGTTATAAGGATAGGACTAGGTGATATTGTTGTTGGTGCAGATTCGATGGGCTAAATGGCCTCCTTCTGCACTGTAGGGATTCAATGATTCCACATCCCATGACTAAATTAAAGAATGCCTTAAGGCCTGCCATAGATTGCAGTTTCTTATTCTACAAATTCATGTGCAAGAAACTATGATGTCTGGCTTGAGTATCTTCAGACAAAGCATCTTCTGGCTCCACATTGATCGCTTGTTAGTGACCAATATACTATCTCTTTACTGACTGCAATCAGCGTGGACCCAATGGCTGTTCTCAGGGTCTCCCTTTTGTAATCATCCAATTCTGGAAATATAATGCTAATACTGTGGGAAACGTAGGTACAATTAGAGAATGGATGATGACAAGCACTTCAAACAAATGGAAGGATGCCAGATTTGAAGAGTTAGAATGATATTAAGGTTAGAAATATAAATTAAGTTGCATCTGATGACTAGAAAGGTAGAGGTGTTTGCTTACACTGACACACAGTACAGTGGAAGTGTTTAAACTATTGATCAGAAAGTTAAAATGGATGGTACACACTTGGAACAATGTAGGCTGGTGATCTGAGACGCTTCATTGGCAATTCATTTTAACCTGCCTAGACTAACCAAGTTATTGAAGGTTTCACTGCCAAAGGCTGGTGTCTCAGATGTTATGGAAGTGGCAATTTGTACCAGCTCTCTTCACTGAGCTGAAGCCACACTCATCCTGCAAATGCTTCCTTTTTACATATTGATCCAAATCTCTTTTGGACAAAGAGTTAGCTGGATTCAAAACATCAGCTCTTTTCTCTCATTACAGATGCTGCCAGACTTGCTGAGATCTTCATCACCTTTTCAGGCTGTGTATTCCAAGTCATAAGAGCTACTAAGAAATAAAAAAGTCATCCCCCCACACCATCCAACATTTTGCCAGTTATTGTAGTCTCCAGTGCATGGAGTATCAGTAGTCAGTTTCTCTTCATTTACTCCCTCACAATCTTCTCAGAAACACCTTTATTAAATCTTCTATTAACCCTTTCTCTCCAAGGAGAGCAAGCCAAACTACTCGGGTTTCTCCAGATACCAGTTTGTTGCTTTATAAATAAAAACTCGTAACCATCTGAGTACAATGATATAGTTGGGAGTGAAAGTTGGGGTTAGCAATAGATCCACTGATAGAAAATGCTCAAAGCAGAATGTTTGGCATTAGCACTAAGGGAGATCTGTGTTTGAGGGAGTGAAATAGCCTAGAAGTCACCACGTTTAAATGGTGTTTCTGCATATCCAAGCCAATGAGAGTAAACAACCTTCTCCCAGCTTTTCCAGTTGTCACAACTGAGAGTGTAGGATGTTTACACTAACTGGAACTTGGGTTCCTGAAAGTCATAGTGAATCCTGTCCTGAGAATGGGTTCCAAAGTACATCTGTATCAACTCTACTTGGAAGTAACTATTTCAGAGCAGGTATAAAAACTTAAACAATATTTTCTTTTATCATCATAGTTTGATTGCATATCTTATCAAAAATAAACATGTCAACCATTCAAATATTCACCATGGAAGTCTATAGTTAACTGCTTCATGATGTATTTTCTCCACCTCCTCCTGAAACTAATGTCTTCTCTGTACCCGCACTACTGCTGTCCAATACTGTCAACTGAATACTTCTACGTTCAAATGGATCCAATACATAATCCAAGAGCTGGTCTACAGTGAAGAGGAAAAGCTACATCAAGTTACTGCACAATTCCTGTTTAGAATGCAGATGATGGGAGAAGGAATATGCCCAACAATCAACTGGAGACAACACTGCTCTAAATTGCTGAGATTGATCTTATCCACATGTGCAGTACTATCAATGAGGCTGATGGAAAAGTAATCCTGTTGTTAATGGGGACAGTATGGTCTGCGTTTTCAGTCTGGGTTCGGTCCATCAGACTTTTCATCGCCAAACAGACAAAGAATGAACAGTCCGCATCCACCTCCTCCAAGATCAACCGAGGGCACTTCATAAGAATGTGCAGGAACCCTCATTCCTGCTAGCATTATCCTGCTTAGTGCACTAATGGGTTCACTATGGTGCCACTTGCCACATTGTATGGATTTGAGCCCTTATTTAATATATTTATTTACATTTGTATATAACTTGGTATTTGTTGGTATACAGGAAAGCTCACAAAGAATGATAACATTATGAGGCGATTCTCACCAATACTGGTAATAAAGAGGGAAGTAGTGCTGAGGTTTATCCCAATGTGTTGTCAAAGGGATCATAGATTCATATCATAGAATCCTTTCAGTATAGAAGGGGCCATTCAGCCCACTGAGTCTCTCTAACAGAGTATCTTACTTTTCCTTTCCCTATTTCTGTAGCTCCACACATTTTACCATGGTTAATCCATCTAACCTATGCATTTTGGGAAACTAAGTGATAATTTAGCCATAGCCAATCCATCAAATCTGCAATTCATTGGACTATGGGAGGACAGGCCAGAATTGAACATAGATCCCTGGAGCTGAGAAGCAGCACTGCTAATCACTGTGCCACCATGCTGCAAGATTGTTGAATGGTTTGTGATGTTCTGGGAGGTCTTCTTCCTTCTCTGACTGTATTACATAAAATTCCAGAGGTCAGAAACTCCTCAAGCATCAAGTTGTATTTTGTAGCTTTCATTGTCTACTCAAGCTTGACTTTAGGGGTGGTTTAATGATCAAACTCCTTGGGGAGATGCTAGGGAGCCTCTCAAGTATTGGGTTCAAGGCATTTATCTGCACTGCAGTGTTACACATTGGCCTAGCTGTAGGCATCGCAACTCAAGAGGTCATGTATCATCCAAGTAATATTGGATGCCTGCTGTGCCCACTACTTTGGTTGCATTTGTATTGTAGGTGTGCTCTGTAGGTGTGTTCTGTGGTATCTGGAAGCCAGGATTGCTGCCTACGATGCTCACGGCAGAAACTGGATCATTGTCTAGAATGGATGCTGCACATGTTCTTTCAAAGGGCTGTTATACAGTTATGGGTTCCTCATGTGTGAGCTACCTTCTCTGTGTGTTTGCTACAAGATACTAACCTGTCAATATGTAAAGGGTTTGAATTCTGATGAGTCACTCTCAGCATTGTGCATGATAATGGATAATGGATAATTTACCAGCAAGGGCCCTCATTTACAGTTATTGGCATTTATGTGAAGGGCCAGATTGTGAATGACTTATTACTGTGTGTGTTTGCATATGACGAGGCCCACATTTATATTGGGGAGGGTTTCAGTCGTATGAATGTGACTCAAGTTGTTGCTGAATCATGCGACAAATGTCTGGCTTAACCTCAGTCGCCCTCTGGTTCACCCTCATATTGAAAGTAGGATGCCCCACATCTGTACAGCCTACCCCTGGTTGTCTTGCCTTTCCTCCTTCTTGATTCACAGGCAGCAGTCCATTCCTCTGTATTGTCTGCCCTCCCCCTGTCTCCTCACACTGACTGGCTTACATGGCTTTTATGGGTGAGGATGCCAAGCCAATCTTCTATGTTCTTTCACATGACTCAATATCTACCCTTCTCCAGCACAGAATGGAGAAAGGCAACTGATGATGGAAAGAATTGGAACTAGTTTTTGGACATCTTTATATTTATTTATTGAGTTACACATTATAAGCATACATGACCGAACCCAAGAACCAAATTCTATCCGTGTCTATTTATAAAGGCTCAAGTAAACCCCCAATTAATGCCCACCACCCATACAATTAATTAACTACATTTAAAACAAGCACCTGTAGCTTTAGCTTCTTTAAATCAGACAAGTCAACATTCAAAAAATGTAAATAAGAACTAAAATGAATGAAAGTTATATCCAATTATAAAAAAACAAATTATAGCAGAGGGCCTGGTTGGAAAGTGACATTTTAAAAATTGCATTTATAAAGTCCTTTCAGATCCTCAGCATTTCCAAAACTGCATTACAGCGTATTATGCACTTTTAAATGTCATTGCAATGTAGGAAATGCAGCAGTAAATTTGTGTGCAATGAGCTCCCACAAACAGGCAGATCAGATCTTTGAACTGATATTGGTTGAGGAATGAATATTGGATATTAGCTGCAGCTTCCCTGCTCATCTTGAAATAGTGCTTTGGGATCTTTCACATCCTGCTGAGAGAGGTTTAAAATCTCATCAGCCTGGCTTCTTGTGCTCAAGCTTGTGCAGTGAGACTTGAACCCAGAACATTGGGCCAAGACACAAGAGTACAACCACTGCACTACAGTTGGCGCGAAAAAAATCTTGTGAAGTGTGACCAATAATTTAGAATTGAAGAACTGCTTTTTTGCACACTTGCTTTGCAAAGTTTGTTGAATATTACAATGCTTTGTCTTCTCCAGAGCAAGCCCTCAGACAGGCACATGACAGGGCACCTAAAAATAGGTAAGATTTTGACATCTCAACTCCATTTATCAACCTTTGATAGATCTCTCTGAAGTAATTCATGTCCAAATGAAGCAAGACCTGGACAATATCCAGTTTGAGAGCTAAGTGGCAACTAACATTCCAGCCACTCAGGTGCCAGGCAATTGCTATCTGCAATAAAAGAGGATCAAACCATCATTCCTTGACAATCATTGACAGTGTAAGAAGTCTGACAACACCAGGTTTAAGTCCAACTGATTTATTTGATAGTAAATTTGCAAACGTTCGAGGTTTACCCCTTCATCAGGCGAATCATTGACAGTGCCATTGCTCAAATCCCTGCTTTTATAATGCTAGGAATTACCATTGACCAGATATTGAACTGGACCAACTACATAAATATTGTGGTAATATGAGCACTTCTGAGGTTGGGAATCCAGTAATTTGTCTCCTGACTCCCCAAAGCCTGTCCACCATCTTCGTGACATACGTCAGGAGTGCAATAGAATACTCTCCACTCGGATGGGTGCAGCTCCAACAATGCTTAAGAAGCTTAACGCCATCCAGGACAAAGCAGCCCGCTTGATTACTACCTTTTGCGCCAACATTCACTCCATCCATCATTGATGTGCAGTGGCAGCATGGGTACCATCTATAGGATGCATTGCAGCAAAGTTCCTTTGATAGCACCTTCTAAATCCATGACCACTACCATCTCAAAGGACAAGGGGGGAACATCACCACCTGGATATTCCCCTTCAAGCCACTCACCATCCTGATTTGGAAATATAACGTTATTCCTTCAGTGTCACTGGGACAAAATCCTGGAACTCCCTCCCAAATAACAATATGCTGTACTTACACCACATAGACTGCATCAGTTCAACTGATGAGCAGGAAACAGACATCAGTCACAATAGCACCCCTCCTTCTGAAGTGAGTGAATATTCCCCTTTGTCAGTTTGCAGACTGTAGCTGTGTTAAAGGCAGCTGAAAGCATAGTGGAATCTCCCACTCAATGTTGTGCATAAGTGGAGGCAATGAGCACCAATAGGCTATTCAGCATCAGAATGCATCACTGGAGCCTGGGCCTACTCCCATCTGAAGTCCAGACACAGATTGTGAAGCAGGTAGATTAGCAAGAATTGGTCAGCTCAGCTGATCCCACATCACCCCCAAAATGTTCCCGCAGCAGTAATCGTTCATTCTCTGTTTTTCACACTGAATTTCACTAATGTTTTGGCCATGGAAAAGATCTGAATTTTGTCCCCACTTTCCAGTTTTTTTCCTCATTCTCTCTTTCAGTGCTGAAGACACTGACTGAAACTCGAATACGATTCTCAAGGTTCTGACTGGGAACACCATTATCTGCGTATTCCCCTCCAAGCCACTCACCATCCTGACTTGAAAATGTATCATCGTTCCTTCACTGTCTTTGGAACAAAGTCCTGGAACTCCGTCCCTAACAGCAGTGTGGGTGTATCTACATGCCATAGATTGCAGTGATTCAACAAGGCAGCTCACTACCATCTTCTCAAAGGCAATTTGGGATAAGTAATAAATGGGAAGCATTGGCTTAGTGATATTGTCACTGAACTAGTAATCCAGAGACCCAGAGTAATGCTCTGGGGACCCAGGTTCAAACTCCACTACAGCAGATGATGAAATTTGAATTCAATAAAAGAAAATCTGGAATTAAAAATCTAATAATGATCAGGAAACCATTGTTGATTGTCATAGAATCCCATCTGATTCACTAACGTTCTTCAGAGAAGGAAATCTGTCATCCTTATCTGGTTCGGCCTACACGTCATTCAGAGCCACAGCACTATGGTTGACTCATTACTGCCCTCTAAGATGCCATAGCAAGCCACTCAGTTTTAGGGCAATAAGGGATGGGCAACAAGTGCTGGCCCAGCCAGCAAGACCCATATTCCAAGAAAGAATAAAGAAAAAAAAAGCTGGCCATGTTCCAGAAAACAAGTAAAAAAAGCCTCTCATCCAACATTCATACACTCTCGATATTGCTTCCATGGGCAGACATACAGAGAAAGAAAGAACAAAGAACAATATAGCACAGGCACAGGCCCTTCGGATCTCCAAGCCTGCACTGCTCATGCGCCCAACTAGATCATTCATTTGTATCCCTCTATTCCCAGTCAGTTTATGTGACTATCTAGATAACTTAAATGATTGCAGCACGTCCATCTCAACCATCTTGCTTGGCAGTGCATTCCAAGCCTCCACCACCCTTTGTGTAAAATACATTCCCCTGACATCTGTGTTGAACCTTGCTCCCTTTGCCTTGAACTTGTGACCCTTGCATTTGTCACCTCTGACCTGGGAAAAAGCTTCCCACTGTTCACCCTATCTAATCCCTTCATAATTTTATACACCTCTATTAGGTCACCCCTCATCCTCTGTCTTTCCAGGGAGAACAACTCCAGTTTACCCAACCTCTCATCATAGCTAAAACCCTCCATACCAGGCAACATCCTGGTAAGTCTTTTCTGTACTCTCTCCAAAACATCCACGTCCTTTTGGTAGTGTGGCGACCAGAATTGGACACCGAATTCCAAATGCGGCCTAACCAATGTTCTATATAGCTGCAACATCATATGCCAACTTTAATACTCTATGCCCTGTCCAATAAAGGCAAGCATGCCATATGTCTTCTTCACCACCCTCTCCACCTGTGCTGCCACCTTTAAGGATCTGTGGACTTGCAAACCCAAGTCCCTCTGTGTGTCTATACTCCTGGTGGTTCTGCATTTATTGTATAACTCCCCCCTACATTAGATCTACTGAAATGCATCACTTCACATTTATCTGGATTAAATTTCATCTGCCATTTCTCTGCCCAATTTTCCAGCCTATTTATATCCTGCTGTATTCTCTAACAATGTTTATCATTATAGAACATAGAACATAGAACATTACAGCGCAGTACAGGCCCTTCGGCCCTCGATGTTGCGCCGGCAAGTGGATCCTCTAACCTAAACTATTCCAATATCATCCATATGCCTATCCACCGAACATTTGAATGCCCCCAAAGTAGGCGAGTCCACAACTGCTGCAGGCAGGGCATTCCACGCCCTCACCACCCTCTGTGTGAAGAACCTGCCTCTGACATCCGTCCTATAACTACCACCTCTTAATTTAAAGTTATGTCCCCTCGTGTTGGTCATCACCATCCGAGGAAAAAGGCTCTCACTATCCATCCTATCCAATCCCTTGATCATCTTATACGCCTCAATTAGGTCACCGCGTAACCTTCTTCTCTCTAATGAAAATAACCTCAGGTCCCTCAGCCTTTCCTTATAAAGCCTTCCCACCATACCAGGCCACATCCTGGTAAACCTCCTGTGCACCCTTTCCAATGCTGCCACATCTTTCTTATGATGCGGCGACCAGAACTGTACGCAATACTCCAAGTGTGACCGCACCAGAGTTTTGTACAGTTGTAACATAACCTCACGGTTATCTGCAAACTTACTGATCACACCAACTACATCTTCTTCCAAATCTTTTATATATATCACAAACAGCAGAGGTCCCAGTACAGAGCTCTAACAAACACCAGTAGTCACAGACCTCCAACCAGAAAAAAACCCTTCCACTGCTACCCTATGTCTTCTATGGCCAAGCCAGTCCTCCACCCATCTAGCTAGCTCACCTTTTATCCCATGAGATTTAACCTTTTGCACCAGCCAGCTATGAGGGACCTTGTCAAATGCTTTACTAAAATCCATGTAGACAACATCCACGGCCCTTCCCTCGTCAATCGTTTTTGTCACCTCCTCAAAAATTTGTAAGGCATGACCTCCCTTATACAAAACCATGCTATCTATTGCTAATGAGATTATTCCGTTCTAAATGTGCATATATCCTATCTCTAAGAATCTTTTCCACCCTACCACGGATGTTAAGCTCACTGGTCAATAATTGCCCAGGTCATCCTTGCTACCCTTCTTAAATAACAGACCACATTTGCTATCCTCTAATCCTCTGGGACTTCACCTGTGTCCAGTGAAGAGACAAAGATTTCTGTTAGAGACCCAGCAATTTCATAGAACATAGAACATTACAGCACAGTACAGGCCCTTCGGCCCTCAATGTTGTGCCAACCAGTGGAACCAATCTAATGGACCCTCAACCTAAACTATTCCAATGCTATCCATATGCCTATCCACTGACCATTTGTAATCCCTTAAAGTTGGCGAGTCCACAACTGCTGCAGGCAGGTCATCCCATGTCCTTACTACCCTCTGAGTAAAGAACCTACCTCTGACAGTGGTCCCATAATTATCACCCTGTATTAGCCATCACCAGGAAAAAGGCTGTCACTGCCCACCCTATCTAATCCTCTGATCATCTTATATGCCTCAATTAGGTCACTTCTTAACATTCTTCTCTCTAATGAAAATAACCTCAAGTCCTTCAGCCTTTCCTCATAAGACCTTCCCACCATACCAAGCAACATCCTGGTAAACCTCTTCTGCACCCTTTCCAGTGCTTCCACATCTTTCTTATAATGCGGCAACCAGAACTGTATGCAATACTCCAAGTTGTGTACAGTTGCAACATGATCTCACGGCTCCAAAAGTCAATCCGTCTATCAATAAAAGCTGCACCTTCTTAACAACCTTATCAACCTGGGTGTCAACTTTCAGGGATCTATGCACATGCACACTGAGATCTCTCTGCTCGTCGACACTACCAAGAGTCCTTCCATTAGTCCTATGTTCTGTACTCCTGTTATTCTTACCAAAGTGAATCATCTCACACTTTTCTGCATTAAACCCCATTTGCCACCTCTCAGCCCAGCTCTTCAGCTTATCTATGTCTGTCTGCAAATTGTAACATCCATCCTATCTAAAATCCTCCGACTTTGGTGTCGTCAGCAAATTTACTAACCCATCCGTCTACACCCTCATCGAGGTCATTTATAAAAATGACAAACAGCAGTGGTCCCAAAACAGATCCCTGAGGTACACCACTTGTAACTGAACTCCAGGTTGAATATTTCCCATTAACCACCACTCTCTGTTTTCTATCAGCTAGACAATTTCCGATCCAAATTGCTAAATCACCCTCAATCCCATGCATTTGCATTTTCTGCAGTAGCCTACCATGGGGAACCTTATCAAACACTTTGCTAAAATCCATAAACACCACATCAATTGCTTTACCCTTATCCACCTCTTTGGTCACCTCCTCAAAGAACTCGATAAAGTCTGTGAGGCACGACCTACCCTTCACAAAACTGTTTTGACTATCCCTTATCAATTTATTTCTCTCTGTGAGATAGGATTTATAATCCTATCTCTTATAATTCTTTCCAAAACTTTGCCCACAACAGAAGCTCACCGGTTTATAATTTCCAGGCTGGTCTCTACTCCCCTTCTTGAACAAGGGGACAACATTTGCTATCCTTCAGTCTTCAGGCACTACACCTGTAGCCAATGACGACATGAAGATCAAAGCCAAAGGCTCTGCAATCTCCTCCCTGGCCTCCCAGAGAATCCTAGGATAAATCCCATCCAGCCCAGGGCACTTATCTATTTTCATACTCTCAGGACTCTACTTTCATACTCTCATCTCTAGGGTCTAGGATAGATGCCATCAGGTCCTGGGGATTTGTCTGTCTTAAATGTTTCCTAAAAAAACTTAACACTTCCTCGCTTATAATTGAAATTTTTTCTGACGGGTCAACACATCCCTACTACCAGTCAACATGTCTCTCTTCTTTGTGAAAGGGAAGAGGGACACAAACAGAGACAGAGTGACATGGGCAGAAATGTGAAAGAATGAACAATCTTCCATCGCTAACCTCAAGATGCATAAAAGCTCTACGTAGTTGATTAATTAATGTTTGGAAAAACTGATTAACAAACTCCCCTCAAAACCAGTGAATAACTTGATTTGTTCTTGTCAAGATGGCTGAGGGATAAATATCTCAGGAGACCAGGGAGAACTTCCCTGCTCGTCTTCAAAATAGAGACATGCAATCTATTCCCTGAGGGTACAGATTGGGCTTTGATTTAAAGTCTCATCTGAAATACTACACCTCTGACAGTGCAGCCCCCCATCAGTACAGCACGGCAGTGCCAGCCTGAGGGAGGGGAGAGAGAAAATCTCACAGCAATTGTTCTCCTGAAAGGATCAGCAACATCTGATTTACTGGAGAGTGTCTGTGATCTATGATGGGGTTAGAGCCTCTGACCCAAAAGTAAGCACTCTCAAATAGAGCTAAACCGGATGTTTCTGCTCAGTGCCTCAGTGTGTGGTACGCTCACACTAAAGCACCACGAAACCAAGTGTTGCAGACTGGCACATTCCAAGGTCTAAGATTATGTGCTGAGGATGCTTTCAAGTTTGGGAAAGTCACCGCAAAGGCATGGTGGGAAAAGGCCACTGTTTAAAGCCTTTCAACCAAGGCCAACGAGGGGCCAGTAATTGTAAAAAAAAACTCGGACTGCGTAACTACGTGGAACTTCATAAAAGCAGCACACAGTGAAATATGACAAATGTATAATGTTTGCTGAAGAACTGAACTGGAATGAATGTAATGTCTTGGAACCCAGCACTGTAAAATATTATAAATATGGCTGTTTTTTGCACTGTTTGTACTGATTGGAAATATTGTTTCTGTAATGGTTTAATTCAGAGTATTTATGAATAAAGTACATTTTTGAAATAAAAAACACCAGGAATCCCATATTAAAAAGCAGATTTAAATTAATTTAACTACATAAATTATAAAAATTCAAGAGGGTGTGTTCAAAGAAGCAGATTGCTGCAAAGTTTGTCCTGGCATTAACTAAGAATTACAGAGTTGTATGAAATTCCTTCCCGAGCGAAGCACAGAAGAGGAAGAGAGACCAGACCTTGCACTGACAGCAAGTAGCCTGGGGAGGGGAAGAAAATAATCTCAGAGCAATTAAGTAACTAACTTCCCCTTGGAGGGCCAGCAACCATTTTATGTACTGGACATTAACAATGTATCAGATACGTTTTCCATTATACTGTAAACACACTATTCAGATTCAGTTTAAGAGATTCCTTCCAAAGGACTGCCTTACAAAGCATTCTGTGAGATTTGAACACAAGCCATGGGAACTTATACTTTGAAGTAACAATTATTGTTGCCTTGCATTTTTCGTAAGATTTTGTGCAAGCAATGTGTAAAAAAAAAACACCTTTACTTCTCGCACCTAAAACTCCACTAGACAAAGCTACACACATTGTTTTAAACCAAGCAGGGAAAATGCAAATTATGGTTTAGAAATTGAGCCTCATTTCTCATCTGCATCTTGAGACTGCAGAAAAAAGGATCAGAGGAAAAACAGTCCCTTTTGTTATTGAACCGTGAGATAGAATGGAAAATTAAATGGATTTCCCTTGTGGGATTCCACTGAATGCAAGATATTTAAATCTGAATCAAAGACAAAAGTTTCTTTGTACCAGCAAGTGATTTTTATCAAGCAGTGCTGCAACTGGAAAGCCTTGTTTATAAGTTGCTTGTTTCTGTTTCAGTCTACAGCCAGTGTCAAATAAATTGCAGAAAAATTGGCACAAATGCTGCAAAATACCTTGGCATCACCTCCCATCAATTAACATCACCATTCTGCTGTATGACTAGCTGTTCTATAGGATGCGGCTCCTTCTGCATGGATTTCAATCAGTTGGTACTAAGTGTATTTTACATTCATAAGGCCATTTCCTCTATTGGGAAGGAGTCTCCTGTGGTCTCTTGAGTAGAAATATGGAAACCATCCATGTTTTGTGTTTACACAGTACCCACTCTGTTGATGTGAAAGTGTTGTGCAATGTCAATGTAATGCTGGCGCCTTAAAGAGATAGCCAGAAATAGGTGGAGTCTTATTTTCCAAGACAATCCTTTTGAGCACTGCTTCTATCAGTTTCCTGAAAATGTGAAGCAAAAAAAGTGAGTGGCCCGTACAGGGACCGAACCCGCGAATTTGGCATCCTCAGCACCGTGCTCTAACCAACTGAGCTGGTTGGTTAGCATAGGCAGAAAGTGCAAATGCCACACTGACAGTGACCTGAGGCTGGAATTGAACCTGGGATCCTAGTGCTATGAAGCAGCAGTGCTGACCACTGTGCCACCATCCAGTAAGGCTAAGAGAAATAAAACACAGGGAGTGTACAAATCATGACAGGACAGATGTACTAAGAAAGCAGAACAAAGAGCAAGGGAAGTCAAGATTAAACTGTATTTATTTCAATGCAAGAAGCCTGGTGGGCAAGGCAGATGAACTCAGAACATGGATGGGTACATGGGACTGGGATATTATAGTGTGACTGAAACATGCTAAGGGAGAGGCAACTCAATGTTCCATGGTACAGATCGATTTGCAAAGACAGAACAGGAGCTAAGAGTTGTATTTTTGGTTAGGGAGAAGGTCATGGCAGTGCTGAGAGGGGATATTTCTGAAAGTTCACCCATTGAATCTATATGGTTAGAGCTGAGAAATAACAATCACTTTGATTAGCCGTATCAGCAGGAAATTGAGGAACAAATATATAATTATTAGGGGGCAAGGTTTAAAGGAGATGTACAAAGAATAAAGAACAAAGAACAACACAGCACGGGAAACAGGCCCTTCGGCCCAACGAGCCCGCGCCGCCATCCTAACGTCTTAATGACATATAGAGATGTATGAGGCAGGTTTTTTTTTTTTACACAGAGTTTCTGGGTTCAAACCCTTGTTTTTCACTTGTAAGGGTTTGGTTGCATGAGTGAGCATTCAGTAGAAAGTGTAATTCGGTAATAATATGCCATGTTTCAGGGTCAAGAGTAAAAACACAGCTGTTGAAACTCCAAACGCAACATCAAATCTTCATCCCAGGACTTCCGGCTCCAGAAAATGTCAGTGAGACATAACATATCGGAACATGAAGTCCGATTCCTCGTTGATGAAGCAGTCCCACAAATAGAACATAGAACATAGAACATTACAGCACAGAACAGGCCCTTCGGCCTTCGATGTTGTGCCGACCAATATAAAAAGCAATGACCCTCCTAACTAAACCATTTCCTTCTCTTCCATATACTTATCAACTAACCTCTTAAACGCCACCAAACTTGGCGCATCTACAACTGCTGCAGGCAGGGCATTCCACTCCCGAACCACCCTTTGGGTAAAGAACCTACCTCTGATATCCGTCCTATAACTATCACCCCTTAATTTAAAGCTGTGTCCCCTCGTGCTAGCTTTCTCCATCCTAGGAAAAAGGCTATCACTGTCCACCCTATCTAAACCTCTAATCATCTTATATGTTTCGATTAGGTCCCCTCTTAGCCGCCTCCTTTCTAACGAAAACAACCTCAAATCCGTCAGCCTCTCTTCATAAGACCTGCCCTCCATACCAGGCAACATCCTGGTAAACCTCCTCTGTACCCTCTCCAATGCCTCCACATCTTTCTTATAATGTGGGGACCAGAACTGCACACAATACTCCAAGTGCGGCCGCACTAGAGTTTTGTACAGTTGCAACATGACGTTGCGGCTCCGAAATTCAATCCCCCTACCAATAAAAGCTAAGACTCCATATGCCTTCTTAACAACCTTCTCGACTTGACTGCCTACTTTCAGGGATCTATGCACATACACACCAAGATCCCTCTGTTCATCTAGACTACTAAGAATCCTACCATTTGCCCTATACTCTACACATTTATTATTTCTGCCATAGTGCATTACCTTGCACTTTTCCACATTAAACTCCATTTGCCACCTCTCGGCCCAGCTCTGCAACTTGTCCAAGTCCCTCTGCAAACTATAACACCCCTCTTCACTATCTACCACTCCACCGACTTTAGTGTCATCTGCAAATTTACTAATCCAAATGGACAAGGTCAGCTCACTAATCCATCATTTACAGACAGAAAATGAAAATCACAAGAGATCAAACAATTGTCAATATTCCCAGGAAAAGGGAAGAGAAAACAAAGAACAAAGAACAAAACAGCACGGGAAACAGGCCCTTCGGCCCAACGAGTCCGCGCCACCACCTCGACGTTCCCACTTCCACCCATGACTCCTGTCTATGTTTATAGAAATCTGCATTGGAACCAAATTAGCGAGACAATTCAGGGAGAATTTGTTTTGCCAATCAGCCTAAGAGCACATCTTTGGTGTGTGGGAGGAAACCGGAGCACCCAGAGAAACCTTACGCAAGCACGGGGACAATGCGCAAACTCCCACAGATAGCGGCCCAAATCCATGTATCTGCACAGCACAACGATAGTCACTGAGCTGTCGTGTTGCTGTCAACTGAAGTTCAAAACGTATTGATTAGGATCTTGTGACAATTCAGATTAAAGTAAACATTACTTTACATATGCCTGAAAAACATAAGGCATAAAGACAGCAAAGGTCAGAATTAACAGCTTGATCAGTACCTGAATTGTTGTCTTCAGTGGGACTTTTTATTTAAAAAACAACAAAAATGTTGGTCTCTTCTTTTCAGTTCCTGACCATCTGGTACTTGTTGTTTTTGTTGACAGTTTGTGGGGTTTTAGTTTTGCAGTTGACACACTCAGTCCTGCTGGGATTTTGCTCTAGCTCTGGGCACAGTACAGCAGAGTGTAACCCCCAGCAACCAATTACTCAGAATATTCATTCCATTTTCAAATCCCAGAGATTTTAGAGTTCAATGACCCATGTAAAGAAGCAGAGATAACAACACTAAAGCTGGGACTTCATACAAGAAGGAATAACTTCTCATTCTTACTCATCAGTCCAACTAAAGTTTACATTTTTATAGCTATATATTGTAGTGTTGATATAAGATGACATAATGAGGGTAAATTAACATCCGACATGTGGGAGTCTTTCCAAATGTGAATTGATTGGAATTCAAGACTGCATGTACCGTGAGGATGAAAGATAAGTGTGACAAGTATCAGGAACTCTGGGTAATGGGGATATTATGAGCCTTATCAAAAAGAGAAAGGAAGCGTTCATAAAGTCTAAAGGACTTGGGACAGATGAAGCTCTTGGGGAAGGAACTTAAGTAAGCATTAGGAGGGCTAAAAGCAGTCATGAAAAATCCTGGCAAACAGGATTAAGGTAAAATCCTAAGGTATTTTATATATATGTAAAGAACAAGAGGGTAAACAGAAAAAGGGTTGGTCCACTCAAGGTTGGTGGAGGGAATCTATGCATGGAACCAGATAGAATGATGATATACCAAATGAATATTTGCCTCAGTATTCGCCAAAGAGAACGACTGGATGGATGAGGAGCTAGGATAGGTTGTGTCAATATTCTGAGTAGTATCGTTATCAAAAAATGAAGTATTGAGCATCTTAAAAAGGATTAAAATGATAAATCCCCTGGAATCTACCCAGAACGCTGAGGGAGAAAGGGTGGAAATTGCTGGGGCCTTGACAGAAATCTTTACATTCTCATTGGCTGCAGGTGAAATTCCAGAGGACTGGAGAATAGCCAATGTTGTTCCACTGTTTAAGAAGGGCAGCAGTGATAATTCAGGAAACTATGGGCTGGTGAGCCTTACTTCAATGATAGGGATGGGATTTACTCACATTTGAAAACAAATCGACTTATTAGTGATAGACAACATGGTTTTCTGAAGGGGAGGTCGTGCCTCATTAACTTGATCAAGTTTTTTGAGGAAGTGACAAAGATGATAGATGAGGGAAAGGCAGTGAATGTTGTACACATGGACTTCAATAAAGCTTTTGATAAGATACCTCATGGTAGACTGGTACAACAGGGAAAGTCACAGAGCATCAGAGAAGAGCTGGCAAGATGCATACAGAACTGGCTTGGCTACAGAAGACAAACGATAGCAGTAGAGGGGTGCTTTTCTGAATGGAAGACTGTGACTAGCAATATTCATACTAAGAAGTCTCAGGACACCAGGTTAAAGTCCAACAGGTTTATTTTGGTAACAAAAGCCACTAGATTTCAAAACTCTGCTCCTTCATCAGATAAGCGGTGTTCCACAGGGATCAGTTCTGGAATCCTTGTTGTTTGTAATATGTATAAATGATTTGGAGGAAAATGTAGCTGGTCTGATTAATAAGTTCGCAGACAACACAAAAATTGATGGAGTCACAGACAGTGAAGAGGATTGTCAGAGGATATAGCAAGATATAGACCGGTTGGAGATTTGGGTAGAGAAATGGCAGATGGAGTTTAACCTGGACAAAAGTGAGATAATGCATTTTGAAAGGTTCAATACATGTAGAAATTATACAGTAAATGATAAAACCTTTCAGAGTATAGACTGAGAGGCAGTGAGATCTGGGCGTACATGTCCACTGATCTCTGAAAGTGGCAGCATAAATAGATAAGGTTGTCAAGAAAACATATGGCATGCTTGCCTTCATGCACCGAGGCACTGAGTATAAAAATTGACAGGTCATGCTGCAGCTACACAGAACTTTAGTTAGGCCTCATTTACAATGTTATGTACAATTCTAGTCACTACATTATCAGAAGGGTGTGGATGCTTTGAAGAGGCTACAGAAGAGGTTTATCAGGATGTTGCCTGGTCTGAAGGATATTAGCTATGAGGAGAGGTTGTACAAACTCGGTTTGTTCTCACTGGAACAGCAAAGGTTGAGATATGCTCTGACAGAAGTCTACAAGATTATGAGTGGCATGGACAGAGTGGATAGTCAGATGCTCTTTCTTGGGTAGAAATTTCAAGTACGAGAGGATACAGGTTTAAGGTGCGCGGAGAAAAGTTTAGAGGAGGTGTGTGAGGCAAGTTTTTTTTTTAAACACAGAGGTGGGTGAACGTCTGGAATGTGCTGCCTAGAGTAGTGGCAGCAGGTACGAGAATGGCATTCAAGGGGCAACTAGATGCATATATAAATAGAATGGGAATGGAAGGATATGGTTTTAGCTTAAGAAGGTAAATTAATCGGCACAGGTGTGGAGAGCCAAAGGGCCTGTTCTTTGGCTTTTCTTTTCTATAAAGGGCTTTTCTTTGTATAATCAGTCTCCAAAAATAACTCGTTATCTTTCTCTTTTTCTCAAATGTCTCTTAAAAGGTCTGTCTCAACCATACCTGTGGTACAGCTCCAATTATTTTCCTAAGAAACTCTTTCAAATCTCTCTCCTTACTTTCTTAATGACAATTATAACTCAATGGCACCTCATCTTCAGCTCCCCCAAATGGGAAAATAATTCTTGCTGTTCACTTTTTCAATCTTGCTATTAAATCTCCTCTTGGACTTAACTGCTCCAGCAGTAAGAGACCCAACAGTTATCGTGCATCATCCTAGCAACTCTGCACTCTCTGGCTTTTGTGGCTTTTTTAGAATGGAGCACCCAAAGCTGGTCATGATGTTCCAAATGGAATCAAATCCAATATTCAGTGCTTTCCTGTTTTTCAATCCTAAAAATCCTGGCATTTCTTGGTTTCATCAATCACTTTCAAGAGAGTTTGGTACTTAAATCACTGGTCATTTGACTATGTACAATGTTTTTCTATTAAGTGATTGTTTTGGCAGATAAGACAAAGGAGAATCCAAAGAGCTTCTACAAATACATGATGGGCAAAAGAGTAACTACGGAGAGAGTAGGGCCTCTTAAGATCAACAAGGTCATCTGTTTGCAGATCCACAAGAGATGGGTGACATCCTAAATGAATATTTCTCATCAGTATTTACTACTGAGAAAAGCATGGATGTTAGGAAACTTGGGGAAATAAATACTGATGTCTTGAGGAGTGTACACATTACAGAGAAAGAGGTGCTGGATGTCTTAAAGCGCATCAAGATAGATAAATCCCTGGGACCTGATGACGTCTATCTCAGGATATTATGGGAGGCTAGGGAGGTAATTGCAGATCTCCTAGCTGAGATATTTCAGTCATCAATTGTCACAGATGACATGCGTGAAGATTGGAGAATGGGAAATGATGTGCCTTTGTTTAAAGAGGAAAAAGCCTGGGAATTACAAGCCAGTGAGCAAGTTGTCAGAAAGTATTTTGAGAGAGAATCTACAGGCATTTAGAGACGCAAGGACTGATTATGGACAGTCAACATGACTTTGTGAGTGGAAAATCATGTCTTATAAATTTGATTGAATTATTTGAAGGTATAACCAAGAAGATAAATGTGGGCTGTGCAGTTGATATTGTCAACATGGACTTTAAGCAAGGCCTTTGACAAGATGCCGCATGGTAGGTTGATACATAAGGTTAAATCTCACACGATCCAGGGTGAGGTATCTAAATGGATACAAAATTGGCTTGATGACAGAAAGAAGTCTGACAATGCCAAGTTTAAGTCCAAATGATTTATTTGATAGTAAACTCACAAGCTTTCCGGATTTGACCCTTCGTCAGGTGACAAACCCCGAAAGCTTGTGAGTTTACTATCAAATAAATCAGTTGGACTTAAACCTGGTGTTGTCAGATTACTTACTTGTTTATCCCAGTCTAACGCCAGCATCTCCACATCTTGGTGACAGAAACCAGAAGGTGGTTGTAGAGGGTTGTTTTTCAACTGGAGACCTGTGACCTGCGGTGTGCCTCAGGGATCAGTGCTGGGTCCACTGTTATTTGTCATTTATATTAATGATTTGGATGAGAATATAGAAGGCATGGTTAGTAAGCCTGCAAATGACACCAAGATTTGTGGCACAGTGGACAATGAGGAAGATTATCTCCGATTGCAATGGGATTTTGATCAATTGGACAAATGGGCTGAAGAATGGCAGGTGGAGCTTAATTTAGACAAGTGTGAGATGATGCATTTTGGTAGATTGAACCAAGACAGGACTTACTCAGTTAATATTAGGTTGTTGGGGAGAGTTACAGAACAAAGAGATCTAGGGGTACATGTTCACAGCTTCTTGAAAGTGGACAGAGTGGTGAAGAAGGCATTCAGCATGCTTGCTTTCATTGATCAGAATATTAAATATACAAGTTGGGACATCTTGTTGAAGTTGTTCAAGACATTGGTAAGGCCACACTTGGAATACTATGTGCAGTTCTGGTCACCCTATTATAGAAAGGATATTATTGAACTAGAAAAAGCGCAGAAAAGATTTACTAGATGCTGCCAGGAATTGATGGTTTGAGTTATAATGAGAGGCTGGATAGACTGGGACCTTTTTCTTTGGAGCGTAGGTGGTGGAGGGGTAATCTTACAGAGGTCTATAAAATAATGAGGGTCACAGATCGGCTAGTCAATATCTTTTCTCAAAGGTAGGGGAGTCTAAAACTAGATAGCATAAGTTAAAGTATCCAGAGAGGCAGTTTTTTCACACAGTGGTGAGTATCCGGAACAAGCTGCCAGAGGCAGGGACAATTTTATCTTTTAAAAAGCATTTAGACAATTACATGGATAAGATGGGTATAGAGGGATACGAGCCAAATGTGGGCAATTGGGATTAGCTCAGGGGTTTAAAAAAGAGTGGCACAGACAAGTTGGGCTGAAGGGCTGTTTTCATGTTGTAAACCTCTGACTCTATGTCCTCAGTATTTTTTGCAAACCTATTATTCACTGGAAATTCAATGCACCTGTTAGCATCTTCAGGAATGATTATGTTGTTCTCCGAGCTGTGCTAAAAATCTCAGACTTTTGTGTATTCAGCAAATTTCATGATTATGTAACTAACTCAGAATCATCTAAATGGAAAGAGACAGTTGGAGCTAATTCTGTTTCATTGTGGAGTATTTAACAAATTGAACAGAGTCTCTCTCTCTATTCTATCTTTGGTCAATATCTGTAGTCCATACTATCAGTACAGTGGTGATTTACTCACTCCATGGTCTGCTAACTTTCTCAGAAATAGTTCTAAAGAATATGCAGGTATACCAAGGGACTGGACTTCATGTGCATAGATCTTTGAAGATGGCAGAATATTTTGAGCCAGTGGTTAGCAAAGTATTTGTGTGATCTTGGCCTTCACAAATGGAGGCATCGGGTATAAAAGCAGGGAAGTTATGCTGATTCTTTCTAAAGCTCCAGTTAGATTACAACTGGAACACTGCGTCTACATTCTTGTCATCACGCTTTGGGAGGAATCTAAGGGTCTTTGAGAGGGTCCAGACAGTTTCAGGGATGAGGGATTGCAATTACAAGATTAGGGTTGGGGAAGCAATGCTGAAATGTTCTCCTTGGAGTGAAGGAGGTTGAGGGAAGATTTGATCAAGGTGAACAAGGTTCTGATATGTTCAGATAAGGCAGCCAAAGAAAAATTACTCCCATTTGTTTAGCATACCTGCACTAGTGAGGCATAGATTTAAGATTTTGGGCAAATCCTGCAGGGCAGAATGTAAGCAAGAATTTTTTTTTAAACAGAGACCATGATAATGATCTGGAACGTGCTGCCTTTAAGCGTCGTAAAAATGAAGAAAGTTAATCATTTCAGAATAAAATTGGATGGCACTTGAGGAAAATACACTAACCGAGTATATTGTTCCTTGAGAGCAGATCAGAGAGGCAGCAATTGGTGAGAGGAGAGTTTGGTGAGTAAGCTACTGTGTTTTTTTTAAACTGAAGCCTTTACTTTTCTTAAAGTCTTAAACCGGATACTGGAAGTAGTCGTACAGAGGTCAGTGTAGTATTTCTTCTCTCTGGACCCCCATAAATTGGAACGGAGAAGAATCCTGATACTCTACACGTGTAGAGTATACCACCCTTCCCCCTCCTCTAACTTAAAAAAAGGAGAGTGATTAGGTGAGAGCAGGTAAGTTTTTTTTTGTTGTTTTTTGGTAAGGCAAGTAATAGGGATGGCAGTGCAGGCAGTGCGATGTTCCTCCTGTGGGATGTTTGAGGTGAGGGACACCAATAGTGTCCCTGCTGATTACGCTTGCAGGAAGTGTATCCATTTACAGCTCCTTCAGGACCGTGTTAGGGACCTGGAGCTGGAACTGGAGGAACTAAGGATAATTTGGGAAGCAGAGGCAGCTGTTGACAAAAGTTACAGGGACATAGTTATTCCCAAAACTGATACATGGGTGACTGCTAGAAAAAGGGGTAAGAAGCTTTCAGAGCAGCGATCCACTGAGGCTGTTCCTTTCCAAATAAGTACTCTATTTTGGATGCTGTTGGAGAGAAAGACTCAACCAGGGTAAGCCAGGGGGTACAGGGATCGGGAGGAGAGGCTGTCCCTGATACTCAGGTGGGAAGGGGGAAGAAAAGATCAGGATTAGTCATTGGGGATTCCATAATTAGGGGGGCAGATAAGAGAGTCTGTGGGAACGAGCGAGACTCGTAGTTGGTATGTTGCCTCCCGGGTGCCAGGGTCCGTGATGTCTCTGATTGAGTGTTCAAGACCCTTAAGAGGGAGGGGAACCAGTCCCAAGTCGTGGTTCATGTAGGCACCCATAACACAGAAATTCAGGGAGTTGGGGTGGAAGCTTAGGGCTAAAACATACAGAGTGGTTATCTCTGGTTTGTTACCTGTGCTGCGGGATAGCATGGAAAAGAATAGAGAGAGAGAACATTTGAACATGTGGCTAAAGAGATGGTGCAGGAGAGAAAGGTTCAGATGCTTGGACAATTGGGGCTCATTCTGGGGTAGGTGGGATCTCTACAAGAGGGATGGTCTGCATCTGAACCAGAGAGGGACTAATATCTTGGTGGAAAAATTTGCCAATGCTATTTGGGGGGAGGGGGGGTTTAAACTGATTCAGAGTGGGGATGGGAACCTGAGTAGCTTAAATGTACGGGAGGATGAGAATGGGGAGGTCGTGGATAAAGTTACTAGGTCACAGCAGTGTACTGGTAGGCAGCAGGATGATCTGCAGTGTGTATATTTTAATGCGAGGAGCATACGCAATAAGGTGGATGAACTTGCAGCCTGGATTGGTGCCTGGGACTTTGATGTTGTGGCCATTTCAGAGACATGGATAGAGCAGGGATAGGAATGGTTGCTGGAGGTTCCAGGGTTCAGATGTTTCAGTCAGAGCAGAGTAGGTGGTAGAAGAAGGGGAGATGTGGCATTGCCAAGGACTGTATTACGGTGGCAGAAAGGACATTTGATGTGGACCTTTCTATTGAGGTAGTATGGGCTGAAATTAGAAACAGGAAAGAAGAGGTCACCCTGTTAGGAGTCTTCTATAGTCCTCCAAAAAGTTCCAGAGATGCAGAGGAAAGGATTGCAAAGATGATTCTGGACAGAAGTGAATGTGACAGGGTAGTTGTTATTGGAAAAGCTATAGTTCAAGCACGTTAGAGGGGTCAGTTTTTTGTCCAACGTGTGCAGGAAGGTTTCCTGACTCAGTAGATAGACCAACAAGAGGTGAGCCTACATTGGATTTGGTACTGGGCAATGAACCAGACCAGATGTTAGGCTTGGAGGTAGGTGAGCACTTTGGTGATAGTGACCACAATAAGTTACGTTTATCTTAGTGACGGAAAACGGATAGACATATACCAAAGGGAAGAAGTTATAGCTGGGGGAAAGGTAATTATGAGGCTATTAGATGAGATTTAGGATACATAGGTTGGAGTAGGAAACTGTAGAGGCTAGGAACACCTGAAATGTGGAGTTTATTCAAAGAACAGCTACTGCGAGTTCTTGATAAATATGTACCTGTCAGACAGGAGGAAGTGGTCGAGCGAAGGAACTGTGGTGTACGAAGAAAGTTGATTCTTTGGTGAAGAGGAAAAAGGAGACTTATGTAAAGATGAGACGTGAAGGCTCAGTTAGGGCACTGGAGAGTTATAAATTAGCCAGGAGGGAGCTAAAGAGTGAGTTAAGAAGAGCTAGAAGAGGACATGAGAAGACTTTGGCAGATAGAATCAAGGAGAACCCTAAAGCTTTCTATGGATATGTTAAGAATAAAAGATTGGTTAGGGCAAGATTAGGGCCAGTCAGGGACAGCAGTGGGAAGTTGTGCATGGAGACTGAAGAGTTAGAGAGGCACTGAACGAGTATTTTTCCTCAGTATTCACGCAGGAAAAAGTCAGTGTAGTCAAGGAGAATACTAGGATACAGGGTTGTAGACTAGACAGGATAGAGGTAAGGTGGAGGTGTTAGCTATTCTTCAGAGTATGAAAATAGATAAGTTCCCTGGGCTGGATGGGATTTACCCTAGGATTCTCTGGGAAGCTATACAGGAGATTGCAGAGGCTATGGCTTTGATCTTCATGATGTCATTGGCTACAGGTGTTGTGCCAGAAGACTGGAGGATGGCAAATGTTGTCCCTTTGTTCAAGAAGGGGAGTAGAGACCATTCTGAGAATTATAGACCGGTGAGCCTTACTTCTATTGTGGGCAAAGTTTTGGAAAAAATTATAAGGGATAGGATTTATAATCATCTAGAGAGAAATGAATTGATTAGGGATAGTCAACATGGTTTTGTGAAGGATAGGTCATGCCTCACAAACCTTATCAAGTTTTTTGAAAAGGTGACGAAAGAGGTGGATAAGGGTAAGGCAGTTGACGTGATGTATATGGATTTTAGCAAAGCATTTGATAAGATTCCTCATGGAAGACCACTGTAGAAAATGCAGATGCGTGGGATTGAGGGTGATCTAGCAATTTGGATTAGGAGTTGGCTAGCTGATAGAAGTGGTGGTTGATGGGAAATATTCCACCTGGAGTTCAGTTACTAGTGGTGTACCTCAGGGATCTGTTTTGAGGCCACGGTTGTTTGTCATTTTTATAAATGACTTGGATGAGGGTGTAGAGGGATGGGTTAGTAATTTGCTGACGACATCAAAGTCAGAGGAGTTGTGGACAGTGAGGATGGATGTTACAGTTTGCAGAGGGACATAGATAAGCTGCAGAGCTGGGCTGAGAGGTGGCAAAGTGTGAGGTGATTCACTTTGATAAGAGTAATATGTGTACAAAATATAGGGCTAATGGTAGGACTCTTAGTAGTGTCAACGAGCAGAGAGATCTCTCTATACATGTGCATAGATCCCTGAAAGTTGGTACTTAAGTTGATAAGGTTGTTAAGAAGGTGTACAGTGTGTTAGCTTTTATTGGTAGAGGGATTGAATTTGAGCCGTAATGTCATGTTGCAACTGTACAAAACTCGGGTGCGGCCACACTTGGAGTATTGTGTACAGTTCTGGTTGCCACATTATAAGAAAGATGTGGAGGCATTGGAAAGGGTGCAGAGGAGGTTTACCAGGATGTTGCCTGGTATGGTGGGAAGGTTTTATGAGGAAAGGCTGAGGGACTTGAGGTTATTTTCATTACAGAGAAGAAGGCTAAGAGGTGACCCAATTGAGACATATAAGATGATCAGAGAGTTAGATAGGGAGGACAGTGAGAGCCTTTTTCCTAGGATGGAGATGGCTAGCATGAAGGGACATAGCTTTAAATTAAGGGGTAGTAGTTATAGGACGGATGTTAGAGGTGGATTCTTTACTCAGAGGGTAGTAAGGGCGTGGAATGCCCTGGCTCCTGCAGTTGTGAACTCACCAAGTTTAAGGGCGTTTAAATGGTCAGTGATTAGGCATATGGATAACATTGGAATAGTTTAGGTTAGAAGGTCATTAGATTGGTTCCATTGGTCGGCACAACATCGAGGGCCGACGGACCTGTACTGCGCTGTAATGTTCTATGTTCTAAGTGACAGGGTTACAGCTGGCCAACGGAGCTGTCTGGATCACTCCACAGCAGGGCCTCATACTTAAGGAAGGATGTGCTAGCCTTGGAGAGGGTCTAGAGGGAATGATCGGCTTGACATATGAGCAGTGTTTGAGAATTCAGGATCTGTACTCAATGAAGTTTTGAAGGATGGGTGGGGGGTGTCTCTGAATCATAGAATCCAAAAGTGCAGGAGACCATTCGGCCCATCAAGTCTGCACTGACCAAAATCCACCCAGGTCCTAATCTGATAATCTCATGTATTTACCCTAGTTAGTCTCCCAGACACTCAGGGGCAACTTAGCAGGGCCAATCCACCTAAACCCACATCTTTGGGCTGTGGGAGGAAACCCTTGGAGAGAATGTGCACACTGCACACAGCCAGGAATCAAACCTGTGTCCATGGCATTGTGAGGTAGCAGTGCTAACCACTGTGCCACCATGTCACCCAAATCTTACAGAAAACTGAAATGTCTGGATAGAGTAGAGTAGTTTTGCGATTTAAATCTCAGATACTTTCTACCAGTTTGCTTACTCCAATGTTTTACCCCGGTGCCTTATTTGCAAAGTGGACAAGGACAAACACAAGTAACGGTTCAAGAAGTTTATTAACAATAATACTACTAACCCTTAAATTACCCATATAAAACAAGAGGGTACCCCGGATTCAAGAATACTACCCGCAAAGATAGTTTGGTTAAAACTTCAGGTTCGATTCTCTGAGTCCCTCTGGCCTGTCGTCATTAAGGTGAGTCTCGATGGCAGCTTCTTCCTTCCTTCTCTGGTCAGTCTTCTGAATGGTCAAGGGTCACCTGCTTCATCGAGTCTTCATTGCTGGTGTCTGAAAAATGTGTTCCTTTATCCTCTGCCTGCTTGCCTTTCCAGAAACTTCTCTGGCTACCAGCCAATGAGGTCCCAGGAGGGGGTTTCAATACCCAGTGGGTTTCTTGATATCTGCCTGAGAGAACATCAGGGTCCGCCCCCAGGTGTCCATCTCCATGCTGCTGCTTACATGTAACCAGTTATCAGATTAAACCAACTGCAGGAACTCTCGGTGACTGAAAGTCTGGCCCGATCTGGGTTTCTAACAATAGGCTGGTGCATTTCAATGGGGTGCAATGATCTCAGTAGGGTGCAACGACCTCTGATGGGTGATTGATGAATCAGGCCCAGACAGGTTTGTGTATTGTACAATTGGTCTGCCTGAGGTTTGACTGTGTTTGATTTTTAACATTAAACATTCTTTTAATTTAGAATATCCAATTTTATCAGCCTTAAAACTAGGCCCTGTTTATATTACAGTGGACATGGACAAGATGTTTCCATCAGTTGGAGAGACTGGCATCTGAGCGTACAGCCTCAGAGTGAAGTAACAACCCTTTGGAAAAAAGATGAGGAGGAATTTCTTCAGCCAGAGGGTGATAAATCTGTGGAATTCATTGCCACAAAAGACTGTGGAGGCCACGTCACTGAGTGTTCACTGAGATAGAGATAGATAGGTTCTTGATCGGTGAAGGAATTAAAGTTTACGGGGAAAATTAGGGAGAATGGATTGGCCATGATTGAATGACAGAGTGGATTCGAAGGGCTGAATGGCCTAATTCTGCTCCTACGTCATTTGCCCATAATAACACTGAAGGATCTTTGTATCCTCCTCACAGCTCACCCTTCCATCCATTTTTGTGCTATCTTCAAATTTGGAAATGTAACATTTAGTTCCCTCATCTAAATCATTAATATATATTGTGAATAGCTGGAGTCCCAGCACCAATCTCAGCAGTACCCCACTAGCCACTGCCCACCATTTGGGAAAAAAACCTGTTTTTTCCAGCGCTTTGTTTCCTGTCAGCCAACTGGTTTTCTATCCGTCTCAACACACTGCCGCAATCCCATATGCTTTAATTTTACATGCTAATCTCTTCTGTGGGACTTTTTCGAAAGCCAAAAATCCAAATAAACCACATCCACTGGCTCCCCCTCAACAATTCTACTTAGAATATTCTCAAAGAATACCAGTAGATTTGTCATGCATGATTTTTCTTTTGTAAGCCCACACTGACTCTGTCCAATTCTGCCATTGTTTATTAAATGCCCTGCCATAAAAATTTTTGCTGATGGATCCTAGAATTTTCCCTACTACTGACATCAGGCTTACTGGTTTATAATTCCTTGTTTTCTCTCTTATTTCACAGTGTTTCAAAGAATCCCTACAGTGCAGAAGGAGGTCATTTGGTCCATTAAGCCTGTATCGACCACAACCCCACTGAAACCCTACCCTCATAAATCCCACATATTTATCCTGCTAATGCGACTGACATTATGGGGCAATTTAGCATAGCCAATCAACCTAATCCACACATCTTTGGGAAGAAACTGGAGCACCTGGCTGAAACCCAAGCAAACACAGAGAGAATGTACAAACTCCACACAGATACTTTCTACCTCCCTTTTTGAATAGTGGGTTATGTTAGATTTTCCCCAATCTATAGGAATTGTTCCAGGATCTAGAGAATCTTCAAAGATGACTACCAATGTTTCCACTATTTCCAAAGCAACTTCCAGATGTAACTCTGGGATGTAAATTATCAGGCTCTAGGGATTTAATAGCATTCAATCCCATCAATTTTCCCAACACCATTTCCCGACTAATACTGATTTCCTTCAATAACTCACTCTCATTAAATCCTGTGTTTGCCAACATTTCTGGCTCGTTATTTGTATCCTCCTTTGTGAAGACAGGAATAATATACATATTTATATGGTCAGCCAATTCTTTGTTCCCCATTATAAACTTCTCTTTTTAACTATAAGAGAACTTATGTATCTTCACCAACCTTTTTCTCAGGATGCTGCTGTTGATCTTGAAAGATCATCTGCAGATCACACAAAATGAATAATGTGGAGTTTGAATTTCAGGACAGGAGCCAAGTATGCATCAATCTACAGAAACCTATTCATCCCAATTTTAAACTTTACATTTGATCCCCAGACTTTTGGAAGAGACAGCATTCCACTTCCCTTCGTGTGAAGAACTGCTTTCCAATATTAGTGCTGAATATTAAAGTTATGCCACCTTGCAAAGACAGAGAGAAACTATCTCTCTGAAACTGGTGTACCTCAGGGATCTGTTTTGGGGCCACTGCTGTTTGTAATTTTTATAAGTGATCTGGATGAGGGTATTGAAGGATGGATTAGTAAATTTGCAGATGACACCAAAGTCGGACGAGTGGTAGATAGTGAAGAGGGGTGTTATAGTTTGCAGAGAGACTTGGACAAGTTGCAGAGCTGGGCCGAGAGGTGGCAATTGGAGTTTAATGTGGAAAAGTATGAGGTAATTCACTTTGGCAGGAATAACAAATGTGTAGAGTATAGGGCTAATGGTAGGACTCTTAATAGTGTTGATGAACAGATGGATCTTGGTGTATGTGTGCATAGATCCCTGAAAGTTGGCAATCAAGTCGATAAGGTTGTTAAGAAGGCATATGGAGTCTTAGCTTTTATTGGTAGGGGGATTGAATTTCGGAGCCGCACGTCATGTTGCAACTGTACAAAACTCTAGTGCGGCCGCACTTGGAGTATTGTGTGCAGTTCTGGTCCCCACATTATAAGAAAGATATGGAGGCATTGGAGAGGGTACAGAGGAGGTTTACCAGGATGTTGCCTGGTATGGAGGGCAGGTCTTATAAAGAGAGGCTGAGGGATTTGAGGTTGTTTTCGTTAGAAAGAAGGTGGCTAAGAGGAGACCTCATTGAAACATATAAGATGATTAGAGGTTTAGATAGGGTAGACAGTGATAGTCTTTTTCCTAGGATGGAGAAAGGTAGCACGAGGGGACATACCTTTAAAATAAGGGGTGGTAGTTATAGGACGGATGTCAGAGGTAGGTTCTTTACCCAGAGGGTGGTAAGGGTATAGAATGCCCTGTCTGCTGCAGTTGTAGATGCGCCAAGTTTGGTGGCGTTTAAGAGGTTAGTAGATAGGTTTATGGACGAAAGGGAATGGTTTAGGTTAGAGGGTCATAGAACATTACAGCGCAGAACAGGCCCTTCGGCCTTCGATGTTGTGCCAACCAATGAGGAAAAAGCAATGGCCCTCTAACCTAAACCATTCCCTTTTCATCCATAAACTTATCTACTAACCTCTTAAAGGCCCCCAAACTTGGCGCATCTACAACTGCAGCAGGCAGGGCATTCCATACCCTTACCACCCTCTGGGTAAAGAACCTACCTCTGACATCCGTCCTATAACTACCACCCCTTAATTAAAAGCTATGTCCCCTCATGTTAGCTTTCTCCATCAGAGGAAAAAGACTATCACTGTCCACCCTATCTAAACCTCTAATCATCTTATATGTTTCAATAAGGTCTCCTCTTAGCCGCCTTCTTTCTAACGAAAACAACCTCAAATCCTCAGCCTCTCTTCATAAGACCTGCCCTCCATACCAGGCAACATCCTGGTAAACCTCCTCTGTACCCTCTCCAATGCCTCCACATCTTTCTTATAATGCAGGGACCAGAACTGTACAAATACTCCAAGTGCGGCCGCACTAGAGTTTTGTACAGTTGCAACATGACGTTGCGGCTCCGAAATTCAATCCCCCTACCAATTGCTTTTTCTTAATTGGTCGGCGCAACATCGAAGGCCGAAGGGCCTGTTCTGCGCTGTAATGTACATGTTCTATCTGCTCTATCAACTTCTTTAGCCATCTTAAACACTTCTACTGGATCAGCTTCACTCTTAGTGTATTCAGCGAATACAAGCTTGACCCTATTCAACATGTCCTCAGACATGAGGCCACTGCTGTTTATAATTTTTATAAATGATCTGGATGAGGGTATAGAAGGATGGATTAGTAAATTTGCAGATGACACCAAAGTCGGAGGAGTGGTAGATAGTGAAGAGGAGTGTTATAGTTTGCAGAGAGACTTGGACAAGTTGCAGAGCTGGGCGAGGAGTTGGCAAATGGAGTTTAATGCGAAAAAGTGTGAGGTAATTCACTTTGGCAGGAATAACAAATGTGTAGAGTATAGGGCTAATGGTAGGACTCTTAATAGTGCTGATGAAAAGAGGGATCTAGGTGTATATGTGCATAGATCCCTGAAAGTTGGCAATCAAGTCGATAAGGTTGTTAAGAAGTCATACGGAGTCTTGCCTTTTATTGGTAGGGGGATTGAATTTCAGAGCCGCAACGTCATGATGCAACTGTACAAAACTCTGGTGCGGCCGCACTTGGAGTATTGTTTACAGTTCTGGTCCCCACATTATAAGAAAGATGTGGAGGCATTGGGAGACGGTGCAGAGGAGGTTTACCAGGATGTTGCCTGGTATGGAGGGCAGGTCTTATGAGGAGAGGCTGAGGGATTTGAGGTTGTTTTCGTTAGAAAGAAGGCGGCTAAGAGGAGACCTTATTGAAACATATAAGATGATTAGAGGTTCAGATAGGGTGGACAGAGATAGCCTTTTTCCTAGGATGGAGAAAGCTAGCACGAGGGGACATAGCTTTAAATTAAGGGGTGGTAGTTATAGGACGGATGTCAGAGGTAGGTTCTTTACCCAGAGGGTGGTAAGGGTATGGAATACCCTGCCTGCTGCAGTTGTAGATGCGCCAAGTTTGGGGGCGTTTAAGAGGTCCATGGATAGGTTTATGGATGAAAAGGGAATAGTTTAGGTTAGAAGTTCATTGCTTTTTCTTAATTAGTCGGCGCAACATCGAGGGCCGAAGGGCCTGTTCTGCGCTGTATGTGCTACGAGGACTGATTATAATCAGTAGAATTGACATCATCTTAAAATTAGAATATCAATATGATTAGCAGGCCCAGGACAGCATTCTCCAAGCTCACAAGTGTGTCCGTCCTGCACGGAACGGTTCAGTCCAGTGGTGTTAATGACTGCTCTCCACTAATGAGGACGAAGTGTCCTGACCCTGCTTGCAGGAACAGAAGCCTTTTAGGCTCCCGAAGAAGGTTGGGGTCAGGGGGAAACTGGCATTGCCCACTGGGCACCAAGCAGTGTCAAGGGGATGGGGCCAGAGGGGGCAAGGCATACTTAGAGGTGTGGGGGTTGCTTGGGAAGAATGATCACGGGAAGACCCATCACCACTCTGCAATCAGGATCAGTGGGGGAGGGATAGAGTGAGAGTGATCAGGGCTGGCCATGACAGAAGTGGGGGGGCATTGGGGGGCGGGGGGGCTGAATTTGGCTGACAATAGTTGGGGGGGGGGGGGCATTGCACATGTGTCGACCTCCACACTGACAGTGGCGCACATGCAGTGGCCCACTCAGCATTATGCTGCCAGCCTCTCTCCGGTGGGAATAAGACCACCCACCACTTTCCAAAGTGAATCATAGAACAGACTCATAGGGTCCCTACAATGTAGGAGGAAGCCATTTGGGCATCGAGTCTGAACCAATAACAGACCCATCCAGGCCCTATCCCATAATACCACATATTTGCCATGCTAATCCGCCTGATACTAAGTGAGTGGCCAATCAATCTAACCCACATATCTTTGGTGTGTGGGTGGAAACTGGAGCACACAGAGGAAACACTCGCGAACACAGAAAGTTTGTGCAAAACACAGATAGTGACCCGAGGCCAGAATTGAACCCAAGTTCTTATCACTGTGAAGCACCAATGCTAACCACCGTGTCACTGTGCTATGGCACTCTGTATTGCACAAAACTGTTAGAGATTCGCTCTAATAAGTATGCCCAGAAAATGGGTGGGAAATGTTCTTGCTTTCCTGTCAGTTAGGCATTTACAGGGAGATCGAGACTGCCGGCAGTACAGGGGGATTGAGGCAGGTCGGGGGTGGTTGGGGCTATCCCGGACATGTCTGAGAGACTTGTGATTTAAGCATGAAGGAGGGGTCAGAGGGGCAGCATATCATAGGGCTGGTCAGCAATCAGGAGGCCAGCAGTGCAGGCCACTGCAAATGTACCCATCTGTCAGTACCAAGATCAGCACATGCACTGTGGCCCACTCAGCACTATGCTGCTGGCTTCTCCAGTGGGAATAGCCCACTGATTTTTATTGTGTACTCTGTAATACTCAGTGTTGGAAATTTGTTTAAAAATTTCATGATACATGCAGCATGACTTACTCCACTTCTTACATGAATTCAGCACTTCAAATGTTTTTGGGAGAATTCCATCCATTGTTCTTTATGCATTATACATAATTACTGATACAACTTGACCATTAGCTGGAACCATATGTAAATTTACAGACTCAAATACAGAGTCGCTACCTGGTGTTCCAAAAGCAAGCAGAAATCATGCATTAATTCATATTAAGCGACAGCTTCTATAAAAATTCAGATCACAGCTGTCTTAGTTGGATATTTACCAGCACTATAGAAAGAAAAAGTTTTCAAGGGATCATTTATTTGACTTGCTATATGACAGATTTTGGTCTTATTTCCACCAGCTGATCTAAGACTTTAAGCGGATTGACCCTTCCCAGAAATGGTTGCTAGGACACTTGCTTTCGATCCTTTTCAAGGCCCGTTTAAACTTGTCTCTCTTCCCATAATTAGGGTTATTTCAGTTTGGACATTTTACTGATTGTTCAAGATATGATACAAATAATTATTTCAATCCAAAGATGTTGAAATGCAGACCACCACCAATTGTTACATATACTCTGCAGAGTATTCAGACTGCTCCCCCACAGTGGTCTGGCTGTGGAAATGCTGCTTAAGCACTCAATTACCTGCTCAATCACACTCTCTTGTTGTGTGTATCCATGTATCCATGACTTGCTGACTAGAGTTATGAGCCATGTGATCAGAGGTATTCCTTTGTCACCCTTTGATTTGTAGCAGTAGCTCAAATGTAAATTGGCACAACAGATGGTACCTGAATAAAAGCAGTGTGGGTATTGATAGGATGCCAAGTGTTAATTTGCCTTGTGAATGGCCATTCACCGTCAAGGGAGTGACTATGGTGCACGTGTGTGTGGTCAACAATACATTGAATAATGAAGAAGTCTTCATTCCTCACAAAACTGAGAGTTCATTCCATTTGCTTCCTTCTTTCTTACAAGAGTGATTGAACTGTACTGCACAGGAACATCCCTTATACAACAGTGAAGAGCAAATGAGGAGAACTTACAAATATTGCCTGTCGCAGCCTTCAAACAGCCCAATGCAAAAATATTCATAGTTGCAATCACCTTCATAGTTCCTGGTATTGTCACTTTCTTTCTGCTCTGAGCTTGAAGGTACAGGTGGAAATGGGTAACCGATTCCAGTGAGGACATAATTAACGCAACAGAGATGTACCACACGCTGTTCCTAAGGTTCAGGTAAGAGAAAATCCTGGGTCAACGTGGACTCCTATTAAGGACATTCTCCCATATTCCTCTTCTTTCATCCAGAACCTTGTCATGTTTAGATGGATGCACCCATGGCAAATAGCAAGCAGTTTGTATAGAATTCTTGAAGTTGGGAACAAGTACTTCAACACACGTCACACCACTTGCTGTAGACTTCATTTGTAAACAACTTGGGGCACCAATATTTCTGTAATCGCAGCAACAGCGAACAGAAATCAAAATCAGCAATTATCCTAATTAATGATCTATTTAAAGAACATTGATGGCAGGCAGGTAGAGATGCAGAGTGATCATAAAAGTCTTAGAGCATAGAAAAGGCCTTTCAAGCCCATCATGTCTGCACCAACAATAACTCCTAAAGTTGTGCTAATCTCATTTTCTAGCATCTTTCCCATATCTTGGAATATTATGTTTCAGGTGCTCATCCAAATAATTTTTAAAGATTTTCAGCCACCATCACCTTCCCCAGCGCGTTAAAGATTCCCACACCCTCTGAGTGAATTTCTTTCTCCTCAAATCCCCTCTGAATCTCCTGCCTCTTATAATAAAACTGTGCCCTCAAGAATGACTCTTCAACCAAGGAAAGTATCCTACTATCCCTGAAAGTAGGCAGTCAAGTGGATAGTTGTTAAGAAGGCTTATGGAGTCTTAGCTTTTATTGGTAGGGGGATTGAATTTAGGAGCCGCAGCATCATGTTGCAGCTGTACAAAACTCTAGTGCGGCCGCACTTGGAGTATTGTGTGCAGTTCTGGTCGCCACATTATAAGAAAGATGTGGAGGCATTGGAGAGGGTACAGAGGAGGTTTACTAGGATGTTGCCTGGTATGGAGGGCAGGTCCTATGAAGAGAGGTTGAAGGATTTGAGGTTGTTTTCGTTAGAAAGGAGGCGGCTAAGGGGGGATCTTATTGAAGCATATAAGATGATTAGAGGTTTAGATAGGGTGGACAGTGATAGCCTTTTTCCTAGGATGGAGAAAGCTAGCACGAGGGGACACAGCTTTAAATTAAGGGGTATGAGTTATAGGACGGATATCAGAGGTAGGTTCTTTACTCAAAGAGTGATTAGGGAGTGGAATGCCCTGCCTGCAGCTGTTGTAGATGCGCCAAGTTTGGTGGCGTTTAAGAGGTTAGTTGATAAGTATATGGATGAGAAGGGAATGGTTTAGTTAGGAGGGGCATTGCTTTTTATTTTGGTCGGCACAACATCGAAGGCCGAAGGGCCTGTTCTGTGCTGTATTGTTCTATGTTCTATGTTCTATGTTCTAAGGAAAACAGCTGCTTCCTATTCACTCCATACTCTCATAATCTTATACATCTCAATCATGTACCCTCCCCCCTCCCCTCAGCGTCTCTGCTCTAGAGAAAACAATCTAGGCCTATCCAGTCTCTCCTTATAGATCAAATGCTCCATCCCAGGCAACATTCTGGTGAATCTCCTTTGTAGTCCCTCTAATGCTATTACTAGAGTGGGTGGGTAAAAAAGTACAGTGATGGTGGGTGGGTGGAAGGGAGGCTAAATGCAGTTTCTCAAGATCCTTCCTGGAAAGTTCAACTCTGTGAAGTTAAGAGAGGGCATTAGCTGAAGCACTGAGCTCAAAAGTGGCAGCACTTGCTTCAAATCCATATCATGATTAACTGACACCATGGTATGCCTACTCTGCCTATTTGTAGCATCAGCACATCCTCATCCTTGTCAAAATGGCACAGTTAATAGCAGAAGTGAACGCATGCAACAGAAACCATCTGAGGCAAAACAGCATTCAATACAATGGGAAAGTCGCGCACTCAGCTGCCAACTTTCCTGACCTTGGTGTTCAGGATCCTGATCCCTACACACAAACAATCCAGCATGGATTATCCATGGATTATCCAATGCTCCAAAATAAAATACAGCAACAGATTCATCCATTGGAAGTGAACTCTCTGCCATACTCCACCTGAAACCTCATTCTCATTTTGAAAGCTGGATTCAGCTCATCAGCAGGAGGCTATTCAAACCTCCTGTACTTCATATAGAAGCAAGTCATTGCAGATACTGGAATCTGAAACAAAAACAGCAAATGCTGGAAAATCTCAGCAGGCCTGACAGCATCTGTGGAAAGAGAATACAGCTAACTTTTCAAGTCTGGATGACCCTTTTTCAGAAGTCTGACATACAAAACTTGAAATACTGGCTCTGTTCTCTCTGGTGTTGTGAGACTTCTTACTCTGTTCTCTCTCACAGATAGTCAGACCAGCTGAGATTTTCCAGTATTTTTTTGTTTTTGCACCTGTATTTTGTCTCCATTTTCAAATTCCTCTATGACCTGAGCTGTCCCCTCGGCTTCAACAACCCATTAACCCTTTGCTATCCCAGCTAATTCATCATTGGCCTTATCTTCAGCTGCCTCATTCCTAACCTGTTCAATTCTTTACTTAAGCCTCTCCATCCATCTATCCTTCCACTCCTTCTCACCCAAAGATGCTCCTTAAACGTTGCTTCAACAAAGCTACAGTCAGCTGTGCTAATATTTGATCTAGTCAAGTTTTGGTTGAGAATGTCTTGGGATGTTTCACTACGATAAAGGTACGATATAAATGTCTGTTGTTGTTTCTGTTTGTGGGAAATCAGCCAAGATTTTACATTCTTTGAATTGCTGTTATATACTAAATATTCATAAGGTTAGCGAATGCTTGAACTGCACATGTCATCCATAGGCACTGGAATAAAAGTAAACTTTCCTTTGGTGGTGTGTGACAGCTGGCAGCTGCAAACATCTGACTGAAAGCTCAATCTGCTGTTTCACAACTTCCAGTCGAGGATGTTTACAGTAGCACATACTGTTAAACATCAAGAACAGCTCCTATTCTATGCTAGCGTACCATCCAAACACACAGCTGGCAAGACAACCTGGCAGCTCCAGAGGTTCAATAAGAAGAAAAAAACTTACAATTAAAAAGGTTAAAATATCAGATGGGTAGAGACTGCTGGTGTCACAATCAAACAAACATACTGTTCAGTCTTCTGTAATTTTGTGAGCATCATTCACCAGTTACATATATTACAATATGGAAATCAAAACACATGCCTCTCTTAACAAATACAGAATATTAATAGATACATAGATACCAAAGATAGCTGGAAAATCCACTTACCCTGCAGAATTAAGCAAAACAAATTCATATAAAACATCCGACTGAGAGCCTTGGCAAAGCTTTCTGTAAAAAAATGTTTATCTTAACTTAGCTTCGCCACAATTGCTTTCCAAGTCCCTCCCAGCACTCAAAATGGAACTTCATGAAATGTCCCACACCACCCTCAAAACTGCTCAACCAATTAGCAAGGCAAAATTTGTCAAGCAGTGTGTCCCAACTGAACCACCAACATCTCAACAAATGGTGGGAAGTAGAATGGCAGAGCCCTTCATTTTTCCGACCAGTGGCAGTCCTGTGACCAGATTCATGTTTCATTCACAGGTCATCTGTGACAAGAGGAGAGTACACAAAGTGTACTGGTGATAAATCCTGGAATTGTGTTTGAAGGCAACTGGTCCCTTCACATTGTATTTCCAGAAAAACATCATCTTTCTTTTAAATTTATAAAATCAATCTTTTCGCTGTTTAGATATTATGAAGGAATCGTATTATAATATTCTTTCCTGAGATATTTTTAAAACTGACATCCACCGAGTTCAAAATAGGGAGGACAGTTTTTCCTTTCAACCAATTAAATCTCAAATGCTTTAAAAAGCAGAATGCCTCAACATTAGGAGACAGAACAAACAAGGTTTTCTTCCTGTTAGCATATTGTAAAACACATGTGAATTTAGAAACTTCTGAGCCCGAACAATTCAAAGAGAAAGAGGATGTGCTGTAGCTCTACAATATGGGATCTGGCACGTCCCTTTGCATACTGCAGTGACCATATCTGTAGAAAGTCTTGGTTGCTTGGAGAACTTTGGCTCAGAATTAATAAGCTGGAGTCTGAGCTTAAGACACTGCGAGACATCCAGGAGGGAAAGTTACCTTGTTTCAGGAGAGAGTCACACCAGTAGATTAAAATTGACCAGTGGCTAGGGACTGCATAGAAACTGGCCCTTTGGCTCTACTTGTCCACCCTGCCCTTTTTTTTTTAAAAACACTTAACCTAATCCAATTGCCCGCATTTGGCCATATCTCTCTATATTTATTTTACCCATGTAACTGTCTAAATGCTTTTTAAAGTCAAAATTGTATCCGCCTCCACTCCCACCTCTGGCAGCTTGTGCCAGATACTCACTACCTTCTGTGTGAAAAAATTGCCCCTCTGGACACATTGGTATCTCTCCCCTCTCACCTTAAACCTATGCTTATAGTTTTAGACTGCCCTACTTTAGGAAAAAGATATTGACTTAAGTTGATCTGTGCCCCTCATTATTTTATAGGCTGCTATAAGATCATCCCTGTCTATCCAGCCTCTCCTTATAACTCAAAACTATCAAGTTCAGGTAGTATCCTAGTAAATCTTTTCTGCACTCTTTTTTGTTAAATAATATCCTTTCTATAATAGGGTGACCAGAATTGTACACAGTATTCCAAGTGTGGCCTTACCAATATCTTGTACAACCTCAACAAGACGTCCCAATTCCTGTATTTAATGTTCTGACCGATGAAACCAAGCATGTTGCATGCCTTCTTACCACTCTGTCCATCTGTGACTCCACTTTCAAGGACCTATGAATGTGTACCCCAAGATCTCTTTGTTCTGTAACTCTCTCCAACGTCCTATCATTAACTGAGTAGGTCCTGCCCTGGTTCAATCTACCAAAATGCATCATCTCACATTTATCTAAATTGAACTCCATCTGTCAATCGTCAGCCCACTGGCCCAATTGATCAAGATCCTGTTGCAATTGGAGATAATTTGACAAAAGTGACAGATAACAGTGACAGAAGTGAAAGTGAGGGACCACTTTGGGACCAGTGGCCATAATTCTATTAGTTTTAAGATAAGTAAGGAGAATGATAGATGTGGTCCAAAAGTTAAAATTCTAAACAGGGGCAAGGTGAATTTTGATGATATCAGGCAGGAACTTTCAAACATTAATTGGGGATGGGGATGTGTCTGTAGGAAGGCAAAGGAACGTCTAGTAAGCGGGAAGCTTTCAAAAGTATATTAACCAGGGTTCAAGGCACATTCCTCTTAGAGTGAAGGGCAAGGCTGATAGAAGAAGGAAACCCTGGATGATCAGGATATAGAGGCCCTGGTCAAGAAAAAGAAAGAGGCACATGACATGCATAGGCACCTGGGATCAAATGAATCCCTTGAAGAGTATAGTGGGTGTAGGAATAGAGTTAAGAGAGAATTCAGGAGGGCAAAAAGAGAACATGAGATTGTTTTGGCAAATAAGGCAAAGAAGAATCCAAAAAGCTTCTACGAATACATAAAGACCAAAAGAGTAACAAGAAAGAGCATGGGAGCTCTTAAGGATCAACAAGGCCATCCATGTGAATCCACAAGAGATTAATGAGATCCTAAATGAATATTTCTCATCAGTATTTACTGTTGAGAAAAGCATGGATGTTAGGAAACTTAGGGAGTATACATATTAGAGGTGAAAGTGCTGGAAATCTTAATCTAAAGATTAAGGCAACTAATTCCCTGGGACATGATGAAGTGTATCCCAGGACATTGTGAGAGGCTAGGGAGGAAATTGCAGTTCCCCTAGCAGAGATATTTGAATCATCAATAGTCACAGATGTGGTGTCTGAAGATTGGAGGGTGGCAAATGTTGTGCCTTTGTTTAAAAAGAGCTGCAGGGAAAAGCCTGAGGACTACAGGCCGATGAACCTCACATCTACGGTGGTTAAGTTGTTGGAAGGTATTTTAAGAGACAGGCATTTAAAAATGCAATGACTGATTAGGGACAGTCAGCATGGCTTTGTGAGTAGAAAACACGTCTCACAAATTTGATTGAGTTTTTTTAAAGAGGTAACCAAGAAGGTAAATGAGGGCAGTACAGTTGATGTTGTCTACATGGACTTTAGCAACGCCTTTGACAAGATACCACATGGTAGGTTGTTGCATAAAGTTAAATCTCACAGGATCCAGGGTGAGGTATCTAAATGGATACAAAATTGGCTTGATGACAGAAGCCAGAAGATGGTTTCAGACAGTTGTTTTTCAAATTGGAGACGTAACCAGCGGTGTGCATCAGGGATCGATGCTGGGTCCCCTACTTTTTGTCATTTATGTTAATGATTTGGATAAGAATATAGGAGGTATGGTTAATAAGTTTGCAGATGACACCCAAGATTGGTGGCACAGTGGACAGTGAAGGAAGTTATTTTGGATTGCAAAGGGATCTTGATCAATTGGGCCAGTGGGCTGACGAATGACAGATGGGGTTTAATTTAGGTAAATGTGAGGTGATGCATTTTGGTAAACTGAACCAGGGCAGGACTCATTTAATTGATGGTAGGGTGTTGAGATGTTATAGAACAGAGATTTAAGAGTACAGGTTCATTGCTCCTTGAAAATGGGGTCACAGGTGGTCAGAGGGGTGAAGAAGGCATTCAGCATGTTTGGTTTCATTGGTCAGAACATTGAATACAGGAGTTGGGATGTCTGTTGAAGTTGTACAAGACACTTAGAATACTGTGCACAGTTCTAATCACCTTATTGTAGGAAGAATATTATTAAACTAGAAAGAATGCAGAAGAGATTTACTAGGATGTTACTGGGACTTGATGGTTTGAATTATGAGGAAAGGCTGGAAATCAGTGATATATTAGTGAGAGGCAAGATGGTTTTATAAAGATGAGATCATGTCTCACTAACTTGATTGTGTTTTTCGAGGAAGTGACAAAGATGGATTAATGGGGGTCAGGCAGTGGATGCTGTCTGCATGGACTTCAGTAAATCCTTTGACAAAGTCCCTCACTGCAGACTAGTGCAGAAGCTGCAGTCACTTGGGATCAGAGAAGAGCTGGCAAGGTGGATACAGAACAAGCTTGATCATTGAAGACTGAGGATAGCAGTGGAAGGGTGCATTTCTGAATTGAGGACTGTGACAAGTAGTGTTCCTCAGAGATCAGTGCTGGGACCTTTGCTGTTTATAATATATATAAAATATAACTGATTTGGAGGAAAATGTAACTGGTTTGATTAGTAAGTTTGCAGACGTCACAAAGTTGATGGAATTGTGCATAGCAATGAGGACCATCAGAGGATATAGCAGGACATAGATTAGTTGGAGACTTGGGTGGAGAGATGGCAGATGGTATTTAATCTGGACAAATATGAGGTAATGCATTTTGGAAGGTCTAATACAGATAGGAAATATACAGTAAATGGCAGAACCCTTAGGACTATTGCTAGGCAAAGGGATCTGGGTGTACAGTTACACAGGTTACTGAAAGTGGCAATGCAGGTGGAGAAGACAGTCAAGAAGGCTTCATGTTGCCTTCATCAGCCAGGACATTGAGTTTAAAAATTGGCAAGTCATGTTGCAGTTTTATAGAACCTTAGTTTGGATATAGTGTTCAATTCTGGTCGCCACACTACCAGAAGGATGTGGAAGCTATGGAAAGGTACAGGAAAGATTTACCAGGATGTTGTCTGCTATGAGGGCATTAACTATGAGAAAAGGTTGGAGAAACTTGGCTTGTTCTCTGGGATGACGGAGGTTGAGGGGCAACCTGATAGAAGTCTACAAGATTATGAGAACATGGACAGAATGGATAGGCTGAAACTTTTTCCAGGGTGGAAGAATCAATTAATAGGGGGCATAGGTTTAAGGTGCAAGGACAAGGTTCAAAAGAGAAGTACAAGACAAATTTGTTTACACAGAATGGTGTGTGCCTAGAACTCGCTGCTGGGGGAGGTAGTGGAAATAGATGTGGAGGGAGGGATAGACAGGGATAACCGACAGGGATGGAGTTTAAAAACAGGGAGATTATGCTGCAGCTGTCTAAGGTGCTGGTGAGGCCACACCTGGAATATGTGTAGAATTTTGATCTCCTTACTTGAGAAAGGATATACCTGCACTGGAGGAAGAGCAGAGGGGATTCATCAGGTTGATTCCAAGGTTGAGATGTTTGGCTAATGAAAAGAGACTGAGTAGACTGGGACTGTACTCATTGGAATTCAGAAGAATGAAGAGGGGAATCTTACAGAAACATATAAAATTATGAAAGGAATAGATTAGAAGTAGGGAGGTTGTTTTCACTGGCGGGCAGAACCAGAACTAGGCGGTATAGCCTCAAAATAAGGGACAGCAGATTTAGGACTGAGTTGAGGAGGAACTTCTTCACCTAAAGGGTTGCGAATCCCTGCCCAGTGAAGCAGTTGTGGCTACCTTATTGAATATTTTTAACGCAAACATAGATAGATTTCTAAAGAAATTAAGAATTACGGTGAGTGGTCAGGTAAGTGGAGCTAAGTCGACAGAAAGATCATTCTTATTCCTCACCTGAGCAGTGTTCCAAAAGCTTGTGTTTCCAAATAAACCTGTTGGACTTTAACGGGGTGTTGTGAGACTTCTTACTATGCTCATTCTAGTTCAGTGCTGGCATCTCCACATCATGATCTTCTTGAATGGCGGAGCAGGCTGGAAACGGCCACTCCTGCTCATAATTCTTATGTTCTTATCTTAGGAAAGCTCCAATCCTGAGAAAATTAAGTTCTCAGACTTTTAAACAAAAGCCTTCTTTCACAAGCCTCAACCAGTATTTCTTTAGAACTGGAGTAAGAGACTAACTTCTTAACAGGTGAAACATGAAGAATTCTGCAGCAGTTGACTTCAATGCCATTGACTTTGCTCTATTACAACTTCCTGGCAACCCACATATTCTCACTGGATCCAGTCAGGAGCAGAACAAAGCAAAGCTTTATCACGGCTGAACAACCCGGCATTCCAGGAATTCATTAACACTTGGCACGTTAATCCAAGGTTAGTGGGGGGAGGGGTAGGTAATATATTTTATAAAATACACATATATAAAACTAACCAATTCTCACTGAGGTGTCTTATTCCATAAAGTATAACACTTGAGTCACCAACTGAAAAAGCATCAAAATTAAAATTTCACTCTTAAAAATCAGCAGAATGCAAAAGACTCAGTTAAAAAACTAAATTTAAGAAAAAAGTTAGCACAATATAGCAGCAAGATTACATGATCTCTTACCTTTAAAAACTCAGCCTCCAATTCAATATAAGGAACACATCAAGTAAACCCAGTGTTACAAAAGTCAAATCAATGATCTATCCTCAATTTCAAAAGAAATCTATGTTGTACATGCTGATTAAATCATCTTTAGTTTAGAGTTCTTTAGCCCAACCAAGATTAGCCCAACCAAGCAGGAGAGGCTAATTAACATTCACATACTGTGATTATGTAAGTTCCTTCACACTGTCAGAACCATTCCAATATTTTACTAATATAGTCAAAGCAGGATTATTTAAAAAACACCAACAACTGAATGTTAACATAATGATCCATCAATTGTTTCTTTCTCTAGTGACCACCTGAGAACACATATCAATGGTGACCATCTGAATCTGGATGAGTTTTATTGTCATAATATATTTGTAATCGATGGTCATAAATGCAATATTTCATTAAGAATATTAACTGAAGGGCCATTGTCATATAATGAAGTAAAAAAATTCTCAATATTCTTGGTACAGGCTTGGAGAGCCAAAGGGCCTGTTCCTACGCTATAGTTTTCTTTGTTCTATTCATCTATCTGGATTTCATAGAACATAGAACATTACAGTGCAGAACAGGCCCTTCGGCCCTCGATGTTGCGCCAACCAATTAGGAAAAAGCAATGACCCTCCAACCTAAACCATTCCCTTTTCGTCCATAAACTTATCTACTAACCTCTTAAACGCCACCAAACTTGTCGCATCTACAACTGCCGCAGGCAGGGCATTCCATACCCTTACCACCCTCTGGGTAAAGAACCTACCTCTGACATCCGTCCTATAACTACCACCCCTTAATTTAAAGCTATGTCCCCTCGTGCTAGCTTTCTCCATCCTATGAAAAAGGCTATCACTGTCCACCCTATCTAAACCTCTAATCATCTTATATGTTTCGATTAGGTCCCCTCTTAGCCGCCTCTTTTCTAACGAAAACAACCTCAAATCCCTCAGCCTCTCTTCATAAGACCTGCCTTCCATACAGGCAACATCCTGGTAAACCTCCTCTGTATCCTCTCCAATGCCTCCACATCTTTCTTATAATGTGGGGACCAGAACTGCACACAATACTCCAAGTGCGGCCGCACTAGAGTTTTGTACAGTTGCAACATGACGTTGCGGCTCCGAAATTCAATCCCCCTACCAATAAAAGCTAAGACTCCATATGCCTTCTTAACAATCTTATCGACTTGATTGCCAACTTTCAGGGATCTATGCACATATACACCAAGATCCCTCTGTTCTTCAACACTATTAAGAGTACTACCATTAGCCCTGTACTCTACACATTTGTTATTCCTGATTTCAACTTTATTGAGCTTTTCATAGCTTATACTTTCTAGACAGTGCAATGCTTTAATGTGAATGTGCATTCAAAGAAAAGATTGTATTTCTATATCATCTTGCACAACATCTGAACTCAGGATAGATAGCACAGAAACAGGCCATACGATCTCACCACTTGATGCTCAGTTATGCTCCACTCAAGCCTCCTTGTCCACTATGCCACCAATCTTGGTGTCATCTGCAAACTTACTAATCATACCTCCAAAAATTCTCATGCAAGTAACAGTAGATCCAGCAACAATTCCTGAGGCATACCATGCGTTACAGGCCTCCAATTTGTTGAACAACCCTCTACAATCACTCTCCTTATGTCATCAACTGGATACCTCACTATGGTGCATGAGATTGAACCTCAAGGAACAACCCACCATGTGGTACCTTGTCAAAGGCCTTGCTAAATTCCATGTAGACAACATCAACTCCATTGCCCTCATCTATCTTCTTGGCTACCTCTTCAAAAAACTCAATCCAATTTGTGAGACATGATTTTCCACTTACAAAGCCATGCTGACCGTCCCTAATCAGTCCTTGTCTGTTGATCCTATCCCACAGAATACATTCCAAAAACTTATCCACTACAGATGTTAGGCTCACTAGCTTGTAGTTCCCAGGCTTTCCCCTGCAGCCCTTCTTAAACAAAGGCACAACATTTGCCATGCTCCAATCTTCAGCACCTCACCTGTCGTTGTCAATGATTCAAATATCTATACTTAGGGGACATGCAATTTCCTCCCTAGTCTCCCACTACATCCTGGGATACACTTCATTAGGTCCCAGGGATTTATCTACTTTGATGTGCTTTAAGACTTTCAGCACCTTCTCTATAACAAATACACTCCTCAATACATCACTATTTATTTTCCAAATTCCCTAATATCCATGCCTTCCTCAACAGTAAATACTGATGAGAAATATTCATTCAAGATCTCACTCATCTTTTGTGATCCACACATAGATGACCTGTTGATCCTTAAGAGGACCTACTTTCTCCCTAATTACTCTTTGGGCCTTTATGTAATTGTAGAAGCTCTTTGGATTCTCCTTTGCTTTGGCAGATAAGGCAATCTCACGTCCCCTTTTTACTCTCCTGAGTTCTCTCTCAACTCTACTCCTACACCCCCTGTACTCTTTAAGGGATCCAGTTGATCCCAGATCTGATAATCAAATAGCAAAGAAAGTTTGTCTCCACTTTTGATAATTCCCATAGAAAATGGGGCTGTGCAACAGTACAATCAAGTTTTAAGTTGAGTCCAATAGATTCAGAACTGACTTTCAAGCTCTGGATTCACACAGATGTCAAAGAATCTGTTAGTGTCCTATCTTTGGCTGCATTTAAAGTAGTGCTCAGTACACCACAAAACTGTATGCAACAATAATGAATACTTGTACATTGACAATATGATAGAACCAGCATGTTCTTTCAGAAAATAGCATTTTTGTTCAATATCACACACCTCAAATTAGCCATGTCAATAATGTAAATATAGGTTGTTGATTTTTTATTCGTGCATGTCAATCCAAGGAAAATGTCAGTTTCATGCGAAATGACTCCTTTAAACAAAAAGTGGTTCTGAAAAATCATAATTTTTCTCAATAAAAGTATATAACTTGAAACAACTGGTATGCCAGCTCAGTCCACTATTCTCCCAGTCTGACCCATATCTTCTCTGCCCAGATTGACTGCTCCCTCTGATTACAGGTCTCCCATTACACACCGCAGCTCAATGGGCTCCTGATTTAGCTTGGCTTCACTCGCTCCCCGACCCCCTCCCCTGATCAAGCCAAAGGCCCCATCCAAATAAAACAATCACTGTTTTCCCACCATTCGGCCTTCATGCAAAAATTGGTCAGCACCTCAAAAAACACAACCACAAAACTGTAATCTGGAACTTGGACATCAGATAATTTCCAGCACTACTACTTACCAGGAGATTTATCACAGATTTATATTCTCATAGAAAATCAGTCATATGATTGAGGCAACAAGCTCCCAGTGTTATGACATGGGAGGCACAGAGAGAAATCCGCATTTAATACCATGTTTGGAAGACATGGATGTTCAAGTTACATTTACATTATAAAACAGTAATTACACTTCACAGAATTCCTTCAGTGCAGAAAGATGCCATTCAGCCCATTGAGCCTGCACCGACAACAATCCCACCCAGATCTCACGCCCATAACACCACATATTTAACCTAGAAACCCCTTGACACTAAGGGACAATTTAGCCTGGCCAATCTACCTAACCCACATATCTTTGGACTGTGGGAGGAAACTGGAGCCATCCGGAGGAAACCCACCCAGGCACAGGGAGAATGTGCAGACTGCACACAGAGTTACCAAAGGCAGAATTGAACCTTGGTCCCGGGCGAAATGGTGTCAATCATTGTGACACCATGTCACCCGTAAATACACTTGATTGGCTGTTTATCAGTTTGGGTGATGTCAAGATTGAAAAAGGTTCTGCAAACACAAATTCTTCCTTTCTCCCTTAACACAGTTGTAAAACCTGAACAAACAATTTGAAAGTATATCAGTCTGGGTTGGAAGTAAATGCTCAATGTCCAATTATCACTAAAATTTTTTAAACATAATGAATACACGTCAATAAAAATACAGAGAGCAATTAAATTTAAAATGGAATACAACAGACAACACAAATACTCAGCAGGATGAAACGTTAATGCCTCAATTGATGCAAGAGTTTTCATATAACCATAGATTTTGCACTAAAGTGAAAGAGTCAATTATGAACAGAACAATTTGATGGAGAGGTTGTGTAAATATGTTACCATTCAGTGAGACAGCAAAGCAGCGAATGGCTTTACTTTAAACAAAGCCTCTCTCACTGCTGTTTCTAACTTCCATGATGTGGAGATGCTAGCGTTAAACTGGGGTAAGCACAGTAAGAAGTCTCACAACACCAGGTTAAAGTCCAATAGGTTTATTTGATAGCACAAACCACAAGTTTTCAGATCGCTGCTCCTTCATCAGGTGAATGGAAGTTCTGTTCACAAATAGGGCATATAAAGACTATTTACAAAATAATGTTTGGAATGTGAGTCTTTACAAGTAACCAAGTCTTAAAAGGTACAGACAATGTGAGTGGAGAGAGAGTTAAGCACAGGTTAAAGAGATTTGTTTTGGTTCCAGCCAGGACAGTTAGCGAGATTTTGCAAGTCCAGACAGATTGTGAGGGTTACAGATAGTGTGACATGAACCCAAGATCCTGGTTGAGGCTGTCCTCATATGCAGAACTTAGCTATCAGTTTCTACTCAATGATTCTGCGTTGTCATGTATTGTGAAGCGCATCTTGGAGGACGCTTACCTGAAGATCAGTGGCTAAATGCCCAAGACTGCCGAACTGTTCCCCAACAGGCAGAGAACACCTCTGCCTAGTGACTGTCAAGCAGACTGTGGGAGTTTCAGTTTCCTCGCACAGTCCAATCGCCCTTCTTATTGGGGAACATTTCACATTACCCAAACTGGTAAACAGCCAATCAACTATATTCGTGGTTGACACGGTGTCACACTGGTTAGCACTGTACCTCACAGTGCCAGGGATCGGGATTCAATTCCAGCCTTTGTCAACTCTGTGTGCAGACTGCATGTTCTCCCTGTGTCTGCATAGGTTTCTTCCGGGTGCTCCAGTTTTCTTCCACAATCCAATCGTTCAACAATCACCAGGTAGACATGTCCTCTTTCTATTAAGGTAAGCATTCTCCAAGGCAGCCTTCATGACACAAGGCAGTGTAGAGTAGCTGACCAGAAACTGACAGCTAAGTTCCGCACACAAAGAGGATGGCCTCAAATCAGGATCTTGGGTACACGTTACACTGTCTGTAATACCCCATGACTTTCCTGGGCTTGCAAAATCTCACTAACTGTCCTGGCTGGAAACAATACACATCTCTTTAACCTGTGCTTAAAAGGGATATTCGGAGAATCTGATAAGCTTCCCATCATCACTGAGACTGCCTAGTTCCACCCCTGTAGCTCTACCTGACTGACTTCTCCCCTATCTCGGGGTATGAGGTGACTGTTTTTGGATTGAGATGAGGAGAAATTTCTTTATTCACAGAGTGGTGAACATGTAGAGTTTGCTACCATAGAAAACAATGCCAAGACATTGTATGTTTTTGAGAAGGAATTAGATTTAACTCTTGGGATATGGGGAAGGCAGGATCAGGCTATTTAGTTGGATGATCAGCCATGATTATAAATGAAGCAAATTTGAAGGGCCAAATAGTGTCCTCCTATTTTCTAAGTTTCTATGTTTTAGCTCCCCTGCTGCTCAAATCCTCATGCATGCCTTCTGAGACCTCTAGATTTGACTATTCCAGACTTTGACTTTTGCAACACATTTGGTAAAGTGTGCTCTCCCACATTTTACCCTCTAAAACATTATTTAAAACTCTTCTGTCTGTGTCCAAATTCCATTCCTCAGTCAACCCTGTGTTCACTGGCTCCTGACTGCTTGCTGATTAACATAGAACATTAACATTACAGCACAGAACAGGCCCTTCGGCCTTCAGATTAAGCAACATCTTTAAAATTTGCAACCTTGCTTTCCAATTCCTCCATGGTCTCACCCACCTTCCCTCGCTCTATAATCGCCTCGGTTCCCACAAGCCTCTGATGGAGCAGCACAGTGGTTAGCACTACTGCTTCACAGCACCAGGGACCTGGGTTTGATTCCTAGATTGGGTCAGTGTCTGTGTGGAGTCTACACGTTCTGTCCATGACTGCATGCATTGCCTCTAGGTGCTCCAATTTCTTCCCACAGTCCGAAAAACGTGCTGGTTAGGTGCATTGATCATACGAAGTTCTTCCTCAATGTACCCGAACTGATGCTGGAGATTTTCAAGTATCTTGATTACAATGTTAATGTAAGCCTTCTTGTGACAAAGATGAACATATATCTGCTTCTCTACTTGACATTTCTTGTATACCTCTAATTTCTATCACTCCATCATGCATGGCTGTACTGCTTAGGTCTCAACTTCCAAATTCCATCCTTATCCCTCACTGCCTCTTCATCATTTCTTCCTTTCCAACAATCCTTAAAATTTACTTTTTTTAATGCAGCCTTTTGTTACACGACCCAATATTTCCTTATATTCACTTTATAATTCCCCTGTGAAGTGCCTTAAGACATTTTATTACGTTAAAGGCCTCACCAAAGTTCTATACAATTCCAATATGATTTCCCTGCTTTTGTAATCTATGCCTTCACTGACAAAGGCAAGCGTCCATATGTCTTTTTCACCATCCGAACATGCCCTTTGACTTTCAGAGATCTGCAGACAAACACGTCAAGGTCCCTTTGTTCCACAGAATTCATTGAATACTTTCTTGTCAAATTACTCCTTTATAAATGCATCACTTCACACTTCTCAGGGTTAAATTCCATTTGCCACTTATCTGCCCATTTGAACATTCCATCTATAACTTCTTGTAGCCCAAGACACTCCACCTCACTGTTAACCACCTGGCCAACCTTTGAGTCCTTCTGAAATTTACTAATCCTACTCCCCACAGCCATCAATGTCATTTATATGGAGGTGCTTGTTGCATGCCAGAGCAGACTCAATGGGCTGAAGGACTTTTCCTGCACTGTGTGATTTCATAATTCTAAATGTATCCCAGGTCATTGTGGGAAGTGGAGTAAGAAATTGCAGGGCCCCATAGCGGAGATATTTGTATGATCAACAGCTACAGTGAGGTGCGGGAAAACTGGAGCAAGGCAAACGTTGTGCTATTTTTTAACAATAATAAATTGGGAAAAGCCAGAGATCTACAGATCGGTGAACCTAAGTTGTTGAATTCTGAGAGACGGGATCTACATGTATTTGGAAAATCAAATATGAGTGAGATGGTGAGCACGGCTTTGTGCGTGACGTATCGTGTCTTCCAAACTGACAAACTGAAAAGGAATGGAAGTAATTCCATGGGAGTTAAGATTAACTCTGGACTAGATGTAGGAAAATTGAATGATTACTTAAAGGATATGTAAAGGTATGTCTTTGGAATAGGTTTTTCCATTGTACAAAAAGTAAAAGTTGTGGTCTGCAAATTAAAGTAGAAATCACTAATAGCAATAATGTTTAATCAACAGTGCTTTTAGTCTATTTGTTACAGTTGAAGTTTATTACATAGAAGCATAGAAACTAGAAGGAGTAAGCCATTGAGCCCGCCAGTAAATTCTTCATTAATCAGTTACAATATGGGATGTTGAGAGGCATTCTACAGTTGATTATTTCTTGGTAAACTTATGGAAGTAACATTGAGGAACTTCAGCTTGATTTTAAGTGAAATGCTGAGGGCAAATAGATCCAAAACTTAGGGGAAAGAAACTCAACAAATTTAAATACTTTGCAGTATTTAAAAAATAATAAAAGTAAATGGGAGAATAATTTAATGTTAAATGGCAACCAATGTTAATGTTAGGTAGTACAAAACTCTTTGAATGTTTGTTCTCATGGTACATTTCTGAAACATGCAAACATATGAAAAATCTTACAACAAAAAAAATTTGCTGTTTTTATCCAAATGTGCCTGCAATGAAAATAAAATTAGTGTTGATAAACTTCTCGAGTAATGATCATCAAATTCGATATCCTGATCCCCCTTTCCCTCCTACCCCTTGATCCTTTTAGCCCCAAGCAGATATTTCTAATTTGTTTTTGAATTCAGACAATGTTTTGGCCCCAACCACTTTGTGGTAGTGAATCCCACATATTCACTATGTTCTGGGTGAAGAAATTTTTCCTCACTTCAAATCATGAAATCTTGTTATGCATTCCTTTCATCTATCCACTAGAAGTTTGAATTTGTGTTTATTTAAGTTAACGGAGATCATAACAAGATAAATGATTAATGAACAAACTCTACTACTATCTTCAAAACACCAAAACTTGTGCCAGAACGGTGAACATACAATAGCTTAAAATTCCAAATGCAAATGAAAAAAACTGGATTCAAGAATTCCAATTGCATAAATTTGTGGCAGCGATTAGAAGCAGAAAAATTTGGCACCTTCAGTCAAGAGTTCAGGCACCAAATCATTTCAGTCTGAAGCTAGAGAGAAGCAGGACAATTACTCTGCAGGCTGATAGAATCAGAGATTAAAACTGGATATGCTTATGCTGCCTGATCTGCTGAGTGTTTACAATGTTTTATATTTTTATTGTATAGGAAAAACTACAATAAAAAGATTGAAATCAACACCACAAATATTTAACATTAAATTATTCTCCCATTTATTTTTTCAAACACTGTAAAGTATTTAAGTTTGTTGAATTTCTTTCCCCTCAAATTTTCGATCTATTTGCCCTCAGCATATCATTTAAAATCAAGCTGAAGGTTCCCAATGTTACTTCCGTAAGTTTACCAAGGAATAAGCAACATCCCATGTTATAACTGGTTAATGAAGAATTTACTCCAGATTATAAGGTCATGCACACTGGCATTTTAAACAGTACTGCAATATTCCAAGGCAACAACACTTAAGTAGCACGAAGCCCTTTGCACGTGTGTCCTCATGGTACATTTCTGAAACATGCAAACATATGAAAACTACAAAAAATTTGCTGCTTTTATCCAAATATGCCTACAATGAAAATAAGATCAGTGTTGATAAACTGCTCAAGTAATGATTCTGCTGTTGGTAATACTGATTAGATTACAATCTGGTATTGTGTATTGTGTGTGAAACAGCTAATCAATTATTATTGTTATTCCAACAGCTCAGTGCAAAATAATATATTCTACACTGTCTAGCAGTATAAATTGTGACAGATATAAGATGTTTTCTTAATATTTTAAAGCACCATTCATATTTATATATTCTTGTATTGATCAGTTTCTAAGCAGCACCCCAGATTTGACCAAACTATACTGTATATTATGATTTTACTACTGGGCATGGGGGGGAAGAAAAGAGCAAGACCTCCACAAAAGGAGGTCAATCCCCATAGTCCTGGTACTAATCTGATATTTGACTTACATGTTCAGCAAACCAACTGAGCCAAGTGCGTTCCCCACTGCCCACACTGGGCAGTTAACGCTCACCAGCTACCTTTACAAATAACCTTCAAAAGACTCAAATTTGTCCTTTCTTATTCTGAAGAATGAGAAAGGGAAAAAGCAGTTTGAACTCCAGGATCAAATGTATTCCTACCCCAGTTAGTTTATAACCAAACCCTTGCAGCCCTTTAACGACAGCAACTCACTTCCGTTCAATAGGAAAACAACAAATTGCAACCTATAACCAGGCTTAGGGGCTTCACTAACTTTACAACAGAGACATGAGAGCTGAGAACTAAAAAAGTACATCCAGGTAGGCAGCAATTATGTTGAAGAATTTAAATGCCAAGCACGATCACATACAACATCACTGAAGCAGCCAACCATATCCTCACATTTTTTGAGTATGATTAACAGAATGAACTTTCAAAAGGTCAATTAAATGTCAACTTGTTTAAGGTTATTTTCTCCTCCATCTCCTCCCTTTGAAGAACAATATGTCAATTTTGAAGTTCTGTTTCTTTTCAAATTCCAATTCCGTCATTTTCCAGCACTCTATACACTCAGAGTTCCACTGGATTAGAGTAGTTAATGTAACCCCGCTTTTTAAACAAAGGAGAGAGAAAACGAGGAATTATAGACCGGTTAGCCTGACATCAGTCAATTATTAAGGATGCAATTCCTGAGCATTTAGAAAGCAGTGACAGGTTCGGTTCAAGCCAGCATGGATTCACTAAAGGAAAATCATACTTGACAAATCTTCTGGAATTTTTTGAGGATGTGACCAGTAGAGTGGACAAGGGTGCAATTTTGATCCCCTTATTTGCGAAAGGATATATTGGCCTTGGAAGGAGTACAGAGAAGGTTCACCATGTTGATACCAGAGATGAGGACGTTAGCTTTTGAGGAGAGATTGAGTAGACTGGGCCTGTACTTGTTGGAGTTTAGAAGGCTGAGGGGTGATCTTATAGATAATGAAGGAGCTAGATAGGCTAGAGGTCAAGAGATTCTTTCCACTTAGAAAGGAAACCAAAACTAGAAGGTACAGCCTCAAATGTTTAAGGATAGATAGATTTCTGATCAATAAGGAAATTAAGGATCATGGGGAGCAAGCGGGTAAGTGGAATTGATCCACTTCAGATCAGCCATGAATGGCAGGTCAGGCTCGAGGGCTAGATGGCTTATTCCTGCTCCTATTTCTTATGTTCTTATGTGAACCAGTGGATGTTGTGTATCCGGATTTTCGAAAAGCTTTTGACAAGGTCCCACACAAGAGACTGGTGAGCAAAATTAAAATCATGGTATTGGAGGTAATTATTAATGTGGATAGAGGCCTGGTTAGCAGACAGGAGGTACACAGTGGGAATAAATGGGTCCTTTTCAGAGTGGTAGGCAGTGATTAATGGGGTACCAGTATTTAGTGCTGGGACCTCAGCTACTCACATTATACATTAATAATTTGAATGAAGGAACTGAATGCAATATCTCCAAATTTGCAGATGACACTAAGCTGGGTGGTAGTGTATGCTATGAGGAGGATGTTAAGAACTGCAGGGTGACTTGGACAAGCTGGCAAATTGTAAAATGCAATATAATATGGATAAATGTGAGGTCATCCACTTCAGTGGCAAAAATAAGAAGAGAGATTATTATCTGAATGGTTGCAGTCTAGGAAAAGAGGAAGTACAATGTGACCTGGATGTCATGGTAGAACAGTCGCTGAAGGTTAGTATGCAGATACAGCAGGCAGTGAGGAAAGCTAAAGGCACATTGACCTTCATAACAAAAGAATCATAGAATCTTACAGTGCAGAAACAGGCCATTTGGCCTATTGAGTCTGCATTGACCACAGTCCCACCTAGGCTCTATCTCCATAATATCATGCATTTACCTAGTGTCAGGGAGCTAGCTAACAGGCAATTTAGCATGGCTAATACACCTAATCTGCATATCTTTGGATTGCGGGAGGAAACCAGAGCACTGGAGGAAATTCATGCAGACATACTCATGCAGAATGTACTTATTCCACAGAGTCTGTGACACAAGCCGGAAATCAAACCTGGGTCTTTGGCACTGTGAGACAGCAGTGCTAACCACTGTGCTACCATGCAGATTTGAATATAGGAATAAGGATGTCTTGCTGCAGTTATACGGTGAGTGCTGCCTGACTGAGGGGAGTGTTTTGGAGTTGGGTGAAAACGGGGAGTTAGGCGAAACAGGCAGCAGAGACTACACAGGAGAGTGCTAATTGGTAAGTAAGTGTTTTTTTTCTTTTTGCTTTTGACATTATAACCATTGTTATTGTATACTACAATAGTGTTTCTAGGTAATTTCTGTGGTTTATATTTTGCAAAGGTTAAATTTGGTATCAACAGTGAGCAGGAAAGAAGCGCTGTAGAAAACTACATATAATTTGAAACAAAACATCTTTCAAAAGTTTAAATTAAAGGGGTAAGGAGAGCGCCAAGCCATGGTTTGCTCCTCTTGCTCCATGTAGCAGGCTGGGGACAGTTCTAGTGTCCTGGGTCAGTATGTGTGCAGGAAATTTCTCCAACTACACCTCCAGGAAGCTCAAGTTTCAAAGCTGGAGCGGTGGCTGAAGACTGTGGAGTGTCCAGGAGTCAGAGAGTTTTGTGGATAGCACATGTGGAGAGGTGGTCACAATGCAGACTCACATTCCACAGGCAGGAAGGGAATGGGTGACCACCAGACAGAGCTAGAGAGATATTCAGGTAGTGCAGAAATATCCTGTGGTCCTTCCCCTGCAAAACAGATATACGGCTTTGGATACTGTTGAGGGGAATGACCTCTCTAGGCAAAGCAGCAGCAGTTAAATTTGTTGCACCCCAGTTGGTTCTGCTGCAGAGGAAAGAGGTAAAAAGTGTGCCAGTGCAATAGTTATAGGTGGTTCAATTGTAAGGGAAATAGACAGGCATTTCTGTGGCTGCAAACAAGACTCCAAGATGGTATGTTGCCTCCCTGGTGCTAGAGTGAAGGATGTCTTGGAGCAGCTGCATATATTGTGAAGAGGAAAGGCGAGCAGGCAGTGGTCGTAATACATATTGTACAAACGACATAGGTTAAAAAAAAGGATGAGATCCTAAAAGCAGAATACAGGGAACTAGGAAGAAAGTTAAGAAATTGAACTGCAAAACGTAATGCTCTCAGGATTACCACTTGTGCCTCATGCTCGTCAGAGTAGAAATGACAGGATATTTCTGATAAATACATGGCTGAAGAGATGGTGTCAGGGGGAGGGTTTCAGATTCCTGGGGCATTGGAACCAGTTCTGGAGGAGGTGGGACCTGTATAAATTGGACAGTTTACATCTGGATAGGACTGGGACTAATGTCCTAGGGGGAGTGTTCGCTAGAGTGGTTGGGGGAAGGTTTAAGCTAACAAGCCAGGGGTGGTGGCAATCTATGTAATAAGTCTGAGAAAGAGAGAGCAAGGACAAAATGTGGGGAGAAGGTTCCAACTACATTAAAATTCAGGAAAAAAAACTTAGAAAGAACTCAGGAGGTGTTATTCATGAAAGTGTCAATTCAGAAAATAGGTACAAAAACTAGCATAAGGGCACTTCATTTGAATGCTCGCAGCGTTCAAAACAAGGTAAATGAGTTGACGGCACAAATCATTGCGAAAGAATATGATTTGGTGGCCACTACAAAGTTAACGTTGCAGGATGATCACGACTGGGAGTTGAATATCCAGGGGTATCAAACTGTTCAGAGGGACGACAGGAAGGTAAGGAAGGTGGTGTAGTTCTGATATTTAAGGATGACATCAGAGTGATACTGAAAGATGGTATATTTTCTATGGAAAAAAGGTTGAGTCTATTTGGGTGGAAATTAGAAATATTTAAGGAGAAAAAGTCACTGATAGGCATCATCTATAGGCCACTAAATAATAACATCATGGTGGAGTGAGAAATAAACAAAGAAATAACTGATGCATGTAAAATTAGTACAGCAGTTATCATGTGGGATTTTAATCTACATATCAATTTGTCAACCCGGTCAGTCAAGGCAGCCTTGAGCAGAAGTTCATAGAATGTATCCATGATAGCTTCCTAGAAGAGTAAGTAATGGAACCTGGAAGGAAGGAAGTTATCCTAGATCTGGTCCTGTGCAATGAGATAGGAATAATTCATGATCTTACAGTTAGGGATCCTCTCAAAAAAAGCAATCACACTATGGTTGAATTTAAAATACAGATGAAGCATGAGAAGGTAAAATATAATACCAGTGTTTTGTGCTTAAACAAAGGTGATTCATTGCTCAAGGGATAGAGTTTAAAAACAGTGAGGTTATGTTGCAGCTATACAAGATGCTGATGCGACTTACACCTAGAGTACTGTGCACATTTTCGGCCTCCTTACTTGAGAAAAGATATACTAGCACTGGAGGAAGTGCAGACGAGATTCACTAGGTTGATCCCAGAGTTGAGAGGGTTGACTTATGAGGAGAGACTGGATAGACTGGGGGTATACTCATTGGAATTCAGAAGAATGAGGGGAGATCCCATGGAAACATAAGGTTATGAAGAGAATGAATATGATAGAAGCAGGGAAGTTGTTTCCACTGGCGGGTGAAACTAGAACAAAGGGGCATGTCCTCAAAATAAGGGGGAGCAGATTTCGGACTGAGTTGAGGAGAAACTTCTTCACACAATGGGTTGTGAATCTGTGGAATTCCTTGCCCAGTGAAGCAGTTGAGACTACCTTATTGAATGTTTTTAAGGCAAGGATACGTTTTTGAATAGTAAAGGAATTAAGGATTACTGTGAACAGGTGGCTAAGTGGCACTAAATTCACGAAAAGATCAACCATGATCTTCTTGAATGACAAAGCAGGCTCAAGGGCCAGATGGCCTACTCATGCTCCTCATTCTTATGTCCTTATAAGGGGCTTGATGAGGCCACAACTCAAGTATAGTGTATATTTTTGGTCTCCTAGTCCGAGGAAGGACATTCTTGTGATTAATGGAATCCAGCAAAAGTTCACCAGACTGATTCCAGAATGGCAGAACTGACATATGAAGAGAGTGGATCAACTGAGCTTATACTCACTGGAATTTATAAGAGTGAAAGGGAATCTCTTAAAAACATACAAAATTCTGATGGTACTAGACAGGTTAGATGCAAGAAGAAAGTTCTCAATGTTGGGAAAGTGCAGAACTAGCGATCACAGTCTGAGGAATCAGGGGTAAGCCATTCAGAACTGAGATGGGGAAGAACATCTTCACTCAGAGTTGTGTCCTGTGGAACTCTCAACCGCAGAAAGTTGTTGGGGCCAGTTTATTAGATATGTTCAAGAGGGAGCTGGATGGCCCTTACAGCTAAAGGGGTAAAGGAGAGAAATTGGGAATGGGATACTGAAAATGCATGATCAATCTTAATCATATTAAATGATGGCGCAGGCTCAAGGGGACAATGATTTCTTCCTGCACCTATTTTCTCTGTTTCTATGTTTATTTCTGTTAATTTCAAACATTTTACAGTGAGATGAGAATTAATGATTCCAATGGAAAAGTATAAAATTCTTTATTCAGACGTAACACTTAGACATGTGCATTCAAGGTCGACTTCAGCACAAGTCTCTAGGGAAAGCTGATGATCGATTGTTATTATTGCTGGACTATTAATCCAGAAACTCAGCTAATGTTCTTGGGACCCCAGCACAGCAGATGTGGAATTTGAATTCAATAATAAATATCTGTAACTAAGAATCAGACCATCAAACCATTGTTGATTGTCGGAAATTCCCATCTGATTCACTAATGTCCTTTAGAGAAAGAATTTTACCCTCTTTACTCAGTAAGGTCTTCATGTGACTTCAGAGCCACAGCAGGGTGGTTGACTCTCAATTGTTCTCTTAAAAAGAGCAATGGGATGCCCAGCTAGCAACACCCATGTTCCACGAATGGATAAAAAAAAAGACATTCAAAAGGTGAATTTTTCAGATGAGAAGTTAGACCTCTTGAAGGGAATTTCCACCCTGGTTTTAGGAAGGTAGAACGGTGAAAGGGGCGGAAAAGCCAGCAGGAGTCCCAAATGGTTTCTATGTTAGATTTCCTGTTGAAATTGTCTCCATCCCCCACCATGAAAGGCTGGGAACCCCATTTATTATAATGGGGTGGGCCTCCCCACTGTATTAACCTCTCTGATGTGAGGGGCGGGGGGTGTTACAGAATTCTTAGTATGAGGTGCTTCAGTTTAGTTTTACCGTAAGTAAGCTTGGTTAAGGCAATTATAAAGTGTCTTATATGTAGCGAGAATTCACAATGTGCCTGGAACAAAATATGCAAAGGTATTATAAACTGCAAAGGTATTACAAATTGTATAGTCACAAATTAACCAAGTACAAAGAACAAAGAACAAAACAGCACTGGAAACAGGCCCTTCAGCCCAACGAGCCCGCGCCACCACCCCGATGTTCCCACCTCTACCCTCGATCCCTGTCCATGTTTATAGATCTATGGATTAAAAACCAAATTTGAGACAATTTAGGGAGAATTTGTTTTGCCAATTAGCCTAAGAGCACATCTTTGGGATGTGGGAGGAAACCGGAGCACCCGGAGAAAACCCACGCAAGCACGGGGAGAATGCGCAAACTCCCACAGACACAGGCCCAAATCCATGTATCTGCACAGCACAGCGATAGTCACTGAGCTGTCGTGTTGCCCATCAAATGGTCCAGGTCAAGCGTACACTAACGACGTGAAGCACTAGGATACTCTCGAAAAAAATCCAAGAGCAGCCCTCTCACGACCCATCGCGTGTATGCCCCTTGTTAGACAACAAGGTGGACCAAAGCACCTGTAGGATAAAAACAAGTACATCAATATCATCATCTATTTACACACTTCCCAGGGACTCCCAAGGCTCATGATCCCTATTTTAAATCAGTTTTCTATACCCCTCCATTCCCATTCTGTTCATGTGCCCATCTAAGTATTTCTTAAATAACTCCAGAGTACCTGCCTCCACCACTTTATTTGACAGCGCATTCCATACCCCCACCACCTTCTGTGTGAAAAAAACTCCCTCTAGCATCTAAATTATACCTTACTCCCCTCACCCTAAGCCCATGACCCCTCGTGCTATTAGAGTTCATCCTAGGAAAAAGCTTAACTCTACTTACTCTATCTATACCCCTCACAATCTTGTACACCTCTATTAGATCTCCCGTAAGTCCAAGTCTTTCTAAGGAAAACAGTCCCAATTTGCCATTATAAGCTTAAACTGTATTTTCAATATATGTGTATTGTATATCTTGGTCAATTTTGTTCTCAATGCAGCATGCTTGGAAATAGTGGCAGACGGGTCGAATTCTTTTAATACAATGGAACAGAGAAACTGAGCTTCTGGTATTTGTTTTTGAATGCGCAAAAGGCAAGTTTAATAGGCCTGCTATTTAAAGGCAGTAAATTTGTTCATGGGTAATGAAGTTGAAGCAACCTCTCAAGCTGATAAAGGAGGCCCCAGTTCCAGCAAAAGAGTGACTCCATTAATCAATTAAAAATCACAGATGTGAACTATGGCCTTGGACACTGGGTAGTGGCATGGGTTAGGTTTCCCAGGTAAAGGGGAGTAAACTTACATGGGCAATAAGCTAATAATCTCCTATTCCTGCAGATAGGTGGAATGTAATTAGCGAAGGTAATGTTATGATTGTCTCTTCAGTCTGACTGACAAGACGAGGTGGAATATTGGAATGTTCAGAATTTAATAATTTTATCTTGCAAAATTAGCTCAGAGACGACAGTCAACCCTCACTGACTGTGTCTGCCTCCTGATGCACACATGAGCAAATAAATTCCTCTTCATTCTTTAACTACATAATGTCTTTTGTAGTCTATGTATTGGTTGACTGAGGTCAACTATATATATAGGGCACTTCAGAAAATTGCTCTTCTACTCCCCCATCAGGTATTGTCTCCCACCTATTATCAGCGTGATGTTACATCAATGGGGTTTACATCCAGTTTTATAAAACAGAGAACACACGAACAGAACCCCCAATGCAGCCCCAGAAAGAGTGGGGCAGAGAAGATTGTTGGGGGGTGGGCAAGAGGGTTCATGCCTGGGCTGGACAATGGTAATGCCACAGCGTCTTCTATTGGGGAAGTTTTTTTTCATTTTGATCTGTTTGGAGCCAATGTTGCCGCTTGGACAAGCTCCTCCAGCATGCTCTTATGCGACCTGCCTCTTGTTTAAAAATCAAAGTATGTAAAGATCTGACGGGAAACCCTGGTGAGGCAGTTGGCAAAATGTCCTCTGCTCTTCCTGCCCGAGGCTCGAAAAACAAGTGAAAAGTTCCACCCTTCAGATGGAGGAAGGGTGCAGACACTGCTGGTGTTCTCCACTTTTCTTAACAAATGTGTGTTTCTCTACTAGCACCGCTGTAACTGAGTTACTCTTAGGATGTCTTGTCCATAAATGGCCTGCCACAATTCCCACATAATAGCTTCAAACATTTATAGTTGGCTTTGAGATGTCTCGAGCATGTGAAATGCATTATATAAATGCTAGTTCTTTCTTCATAAATATATATCTGAATATCAAAATAAACCACAGTTTTACCATTATACTTATCAGCAGTGATAATTTCAGGAAGACAGCAAAGTGAAGAGTGGACACTGGACTTAATCAACTCAACTCACAGTGAAGTAACAGCCTAACACAATCAAATGAAAAGCTCAATTTAAAGCATCAGCTAACTGATCAAAAGTCATTGTTATTTTCTACTAGGTAAAGTTAAAAAGGGAATTTATATCACTTATCGTCACACATTTCAGAGCCCAGGAATAGATCAGAGGCCAGCAAGTGGCCTCAAGTTCAAAATACAACTATTTTATCAATAAGTGCTTATGACTTACAGATATTCACCTCCAAATATGACAAGTATAATGCTGTATCTGTAGTATCACCTCACCTATCTAATCTGCAAAATAACTGACCACTAGTAAGATTCTGAAGTTCAGAGATTCCACTTTGTTCTTGCAAGATCTAACCATTTATAATTCTTGACTAGGGAACTCTGGTGACAACGCCTTAAAGCAGCAGGGTTGCCATTTACAATTCTCATTCCTCAGATATTCCTTCTCAATCCAGGATTTTACAAAATACTACATTTCAGGCATGACAAACACACTCAAAAGATAATCCAATCACTATCTTCCTGATAAACTTGTTGCTTTAGCAATAGTACAAATATGGTTCCTTTCAATTTTCTTGTATGGTTCTTTCTAAGCCATATAAACACCACTCAGTATCCTCACTATGTTGCACCAAAAACAGCACACTCTCTCCCAATCCTCAAAATTGGGTCCCTGCGTCCTCACTTCAACCATTGTCTGTTCAGACAATCTGCAGATTTTTCAATTTCCATTATTTCATCACTTAATCATTACTCTGGATTTACTTTTCCTACCGAAATGCTATTTGCAACCTTGATGCTGCCAGTCCTTCTCCTGATTTTCCCAATCAAATATATTCCATTCTTATATGGACTTTATGCAATAATTACTATTCATCTAATCGTTCATTCAATAACCAACCAACACTTGCTCATTGAGGAGCTTTTGCCAGACTACATTTCGCAAGTGCATATATGCAATATTTTAGCTTGTCACATTTTAGTTGTTTAATCTATAAACTCAGTTGTGGATAGAAAAATCCCTTTCTGTTAAAATTCTAGCCTGCTGTTCTGGAAACGCTGATCTAGCCCAATTCCAAAAGCAGCTTACGTGAATCTACCTGGATGTGTCATAGTTAAAAATCTGGATTTAAATAGTAAACATCAAATTATTGCCACAAAAATCCTTGGGGCTGTGTAGATTGATGGTATTGTTCACTTACAGACTGTTGAACTTTAAGCCCATATCTAAAGTGTCAATTGGAATGTTCCATAATATCCACGTACACAAAATTTTTTTTTCCTAATTGGTCAGCGCAACATCGAAGGTCGAAGGGCCTGTTCTGCGCTGTAATGTTCTATGTTCTAAAATGGGCTGATTTCAGATAAATTCCCAACTGAAGCAGCAGCACAAATAAGGTCAACTCTTCATATTTCATGGAACCAGGGGCTTGCAGAATGAAGTATCAGCACTTTAAGGAGTGAATTGCTTTGATCTCACGGGTTAGCTTCCCAAGTTCGCAAAAACAAACATGGCCCACAAAATATCATCGGGACATTCATGTAATGGTCAAGATCAGAGATTTGGAAGATTTGACTTGACAACCTCAGCAAAACAGATTACCATAAAAGTCACTGCAGATTGTGAATGCAGATTGTTAAAGGGAATATAACTCATTAAGAGTTGGCCAATGCAACAAGATTTCAAGTGTAGCATGAAAAGCTTGAATAAGTTATTTCTACTAGAACATCCATTATTCACCTTCATATGAGTTATACCATGTTTCACCTTCAACCACAGTGGAAAGAAACATAACCTCACTAATTAATTTCAATCTGACATTTAGTATTGAATGCATTTCAAATTGCAGAGCAGGGCAAAGCCGGCATTTCCTGCTCTTCTTACATTTTGAGAATTTTCTAACATGCCCATGAAGACTGCTTCAATAGATCAGAAGGCAACGAATCAGAGTAACAGAATATTAGTTTTCTGCAGGACTAAGTAGAACATGCAAGTAGTCACACTCAGTCTTTTGTATATGCAATATCCACTATTCCAGTAATTAAAGTACAAAACAATACAGCAAATCCAGAACAGAAACAAACATAATAATGAGATTAAGACGATTTTTTATGAATAATTTTCTGAATACTTCTTCCGGCCAGATCATTCCATGCTTTCATTTTTAACTAGTTCTCTTGGATCTTTAATGCTCAATTTAACATCTCAATCAAAAGACTGTAGCTATGAGTCCAAGTACTCCACTCAAAATCACGTGGTCCTGATACAGGGCTCAAATCCAAGCTATCTGACTGAAAGTTGGAGGGCTATCAACTGAATCAATATATGAAACAGTCATATTGACCTTGCCATCTCCAAACCAGAGTGGGTAAAATGCCCTCAATCGATTCCAAAGACCTTTCAGCCATGCTACGAGAGGCTGGTAACTGAGTAAACACCTCGGACTGTGTGCTTAATCCTTACACTGTGCAAACATATTGAAGCACGTATATATAGAATGTAATGTGACCCGTGTATCGTTTGTAAAGAATTTTACACTCAGTAATGAAAATATTGAAATCAAGATAATATTCCTGTTACTGAAGTGAAGCATCTCAGAATGAAGCTTGATCCCTGCATAAAATGTGAATATTATTGCACTTTACCATTAGAACAATTTTAAATCTTTGTGACACATCTTTTAGATTTTATGAGTAAGGTATATTTTTGCCAAACAAAAAAAATCCACAACTGATTCCAATCCAATTATCTCTGCTGTTCCATAACTAAACTGGTCATAACTCACACCAAGTTTGAGTAATTGAAATGCTAACTTCCCTAATATGAGACACAAAATAACAAACTCAACAACAATCTGGGCTTTCAGAAAAGGAGGGATAGAATCCGAGCAAGAAATAAAATTATAACACAGGTATTAAATCAGGTGAGTGAATGTCTTTTACAAATAATTCAATTGACTTATTGTGCACAAGGAGTTACTTCCTCTTTGATATGACAAATGCTCGAAAGAATTTTACCCACTTAGAAAAATATCAGATTGGGAGCTGAAAACTCATTCAGTAATTTTCTTACGTTTCCATAATGACAGTGAGGGTCATTAAGATATAGCTTAGGACATAACAGCTGGACACAAAGTTAAAAAGTTCTTGTTGTCTGATGTTTGCATTAGATCCCTTGGTAAAAGTTCAGCTTCTACAAAATAATTCATAGCAAAGAATAAGATCATTTGGTTCTTTTTACTTATGCCAGTACTTTTCTCTTTGAACCAAGAACTTTCAACATTTCACCATGGATAGGAATAGGGTCTCTTTTGAGAGAGCTGCCCAATTAATATAGGCTGAGGGTACAAAAGCAAAGATATTAGGTTAAATTTGTATAAAACATGGGCTCGGCCTCAACTGGAGTATTTCATCTCGCTCTGGGCACCATACTTTAGAGAAGTTGCAAAGACATTAAATAGAGTGCAGAAAAGATCCACGAGAATGGTTCCAGAGTTAAGGGACTTGAGTCAAGTAGAAAGGTCTGAGAAGCTGGCACAGTTCTTCTCCAAGATGGCTGAGAGTAAATTTGATGGAGGAATTGTAGAAAGATCAAAGAGAAAAGAGCTCCTAAAAGATTGCCAGGCTGTGCTAGGGTTTTTCTTTAATCAGAATTCACTTTGTCAAAGGGGAGCAAATTTGTTAGTAATTGTAATTAGGTGTTTGGAGGAATTTTCTAATATGCCCATGAAGGCGGCTCTGATACATCAGAATGCAACAAATCTGAAGGATGATATATTAGTTTTCTGCAGGACGAAGCAAAACATGCAAGTAGTCACATTCAGTCTTTTATATATGCAATATCCACTATACCAGTAACTAAAATACAAAACAACACAGCAACTCCAGGACAGAAACTAGTTTTAAAGATACATATAATACTTTTAATTACTCCATACATAATCTTTAATGCATTTTTAGAAGTTAAAAAAGAAACTAAATGCCTTTTGATACTAAACGTATGTTTGATGCATTCCTTTAAAACACTGTTGGAATCACAATGCCATAAAAAAGGACATTTAATTGTCTCACCAGACACCTTATCAGAAACAACTGATACAAGAGTGAGTTTTAATGAGGCTGTCTTCACAGTTTCTAATTAAAACAGAGTCATGTCACAGCTAACAAAAGAGTTATGGTAGGGACTTAGTGGGAACTGACAAGAATTAGTGATAACATGATTACCTGAAATCGTAGGTAGTGATAAAAAGCTCAGTCATTGAATTAATAAGCAATATATACATGTGTTTGTTTATTGCCAACATAATGAATCTTATCAGGGTTATCAATCGGGAAATATCCTGAAGGCAAGTTGAGATGACCACATCCTTGAGAGATTCAGTTAAGTTCACTGACAAGGCCATAACACAGTAATGGCTTTTGTCACATCCTTTATCAATTAAAGGATGTCCACATGAGACTGTTTTCATGAAGATGCTTTGTGTGACTACTACCACAATAAAGACATGATGTCTGACTAAGAGACTCGAGATGTGGAGATGCTGGTGTTGGACTGGGGTAAACAGGTTAAAGTCCAACAGGTTTCTTTGTTAGTAAACGCCACTAGCTTTCAGAATGCCGTTCCTTCGTCAGGTGAGTGGAGAGTTCTCATCACAAACAGGGCATATAAAGGCACACAGTTTACAGAATAGGAGTCTTAACAGCTAATCTGTTATTCAAGGCTTAAAGGTGCAGACAATGTGAGTGGAGATAGCATTAAGCATAGGTTAAAGAGATACGTATTGTCTCCAGACAGGACAGTAAGCGAGATTTGCAAGTTCAGGCAAGTCATGGGGATAATAGATAGTGTGACATGAATCCAAGATCCTGGTTGAGACAGTCCTTGTGTGGGAACTTGGCTATCAGTCTCTGCTCAGAGACTCTGCGCTGTCGTACACTTCATGACATACGACAGCACAGAGTCCCTGAGCAGAGATTGATTGCCAAGTTCCCACACAAGGACTGCCTCAACCAGGATCTTGGATTCATGTCACACTATCTATTATCCCCATGACTTGCCTGAACTTGCAACATCTCGCTTATTGTCCTGTCTGGAGACAATACACATCTCTTTAACCTATGCTTAAATCTATCTCCACTCATATTGTTGCACCTTTAAGACTTGAATAACAGATTAGCTGTTAAGACTCGTATTCTGTAAACTGTGTGCCTTTATATGCCCTGTTTGTGATGAGAACTCTCCACTCACCTGATGAAGGAACAGCGTTCCAAAAGCTTGTGGTGTTCACTACCAAAGAAACCTGTTGGACTTTAACTTGGTGTTGTGAGACATCTACTAAGAGACTCGAGGACAGATTATAGATTGGGGTATCCCATGAAATATCGTGATCTCATAGATCAGGGTGGTTCAGTATTTTCACTCTATTAGAGCATCATAAAGTGTGTAATTTGTAACACTTTTGATGGATTGTGTTCAATTCACTGTGAGCTGCATGATTGTATAAACCAGGCTGATTTTCTTTGTCCGGTGGAGTGGTGTCTCTGACCCAATGTGTCAAGACTCCTCCCCTTGCTAGCAAGTAAATAAAGACAATCTGTCGCTTAAGTATCTTGTGTTAATGTGTGTTTGTGTTAAAGTCAAACTCAGAAGTTGAGATTTTTGACAAGGTCCAAAATCATGAGGGCTCAGGGCAAAGAAGATGCAAAGAAAGCATTTTGCATTGGCAGAAGGTTCAAGAAGCAAAAGGCACAGATTTAAGGTGATTGGTAAAAGAAGTAATTTTTTGCATACTGAGTAGTTAGGTCCTGCAGTGCATTGCCTGACAGTGTGATCAGATTCACACATGGCTTGCAAAAGGGAATTAAAAATTGCAGGTTTGGAAGGAAACTTGGTGAGTTGCACTTGCAACAAGCCAGCATGGACACAATGGACGAAATTGTCTCCTTCCATGCTGCAACCATTCTATGATTCTAATTCCATTGCTCTGCTTTATTCTCCATAACTGTTCCAATTTTAAATAGAGTCAAATTGAAAGTTTCTATTGATTCTACTTCCATCACACTTTCAGACAATGCATTTCCAATCATAACTCAATCTGAAAAAAAAGTTCATGTCTTTTTGCCAATTATTTTAAAGTCAGCTTCTTCTGACTCTCCAGTAACTAGAAAATGTTTCTCAGCTATCTAATCTTTCATATCATCTTGAATATCTCTCTAACCTTCCAATAGCAAATGCACAATTCCAACAGATGGTAAGTCCACTCAAATGTACAAGTGATTTCAGGGTCAGATCCAAATCACTAAATTAATCTCAGAAGAGGAATGAACAACATGGATGAGAAAACATCAAAAACCTGACTTTTTTAAAAAAAACAATGCCCTTCTCTTTGTGGAATTTTGAGTGGGTTTCAGTATTTTTAATGGAAATATTTTACACATTTATCACACTTTTTGGGTCCATTTCACTCACTGAAAAGGCATGTTCAGGTTACATGTACTCTTATAATGTTTTAGGATTTTCAATCTTCCACTAAAAAAAAACAAAGGGCAATGCCAGCAATTCAATGAAATGGAAAATGCATTGATCATTTATCATCCACCTTCCAGAGTTCAACATGCAAATTAGAAAACCTCATCCAACTGTATTCCCGATTTAGCAATCCTTCATTCAACAGAATCAGAATGAAGGCACGATCATATGATTGAAACGCGTGCCCAGGTGAACATATTAATCACTTCATGATTTACACCCATGATGGTAACAGTCCATTAGAGGTTCCATGATTTGAAATTAATATAACTGAGCCAAGAGTTACACTGGATATTTCATGATTTATGCAATACTTCTTCAAACAAGATTTCAGAATTTGAGACCAGACAAGAATACAATAATAACTGTCCGCACTGCAATTTATAGAGGTAGTTGCTAAAATGTTTCCAGATAAAGTATGACTCTCACCTGCTCCTATATCTGCAAAGATCTCCCTCCTTCTGGAACCGAACTTTTTACCGTCAAAGTCGCCGCCTGAGGTTTGGAGAACTTCAAAAGCAAACACACACAGAGAGATAAACTTCAGGCCAAACAAAACACCAGTGAAACATTACACATCTTCTGGGAGGTTTCTGCAGTGTGTTGCTCCCCGGGATCAGCTCTGAGTGTCACCGCCTTGTGACGGATCCTCCCAGTAAAAACTATTCCGCCTTCAGCTTCACTGTTCACCACATTCCTGCTTCACTTGGAGTATTCAGTCCACGTCGCATTCTGGCACAGCCGATTAACAGAATTATGCATCAGAGATATTTTCAAAAACAAAACCAATTAAAATTCTCAAATTTCACGACTTGGACACGACAACAATTCTCTTCAATTAAGGAACATGAAAACAAATTTTTAGAAGAGTGAAATCTCAGAGATTGATGTGCAGCTATTCTGGAGTGACTCTGCTTGAAGGTGTATGGTTCCCTCCGGGGGGAATTTGGAGCAGACTTCACAACCGCCGCCATTGAAACTCCGTGCAAGAATGGAAAAGTTTCTGCACTGGTTAGATTACCCTGTATAGAGAGAAAAGAGAGCTCTTACACCAGGAGTGGCTCTACACCTTCCCGTTTGGCCTCACACTTCACCTACTCACACTCACTAACATTACTCACACACACTGCAGTCTGCTCACACTCACCAACATTACTCACACACTCTACACTCTGCTCACACTCACCAACATTACTCACACACTCTGCTCACACTCACCAACATTACTCACACACACACTGCAGTCTGCTCACACTCACCAACATTACTCACACAAACACTGCAGTCTGCTCACACTCACCAACATTATTCATACACACACTGCAGTCTGCTCACACTCACCAACATTACTCACACACACACACTGCAGTCTGCCCACACTCACCAACATTACTCACACACACTGCAGTCTGCTCACACTCACCAACATTACTCACACACACTGCAGTCTGCTCACACTCACCAACATTACTCATACACATTGCACTCTACTCACACTCACCAACATTGCTCACAGACACAGCAGTTTGTTCACACTCACAAGCAATCTTCAGCCAGAAGTGCCAAGTGGATGATCCACCTCGGCCTCCTCCAGTACTCCCCAGCATCTCAGATGCCAATCTCCAGTCAATTTGATTCACTCCACCTATTATTGACAAATGGCTGGAAGCACTGGATACTGCAATGGCAATGGACTCTGATAACATTCCAACAACAGTACTGACTACTCGTGCTCCAGAACTTGCCACTCCTGAGCCAAGCTCTTTCAGTACAGTTACAATACTGGCATCTACCAAGCAAAATGGCAAGTTGCCTAGGATTTTCCTTTACACAAAAAGCAGGACAAATCCAACCCAATCAATACTGCCCATTCAGTCCATTCTCGCTCATCAGTAAAGTGATGGATGCGGTTATCAACAATGCTATCAAGCAGCATCTGCTCAGCAATAACCTGCTTAGTGATGCCCAGTTTGGGTTTCACCAGGGTCACTCAGCTCCTGACCTCATTACAGCCTTGGTTCAAAAATGGATTAAAGAACTGAATTCCAGAGGTGAGATGAGAGGAACAGCCCTTGACATCAAGACCGCATTCAACTGAAAGTGGCATCAAGAAGGCCGAGCAAAACTGGAATCAGTGTATCGGAGGGCAAACACTCCACTGGAATCATACTTGGTACATAGGAAGATGGTTGTGGTTGTGGAGGGTCAGTCATCTCAGCTCCACGACATCTCTGCAGGAGTGCCTCAGGATATTATCCTGGACACAACAATCTTCAGCTACTTCATCAATGACATCCCTTCCGTCATAAGGTCAAAAGTGGGGATATTCACCACCTTCGGCACCATTCATGACTCCTCAGATATTGAAGCAATCCATATTCAAATGCAACAAGATGTGAGCAATACCCAGGCTTGGGCTAACAAGTGGCAAGAAACATTTGCGCCACACAAATGCCAGTCAATGACCCTCACCAATAAGAGACACTGTAACCACTGCCCATGATATTCAATTGAAGCCAGCTGCCTGCTCGATGGTGGATGTGAAACATCCCATATTTTGAAGAATCAACATCACAAAAATAAATCATTATTTTTGGAAGAACACTGCACCGCAAACTCATCGATGCACAATTAAATGAAACCATGAGGAACATCTCAGGGGCAATTCAGTCAACAAACATAAATGGGTTGTCTGGCTCTACAACATTGCATCTTCGCAAATCTGTCATGTAGCTAGCACAGCACAATTGCTAGAAAGAATAGACAAAACTCCAGACCTCATCATCCACCCACCCAGCAAAAGCGCATCTCAAATCTCAAGGTGACAAATCTGGACCGACCTGTCGAGCCAGACAGTTCTGCTGTGAATCAATGGAGGTATCTGTGACACAAACACCAACAACACAGAATCAGCACGCGGTTGATGATTCCTTGGAAATCCCAGACTTCAACCTCCTATGTGGCAAATGGGTCAAACTGAATGGGTTTCACACATCGTGCTGCATCCTCTTCTAATGGGGACACCATGACTCACCCATGTGTACCTGTGGCAATGTACAAACCATGTGCAGATAATTGACTCTGATAAGTGCCCCAACCTGTGCTTCAGTGATGGTCTCACTGTTCTACACCAGGCTGCTGAAAAGGCTGCCAACTGACTAAGAATTTCAAATTTAACATTTAGTTATTCATCACTGCACACAATAATAGTAGTATTATCACTTTGTTGTTTGAGGGAATTTGCTGAGTGTGTATTAATCATTTTTAAAATCACCTTATTATATTTTATTATATTTATTTCATCCATATGTTATATTGATTATTTTTATTCACATATCCCCCTCCACCCCACCCCCCGAGTTGGCACTTTTTAAACTACTTTAGGTACTGCTTCCAGGGTTGCCAGGTCACATGGTATTTCTTATTATCCAAGAATTGATCCCTTTCAAGTGATGCAAACACTTAAAATTCCCTTTCAAATATTTTACAAAAAAGTTGTAGTTTCCTGGAAATTTTAAAGAAATTTCAAATTTTCCTTATGTACTTTTGGGTCAGAAGTCATCGCAACTTCTGTGATAACTTTGGGATAGCAGTGCAGAAACCCTAGATAAAATGCTGTTTACAACCATTCTCTGGACTCCACAGTGTTCTGCCAGCGTGACAATACATTGAGAAAAATTCTTGCATTTTTAAGGAGAGACTTATTGATTTATTGAAAGATATGAGGGGTTTGATAGAATCATTCGGGGAAATTTTCCCATCCCGCTCATCACCGGAATCATAGTGGGTGGGTGACGGACCATGCAAAAATCTGTTGACCTCAAGTGGATTTTCCAATTTTGGGGCAAGCACAGGTTGAAAATCATGCCGATAGAATCCCTATCAGGCCCAGTAGCACATTGGTTAGCACTGCTGCTTCACAGCTCTAGGGACCTGGCTTCAATTCCTGGCTTGGGTCACGGTCTGTGTAGAGTTTCTGCATGTGTTTCTTCCGAGTGCTCTGGTTTACTCCCACAGTCCAAAGATGTGTGGGTTAGGTTGATTGGTCATGCTAAATTGACCATAGTGTCGGGGGATCAGCAAGGTAAAAGTGTGCTGTTATGGGAATAGGATCTGGGTGGGATTGTGGTAATTGTAGACTCAATGGGTCAAATGGCTCCTTATATACTATAGAGATTCTGTGAGTCTGCACTAATTCTCTGAAAGACTATCCCACACAGGTTCTTCCTTTCACCCTATCCCCGTAACCCCAGACACTTACCATGGCCAATTCACCTAACCAACACATCTTTGGAAGGTAATGGACAATTTAACATAGTCCATCTATCTGACTTGCACATCTTTGGATTGGGGGGAGAAACTGGAGCACACGGAGGAAACGCACACAGACACAAGAAGAATGTGCAAAAACTCCACACAGTCACCCAATGCAGGGATTTAACCCGCTCCCTGGCACTGTGAAGCAGCAGTGCTAATCACTGTGCCACCATGCCACCATTTTGACTGTAGGAAGGTCAGTAACAGGAAGATGACTGACAAGAGAATAAGGATAAATATTTTTAATGCAATAGATAATTTTGATACTAAATGCACAGCCTGAAACTAAAACAGATGTGATGATAACTTTCAAAAGGAATTAGGTAAAGAATAAAAGCTTGCAAAACACTGGGAAAGGATAGGTAGTAATTGGATTACTACACCAAAGAATCAGGACAACCATAAAGGGTTCAATAGCTTCTTTTTCTGCTCTGACATTCATTATATATCTTTGAGTTGCTATGGGCTGATTTTTCCAATGCTTGCAGGAAGAAATATTCCTTCCAAACACATGGCCATTGCCATCTAGAAGGATAAGGGTAGCAGATGCCTGGGAACTCAACCAAAAATGATTTCATGGTCATAATTAGATTTTTAATTCCAGGTTTTTATTGAATTCAACTTTCACCATTTTCCATGGTAGGTGGATTGACTATGCTAAATTGCCCCTTAATGTCCAAAGATGTATAAGTTAGAGAGATTAGCCATGATAAATTCATGGGGTTACAGAGATAGGGCGGGGGAGACAGGGTGCCTAGATAGATGCTTTTTCGGAGGAAGTCAGTGCAAACTTGATGGTCCAAATGCCCTCTTTTGCACAGTAAGGATTCTGTGGTTCTACAGATTCAAACCCAGATCTCCAAAGCATTACCCTGGAACACTGGATTACTGGTCCAGTGACAATACCACAATGCTAACTAACTCAGTCTCTGACCATGGAGATTCCAGCATTGATCTGGGGTAGGTACAGTAAGAAGTCTCACTACACCAGGTTAAAGTCCAACTGGTTCATTTGGTAGCACAAGCTTTCCAAGTGCTGCTCCTTCATCAAGTGAGTGAAGAGTTGGATTCACAAACAGGGCATGTATAAACACAGATTCAATTACAAGATAATGGTTGGAATGTGAATCTTAACAGGTAATCAAGTCTCTACAGGTGCGAACAATGCGAGTGGAGAGAGGGTTAAACACAGGTTAAAGAGGTGTGAATTGTCTCAAGTCAGGATTATTAGTAAGATTTTACAAGCCCAGTCAAGTTGTGGGGATTACAGGTAGTGTGATATGACATGGGCTCATGCTCTGAAAACGCATGCTGCCAAATAAATCTGTTGGACTTTAATCTGGTGTTGTAAGACTTTGTACTCTGTCTCTAACAGCACTGAGCGTGTGCTTACAATACGTGGACTGCAGCAGATCAAGAAGGTGGTTCGCCACAACCCTTTCAGGGGCAATCATGGGTCAACATGGTTTTGTGAAAAATAAATAATATTAATCAATTTATTGGAGTTCTTTGAGGAAATAACCTGTGCTATGGATAAAGGGAACCAGTGTATGTTCTATTCTTAGATTTCCAGAAGTGCCACATGAAAGGTTATTGTGGTTATTGTAAGGGGTTATATGTTGGCATGGATGGAAGATTAGTTAGCTAACAAGAAACAAGACATGGCATAAATGGATCTTTTTCAGGTTGGCAGGATGTAGCTAATGGTGTGCCACAGGGATCAGTTCTGGGATGTCAACTGTTTACAATTTATATAAATGACTTGGATGAAGGGATCGGGTGTTGGTTGTCAAATTTGGTAGGTAGGAAAGTATGTTGTGAAGAGGATAAAAAGATACAGGTAGGTTAAATGAGTGGACAAAACTTTAGCAAATGTGAAATTGTCTATTTTGGCGGGAAGAATAAAAAAACATTTTATCTAAATTGTGAGAGATTGCAGAGCCCTGAGATACAGAGGGATTTGGGTATCGTAGTACATGAATCACAAAAAGGAAAATTAGTGGAATGTCTTAATTTATCACAAGTAGGATTGAGTACAAAGAAGGGAGGTTATGTAAAAAGGATTGGTGAGGCCACATTTGGAGTATTATCTGTGAGGCAGCAGCACTGACCACTGTGCTACCATGATGTTATTAAATGGAATAGCAGGCTTGAGGGGCTGAATGGCTTACTTCTGCTCATTGTTTGTATGTCTGTATATTGTATATAGTTAGAGATGGACAACAGATGGTAGCCTTGCCAGTGATCCTCAAATTTCATAAGAGCGTGATAATAAAAAATTGCAGGCATAGCTGACAGGTGAAGCTGCCTCCAGGAATCAGAAACCCACCCTTATTGAAACACAAGAACTAAAGATATAGATGTAGGAGCAGGCAACCAAGCCTTTCAAGCCTACCTCATCATTCAATATGATCATGGCTGATCTATGCCTGCTGCAACTCCTTTTCTATGCCATTTCCCCATAACATCAGCATTGGAAACAGCTTTACTTTTAGTAACCCTTCTGGTTGCTTTTCTCATTTGGTAATTGTCCCCATGTTTTAGGCTGGGGGAATTAATGAGGATCCCCAATTCTCAGTGACCCCTAGCCAAATGTGCACATGTGAGGATATCAGATGAGGTGACGAATGGGCTGAGGTGTGATGGTTTCAACAGTGCAATAGCCACAAACACATTATCCAACTGCCCATGCTGCACAAGTACCTACTTTGATGAAGTACATGAAGAGGAATTGGCCAGTGTTTGTGAACCATTTTCAGCAGAACGGTGGACAGAAGAGAAAGTTTAGAACACAGATTAGTCTCTTGTATGCAGTATTGAGATTCCTGAGAAACATAACTTTAACCAGCACCAACCAGATTGAAATCTGCACAGTGGCGATCACTAATAATCATCAGTTCCAATCACTAAATGATTAATAGTTCAATCTGTGAGTCACAAGCAATCTCAGCCGTTTTGGTGGTGAACTTGCCTTCCATTCTCTTCCTTAAACCATTGAGTTAGAAATCTTTAACTGTTCATATCCATCAGCAAACTGCTGTGGAAATTTTTGATCACAAGTCATGGTCTAATCAGCCCAAAATCAACCAATAGAATATAAGATCCAACCAGATTTGTTACGACCTTAGCATTCAGAGTTGGTCAGTGCCAGATTAGTTTTTCCTGCCTTGTGTCTGCAGGAGTGAGATAACCTTCACTTGCTCTCATGCCAAGAGTTCACTGACTGCTTTCAATGGGAAATGAAAATTCCCGCATTAGTGGAGTGTGGGAGCACACCTATGGGAATTAGGTTGCATCCTGTTGGGTGAGATTTTAAGGTCTCCTGCTTACTTGCAATGGAGCAAGACTTCTTTCCCTAATCCTAGTGACAGGGCAATGTGGCATCTCTGAGTTGACCTTGCAACTCAATTGATCTTCCAAGAAATTGGCAAATCAGCCATCAAACAATGGTAATACACTTTGCGAAGAAATGTGCACATGTTGAGCCTCAACCTCTCACCAACATAGTTGGACATTTTTACTGGGCTTTTTCTCTGATCAAGGATTACTCAGTCTTCAGTTTTACTGAAGAATGTCTCCTCACTGTGATCTTGCCTTGGTAAATTTGGGAAATTACTGACAGCTTGGGAAATTCATGCACTATTGTTAAAGTTAGCATGGTGGGTTAAATCCTCAGGTAATTGGGAGTTTAAATATTGAAATTACTTACCAGACAATCCAAGGGCAGCAGAGGTTGCAGAGTGGTTAGGAGAGCCGCCTTACAGTGCCAGAGAACCAAGTTCAATTCCTGCATTGGATATCTGTCTGTGTGAAGTATGCACATTCTCGGTGTGTCTGTATGGGTTTCTTCCAGGTGCTTCAGTTTTCTTCATTGTCCAAAGAACAATACAGCTCAGGAACAGGCCCTTCAGCTGACCAAGCCTGTGCCAATACACGGTTTCTTTCCCTGTTTTCACCTCCCATTCATGTGCCTGCTTCTGCCACTTCCACTGGCAGTGCATTCTGGGCAACCACTACCTTCTGTGTGAAAAAATTTGCTCTGCACTTCTCCCCTAAAGTTACCATGTCTTGCCTTAAACTTGTATCTTTTTGTAGACAGCCTTTCCAATCTTGGAAAAAGCCTCTGATTAGCCACCTTATCTATGCCTCTCATAATTTTGTACACTTTTATGCGGTTGTTCCTCAGCTTCCGTTTTTCCAGTGCAAACAATTACATTTATCCAACTTCTCCCCAAATCTAAAACCCTGCAGACTAGGCAACAGCCTGGTAAACATTCTTTGTAGCTGATCCAAAGCATCCACATCCTTCTGAGTAGTGTGGCAACCAAAAAGAACTGCATGCAATATGCTGAATGCAGCTAACTAAAGTGCAAGTTAGGTGGATTGGCCATACTAAATTGCTCCTCAGTGTCCCAAGATGCACAAGGTAAATATGTGGGGTTATGGGAATAGGATCTGAGTAAGATGCTCTATCAGAGAATTGGCACAGTGTCAATGGGCCAAGTAACTTTCTTCTGTAGGGATCCTGTGAAGCAGGTCTCCACTTGCTTGAAAAATCACCAAGTGAAATCAGAATGAAGTGAGATCGTGTTAGGATCTTGATCTGACACCACTTTCAGAGATTTAAATCTCTGTGGGCTGCCAGTCACTTGGGAACATTCTCCCCATAGCGATCAACAAAGTAGCCAAGATGGTTAATATCCTGGAGGTTAAGAGCTCAGAGATTTTGCATTGTTATATTATCGTTAGCAATGTTGTGGTACATGACTTTGAGAAAATGAGTTTGGAACTAATGGGAAATTGCAGTTAAAAATCAAACAAAGAATTGGAAGCTATTTGAGGAAACATTTACACTGCAGAGAGCAGACAGGTAGAAATCTGTTTACATTGTCTGGCTCCTGCCTGCCTTTTGAATTGCCTTGTTCAAGATGGGTCTGTGCACTTGGACAGACAGACAAGTGTGGGACTTCCTTTAAAATATAAATATTTAGATTGTGCTGAGAAGAAAGTCGTTAGCATGCTCACCACACTGCATTCTGCACACAGTAACTCAGAATTTACACCGCCACGTCATTGTTGATGAGAGTCAGAAGCCTAAAGGTTACTGTGGCTCATACATCCACATTTGGATAACATTAATACAGGTATTAAATAATGTGTGAACAAAAATAGCAGAAGTGAGATCTTATGGCACAGTGGGTAATGTGCTGGTCTCTGAGTCAAACACTCCAGTCCATCCCAGGACTTGCGTTCAAAGATGTTCATCACATAGCCAAAGAGAATCAGAGAATCTTCCATAGTAGAAGAAGCCCTTCAGCCCATTGAGTCTGCACCAACACATGAGAAACACCTGACCTCTGACCAAATATCACTTACCAGCATTTATCCCAAAGTCAATAGAGGTTACCAACTTGTAAATCCATCCAACTCACATTAGTGGCAAGCTGTAAGAGATATCTGATCAGCAATATGACAGCACAGGAGTTTCATATAATCCTACAGTGCAGAAAGAGGCCGTTCGTCCCATCGAGTCTGCACCAATCACCATCCCATCCAGGCCCTATCCCCATATCACTACATATTTTACCCGCTATTCCCTCTAACTTATGCTTTTCCAGACATTAAGGGACAATTTAGAATGGCCAATCAATCTAGCCTGCACATTTTTGGTATCATGATGTGGAGGTGCTGGCATTGGACTGACCTGTTTGGGTCAATGCACCTAACTAGCACATCTTTCAGACTGTGGGAGGAAACTGGAGCATCGGAGGAAATCCACACAGACGTATGGAGAATGTGCAAACTCCGCACAGATAGTGACCCAAGGCAGAAATTGAAGCTGGGTTCCTGGCACTGTGAGGCAGCAGTGCTAACCACTGTGCCACCATACCACCTGCAGAATTCCACAAATATTGTACAAACTCCAAAGCCTACATCATGGGAAATGGAGTTTCAATATTCAATAGGGAAAAAGGCATGAACCTAAAAATTATAGGCTGGTTAGCTTAAAATCAATAATGTCCAGGTGAGAGCAGCAGAGCAGTGAAGCTGATTGGCTGTTGCAGGTAAAATTTACATAGATGCAGTCACAGCTATCGGAAGATCTCTGAAAGGCACGCTCCATGTCTGAGTAAAGACAAGTGTATAGGTGAAGGTAGCAGAGTGGTGAAGTTGATTGGCTATTGCAGGTAAGATTTATATAAGCAGTCACTGCAACTAGAAGGTGATCTGTGGAGGAGCTGCTGTAAAGGGACAGTTAAACTGTAAATGTTACTTCAGTGGTTTGTTTAATAGTGTTTACTATTGTTAGTTTTTGAGGTTTTACTTGTCCTGTGTGTTGTGGAGGATGGGTGTGACCATGTTATAGTGCAATGGGTTCAGTAGGAGAAGTGTACCACAGTATCTGTAAATGTACCTTTAACCATATGGTGATTAAGCAGTGGTCGGTGTGTAATGTCCTTGTGGCCCTGAGAGAAAAGGAGATGGTGGATCCTGTCAGATGGTTCCCTGAGCAGACTGTCAGTGTCATCTGGCAGAATGCCTCATCACCAGAACTAATAAACAAGCACCAAGATGTGGCTTGGCTGGTGGTGAGAAGGGCACTCCCCCTCAGATCCTTTATGCCCGCTCAAGGTCTCAACAGCACCGCATGCTGCCCTTGAAGTGGCTGCAGTGCTGAGGAGATGGTCGCACACCTCCATATGGAATGTGCCTTTGCAAAGAAGGTCTGGAGTGAGATGCAGTGGTATTTGTCGAGGTTTGTCCTGACCAGATCGATGATGTAGGACTCTGTGCTCTATGGGCTGTTTCCGGGGACACACACCGAGACAAATATCAACTGCTGCTGCAAGGTCATCAACTCGGTGAAGGATGCACTTTGGTCTGCGAAACTTGCTGATCTTCCAGTTGAAAGAACGGTCATTTTTGCATACTGGCACATTCCAAGGTCCAGGACTACGTGCTGAGGGATGCACTGAAGCTTGGGGCAGCCGCCGCAAAGGTACAATGGGGAAATGCCACGTTATAAGGCCTTTTAATGGAGGCAGACCAAGGGCCTGGAACTGCAGAACATCCTCGGCCTACATAACTGCGTGCCAATCTGAGCAACAACAGCACACAGTAATTTTTGAAGCATGAATATAGTTTTAAGTATTGATATGTAAAAACTGTAAATTGTATAGAACTGTAAAAATATTTTATTCTGCACTGTTTGCAATTTGTAGACATGTATACTTGCAACGTTTTAATTGAGATTTTTGTGGATCTATTTTTATTGAAATGAAATAACTGTAATCTGTATACAACTATAAAAATGTTTTATTTTGCACTGTTTGCAATCTATTGACATGTAGACTTGCAATGTTTTTAATTGACATTTTTTATGAATAAAGTATATTTTTGAAAAAAAATTGACATCCTATGTTTGGCTAAGATCAAATGTAGTATTGACATGCTGTATTTGGTTGAAGTCATTAGGTTACACTTTAGCTTCATTTGAAGCAATTTTTAAAAGTCGCAACTTGGCCTTTTGGCTAAAATGCAAATAAGATCAAGCCTTGGAGGAGGAGCTATACGTAGTCTAATCAGCATGGATCATGTAGATCAAGCCCAAGATGGGAGGTGAGAGCCCTGTGTTGTCAGCTTGGATTGGGAATCTCTCAACTTGTTGGGACTCTGAATTGAATTTGATTTGATTGTATTGAATTGGAATAAAGTATTAAAAAAATTGACATCCTGTGCATAGTTGAAGTCATTAGATTTTATTTTTAGCTTCATTTGAAGCAATTTTAAAAGTGGCATCTTGGCCTTTTGGCTAAAATACAAATGAGATCAAGCTTTGGAGGAGGTGCAATGCCCTACTTCTGTCTTGTTAACTTGAATTGGGAATGTTTCAATTTGTTCAGACTCTGAATTGGACTTCATTTGATTGTATTGGACTTTTTAAAAGTGTAGTATCGACATGCTGTACTTGATTGAAGTCATTAGGTTACACTGTGGCTTCATTTGAAGCAATCTTTAAAAGCAGAATCTCGGTCTTTTGGCTAAGATGGAAATGAGATCAAGCCTTGGTGGAGGTGCAGTGCCTATTCCAATCAGCTTGGATCATGTAGATCAAGCCCAAGACAGAAGGTGAGAGCCCTGCTTGTCAGCGTGGATCAGGAATGTCTCAACTTGTTGAGACTCTGAATTGGACATTGATTGAATTGAATTGGATAATAAACAAAAAAAAGTCATCAGGAGGACCACTAGCAAGGGAAAGGTGAGTTGAGATTCTTTTATCCTTTCACTGATATAAGGATTGTATGGTAGTTAGGATAGTGGAATGCTCCTTGTGTTAGATGTGGAAATTAGGGAGGAATTTATCCACAAACACATCTTTGACCACATGGCAATTAAGCAGTGGTCAGCATGTAACATTCTGGAGGCCCTGAGAGAAAAGGAGAATGATGGTTCCCTGAGCAGACTGTCAGTGTCACCTGGCAGAACACCTTGTCACCAGAACTTACAAGCTTGGCTGGTGATGAGAAGGGCACTCCCGTCAAGTCCTTTATGCATGGTCGAGGTCACAGCAGCATCGCACGCTGTCCTCGAAGCGGCTGCGGGGCTAATGAGATGGTCGCACACCTCCTTGTGGGATGTGCCTTTGCATTGGTATTTGTCAAGGTTTGTCCCAAGCAACTTGGTGACACAGGACTCTGTGCTGTACGGGCTGTTTCTGGAGACACACATCGAGATGAATATCAACTGCTACTGGAAGGTCATCAATTTGGTGAAGGACGCACTTTGGTCCGCCCGATGCTTGCTGATCTTCAAGTTGAAAGAACTGTCTTTGACCAAGTGTTGCAGACTGGCACATTCCAAGGTTCAGGACTACATGCTGAGGGACGCGCTGAAGCTTAGGGCAACCGCTGCAAAGGCACAGTGGGGAAGGGCCACACTATGGAGCCTTTTAACGGAGGCAGACCGAGGGTCCAGGGACTGCAGAGCACCCTTGACCTGCATAACTGTATACCAATCTGGGCAGTGGCGGTGCACAGTAATTTTTTGAGGCATGTATACAGTTGTAAGTTTGAAAAGTTATGACTATAGTTTGAATAGAACTGTAAAAATGTTTAATTCTGCACTGTTTGCAATTCAAAGACATGTAAATTTGCATGGTTTATTTGAGATTTTTATAAATAAAGTATATTTAAAAAAAAAGAAATTAGGGAGCCATCTAGTCTCCCTAACAACTTTGTCTGCAAGAAGTGTGTTCTGTTGCAGTTCTTCATATACTATATTGTTTGGTTGGAGAGACAGGTGGATATACTGCACAGCATAAAGGAAATAGGGAGTGTGATAAATAGTAGTTACAGGGAGGTTGTCACACCACAGGTTTAGTCAGGTAAATGGATGACCAACAGGAGAGACAGCCAGGTACTGTAGGAGTTTCGTATGGCTATTCCCCTTTCAAACAGGTATACTGTTTTGGATACTGTTGAGAGGAATACCAGCAGCAGCAGGCCTTTGGCACCACACCTGGTTCTGCCGTAGAGCAGGGTTGGGCAAAGAGCAAGCAAGCAGTACTAATAGAGTACTCATGAGTTAGAGGCGTGACCAGCCATTTCTCTGGCCACGATCAAGACTCTAGGATGGTGCATTGTCTCACTGGGTTCAGAATCCCACCATGGCAGATTGTGGAATTTGAAGTCAATAAAGATCTGGAATTAAGAATCCACTGATGACCATAAAACGATTGTTGATTGTTGGAAAAACTCATTTGGTTCACTAATGTTCTTTAGGGAGGGAACTTTGCTGCCCTTACCTGGTCTGGCCTATATGTGACTCCAGAACCATAGCAATGTGGTTGACTTTCAACTGCCCTCCAAGGCTAACTAAAGATGGACAATAAATGCTGGCCAGCCAGCATGCTTATGTCCCACGAATAAATAAAAACTATGTTCAATTAATTTCATAACCTATACCATCCATTAATATTCCTAATTACACGCTGTAGCTGCATGCTAACTTTTTCTGAGCCATGCACGAGGAGAAATCTGCTGAATTCTGTAACTGTTCTCCATTTTTAATTTTTTAAATTCTTCCTGCCAGAATGAAAACTTCATATTTTTTCATCATACCCATCTGCAAGATTCTTGTCCTGCACTCAACATATCCATATCTGTCTGCAACTCTTTATATCCTCTTCATAACGTTTTCCTACCCATCTTTGTGTCATATGCAAGTCTTCAAATTTAGCTACCATACCTTCAATTACTGTTCTGGTCTGGTCGCCGCACTACCGGAAAGATGTGGAGTCCCTGGAGAGAGTGCAGAGGAGATTTACCATGATGCTGCCTGGTATGGAAGGGCTGTCTTACGAGGAAAGATTGAACACACTGGGGTTGTTTTTCCCTTGAAAGACGTCGGCTGAGAGGGGATCTATTAGAGGTATATAAGATTATAAGGGGTATAGATAGAGTAAATGGTGGTAAGTTTTTTCCACCATTAGAAATGGATAGAACGAGGGGTCATGGCCTTAGGGTGAGGGGGGCTATGTATAAGACGAATATTAGAGGGCAGTTTTTCAACAAAGGGTAGTGGGGGTGTGGAATGCACTGCCGAGTAAGGTGGTGGGAGCAGGCACGCTAGGGTTGTTTAAGGGTCTCTTGGACAGCCACATGAGCGGTCTGCAGATAGAGGGATATAGCAGGACTGTTTAAATATCTTATTTGTTTCCACAGGCAATTCGGTCCACCTTGTTGACCAACAAAGTGCATGCATTCGGGAGGTCGTGCGAGGGCTGCTCTTGGATGTTGCTTCAGGAGTGGCCTAGTGCTTCAAGTCGTTAGTGTATGCTTAAACTGGACCATCTGATGGGCAACATGACAGCTCAAAGACTATCGCTGTTGCTGTGCAGACACATGGATTTGGGCCTGTGTCTGCGGAGTTTGCGCGTTCTCCCTGTGGTTGCGTGGGTTTTCTCTGGGTGCTCCGGTTTCCTCCCACATCCCAAAAATGTGCTCTTAGGCTGATTGGGTAACAAATTGTCCCTATATTGGTCCCTATATGGGAATCTTCCACAATAGGCATAGCCTAAAGTCATGGATATGTCATTAAGACATTAGGACGGCGGCGTGGGCTCGTTGAGCCGAAGGGCCTGTTTCCCATGCTGTGTTGCTCTTTCTTTGTTGTTGTTGTTGTTGTTGTACTTGGTCAAAATCACTGATATAAATTGTGAAAAGTTGGAGCTCCAGTTGTCACATTCTGCCAACCAGACAAATTATTTATGCATACTCTCTGTTTTCTACCAGCCAGCTGATCTTTTATTGTAATGTCCTAACTGTGGTAAGACTTGTGGGTTTTGACAGAAAGAAAAATATAATCTCTCTAACCTATGCATACCAGGACACTAAGGGCAATTTTAGCATGGCTAATCAACCTAACCTGCACATCTTTGGACTGTGGGAGGAAACCGGCACAATCCCATGCAGACACGAGGAGAATGTGCAAACTCCATACAGTAAGAAGTCTCACAACACCCAGGTTTAAGTCCAACCAGTTTATTTGATAGTAATCCCACTGATTGGACTTAAACCTGGTGTTGTGAGACTTCTTACTGTGTTCACCTACTGTGAAACAGCAGTGGTAACCATGGTGCTACCGTGCTGCCCAAAATCATTTTTGTTTTTTGTGCAGAGCAATGAACATTTCTGTCAGTAAAATCTATTGCATGTCATCTTGTTTCACAGCTCCAGGGACCTGGTTCGAATCCTGGCTTGGGTCACTGTCTATGTGGACTTTGATGTAAAGATGCTGGCGTTGGACTGAGGTGAACACAGTAAGAAGTCTCACAACACCAGGTTTAAGTCCAATCAGTGGGATTACTATCAAATAAACTGGTTGGACTTAAACCTGGTGTTGTGAGACTTCTTACCGTGTGGAGTTTGCACATTCTCCTCGTGTCTGCATGGGATTGTGCCGGTTTCCTCCCACAGTCCAAAGATGTGCAGGTTAGGTCGATTAGCTATGCTAAAATTGCCCTTAGTGTCCTGGTATGCATAGGTTAGAGAGATTATTGGGTAAAATATGTAGGGATATGAGGGTGGGACCTGGATGGTATTGTAGTTAGTGCAGACTCGATGGGCCGAATGGTCTCTCTGTGTACTGTGGGGTTTCTATGATGAAAGTGCAATCAGTTACCTCTGCAAATATCCTCATGACATCACTGTCAAATCATATGATCAGCTCTTAAAACAATCTGCAATCCTTTTACATACATAACATCTATCCAGGCTAATTTATCTCCTACACCTGAACTTCTATTTTCCAGAACAATCTTTGAAGTGTCACCTTATCAAATGTTTTTTGGAAATTTAAATACAGTATGACTATAGGTCCTCATTTACCACAGCATCTATTATTCCTTCAAAGATCTTCAATAAATTGGATAAACAGTTCCCCTTTCACAAAACATGCTGCCTTTCCCAATTATCTTGAGTTTGTCCAAGTGCCCTGATGGATCTTTTTTCAAAATTTAACAAATCTTGGAATGCCAGCACATCTACAATTTCATCAACATCAGGGTGGCGGCACTGGCTGGTTGGGCCAAAGGGCCTGTTTCCTGTGCTGTTTTGTTCTTTGTTCTTTGTTCATTAGATACATTTTAAGTCCCAGGATGAAATCTAACTGAATCCGGAGATTTGTCAGCCCACAGGTCTGGATTTTGTGCTCTGAATGTTGTCGTTGGAATGACAGTGAAACTGTCAGCAACTTCTAGAGTGGTCAAAGCCCTGTGCCATTTATTCAGTGTCCTTTTGAATTCATTGTTCATTGCCATTTCCATCATTCTCGTAGGCAGCAGGTTCCAGATTACTGACACTCAGACCCTCCCATTTCTACACCCACCACATCCTAAGCAGGGTTTGATAAAGGCTCAGCATAACTTCCCTGCTTTTGTATTCAATACCTCTAATTATAAAGCCCGGGTTCCCATATGCTTTGCTAAGTATGTCCTGACACCTTCAAAGATCAATGCGCACAAACCCCTCTGCCCCTGCACACCATTTAGAACTGTGCCATTAAATCTATATTGTCTCTCTGTATCAACTCACATTGCTCTGCAATAATTTTCATCTCTCCTGCACCTGCCCAGCATACATGTGTTATCACCATTGTCTGTCACAACTTTAAATTTTGTATCATTGTTATAAGGAATAAAATTTCAAAATTTGTCAAGTCCAACTTAGTTGAGTTATCAAAGAAGGAATGGCCCCAGCACTGACAGAATCACAGTCTACCACTGCCCAGTTTAATAAATAACTGTTTAAGATGATTCACCACTTTTTGCTCATAAGCCAGTTTTTTTTTACCCAAACTGATATTGACCCTTTCATTCCATGAGTCTTAATTTTGTTAACAAGCTATCATGTGGTACACTGTCAAAAGCCTTCTTAAAATCCATGTAGACAACATCTATTATATTCCCTTCATCAATCTTCTCGGTTACTTCATCAAAAAGTTTAATTAGTCAAATATAATCTGCCTATTCACAAATACATGTTAATTCTCCTAAGTTAATTCTAACCTTTCCAAATGCTTGTTGATTTGTCCTGATTATTGTTTACAAACCCTTACCAATCACTGATATTAAATTAACTACTGTGATTGCTAGGACTATAGGACTATCCTGACTCTTTTTCCTGAGCAAGCATTGAGTCTGCCACAAACACAATCCAGTGTTTGGCCTAGGTCATTCCCAGCACCAGGTGAAGTGAGAGCACATCAGTCAAGACGTGAACATATTTCAGAAATATGTTCTGAAATATGTTCCTTTTACTTTCACATTATCCCAATCAAATCCCCAATACCATTGCCCAATTGTTCTTACTTTGACTTTATTAATCATTGTTACATGTTTTTGTATTGTTTCTTGTGCACTATACAGATAAAGCATACTGTTAATAGAGAAGGAAAGGAGTGCCAACTGTACACAGAATTATAGAATCTTATAGTGCAGAAGGAGGGTGTTCAGTCCATTGGGTCGACTCAATCACAATCTACCTAGGCCCTCTCCCTATCATCCCATGCATTTATCTTAGCTCATCCCTCTCACGATAAGGGGCAATTTAGCATTTCAATCACTTAACCAGCATACCTTTGGACTGTGGGAGGAAACTAGAACACCTGTAGAAAATCCATGCAGACACAGGGAAAATGAGAAAATTCCACATAGACAGTGACCCAAGGCAGGAATCAAATCGGTGCTAACCATTGTGTCACTGTTCTGCCCCACATCTCTGTAATTTCCCTACAGATTTGTTGCAATGTCTTTTTCCGTATTTGAAGCTGATAGAATACTCCCGATCACAAACTGTCCCATTCAGTGTGTGCCCCAGATCACAAACTGTCCCATTCAGTGTGTGCCCCAGATCGCAAACTGTCCCATTCAGTGTGTACCCCAGATCGTAAACTGTCCCATTCAGTGTGTGCCCCATTCAGTGTGTGTCCCAGATCGCAAACTGTCCCAGTCAGTGTGTGCCCCAGATTAGAAACTGTCCCAGTCAGTGTGTGTGTCCCAGATCACAAACTGTCCCAGTCAGTGTGTGTCCCAGATCACAAACTGTCCCAGTCAGCGTGCGCTCCAGATCACAAACTGTCCCAGTCAGCGTGTGTCCCAGATCACAAACTGTCCCAGTCAGTGTGTGTGTCCCAGATCGCAAACTGTCCCAGTCAGCGTGTGTCCCAGATCGCAAACTGTCCCAGTCAGCATGTGTCCCAGATCGCAAACTGTCCCAGTGAGGGTGTGTTCCAGATCGCAAACTGTCCCAGTCAGCGTGTGCCCCAGATCTCAAACTGGCAACCAGTCATTCCAACAACTCAGCTGATGACATTCATTCAGCATTAATATCAAATGAGCTTCAACCTGACAGAAAATCAGGAACTCCCTAGAGTTAAATGCAGCATGTAAAATGAGAGGTGTGCTTAGTTCTGGTTTCTTGACTTGATTTCAATTTACATTACAATATGCAGGTCCAAGCACAAACTCTTGCGACAGTAACCTGAATTAGCTTGAATCAACTTATTCCTTTTTATACAATCGAGTCCATTGCTTATTTGCCATAGCTCTATGATTGGTAATATACTTGTGCATTTTAAATTGTGCATTGCTCTTTATTTTGTTTGATTTATGCTCAGCAATGTTCACAGCTTCTGGTTTGAACCTGTGATAAATTAATCTTCAAGTTACTAATTTAATCAATTGTTTGGTTAGGGTCTTTATCTTCTCATTTGACCAAAACAAGCTAACTCGGGCCTTTTCTTTATTGCCATGCAAAATATGGATATTAAACAAACAAGGGTGAGTTTAACCAACATTTGTTGGACACTATTTGTTTTTGTGCCTCAATGACTTATGGGCAATATATATTGTAATCAAAGAACAATGTAGTTGCAACGTGGACATATTTGACATCAGACATCTTCAAGCCAATGTCAATTTCATTCCATGTGATTATCTTCTGGTTTAGAAATTTAGCATCCGACATAACAAATGCATTTTTTGACAACTTTTGGGGCTTTTCAGTATCTTGTTTTCTGTTCTGGCCTAAGCTACCTTAAAAATCTGTACCTACACTGCTTTTAAGGGTAAATATTCCAAATTTGCAGGTCACAAATTTGATTCCAACTGAAGTTCATGCTAATTTGGCATAATAATTTAATTCTTAACAGAAAACCATTTCAGAAAGACAAATTCTGAAAACCCAACCGCAATATACTATTTACCTAAAATACATGGTAACATCTGAGAAACCCAAAAGAGACCAACTCAGTACTTGTGGCACTATATGCCAGGATTCAACCAGTATTACAAAAGAACCAAAAAACTTTGACTTGGATAGTAAAAATACACTGGTAAGGGAAGTAGCAATATGGTATCATCATTGGACTAATAATTCACAAACCATGTTGCAACTGTACAAAACTCTAGTGCGGCCACACTTGGAGTATTGTGTGCAGTTCTGGTCCCCATATTATAAGAAAGATGTGGAGGCATTGGAGAGGGTACAGAGGAGGGTTACCAGGATGTTGCCTGGTATGGAGGGCAGGTCTTATGAGGAGAGGCTGAGGGATTTGAGGTTGTTTTCGTTAGAAAGGAGGAGGCTAAGAGGGGACCTGATCGAAACATCTAAGATGATTAGAGGTTTAGTTAGGGTGGACAGTGATAGCCTTTTTCCTAGGATGGAGAAAGCTAGCACGAGGGGACACAGCTTTAAATTAAGGGGTGGTAGTTATAGGACGGATATCAGAGGTAGGCTCTTTACCCAGAGGGTGGTTAGGGAGTGGAATGCCCTGCCTGCGGCAGTTGTAGATGCGCCAAGTTTGATGGCGTTTAAGAGGTTAGTTGATAAGTTTATGGAGGAGAAGGGAATGGTTTAGTTTGGAGGGTCATTGCTTTTTTCATAATTGGTCAGCGCAACATTGAGGGCCGAAAGGCCTGTTCTGCGCTGTAATGTTCTATGTTCAGGGGAATAAGCAAGATAACCTAGTTAGGAAGAAAAAAAAGGTATATAAAAGGTTCAGAGAACTAGGGGATGTTAGGGATCTAGAGGATTTTAAGGTGTATAGAAGGGAACTTAAAAAGAAAATTAGGAGAGCCAGAAGGGGTCACGAGAAGGCCTTGGCAGGTAAGATTAAGGAGAATCCCAAGGCCTTCTACAAATATGTGAAAAGTAAAAGGATGAGAAAAGAAGGGATAGGGCCTATAAAAGGTGAAGGGGGAAAAGTCTGTGTGAATCCGGAAGAAATGGCAGAGGCGCTTAACGAGTACTTTGCCTCAGTATTCACGGTGGAAAGTGAACTGGGAGATTGCACTGCAGGTTTGAGGCATATGAAAAGATTGAGTATGTGAATGTTAGGAAAGAGGATGTGTTAGACCTATTAAATTCTATCAAGATAGACAAGTCGCCAGGACCGGATGGGATGTACCACAGGTTATTGTGGGAGGTGAGGGAAGTGGTTGCAGAGCCCCTGGCGATGATATTTGCATCGTCCATGGAAACGGGAGAGATTCCGGAGGATTGGAGGATTGCGAATGTGGTTCCTATCTTTAAGAAAGGGAACAGGGATAGTCCACGAAATTACCGACTGGTGAGTCTGACTTCAGTGGTTGGTAACCTGATGGACAGGCTTCTGAGGGATAAGATATATGAACATTTGGAGAAGTTTGGACTGATTAGAAATAGTCAGCATGGTTTTGTCAAGGGCAGGTCATGCCTTACGAGCCTACTTGAATTCTTCGAAAATGTGACTGAACACATTGACGAAGGAAGGGCGGTGGATGTAGTGTACATGGACTGTAGTAAGGCATTTTATAAGGTCCCCCATGCAAGGCTTCTGGAGAAGGTGAGAGGGCATGGGATCCAAGGGGCTTTGGCCTCGTGGATCCAGAACTGGCTTGCCAGCAGAAGGCAGAGTGTGGTTGTGGATGGATCTTGTTCTTCATGGAGGTCGGTAACCAGTGGAGTGCCCCAGGGATCTGTTCTGGGACCCCTGCTGTTTGTCATTTTCATAAATGACCTGCATAAGGAAGTGGAGGGATGGGTTAGTAAGTTCGCCAATGATACAAAGGTCGGTGGTGTTGTGGATGGTCTGGAGGGATGCCAAAAGTTGCAGCAGGACATAGACAGGATGCAAGACTGGGCGGAGAAGTGGCAGATGGACTTCAACGCGGATAAATGTGTAGTGGTCCATTTTGGCAGGAATAATGGGATGAAGGAGTACAATATAAGGGGTACAAAGAACAAAGAACAAAACAACATGGGAAACAGGCCCTTCGGCCCAACAAGCCCGCGCCACCACCCTAATGTTCCCACCTCTACCCACAATCCCTGTCCATGTTTATAGATCTACGGATTAAAAAACAAATTTGAGACAATTTAGGGAAAATTTGTTTTGCCAATTAGCCTAAGAGCATATCTTTGGGATGTGGGAGGAAACTGGAGCTCCTGGAGAAAACCCATGCAAGCATGGGGAGAATGCGCAAACTCCTACAAACACAGGCCTAAATCCATGTATCTGCACAGCACAGCGATAGTCACTGAGCTGCCCATCAGATGGTCCAGGTCAAGCATACACTAACAACGTGAAGCAGTAGGATACTCTCGAAAAAGATCCAAGAGCAGTCCTCTCACGACCCATCACGTGTATGCCCCTTGTTAGACAACAAGGTGGACCAAAGCACCTGTAGGATAAATACAAGTACATCAATATCTTCATCTATTTACACACTTCCCAGGGACTCCCAAGGCTCATGATCCCTATTTTAAATCAGTTTTCTATACCCCTCCATTCCCATTCTGTTCACGTGCCCATCTAAGTAATTCTTAAATAACTCCAGAGTACCTGCCTCCACCACTTTACTTGGCAGCGCATTCCATACCCCCACCACCCTCTGTGTCAAAAAACTCCCTCTAGCATCCAAATTATACTTTACCCCCCTCACCCTAAGCCCGGGACCCCTCGTGCTATTTGAGTCCATCCTAGGAAAAAGCTTAACCCTGTTTACTCTATCAATCCCCTTGAAAATCTTGTACACCTCTATCAGATCTTCTCTAAGTCTACATCTTTCTAAGGAAAACAGTCCCAATTTGCCTGATCTCTCCTTGTAACTCAGACCTTCCATACCAGGCAGCATCCTGGTAAACCTCCTCTGCACTCTCTCCAGAGTCTCCACGTCCTTCCGGTAGTAAGGCAACCAGAACTGGACGCAGTATTCCAAATGAGGTCTAACCAGCGTTTTATACAACTGCAACATTAAAGGCCAGCTCTTGTACTCTATACCCCTTCCTATAAAGGCTAACATACTATATGCTTTCTTCACAACCTTCTCCACTTGCTCTGCCACCTTCAGAGACTTGTTCACCTGCACCCCCAGGTCCCTCTGCGTTTCTATACTCTTAATAGGTCTACCCTTTATCATATACCTCCCCTCTACATTATTTCTCCCGAAATGCATCACCTCACATTTATCAGGATTGAATTCCATCTGCAATCTGTCTGCCCAAGCTACCAGCCTATGTTCTGCTGTATCGCCTGACAATGCTCCTCACTATCCGCAAGTCCAGCCATCTTTGTATCGTCTGCAAACTTGCTGATCACTCCACTTACTCCCCCTTCCAAGTCATTTATATATATTACAAATAGAAGAGGTCCTAGTGACCGACCTCCAGCTAGAGAAACACCCTTCCACTATTACTCTCTGTCTCCTATTACCAAGCCTATTACTATTACTATAAGCCTATTACTTATCCATCTAGCTACCTGTCCTTGTATCCCATTTGCCTTGACCTTCTCGACTAACCGCCCATGAGGGACTTTATCAAACGCCTTACTAAAATCCAAATAGACAACATCAACAGCTCACCCTTCGTCCACTGATTTCGTCACCTCCTCAAAAGATTCTACCAGATTTGTAAGGCACGACCTCCCCTTAACAAATCCATGCTGCGTATCCCTAATCAGATTGCAATGCTCTAAGTGCCTATACATCCTATCTCTAAGAATCCCCTCCAACAGCTTCCCTACCACTGACGTAAAAGTCACCAGCCTATAATTTCCAGGGTTATCCCTACTACCCTTTTTAAACAACGGGACAACATTAGCTATTCTCCAGTCCTCTGGGACCTCACCTGTGTCCAAGGAAGAGACAAAGATTTGTGTCAGAGGCCCAGCAATTTCACCTCTCACCTCCCTAAGCAGTCTGGGATAAATGCCATCAGGGCCAGGATATTTATCAGTTTTAATGCTACCACTCACCTTTATCAATCAGTGTATAGATTACAAAAGCAGCAAGACCATGATGGAGTTGAATAGAACTTTGGTGACGCCATACCTGGAGCAGTGTGTGCAGTTCTGGTCACCACATTATGGGAAGGATGTGAATGCACTGGAAGAGGTCCAGAGAAGATTTATCAATATGCTGCCTGGAATGAAACATTTGAGTTATGAAGAGAGGTTGGATAGGCTTGGGTTGTTTTGTCTGGAGTCGAGAGGCTAAGAGTTGATCTGTTTGAGATGTTCAAGATTATGAGAGCATGAACAGGGTGAATAGGGAGGATTTGTTCTCTTCAAGGGTCAGTTACAAGGGCACACAAGTGAAAAGTGAGGGGTGGGAGGTTTAGGGGGATTTGAGGAAAATGTTTTTACTCAGAAGCTGGTGATGGTCTGAAATACACTGCCTGGGAGGGTGATACCTCACATCCTTTAAATAGTACCTGGATGAGTCCTTGGCACTTTGTAACATTCAAGGCTATAAGACAAGTGCTGGCAAATGAGATTAAGTGGGCAGATCAGGGCATTTCGTGCATCAGTGCAGATTCGATGGGCCGAAGGACGACTTCTACAATGTAATATTGTGTCATTCCATGATCATGCCTTACAAATTTGTTGGAGTTTTTTGATAAAGTGACCAGGAAAGTTGATGAGGGCAGAGCAGAAGATGTAGTCTATATGGGCTTCAGTATGGTCTTTTATAAAGCTGCACATGGTAGAATGCTCTGAAAGATTAGATTTCTTATGCTTTTATGGTCTGAGATGCTAACCTGGACTGGAAGAGTGTGGGGAGAGGCTGCAGAGGGGAAAAGGACAATTTTAAACCTCTTGACACCCAGCTAACTGAAAACTAAAATTTTAAGTCACTGAGATAATGAATTCCTTGAAAATGAAATGAATGTAGAGACATAGTTTTAGGCTGCATAAGTTCAGGAGCTATTGTAATGGATGTTATTGTAATTTATACTTAATTGAATAACTGAATGCTGAACAATTTTATTTCATATGAATTATTTGTATTTATGTCATCACAATCTCAAAAAAAACTACAACGCTAAATTATTTGAGTTGCAGTGACTGTTACACAAAATATGCAATCGGTTCACATACACTGAGATCCCAAACAGTAATGGATGGCTTTTACCTGAAAGTCTTCTCTCTGACCTTAAGACATCTCGGAGTGTCTCAGGTCAATGAAATACTTTGAAAGCGTAATCATTGTAATGAAGGAAATGTCATGAAGTAAATGATCAATTAATTTTAGGAGTCCAGAACTTGGGTGTATAAACAGAAATTGAGAAATAGATCTTTCAAGAGTGAAATTACAGAGCAGTTCCCCACAAAGGGTGGTAGAAGACTGGAATTCCCTTCCACAAAGAGCAATTGATGTTTGGTGAATGTCATTGCAGAATCAACCATGACATTTAAACTGAAGATTAAGGTCTGACATGCAATGAAAAGGGTAGTAACTGCCTGGTTAAAATTTTCTATCTTTGTGACTATGCAATGAAAACACATTAGTTACAGATGAGTGTGTTAGGATGGCACAGTGATCAGTACTGCTATATTGCAGTGCATAGTTTGATTGCGATCTTGGGTGATTTATGCATGTGGAGTTTCGACATTCTCCTCATGTGTGGGCTTCTTCTGGGTGCCAGAGTCCAAAGGTGTGCAGGTTAGTTGGATTAGCCAAGTTAATTAATGTCCAAAGATGTGTAGATTATGTAAATTAGCCAAGGTAAATATGGAGAAGGGGAGAGTTGTGGGCCTGGCTAACTGGATAAGGTTTGATTTGATTTATTATTGTCACATGTTTACACATACAGTGTAAACATATTGTTTCTTGCAAGCATACCATTCATAGAGAAAGAAATGAGAGTGTGCAGAATGTAATCTTACAGTTCAGCTAGGGTATAGAAAAAGATCAACTTAATGCAAGTTAGGTCTAGTCAAAAGTCTGGTTGCGGCAGAGAAGTTGTTCTTGAATCAGTTGGTACATGACTTCAGTCTTTTATGTCTCTTTCACAATGGAAGAAGGTGGAAGAGAGAACGTCCAGGATAAGCGCGATCCTTAATTATGTTGGCTGCTTTTCCGAGGCAGCAGGAAGTATAGACAGAGTCAATGGATGGGAAGTTGGTTTGCGTAATGGATTGGGCTACATTCATAACCTTTAGTACATCCTTGTGGTCTTGGACAGTGCAGGAGCCATAACAAGCTGTGATACAGCCAGAAAGAATACTTTCAATTGTGCATTGGTAAAAGTTGATGGTAGTTATAGATAACACGTCAAATTTCCTTAGATGTTGGTGGGCTTTCTTAACTATAGTGTCATCAGCGGGGGGGGACCAGGACAAGTTGTTGCTGATCTGGATACCTAAAAACTTGAAGTTCTCAACTCTTCTACTTTGTCGCTGTTGGTGTAGACAGGGACATGTTCTCCTCTATACTTCCTGAAGTCGATGACAATCTTTTTCATTTCATTAACATTAAGGGAAAGATTATTGTCACTGCATCACTTCACCAGATTGTCTATTTCATTCCTATACTCTGTCTCATCATTGTTTAAGAGCTGACCCATTACTATGATGTCAACACTGGGCTGGAGGGGAATTTGGGCCACACATTCATAACTGTACAAAGAGTATAGGCAGGACCTGATGAGGAAGTGTTGTTGCCTATCCTTACTGATAGCGGTCTGTGCATAAGATGCTTTTTTTTGGAGTTGGTGCAGATTTGACAGGATGAATAGCCTCCTTCTGCACAGAGAATTATATGGTTCTATGGTGTGTTTCGGGTGATGTCTTTATCTGTAGAAGTGCAAATCTGTTATTTTTGAAAAAAGCTTTGTTGCTACTTATATTCATTATCTTGTGCCACTTCAAATCCTGCACTGTGTCAAAGCAATTGATGCTTTTCTTTTGTGTTGTGTTGACAACATTGGTGAATGCTTCAAATTCTACTTACTGGGACATAACAGGAGTGTGTCATTCAGCCATTCAATAACAATCATGGCTGATCCGTGGCCTAATTCCATATACCTGTCGAGGCCGATGTCATTGGATACTCCTCTGCTCAGTAAAGATTTATCTCTCTCAGACTTAAACCTAACAATTGAACGAGCAGCAACTGTTTGAAGAAGAGTTCCAAACCTCCATTGCTCTTTGCAGTCTTTTCTAATTGCTCTGCTGAATATGTTGGCCACATTATCCTTCCCTCCAAATATTTTGTGGACTTCTAACAGATCGCTCCTCAACCTTCTAAATGAGAGAATAAGGGCCTAATTTGTTTACCCTCTCCTCAAAACTTAACTCTTGAAGTTCAGGTATCATTCTTATAAATCTCTGTTAAATTCCTTCCTAAGGTGTGGTGTCCATACCTGCTCACAGTACTCTAAGTGGGATCTAAGGAAAGTTTTGAAGAACTGCAGCATAACATCTGCACCCCTATACCCCAACTCTTCAGATATGACGGCCACATATTGCAGGATACCACTAATCACATCCTGCCAAATTGAGTACTTAGAGACATACAAACCAGGGCAGCACAATAGTTAGCATTATTGCCTCAACGCAGGGACCTGGGTTCAATTCTGGCCTTGGGTGACTGGCTATGTGGAGTTTGCACATTCTACCTATGTCTGCATTGATTTCCTCCAGGTGCTCTAGTTTCCTCCTGCAGTATAAAGAGGTGCTCAATTTTTCCTCATGTCTGGGGCATTAGCATGGTAAATATGTAGGACCTGTATGGGATTGAGGTCGATGCAGACTTGATGGGCCAAATGACCTCCTTCTGCACTGTAGGGATTCTATGACATCCATCTACTTCATTCTGTCCACCATCTTTGTCACCTCTTCAAAGAATTCAATGAAGTTTTTCAGGCATGACTGATTCTTCATGAATTCATGTTGATTCTCCCTAATTAACTGAAAGATCTTGAGCTAATCAGTTACTCTATCCTTGATTAATGACTCCAGCAATTTCCCCAGCACAGGCGTCAGGCTAACTGGATTGTAATTCCCAGCTCTTTCTTAAAAACCTGATTGATATGAACTGATTTCCAATTCATCTCCTGAATCTAGGGAACTCAGAGATTATAGTTTGGGCACCAATGTGTTTTCCTAGTTCCTTTAACATGCATGGATGGAAACCATTAGGTCACAGGGAGTTATTCTTCAATTCCACACGAATCATCATTGATGATTCACAGGCTAATTCTATTTAGAGCCTGTCCCTGTTCCTCTTCAGTTTCCTCAGGACTCCAGGCAAGCTATCTTCCCTTTCTACTATGAATACTGAAACAAAATACTCGTTCAGCAAGTCTGCCATTTCCCCATGGTCATCGACAACATTCCCACCCTCCGTCTTCATAGGTCAATTGTGCTTTCGGACAGTTGCTTCCCCTTTACATAACTAGAAAAACTCTTATTGAAACTTACATCCCTTGTAAGTTTCAAAGAACAAAGAAAATTACAGCACAGGAACAGGACCTTCAGCCCTCCAAGCCTGCACCAACCATGCTGCCTGACTTAACTTAAACCCCCTACGCTTCTGGGGACCATATTTCTCTACTCCCGTTTCATTATTTATTGTCAAAATGTCCCTTAAAAGTATCCACTTTCACTATTTCCCCCGGCAATGAGTTCCAGGCACCCACCACTCTAAAAAAAATCTGCTTCACACATCTCTTTTAAAACTTGCCCTTTGCACCTTAAACCTATGCCCCCTATTGACTCTTCCACCCTCGTAGAAATCTTCTGACTATCCACTCTGTCCATTCCGCTCATCATCTTATAGACTTCTATCAGATCACCCCTCAACCTCCATTGTTCCAGTGAGAACAAACCAAGTTTCTCCTATTTCTTTCCATAGCTAATGCTCTCCATATAGGTAACATCCTGTGAAATCTTTTCTGTACCCTCTCCAAAGCCTCCACATCCTTCTAGTAGTGTGGCGACCAGGATTGAACACTATACTCCAACTGCAGCCAAACCAAAGGTTCTATAAAGCTGCAACATGACTTGCCAATTTTTAAGCCCAATGTCCCAGCTGATGAAGACAAACATACCGTATGCCTCCTTGACTACCTTCTCTATCTGCATTGCCACTTTCAGTGATGTGTACCTGTACACAGATCCCTTTGCCTATCAATACTCTTAAGAGTTCTGCCATTTACTGTATATTTCCTATCTGTATTAGAACTTCTAAAATGCATTACCACACATTTGTCCAGATTAAACTCCATCTGCCATCTCTCCACCCAAGTCTCCAACTGATCTATATCCTGCTGTATCCTCTGATGGTCCTCATCGCTATCCACAAATCCATCAATCTTTGTGTCGTCCGCAAACTTACTAACCAATCCAGTTACATTTTTCTCCAAATCATTTATATATATTACAAACAACAAAGGTCCCAGCACTGATCCCTTTCCATTTGTTTTTGCCACTCTTATATGCCACTTTATAGCCCTTTATTTTGACTGCGATTGATGAAGCCACACCTGAATATTGTGTTCAGTTTTGGTGTCCTTTTTTGAGGAAGGGTCTCCTTGCTCTTGAGGGAGCACAGCAAAGGTATACCAAGCTGATTCCTGGGGTGGCGAGTCTGTGATTTGAGAAAAGACTAAGTCAGTTAGGATCATATTCATCGGAATTTAGAAGAGTGAGAGGGGGTCACATAGAAACTTTAAAAATTCAAACAGAGTTAGATAGGGTAGATTCAGAAAGAAATGTTCTCGATTGTGGGGAGCCTAGAGTGAGGTGATAAGTGTGAATGCTTTGAGAAGATAGTTGAGGCCAAAACATTGTCTGATGTTAAGAATAGATTACATACAGCTCTTGGGGCTAAAGGGATCTTGGCTGGAGGGAGCGGGGGGGGGGGGATCATAGTATTGAATTTGATGATGAGCCATGATCATAATGAATGGCGGAGCAGGCTCAAAAGGACCAAATTGCCCACACCTACTTCTCCTTCCCCAATGTTGGTCTTTGTATTCATCCCATTCTATGAGATCTGCATTATCCTTTGCATTCCTACAAGCCCTTTCATTTAACTTTATGCTGTCCCTTATATCATTAGAAGTCCATGGCTTTTTTTTGTGAGATGGAGTTTTTCCTTCTCATGAGCACTACCTGCTTCTGAACATCATTAAATGGTTCTTTGAATACCCTCCACTGTTCTTCAGTTCTTTTACCGATGAACATACCCAAATACCATGTGTGGTATTTGGACTTCTGAGTCCAAACACCACACATGTCAATACAAATACAGTAATGTTACTGCTTGACTGCTTATAATAAAAGGAAGAAGTCTCACAACACCAAGTTAAAATCAGACAGGTTTATTGGTTGCACAAGCTACTAGGTTTTGGAGAGCTGCCCCTTCATCAGATAAGTGGGAGTTCTGTTCACAAAAAGGGTATATAAAGACAGGAACTCAATTTACAAAATAATAGTCTTTACAGGTAACCAAGTCTTAAACGTACAGTCAATGTGAGTGGAGAGGGTTAAGCACAGGTTAAAGAGCTGTGTATTGTCTTCAGCCAGGTCAGTTAGTGAGCTTTTGCAAGCCCACGCAAGTCATTGGAGGAGGAGGAGGGGAGGAGGAGGAGGAAGGGGGGGGGGGGGGGCGGGCGGTGTTTAACACAGATAATGTGACACGAGTCCAAGATCCATGTTGAGGCAGACTTCATGTGTGCAGAACTTGGCTATCAGTCTCTGCTCAGTGACTCTGCACTGTCATGTGTTGTGAAGGCTGCCTTGGAGAACGCTTACCCAAAGATCAGAGGCCGAATGACACTGAATTGTAATTTGAAAAGTCAAGCCTGATTTATTTTCACTCATCTCTCTCATGATGATTGAAACTGATTATGGAGATTACTCAGCACATATCAAGAATCAAACCAAGAATCTTCTTGCTCTGCAAGACTGAAAAGATTGATTATAAGGGAGCACGTATTCATGAATAACTCGTGATGTTTGGTAGATGAAGTTATTCATCAATAGTCCAATACAATAGAATAATTGGAATGAATACCTAAATGTCACTTCTTGCCCCGAGCTGGAAGGAAGTATCTTCAATAGCACAACTGCGAATCTCGCCCAAAGCAATGCCGTAATATAACTTATCACCTGCTACTGCAGCCCATGGCATATTTTCAGTGGTGAACTTGGCTGTCCAATCCCCAGCATTATTAATGACTATTACTCCAGCACGACTCTGTAATCTGGTCAACAGGCGTTGAAGGCCAGTGTCAGCAGCCTCTGCTGGAGACATTCCTATGGTAAGATAAAATACAATGGTTACTTTTTATCTAAACCTTCATATACACTTTCTTGGACAGAATCATTGAACCCTACATTGCAGAGGAAGGTCATTTGGCCCATTGAGTCTGTACTGACTACAATCCCACTCAGGCCCTATTCCTGTAACACCACACATTTATACTGCTAATCCCCCTGACACTAGGGTCAATTTTAGTATAGCCAATCAACCTACCCACACATCTTTGGACAGTGGGAGGAAACTGAAGCACCCAGAGGAAACCCATGCAAACAGACAGAGAATGTGCAAACTCCACATAGACAGTGACCAAGACTGGAATCGAACCTCAGTCCCTGGCGCTGAGAGGCAGCAGTGCTAACCACTGACACCATGCTGCCATATTAACAATTTAGTGAGAATTTTACAAAATAGGCTGTTTGGCCCAAATACTCCAGTGTTTATGTTCCACAATGAACTCATATTTCACATTTCATATATCCTTATATTCCTATACATGTACTTAATTAACATCCAATAAAGACATCTGTGTTATTCATCTCAGCTACACCATGGACATAATTCCATAGTCTAAAAAACACTCTGGATAAAAGATTAATTCATTCAATATAGGATTTATGACTGAATATCTTGTATTCATATCATCTAATTTTGGACCCTTCATCTTCTCTGTGATTACACCATCAAACTCCATTTTAAAGACAAATTGAAGTTGATGTCCTCAGCATAGTTCCAGCAAAATGTAATTTGAAAATAATTAAAGTTAAAAGCAAAATATTGTGGATGCTGGAATGAAACAAAATTAGAAAATGCTGGGAAATCTCAGCTTGTTAGATAGCATCTGTGGACACAGAATAAAGCTGAAACATGAGAGGGCTGAGTTTATCACAAAGTGCATCAACAGATGCTGTCCAGGCTTACGTGTAGAATGGCTGCTTGGTTGAGAACTTGGAAGGCCATCACTTATGAAATCTGAACCCAGAAGGCGGCAGCAGCCTCATGAGAGAAAGTGGCCTATTCAGAGCAATGGTAGCAAACAATTCTTCCAAAATTCTGGATTGTGGTTGGGAAAATCGTTAATGCAACACTTCAGTTCAAGAAAGGAGGGAGAGAGAAAGCAAGAAATTATCAGTAAGTTAGATCAATGTCTGTCATTGGGAAATTGCTAGAATCCATTATTAAGGAGGTAATAGGTGAACATTCTGAAAATTGCAACACATTCAGCAGAGTGAACATGGTTTTGTAAAAGGAAAATTGTATTTGGCAAATTTATTAGAGTTATTTGAGGATGGAAAAAGGAATTGAATAAAGGAGCATCAGTAGTTGTTGCGAGACCATAAGAGATAGGAGCAGAATTAAGCCACTTGGCCCATCGAGTCTTTTCTAGCATTCAATCATGGCTGATTTTTTTTCTCCTACCTTTCCCCATAATCCTGATCCCCTTATTAATGGTAAGAAGTCTTACAACACCAGGTTAAAGTCCAACAGGTTTATTCGATAGCACAAGCTTTCAGAGTACTGTTCCTTCATCAGGTGAGTGGGATCTCAGTTCACAAACAGGGTACATAAAGACACAAACTCAATCCACAAAACAATGGTTGGAATGGGAGTCCTCGCAGGTAATCAAGTCCGAAAAATATAGACAATATGAATAGAGAGATGATTAAACACAGAAAACCCTCTGGCTTAAGGAATTCCTCCTCATCTTTGTTTTAAAGGGCTGTTCTTTTAGCCTGAGTGTGCGCTCTGGTTCTAGTTTTTCCTAGAAATGGAAATATTCTCTTAGAAGAAATCATAGAAACCCTACAGTATAGAGAGGGGCCATTTGGCCCATCGAATCTGCAGTGACCACAATCCCACCCAGGTTCTACATCTATATTCCGACATGTTTTACCCACTAATCCCTCTAACCTACACATCTCAGGACACTAAGGGGAAATTTAAGCATGGCCAATCAATTTAACCCGCACAACTTTGGACTGTGGGAAGAAACTGGAGCACCCGGAGGAAACCCAGCAGCCATGAGGAGAATGTGCAAACTCCACACAGACAGTGACCCAAGCCAGGAATTGAACCCAGGTCCCTGGAGCTGTGAAGCAGCAGTGCTGACTACTGTGCCTCTCCATGTCCACTCTGTCCAAGCCTTGCAGAATCCCTATAAGCTCCCTGCCCCACCATACTTCTAAACTCCAATGACTCAGAGTCCTTAACCATTCCTCATGCAACAAGCTCTTCATTCCTGGGATCATTCTTGTGAACCTCCTCTAGACCCTTTAAGGTCAGAACATCTTTCCTTGGACAGAGGGCTCAAAACTGCTCACGTATTCCAAATGGGCTCTGACCAAGCACTGTACAGCCTCAGAAGTATATCCCTGCTCTTGTATTCTAACTCTTTCGACATGAATGCTAACTTTGCATTTGACTTCTGAACTGCCAACTTAAGCCTGCACATTAACATTAAGAGAATCTTGAGCAAGGACTCCCAAATTCCTTTGTGCTTTTGATTCCTAAGCACTTCCCCATTTAGAAAATAGTCTATACCTCCATTCTTACTCAACAGGCAGGAATCCCATTTCAGCATTTTCTCATGCACTGAGTGCATAAGATACCAGACTTGGACTTGCCAAATCACGGATCTACAACTCCTGCTTTCATACTCGTTCTGGACTTAAGATTCATTTTTTTTCATAAGATTGCCCCCTTAGAGTCTGAAAAAAGACAGATTAAGTAAGTGGGCAAAACAGTTTGGCACTTGGGAGTACGATGTGGGAAATTGTGAGGTTATCCACTTTGGGAATAGAAAAGCAAATTATTATTTAAAAGGAGGGAGACTGAAGAATATTTTAGTCCAGAGGGATCTGGGTGTCATTGCACATGAAAGTTAACTGGGTACAGCAAGTAGTTAAGAAGCAAAAGGAATGCTGGTATTTATTGCAAAGGAATTCAATATATACATTGTCAAGTCTTGTTACAGCAGTATAAGGCATTGGTGAGACCTGGAATGTGGTGTATTGTTTTGATATGGTGTATACTTTGATAAGGTCCCTCATGGGAGGTTAGTTAGGAAGGTTCAGTCAGTAGGTATACATGGGGAGGTAGTAAATTGGATTAGCCACTGGCTCAATGGAAGAAGCCAGAGTGTGGTTGTGGAGGATTGCTTCTGAGTGGAGGCCTGTGACGAGTGGTGTGCCGCAGGTCCATTGTTGTTTATCATCCAGATCACTGATACAGATGACAATGTGGTAAATTGGATCAGCAAATTTGCTGATTATACACAGATTGGAGGTGTAGTAGAGAGTGAGGAAGGTTTTCGAGCTAGGAATTTGGACCAACTAGAAAAATGGGCCGAAAAACAGCAAGTGGAATTTAACGCAGACAAGTATTGCACTTTGGAAGGACAAATCAAAGTAGAACATACAGGATAAATGGTAGGACTCTGAAGAGTACAGTTGAACAGAGGGATCTGGAAATACAGGTACAGAATTCCTTAAAAGTGGCGTCACAGGTGGATAGGATCGTAAAGAGTGCTTTTGGTACATTGGCCTTTATAAATCGAAGTATAGAGCATAAAAGTTGGAGTGTTATGGTAAGGTTGTATAAGGCATTGGTAAGGCCGAATTTAGAGTATTGTGTACAGTTTTGGTCACTTAGTTACAGGAAGGATGTAAATAAGGTTGAAAAAGTGCAGAGAAGGTTCATGAGGATGTTGCCAGGACTTAAGAAGCTGAGTTACAGACAGAGATGGGTTCATGGATGAGAGGGATGTAGAGGGATATGGTCCAAGTGCAGGTCAGTGAGACTAGACAAAAAAATGGTTTGGCACAGACAAAAAAGGCCAGAAGGCCTGTTTCTGAGCTGTAATTTTCTATGGTTTCTATGGTTTTGGTCATCTTACTTAAGGAAAGATATAGTTGCATTGTAAGCATTTCAGAGAAGGCTCATTTGGCTGATTCTTGGGAGGAAAGGAAAAGGCTGATCAGATTGGGTCAATTCTCATAGGAAGTGATGTTATTGGAACTTCGAAGATTCTGAGGGGGCTTGACAGGGTGGTTGAGAGCATTGGAACAGGAATAGAACATTCAGCCTACTGTGCCTGGTCTGCCATGCAACACTATCATGGTTGATCAGACACTTCAATATCTTTACCACACTATTCCCACAACCCTTTACATTATTGTTAATTAGAAATCTATCAATCCCTACCTTGAATAACCCACAGGTAGAACCAGTTGAGGACTTCACTGGTGCATTCTGGGAGAAGTCAACCCAGCAACATCTACAAAGAAGTGGGAAGTAGAAGATCTGGTGTCAAGGAATAGTAAGGTGGATGTAGTATTGGTTTGGTCACAGAAGACAGAGGGTAGCAGTGCAAAGGTGCATTTCTGAATGGAGGGTTGTGACAAGTGGTGTTCCTCAGGGATTAGTGCTGAGATCTTTGCTATTTTGGAGGAAAATGTAACTGGTTTGATTTGCAAGTTTGCAGACCTCACAAAGCTTGGTGGATTTGTCACAGCTGAGATGCAAAGAAATACTGAGAATTTCATGTGAATTGATTAACTGGTTGTGCCACATTAATTCTGAGTAGTTCAGTGTTTTGTAAACTATTAGAATCCCATGTAGCTCTTTTTCTGTAAAATTTGGAATAGAAGCATTCTACAAGATAAACTATAGTTATAACACAACTGTTATTTTAACTTGCTGTATTAAAACTCCCTTGCTCAAAAGCTTATTGAAAAGCAATAAGCATTTGAAACGGCCTCGAGAACAGGAAAGATTAACACCTACAAGAAGCATTCAGAAGAAAAATAAGACAAAGGTTGCTATAGATCAAAGATTTTGCAATTAGTGATCAAAAATGTGGAGACATTTCAGATAGTTTGAAATCAGTGGAGACTCACCCACAATGGTGTGATGCAGGTCACATTTTGGAAAACTAACAGTTAATAGGCAATAATGTGGCACAAATGGCTAAACAGCTAACATGAAATTCTCAGTATGGGACATACTTTCTCTTCACCTCAGCTGTAACTTGTGTCCATTTAAAGTACAAGCAAAATGATTGCTTATTTAATTGGATTGCTATTGCTGTTTGGGTTCATTTAGCCCAGACTAACAAACAAAACAATTATTCTTAAAAGCCCATTACATCAAATCATAGGAGCATCCTGAGATTTTCTGCTTTAAAAAGCATGACGAAGAAAATTTCCATTGATGAAAGAACATCATTTTTTGTTTTCATTATAAGAATATTTGCTGCCTCCTACAGGAACTAAATGATGCAGCTACAGAATTTGTGATATAGCATAGGTCTTCGATTTAAGATTAAACATTTCATGTGCTCCAAATATGAAGCCTCATCTGTATGAAGGAGATTTAGGCACACATCATACCCATCCATCGTTTTTTAAATTCATTTTTAGGGACATGGGAATTGCCAGAAATGCCAGCAGGTGAAGAAAGCAAATGGTACATTGGCCTTCATAGTGAGAGGATTTGAGGATAGGAATTAGGATGTTTTACTGCAATTGTAAGGGTGTTGGTAAGGCAATACCTGCACTGGAGTTTAGAAGAGTGAAAGGGGATCTCATCAAAACTTGAATTCTAACAGGGTTATATAGGGTAGATTTAGAAAGAACGTTTCCATGGTGGGTAAGTCCAGAACTAGGGTTCATAGTTTGAGGATAAGGGGTAAATCTTTTAGAACTGAGGGGAAGAAGAATTTCTTCATTTGGAGTACGGTGAATGTGTGGGATTCACTACCACAGAAAGTAGTTGTCTGATTTTAAGAAGAAATTAGCGAAAGCACTTGGGGCTAAAGGATCAAGATTTTGAATTCTACGATCAGTCATGACCAAAATGAATTGAGGAGCACGCTCGAAGGTTGGATGGCTTAGTCCTGCTTCTAGTTTCTATTTATTGTCCTTTAAAAGATGGTGATGAGCTGCTTTATTCAACTGCAACAATCCATGTGCTGAAGGGGCTTCCAAAATGGAGTTCCAGGATTTTGACTCAGCAGCAATAAGACAGTTCCAAGTTAGGATGGGGTATAGTGTGGTGAGGAACTTGTGCTTCCATGTATCAATGTCCTTGGTTCTCTCATGGTGGAGGTTTCATGCTTGGAAGCAGCAGTCTTAGCTAGTTGTTGCACTGCATCCATGTCTGTCCTTGACAATGTCTAGGTTATGGGGTGTTATGGCAGCTACATCCATCCAAGCAAAAATTCCACACGGTAATTTGCGACATGTAAGCAGTGAACCGGCTTTGCAAAGTCAAGTGCTGAGACACCAAACAGAATATCCAGTCATTTATGGGTGATTGTGGAACTGCAAATGAGACTGAACACTTTGGAATTATTTGTTAAGAGCATTAGTTGTGATGGAAAGAAGGTCATTACTGAAGCAGTTGAATATCTTGTGCAGCAATGCTCCTGGGCTATGATGACTAGTTTCCAACCATCATCTTTTGTTCTAGGTATGACTCCAAACAAAGAGTCTCCTCCATTTCCTTCTATTTTATTGGAGCTCCTCGGTCAAATGCTGCTCTGATTACAACAGTAGTCACTCCTAACTCATAAAAATACAGTTTTTGGTCCTCATTTGGTCTAAGTCTGCAATAAAGGCTAGAGCAGGGTGCTTCAGGAAAACCCTGCAGCAAGGATTAGTGAGTACGTGACACACAATTTCAATGCTGATAGCTCATTCTCTCACTTTGCTGATGACCAAGAATGATTAATAGGACAGTAATGATCAGGTTGAACTTATCTTCATTCTTCTGAGCACAACGTACATTGGCAATTTTTCACATTGAGTGTGTCACATTGTGCTCTAATAGCTTGGCTTAGAAGCACCAATAGTTCCAATAAGCCAAAATGGCATTGAGGCCAGAATCCTCAAATGCCATCTTGAACCAGGTCCCACATTGCCACTGGAAGGAATGGTGGCAGAAAGTATTTGACATCTACAGTTCAAAGAGGCAGCAATACATTTTAAACTACAGATGCCTTCAAAAATAAGTAACTTTTGTTACCGTGAGTTTCAAAACACAACTTGTAGAACGTAGACATTTAAGGAAATAAGTCTAAACCAACCAAAGTGTGCTGGCAAGGAGTTTGAACATGAGGGTTCATGTAGATTGTGTGGGGAGCTGAACTGACATCGATGAGGTCAATGAGGGCAGTTTTTCGGTATACTGTTTTCCTTTGTACTGGGAAAGATATGAGCCTTTTAAACAGCCCACCTCAGCACCCAGCAACCTTTCTGACTACCCCGACTGCCTTTAACACCAGCCTCTCCAGAATATGCCTTGATCAGGAATGAATGCATGATCAAGAAGCTTTCTGACTGATATACTTCTGGCTTGGAAGCAAATCTTAGGCCCTTCAAGTATGATAGCAGAGTAAAAATAGGCTATTTATGGGCAGCACAGTAAACATTTTCATTAGCTCAGAAAGAACAGAGATCGTGTCAAATAATTGGAAAAAGATGTATGCAGTGGAAGAACAGATTAAAATTAAATTCTAGAAATAACCAAGTGGTGGGAAAGCTAATCAAGCAGCACAAAAGAAACTTTAATGATCACTTTGAATGCTGAGAACTACAACCAGATACTCAACAGTCCCAGAAACCAGACAGAAGAATCAAAGAGTCTCTGCAGTGCTAAAGGAGGTCATTTGGCCCACACAGTCTGTATCGACTCTTCCACAGAGCATTTCACCCAAGCCAACCCCCCATGCATTTACCCTATTATTACCCCTAACCTACACATCTTTGGACACTAAGAGGCAATTTTAGTATGGCCAATCTACCATCTTTGGAGTGTAGGGGGAAGCCCAGAGCACCCAGAGGAAACCAACGCAGACACGTGGAGAATGTGCAAACTCCACACGGGACAGACACCCAAGGCTGGAATTAAACCCGAGTCCTTGGCACGATGAGCAGAAGTGCTCACCACTTTGTCATCGATGCTATTTGATAAAATAAATCCAGGTTTTTGAAGAAGTTACTGGGTGATTCAATGAGATAAAGATTTCCAAAAAATTTCTGTTAAATGGCTCATGAGGTGCTCTTTGGAAACGTTATGTCCAGGGTATGAAGAATGAGGTGACAATATGGATCATAAATTGAATAAATGGCCATAAGCAAAGGCTGATTTTAAAGGCAATAGCTTTTCAATGGTGATGAGTGGAGTTTCCCAGGACTGAGTCCCCTCCTGTTTATTTAAATTCATTATTAATATGGAGGAAACCTAGCTCTCACAGTAATTAGATCTATGGATGATATCGAATTGCAGGATCAACATAGAAGCTTAGGAAAGGAAAGTAGATTGCAACTGGATTTTCAGATATTGAGGAAGGATCTTATAATGGAGAAATACGTTTGCAGTTATGCACTTGGAGATCAGCACAGCCTCTACTTCCTACTCAAAAAAATATACAAATGCAAAGCTCAGGTGTAAAAAAGGTACAGGGTACAGTTGCAGTGAGCGAAGTTTACAGGTGAAGAGGATTTGAGCAAGCTCATTGACTAAAATTCCAAGCGAGTTGCAGCTGAAGTTAAACAGGATCCAGAGCCGTATTGCCTGGACTATATTTAGAACAAAATAAGAGCCAAGGTAACAAGACTTTAAGCGAGACCTCAAATGAAAAACAGAAAACATTCAAAAATAAGCAGTGACTAAGCAGCATCAGTGGACAGAAACAAAGTTAAATGACCTTTCTTTAGAAATACCAGTGAGACCAAATGCATAAAACTTTGGTGCCCTAACCTCAAAAATGACAGTGTGGCTCTGCAGAACAGAGAGCAAATTACAAGGAGGATGATCTAATAGTCTATGTAAGATAGGCAGGGTCCCAGGATGCATCCAAGCAGTTTATTTAACACTTCCATCTTTACTCTAGCTCTGTACAGATAAGAGAGCCTCTTACTTACCCAGTATATTGCAAAGTGGTCAACATGGGGTGGTTACCAAAAATCACCATCCTGACATTACTGTTGGCATCACATCCTGAGCATTTTAAGTTCATAATCTTAAAATTAGGCCAAAGTATGATTTTGCAATTTGTACATTATATTGACGCACCACAGAATATTCAACAGATAATAGAGAAATAGGACTACCTTGTTCCATGTAAAATGTAATCAATCTAGCCAGGGTCATCTTCATAATCGCCTCCCCTTTTCCTGTGGTGGAGACTGCACCAGTCAGGTTATCAGCATAGCCTCCGCTTCCTGCTCAGAAAAACAGATGCAAATGTCAAGCTGACTGCATTGGACCAGAATCAATCTATGGAAAGTTGAAGTGGAGGATTTTATCCATCCACTGGACTTGACACATACATAAACAACAGCGTGACAGACTCCGAGAATTTACTCAATCACAAAACAATAGGATACAAATATTATCCCAAAAGTCAATCTGTCTGAAATGATACAATATCTCTGACTGAGATTCCCATCTCAGGGCTCTCCCTTTCACACAAACAGCCAGAATCCAAATAAGTCACGGACCTAGGAAGACAAAATGAAATTGAAAATGCTGCAACTGTCAGGTCTGTCAGCGTGTACAGTGAGAGAAAAACAGGGTTCTGAAGGTAGGTAATTATTTCTGTTTCTAAACATCTTGCCAGCTCTGATAAGTTCCAGCTTTCATTTCAGATTCCCAGGATTAGCAATATTCTATTTTTGATATAAGTAGAGAAGGGAGTCTGTTAAAATGTCAGTGATTGTGGAACCTGACTTCATCTTTTTTGTTGCAGGGATATTCTTGCTGCCCTTTGAAAATTAGTGTCTAAAATATTAAGCAGTACAGTTAAGTTAAGCCCAAACTGATGTCTGCATTTAGCCAAAAGGTAATCATGATGTGGAGATGATGGCATTCGACTGGGGTAAACCTTTTGAACTTTAACCTGGTGTTGTGAGACTTCTTACTATGTTCAGCCAAAAGGGCAGTGTGTAAACAGCAAACCGTAAATCGTACAATTGGAACAAACATCACAAATAAATTAACAAAATGGGCAAACAGACAAGGCTGATAAAATAAAAGCAAATTACTGTGGAGACCCTGATGGATTGGTGCATGCGTGATGGTCCACACAATGCTATGCTGCCAGCCTCTTCAGTGGGAATAAGCCCCTCCCACTGATTTCCAACAGGATTTATGCTAGTGCACTCTGCAGCTCACAGAGCATGGGAGATTCATTTTGAAACTCCCACTGGAAAAAAACCCGCATGATTTACTCCATTTTTATGCGAATTCAACACTTAGAATGTTCTTGGTAGAATCGCCCACATTGATGGGATTAGTGAGGAGAGGCAGTGCAAAATAAATGACACAATTTAAAAGGTGTGTAGAAACAGCGTTATCCGTGGGTTATGCAAACATATTTTTGAAAGTGAGACAAACAATGAGACTTAAAGCATGAGATCTGTGGCTCTAAAAATGAAGGCACAGAGTACAATAAAACTTAGACATTCTCAAAACTTTGATAAATCATTAGTTAGAAGCAAGCTGCAGAATTGTGGCTGACTGCGTGGAATCATACGTTAGGATGGTGTCAAAGCAATAAAATGATACTGAGGATACAGGGTAGTTACGTAAAGAGACTAGAAAGGCTTGGATTATTCCACTTACAGCAGAGAAGGTTGAGGGAAGATTTGACAGAGGTGTTCAAAAACATGCATAGTTTTGATAAAGGAAAAAAAAACTAGTTCCACTGAAAGGAGAATCAGTAACCAGAAAACGGAGTTAAGGTGGAAGAATTAGAGATGAAGTGAAGAGAATTGGTTTCAGTCTTCCCCCCTCGATGCCCTCCTCACCCATTCCTACCTTTCTCCACTAACCCTTCATCTTGTATCCCATTAAACTGATAAATGGAGGGAGACATGTGATTGCTGTCATCTCCCTTGGGTCATTGTGAATACATATATACAGTACTTGAAAGCAGAAAATCTAGGAAAACCAAGCAGGAATACTGTACCAATACAAGGTGTATCACCAATTCGACCCACCAATGTGTTGTTTAGTCCTCCTGTAGAGGTGGCACAGGCCACATTCCCATCAGTGTCTAATGCAACAGCACCAACTGTCTCATGATCACTGTGTTAGCAAAGAAATCAAAAATGAAGTTTAAATGATTAATAACTCAAACTAAATGTTAGTGAAGCATCCTTCAGTATTACATTGTCATTTTAAGAAATGAAACAGGAAAGTCTGATTAAAATTACTTCACAGGCTCATATCCTCGAACTGGAATATGCATTCAAATTCTTGTTCAAATTTGTAGCTACTTAAATCTTCAATCTCATGACATGAAATTCTGCTGGGAGTTTTGCTGAAGGAAAACACAAGTTTCTGCACAGCCTTATTAACATGAAGCCAAAGATCAACTTTTTTCAGGAATAAGTTCAATCAAGCAAGTATCATTGATTAGAATCAATCAATGCATGTGTCTTGTTCTATGTGGAGTTTACACATTCTCCCTGTGTCTGTGTGGGTTTTCTCCAGCTTCCTCTCACAGTGCAAAGATGTGCAGGTTAGGTTGATTGGCCATGCTAAATTGCCCCTTAGAGTCCCAGGATGTATATGTTAGAAGGATATTGTTGGTGTAGATTCAATGGACTGAATGGCCTCCTTCTACACTGTAGGATTTCTATAATTCTATGAAATCAAAAACTGTCTAAAAACAGAGATGGCAAGAATGTCATACATGTTTAGAATTCTGTCTAACATATAGACAATTAAACCATGTCCAATTAGAACAAGAAGTTCAAATTAAATGAATTTACATCTGTGAATCCTTTGGAGTAGAGGCTCCTGAGTGTTGAATCTTCCATCGTTCTCTCGACCTTTCCGTAATCAAACATTCCATTGGGATTTCTGGGACACCTACTGATTTAGCGAAACGCGATGCACCTCGGTCACTCAGCATCACATGCTTGGTCTAGAAAAAAAGCAGGTACCAATCAGAATTTAACAATCAAATTTAAACAAACCAAGTGAATGGGTTTAGGTGCATCTAAAGTACCAAGCAATTTGGAGCAGTAACAGAGACACTAAAAGCCATGGGAAGTAGGTAATAAATCAGATTTTAGACATAAAATATTGCACCACATCTGACATTTGGAATCAGACAATATTTAATGCTAAATAAACTTCAATTCATCAGCCAAGGACCACCAGCTTGGACCTGCAAATTATGACTGCAGCAAACAGACTATCCTGACATCAGATTAGAATCAATATTGCACTTGCCAACAGTCTGGCTTTGATATTAATTGCCCCATCATAGGTCCTGAAGACATCAAGCCCAATTTAAAATTCCCTCCAGCAGCTCAGGTTTCACAAGCAGCATTTCACTGTAAGGAAAAAGCTGCCAACATTTGTGTGAAGGGGGCCACCCACTCCCCACAACTGGAACTACTGATGCCTATCCAGACTCCGCCTCCACCTCTGACTGTGGACCCCTACCTCACCCTAGAATGCTGACCTCTCCTTTGCCCGTCCTGATCGGCATGCTGACTTCTTCCTCACTCTCTCGACCCTGACTGTTGACTACTCCCTCCCCATGATCCAGAATGCTGATCTTCCCGTGTCCCCATCCTGACTGCTGACCTCTCCCTCCCAACCACAGAACGGTATCACAATGGTTAGCACTGCTGCTTCACAGCTCCAGGGACCTGGGTTCGATTCCTGGCTTGGATCACATCTGTGGGAAGTTTGTACATTCTCCTCGTGTCTGCGCGAATGGCCTCTTTCTATACTGCAGGGATTCTATGAATCCCGATGCCGTCCTCTTTGCCTGCCTTTGACCTGATTGCCGACTTCTTTGCCCACTTTTGACCCGACTGTCAACCTCTTTGACCTGACTATTGATCTTCCCCCTCCCCCGACCAGTTGCTGAGCTCTTCCACCCAACCCCCTGAACTCTGACCACTTTCTCCCTCCACCCCAACAGCTCACCTCCTCCCTCAACCAAACTCCAACTAATGACCTCTCTCCCACACGTCCAACCTGACTGCTGACCTCTCCTTCCCATAACTACTGACCTCGCTCAACTCCCCCCGCCCACCACCAATCCTGACTGATCTCCAAAATCCCCAATGCCACATCCTCCCCACCAACTCTCATTTCTCTGATTGCTATTGCTCCAGGCAATTTCCTGAAACTAGCATTGCCTCTCACCAGTAGCCAGCTGTCAGGAGGGATGTAGACTTGTACAATGTGAATAAATCAGTGACATTAAAAGGCAGAATGTCCAGGGCTCAGTCTCACTGTCCCTACCTCACCATGAATGTTGGCATCCTGAAAAAAATAGCAATGTTGGTGTTCCCACTCAGCAGGTTTTGTGCTGAAAAGTGAACTTTTGGCCATGACAGGGTCAGCTTCTGATGTCAACCTCTCAAAGTCATAGCTCAATGCTCTGCTGACTGTTGCTGCTCAGGAGTGAACTACGCAAGTTAAATAAATGGTTATTGGTTGCCATGGATTCAGTCTCCAGGAGGAGACACTGGAGAAAACACTGAAATTAAGAAACATCACCGAATGTGCAATCAAATAACCAAGCCAGCAGGGTGAAACTCAAGAAAAAGTGTCCCGCTGGACTATAATTGGAAAACAGCAACAATGGACAATACAGAAAATTGAGATGGGATTCCCCCAAAAGTGCAGAATTCACTTAGACACTGGAGAAAATCCCATTGTTTCTTTCCAGCGGGATTTTCAAAATGAATCTCCCACACTCTCTGCACTATAGAAAATCAGTGGCCTATTCCTGCTCAAGAGGCTAGCAGCAGGAAGCCGAGTGGGCCACTGCGCATGCACCAGCCTTCCGATTGCTGGCCAATCCCGCATCACTGGCATTGAAGCCTCCCCCAAACCTTGCCCTTTGCATCTTAAACCTATGCCCCCCCCCACCGCAAAGTAATTGACTCTTCAACCTTGGGAAAAAGTGTCTGACTATCCACTCTGTCCGTGCCCCTCATAATCTTGCAGACTTCTATTACATTGCTCCTCAACCTCCGTCATTCCAGAGAGAACCAATCAAGTTTCTCCAACCTCTCCCCGTAGTTAATGCCCTCCATACCAGGCAACATCCCAGTAAACCTTTTCTGTAGCCTCTCCAAAGCCTCCACATCCAGATTAGGTTAAATCCTACCGTGTGAAACTAGTGAACCTCCCAACCAAAATATTTATGTCTTTCCAGTTAAGACGTAACCCGTCCTTCTTGTACAGATCTCTCCCTGCTCCGGAAGAGACCCCAGTGGTTCAGATATCTGAAACCTCATGGTATTAAAACATCCTGTCGAAAAGGAGCTCTGTCATTTGGAACACTTTTTTTTTGTGAAATTGTTTCTACCTCCCACTACATTAGTTCTAAAACACAAATGAGTTACAGCAACTGGTTTGAGCGAGAGGGCTCGACAGCATTACTGCGCTATAGGGAGTTTGAACCACAACCTCCCAAAGAAACTCCTGATTTCAGCCTCCCCATTTAGGATGAGTGTAGGAAGAGAATGAAACAAAAAAGGAAATAGAGGGAGAACTCACATTAATGTAGATCCTCAGATGCCCCAAGTGTTTCAGACAGATTAACTGCAGTTACCATTGCCCTGTTGGGAAATACAGCAGTCAAACTGCACACAGCAACGTCCCAAGATAATAGCTAGTCATTAATCTGATTTGGTGGTGTTGATTGAGGAGAATCTTGTCAGACAGAATATTCCCCCAATCTTGAAACGCAATTGTGGAACTGACCAGAAGGAGAGATCCAACTGGTCAGGAATTCACTGCTCAAATGTTCTTCACTCTCAGTACTATGCTGATCCCTCTGCCTAGATTACCTGCCCACACAGGGGCGAGAGAACAATTTTTTTGTGAAATGCTGAGGGAAAAATCAAAGAGTCTCACAAGGATCTTTTGTCTTGGTGTTCTTCTGACCTATCACTTGATCAAACTCAGGGTAGGTGGCGAACAGACTCTGTATGGTTGAGATGTGAATGTCGACATTCCACATGATGGAAGTTACCCGTCTCTGGGATTAACATCATTCAAAGACAGAAAAACTATGGATTGGGAGATTTCAATTTCAATCCCATGGCATGTAAAGACATCTCAAGAGTGACAGCACCAGGGGTAACTGTTGAATAAAATAGTTGAATAAAACAAGCTGTGCCAATAATTATTGGCACAGCTTGTCATTGTTCATGGCCACTGGCAAACCTGGCTGGCCTTAAGGTATAGTAATTCAACCATTGTCACTGTTAAATCCACCCTGTAACATAAGCTGACAACTTTGCAACCTGGATTGCTATAGAACTGTTGTGTGATATTGTGCAAATTGCTGTCATATGGAGGAAATCAATTTCTTAGAAGCATTGCAGGATAAGTCTTTCATTTCGCTGCAAGAGGGTAGAGATATGTCCAAAAAAAAAGGGGATTTTTTAAATAGCCCTACAGTCTTTTAGATGTTTAATTTGTAGATAAGTGGTTGATTTGAGATGCTACTTATATTTAAAGTTGGGCTGCCTGCTAAAATAGTGATCCAGGTGTGCAGCTGGTGGATTCCATTGATGAAAGCACACAAAACTATTCTTCTCTTCCATTGATAAGAGTACCACGATCCTCTCCAGGAACAAAGTGGAGTAACAACAGAATATCTGTTATCCCGAATGTAGGTTTTGACAAAGGAAGTCACTTAAATCTCAGATAATTCTGTATTTCACAGGTACGAAGTATTGTTGAAGTGTAGTCACACGGAATGAAACAAACTGTAACATAATTAACTTGAGGGAAAATTTCTCCCAACATAAGATCCTGACACAAAGCCCTTTCTCACTAGGAGCAGCAATCACTCACACTTTCCCTGGTTTCAGGTTGTACAAAATCTTTGCATCCTCTTTACTCACACAAGCAGTCCCAGAGCACTGGAGAACAGTGTTGTTTCTTTATTTCAGAAGGGCAACAGGGATAATCTGGAAAATTACAAGCCAGTGAACCTTATGTCAGTGGTAGAGAAATTATTAGAGAAGATTCTTCAGGACAGGATTTACTGACATTTTGAAAAATATGGACTTATTAGAAATAGCCCACATGGCTTTGTGCAGGGGAGGTCATTCTCACAAACTAGATTGAGCTTTTTGGGGAAGTGAAATCTGTGACCAGTGATGTTCCGCAGAGATTAATACTGAGACTCCTGTTGTTTGAAATGCATTTAAATGACTTGGAGGAGGAGAATGTAGGTGGTTTGATTAGTAAGGTTGCAGACAACGCAAGACTGGGATAGCTGGAGAGAGCGTATCAATTGGCTGGAGATTTGGATGGAGAAATAGCAGGTGGAATTTAATCCCAACAGATGCAAGGTGATGCGTTTTGGAAAATCTATTGTGTAAGGGAAGTATACAGTAAGTGTCAGAACCTTTAGAAACACTAACAGAGATCTAGGCAATACAGGTCCACAGTTCCCTTAAAGTGGCAACACAGACAGCATGCTTGCATTCGTCAGTCGTGAAGAACAGGGAAGAGAGGGATTCAGATAAAGTAGAGGAGAAAGGTCTTTAGTTTAAAAGAGCCTCGTGTTGGTGCATCTCTGTTCCAGACTGAACTCCAATATGGTCAGTAAAACATGGACAGCTAATTCTAACCTCTCCCCAGTCTTCAGCACTGTTATTTATATAAAGTACTCAATGGCTTTAGCTTTAGTAGTTGTCAGTCTCAGAAATGGTAAGAGAAAATGATTTTCTCTTACAAAGAGCTAACATATCCTCTTGATCTTGGGTAGAAATTTATATTTTAGGAGTAAACTCTACCTGTTCCAGGATCAGTCGAGCAAGCTTTGTTGGATTAGCTATGTTTCTGACAGCAGCAACTGCTCCTGTATCAAGGTTTTTTCCATCCATGATCAATGCATCAAGCTCAACTTCACCACATTCATTGAGCACAGCTCCATAACCTAATTCCAACAGGAAAGAAATTCACAGTCATTGGTCTCATTTGAAATTTCTGCTCTCAAAATGGCTTTGCTGTCAAAGGTTGAAACTCCCAGTTTGAGTTTTTTTCTCAATTAATAAGGTTCAATTTTTATGTCTGCTTACATCTTCAATGGATAGTCAGTTTATCACAAATTATCAACTGAGTTTGAAGTTCAAAGATTGATTGCTAAATGCTTGTTTTTCAGACTGGAGATTGGTGAAGAGTGGTGATGCCTGGGCTTCAGTACTGGAACTACAGCTTGTTTTGATAGGTATAAACCATTTAAAATATTGGATCAGACAGTAAAATTTCAAAATTTGCAGGTGCACCCAATTTGGAGGAATGGCAAACAATGAAGATGATACTAATTGATTGCAATTAACATAGATAGGCTAGCAGAATGGGCAGACACATGGCAGATGGAAGTTAACACAGATGTGTGAGATACAATTTGGATAAGGGATAGGGAGCAGTGCTATAGACTCAAGGGCACAGAATGTACATGCTTAGTGACCTAGGAGTTAATCAACCTTTGAAGCTGGCAGGACATACTGAGAGGCAGTGATTTGCAAAGCATTAGAATCATAGAATCACAGAAACTCTACAGTGCAGAAAGAGGCCATTTGGCCCACCGAGACTGCACTGACCACAATCCCACCCAGGCCCTACCCGATATTCTGAGTATTTACCCACTAATCTCTCTAACTACATATCTCAGGAACTGAGGAGCAATTTCAGCACGGCCAATCAACCTAACCCGCACGTCTTTGGGCTGTGGAGAAAACTAGAGCACCCAGAGAAAACCCACACAGACACGAGGAGAACTTGCAAACTCCACATAGTGACCCAAGCCAGGATCAAACCAAGGTTCCTGGAGCTGTGAAGCAGCAGTGCTAACCACTATGTTGCCGTGCTGCCCTTAGGAATCTCTAAGTAGAGCTATTGTTTATAAAGCTCTGGTTAGATCACAACTAGAATTCTGGTCACTAAACTTGGGTTGTGAAATGGCAGATGGAATTAATAAGTGGCATGGTACATCACAATGCCTGGGACATGAGTTTGATGCTGAGCTTTGATGCCTGTATGGAGTTCCACATTCTTTCTGTGTCTGTGTGGGGTTCCTCCAGGTGCTCCAGTGTCCTCCACAGTTCAAATGATGTGTAGGTTAGGTGGTAAATGAATGAGGTTTACAGGGACAGGGCAGAGAGAGCTCTTCAGGAAGATTGGTGCAGACTTGATGGGCTGAATAAATTCTGTTTTGTAGGGGTTCTCTGGTGAAGGTCCTGGAGGGGCTGCAGAGGAGGTTTAACAGAATAGTTCCAGGGATGAGGTATTTTATTTATTAGGTTAGGTTGGAGAAGCTAGGGTCCTTGGAGCAAAGGAGATGAAGGAAAATTTGACCTATGACAGGTTTAAGAGAAGAAAACCATCATGGGAAAGATACTGAAATCAATACAGAAACAAGTGATAAGACAGCATCTGAACACAGAAATTATAAGTTAAAAATAGCATGGATTCCAAAAATTAAATCATGCTTAAGTAACTTGATGGAACTCTGAAAAGATAATGGAAATTTACGCAAGGGCAGTTCAGTCGTTGTCTGAAAATGAGATTTGTAAATGGCCTGTGACAAGGCATCATATGATAGGCTGAAAGGTTAGAGCAAGAGAACAAATGGTTAACAAATTTAATTAAAAAACTGAGGAGGGTAAAGGATAGTTATTTAGATTGAAGCAAGGTGGAATTCATTGTTCTACAAGGATCAGTGCTCAGTTCAATTTATATTAATAGTTTGGACTTGGGAATAAGTTACTCAACATTAAAATTTGTAGATGATGCAGAAATAGGGGCAGAGTTAACAGGTTTGAAGAATGCAGTATCATTGAAAAATACATTAGAACATAAAATGAAGCAGTTTGATAGAAAATATAGAAATATCATCCATAACATAGAAATCAGAAACTGAATGGGGAAGAAGAGCAAGGGATCTATGGATACAGATTTACAAATCATTAAAAATAGCTTCACAGAACAGCAAAGCAAACCAAAATGGCATAGAATTCAAAAGTAGTTAAGCAAAAATAAAAACAAAACATGCCGGAAATCCTCAACAAGTCAGACAGCACCTGTGGGGATTAAAACGGAGTCAACATTCCAGGTCATCAGAACAGGGAAAAGCTTAAGATGCAAGAAGTATTGAGCATAGGATTGGTAATACAAGGATAAAAAGAAAGTTTGTGAGGAGATTGAATGACAGAAGAGTCTTTCAGGGCCAAAGGAATAGGTGATTTTAAGGGGCGTTTTGACAAGTACATGAATACGATGGGAATAGAGGGATACAGTCCCCGGAAGGATAGGGGGTTTTAGTTAGGGCAGCATGGACAGTGCAGGCTTGGAGAACTGAAGGGCCTGTTCCTGTGCTATAATTTTCTTTGCGATGGGTCAAGTTTACAGAGGACCATAATCAGTGACCAGTTCCGACCTTCATAAGGGAGAGGGGGCATGGAAGCACTGCAGAATGCAAAAAAGCACACACCTGGAATTGAGAGATTAAAGTGACTGGGAGACATCAGGACATTTTAAAAAAGGATGAGAGACAGAGCTGACCCGAGGTGTCCTTAAATTATGAACAAACGAATAGATTGGATCTGAAATGAAAGTTCCACTTGTGAGATAATCTAAAATTAACGGCTATTATTACAAGTAATTATTAACAAACCCAACAGGCCAATAATTTTAGAGTGGTTAAGATGTCAAACTCATTGCCACAGGAAGTCACTGAGATAAATAACTTTCATGTTTTCAAAAGGAAAACAGGAAAGGATCGATACGTATTTGAAGCTGAATGGTCTTGTCAGTGACAGACAGCATGGCTTTGTACCAGAAAGGTCAGATCTCACGAATTTGAGATGGTGACAAAAATGACTGACAAGGGAAGGGCTGTGGGTGTTGTCTGCCTGGGCTTTATTTATTGGCTGCATTTGTCAAGGTCCCTCAAGGCAGGCTGGTGCAAAAGATTAAATCTCATGGGATCGGCGTGAACTGACAAGATGGATTCAGAACTGGCCTGCTTGTAGAAGACAGTGGAAGAGTATTTTTCTGAATTTTGCAGATGATACTTAGGTTGGAAAAGTTGTGGACAGTGATGAAGATTATCATAGAGGACAGCAGGATACAGATAGGCTGGAAAATTGGGCTGTGAAATGGGAGATGGAATTTAATCCAGACAAATGTGAGGTGATGCATTGTGGTAGACCCAATTAAGGCGGGAGATGCAAAATAAACGCCAGAGCCATCAGGAACATAGACAATGGAATCTGGGAATACAGATCTATAATAGGATTACCAGAACTGTACACAACATTCCAAATGTGGTCTTGTAAAACTTCAATAGGATGTCCCAACTCCTGTATTCAATGTTCTGACCAATGAAACCAAGCATGCTGAATGGCTTCTTCACCATTCTGTCCACTTGTGACTCCACTTTCAAGGAGCTATGAACCTGTACTCCTAGATCTCTATTCTGTAACTCTTCCCAACATCCTATCGTTAATTGAGCAAGTCCTGTCCTGGTTCAATCAAAATGAACCACCTTACGTTTTCCTAAATTAAACTCCATTTGCCATTCGTCAGCCCATTGGCCCAATTAATCAAGATCCCGTTGCAATCTGAGATAACCTTTTTCACTGTCCACTAAGCCACTAATTTTGTTGTCACGTGCAAACTTACTAACCATGTCTCCCATACTCTCATCCAAATCATTAATACAAATGACAAACGACAGTGGACCCAGCATCGATCCCTGAGGCACATCACTGGTCACAAATGTCCAGTTTGAAAAATAATGTTCTGCATCCACCCTCTGGCTTCTGTCATCAAGATGTGGAGATGCTAGCGTGGGACTGGGGTAAACACAGTGAGAAGTCTCACAACACCAGGTTAAAGTCCAACAAGTTTATTTGGTAGTGAAATTCACTAGCTTTCGGAGTGCTGCTCTTTTGTCAGGTAAGTGGGAGTTCTGTTCACAAATAGGGCAATAGGGCATAACACAAGTTCAATTTATAAAATAATGGTTGGAATGCGAGGCTTTACAGATAATCAAGTCTTAAAGGTACAGACAATGTGAGTGGAGAGAGGGTTAAGCACAAATTAAAGAGATGTGTATTGCCTCCAGCTAGGACAGTTAGTGAGATTTTGCAAGCACAGGCAAGTCAGGGGGTTACAGATAGTGTGATATGAACCCAAGATCCTGGTTGAGGTCATCCTCATGTGCGCGGAACTTGGCTATCAGTCTCTGTTCAGTAACTCTGTTGTCGTGTGCTGTGAAGGCCATATTGGAAAACACTTACCCAAAGAGGCCAAACGCCCATGACCATGGGCATTCGGCCTCTGATCTTCAGAAAAGCGTTCTCCAAGTGTTCTTGTCATTCAATTGACTGAAAATATAACTATCAGATTGAGACAATCATAGAAACTCTAGTAAAATCCTCCAGGACTGAGGAGCTGCTATAATGAGGGCAGATAGAGTGACGGGTTTCTGAGCAAAGCTGGGACTGCTGTGCTCCAAGCAGACAAAAATACATCAGTGTGAGTAACAGTACATATTCAAAGCAATCAACCCAAGTTTTTGGACTGACAGACTATCTGTCAGGACTCTCTGGAGCCCTTTCAATCACACCACAATATTCAGATTGAAGTGTAAATGGGTTCGCCAGAAGTTGCAATGCCATTGTAGTGGCAAACTTTGCAGTGTTCACTGCCATTAGGATAGCAAAATATAGGTCAATATTCTCTGTCTCTGTTTGAAAGATTAACATAGATTTAAATTACTGAGGCCACAGCACTGATCATCAGTTACAACACTGCATTGTGCTTCCAAGTCCATTAACCAATCTTCTATCCATACTAATATATCATCCCAATCCCATAAGCCCTTATCTTGCCTATTAACATTTTATATGGAATCTTATCAAATGTTTTCGTAAATCCAGGTTTATTATGTCGAGTGGTTCTCCTTGATGTACACTATTAGTTATTTTTCAAACAGAATTTCTTTTGTCTATCATTTTGAAGTACATTGTTAAGGCTTCCTTCAGCATTCCTGTCTTTTTCCCAGTGACTGGCTAACTGGGTTGCAGTTTTCTACTTTCTCTCTCCCTCCTTTCTTGAATACATCTGTTTTACATCTGTTAATTTCCAATCTATGTGGGCCATTCTAGAATCTTGAGAAGTCTGGAAAATCATAACGAGACCATCCACTCTCTCTGCAGCTATCTCTTTTAGAACTATAGCACATAGGCCATTAAATCACAGAAATTTGATGAATTTTCATCTCTCAAGTTTCTGCAATAAAGTAATTAATATCACACCATTGTTAGCCTGAATTTCTAGTCAACAACTGTGAAGGCTTCCACATTTATTTAATGCTGTTTCCTCATTTCCCATAATCATTTCTCCAGTTTCTTTTGCTAATGGATGAATGTTTACTTTAGTTACTGTCCGTTTCAATATCTCGTTTCTCTTGATCCTATAAATAAATATTATAAAAAGGTTGTCCTTCAAACTTTCTGGTGGCCATCTGCAAGTTACTAGTTCATTTTCAATCCTCAGGTTCACTACTATTCTTTGCAATATCACAAATCTCTTCCATTAATCAACATGATGGCATAGTGATTAGCACAGCTGCCTCATAGCACCAGGGACGTGGGTTTGATTCCTGGCTCGGGTCACCGTCTGTGCAGAGTCTGCATGTTCCTCCCACAGTCCTAAAGGCATGCTGGTTTGGTGCATTGGCATGCTAAAATTCACTCTGTGTACCCAAAAAGGGGCTGGAGTGTAGGACAAGGGGATTTTCACAATAACTTCATTGCAGTGTTAATTGTAAACTTTTTTGTGACACTAATAATTGAACTTAACAATGTCTTTAATTTCCTGATGGTTTGTTCTTGCTCAACTTTATTCAAATATATTTTTGTTGAACATTTTGAATTGCTTATATATTTACTGCCATACTCTTTAGTCTATTTATCCGACCAACCGTAGCCAGTTCTTCACATCACATCTATTTAATTGACATTGAATTTAATATTTTTGTTTAGGACTTCTAAGCTTAAAAAAGAATTCAATTGTAGTGAACTGAATCGTTCACTATAAGATTACTAATTAACCTTACTTTATTGCATTATATAGATCTGACTACTAACCAATCCTGCCTTATTGCACAAGACTTAAAATCATTTGCACAAAGTCCTATTTGGCTATTACACGTTTGCTTGCTGACCTGCAACAGCTCCCAATCAAGAACTTGGAAAAAGGATCACCTGGACTTGAAATATCAGCTTTTCTTCTTTCCTGACAGATGCTGCCAGACTTGCTGAGATTTTCCAGCACTCTCTCTTTTGGTTCCAGTCAAGAAATATCCCAACTTTAAAATTCTCATCTTTATTTTCAAATCCCTCACCTCACATCTCTCTCTGTAATCTCCACTATTCCCACAATCCTCCGAGCTTTCTAATTTTGGTCTGTTGAACATTTCCCCCGCTGTTTTTAACTGTTCCATTACTAGTTACCATGTTTTCAGCTGCCTCAGCCCAAGCTCTTGAATTCCTTCCCGACATCTCACTGCCTCTCCATCTTGCTTTCCTCCATTAAGGGGCTCCTTAATTCTACCTTTATCTCTACGTAATGCCTTATTTTAGAATACTCCTGCAAAGTCTTTTGGGATGCTTAATTATATTAAAGGAGCTTTATATACAAAGTTGTAGGAAACCCAGCAACAATCTGCACTTATTCACCTTGGGGATTTGTACTTTAGCATGCAATAATGAAATGGATGAAGTTATTTTTAGCAGCATGCTTTAAAGTTCAAAGTTTTGAAGGGTTTACTCATTGGAGTTAGCTATGCTACTTAGTTTTTCATGAAAGGGCAAGATATTTAATTCTTGCTTATTATTGTCATCACCATATTGTGAAAAAATCAAGGCCCAATTTGAGATGAGTGAACAGATTGTGCACTCAAGGTGATTTGTTACATGCATTAAAGATAAACAGATAAAGCATTTGGAAGTTTACAGTTACTCAGTTCTGGGGGTTTTATTCTGTACACAATGTTATAAAGAGTCATGGATAATAATGATACTAAGAAATTGCTCAGAATAGTGATCAACCTGAGGATTTGAAGGTTTTAGATACCAACAAATGTTGACTGAAGAATTTTCAAAGAGAAGGAAATTACAAATGAATTAACTCACCAGATTCCAATTTTAAAAGAGGAGAACAAATGCAAATGTAGATTCCTCAGCTTTCCAGTTGGAGACGATATGTGGAATTAGGATGGGACTGAGATGTCAAAAAATTGTGTTTGTCTTCACAGTAGAAAACACAACAAAAACAAAATATGGTAAAGCAAAGGTCTAATTAAAGTAATTACTATTACTAATTATTTTAAGGTAAAGGAGAGGTTAGGCAAATTGCGACTGTTTTCCTGAGAAAGACGTAGACTTAGAGGAGATCTAATAGAGGTGTACAAGATTATGAAGGGTATAGATAGGGTAAACAGGGTTAAGCTTTTTCCCTAGGATGAACTCTAATAGCATGAGGGATCATGGGCTTAGGGTGAGGCGGGGTAAGGTATAATTTGGATACTAGAGTGAGTTTTTTCACAGAGGGTGGTGGGGGTATGGAATGCGCTGCCAAGTAAAATGGTGGAGGCAGGTACTCTGGAATTACTTAAGAAACACTTGGATGGGCACATGAACAGAATGGGAATGGAGGGGTATAGAAAACTGATTTAAAATAGGATCATGAGCCTTGGGAGTCTCTGGGAAGTGTGTAAATAGATGATATTGATGTACTTGTTTTTATCCTACAGGTGCTGGGAATGGAGGGGTATAGAAAACTGATTTAAAATAGGGATCATGAGCCTTGGGAGTTCCAGGCAAGTGTGTAAATAGATGATGATATTAATGTACTTGTTTTTATACTACAGGTGCTTTGGTCCATCTTGTTGTCTAACAAGGGGCATACATGCGATGGGTCGTGAGGGGGCTGCTCTTGGATTTTTTTTTTGAGAGTATCCTAGTGCTTCACGTCATTAGTGTACGCTTGACCTGGACCATTTGATGGGCAACATGACAGCTCAGTGACTATCGCTGTGCTGTGCAGATACATGGATTTGGGCCTGGGCCTGTGGGAGTTTGCGCATTCTCCCCATGGTTGCGTGGGTTTTCTCCGGGTGCTCCAGTTTCCTTCCACATCCCAAAGATGTGCTCTTAGGCTAATTGGCAAAAGAAATTCTCCCTAAATTGTCTCAAATTTGGTTTTTAATCCATAGATCTATAAACATAGACAGGGATCACGGGTAGAGGTGGGAACATCGGGGAGGCGGCATGGGCTTATTGGGCCAAAGGGCCTGTTTCCCATGCTGTTTTGTTCTTTGTAAAAAGCAAAAGAATTGGAGAAATGAATGGAATTGAAAAGTAACAAAACTCTTGGACATGGTGTATGGACAATTGTCAGAAAAAGGTGGCTGTAGAGATGTGCAATGATCTTCCAAAACTGCAAAATTTGGGAATGGTTCCAGCAAGGGTAACATTACTGTGATGACTTCAATCAGGCTAATGAGGTTGGCCTGCTAGAGTATGAATTCCCTGATGAGTCCTTTCAGTGGGGGGAGATCCCTCCGCCACCCAACATTCTCGGGGACCTGGGGTGGACGGTGCTGCAAGCAACATACCGTACAATCATGGGCTCCCAAACGTGCCCTTTTTGCAATCTTGTGGAGGTAGTGAGCCATGTCTATGTTACCTGTTCTAGGCTGCACAACCTTTTCAGTTTCCTCAAAAACCTTTTATTGATGGTTTGTTTGTACTTCAGCCCCATGATCCTGATCTACTGGTGTGGAGAGGGATGAGGAGGACCTCCTCGTGAATCTGGCAAAGCACACCAACTACAGGTACAGGCAGCAAGCAATTGGAAGGGTAGTCTATTCTGACCGCCCCTCTACTGTGGCTACATTCATGGCCAGATATCCCTGGAATTGGAGCATGCGGTGTCCAAAGGCAGAATTGATGCCTTCCATGCACCGCAGAGACTAGGGCATATTATCGATCCCATTAATCACATTTCAATTTGACATTTTAATGTTTCTTTTCTGTGTTGTCTTTTGTTTCTGGGAATTCCTTTCCTTTCAGGGAGTTACCCTTTTTGAGTTGTCCTCAAGTTAGTTTGATTTAATTTATTTGGTTCAACAGAAAAAGATATCCCTAATGAGTTCTCATCGATGGTCCAATCAGGGAGCCTCAAGCTCCTTATTTGAAGCAGGTGTGTCAGTCTCTCTGTTGCTTCCTGCTTTGATAGTAGTCGTGATGTAGAGATGCTGGTGTTGGACCGGAGTAAACACAGTAAGTAAAAAACCTGGTGTTGTCAGACTTCTTACTGCACTTCCTACTTCAGTTGGCAAAGACTGAGGGCTCTGTTGTACAGTACTCTCTTGTCAATAAAGAAACCTTGGTGATGGGACCTTCACCTCTGTGGCCTTATTTCATTTGCTATTCACTTAGAGGGAAAAAGGAAGCAGGGAACTAGTTATGGTCCACTTAGTCTGACATCAGCCATCAGGAAAATGTTGGAATTCTTTATTCAGGATGTGTAACGAAGTATTTTAAAAATCATATAATTTGGCAGAGTCAATGTGGTTTTCCGAAAGAGAAAGCTTGCTTGATAAATCTGTTTAAGTTTCTCCAGGATTTAACTTTAAGGATTAATAAAGAACAACCTGTAGTTAGAATGTGATAGCTTTTGACCCAGAAGCACCACGCTAAGGAAATTTGTAACTTCTGTGAAACATCAGTGGAATCAATAATTGATTTTAAGAATACATGTTGTCCTTCCAGAAAACTCTGCCCTCAATGGATAAAGGTTATGATAGCTTCTCCATGTGCAGGAATAAAGTACTGCACAGACAGGACCAGGCCATTTGGCCTTCTGAGCCTGTGTCCATCAGGATACCTAACTAAATTAAAAAACTTTCAGCCCTTGCTCCGTTTGTATCCCTCTATCGCTTCCCTATTAAAATGCATCTTAAGTGTTGCCCGATTCCATCACCTCCAATAGCAGTGCATTTCAGGCACCCACCATTCTGTGTGAAAAACTGCCCCACACACCCCTTCCCTGAACCTTCCCCTTCTCACCTTGAACCTGTGCCTTTTTGTAATTTTGATGTGGAGATGCTGACATTGGACTGGGGTAAACACAATAAGACATCTCATGGCCCTTCGGCCATCTTCATCGAAGGCCGAAGGGCCTGTTCTGTGCTGTATTGTTGTTATTGTTCTATAACACTAGGCACTCCTCACTTATTGTCCTGTGTGGGGACAACACACATCTCTTTAACCTATCTCCACTCACATTGTCTGCACCTTTAAGACTTGAATAGCTGTAAAGACTTGCATTCTAATCAGTATTCTGTAAACTGAGTGTGTGCCTTTATATGCTTTGTTTGTGATCAGAACTCCTCACTCACCTGATAAAGTTGAAAAGCCCTGAAAGCTAGCAGCGTTTGCTACCAAATAAACCTATTGGACTTTAACCTGGTGTTGTGACCTCTTTTAATTAAGGTCAAACCAAATAAACAAACTCAACTTAAATCAGGACAAAGTAAAAGGTTATTCAACATCCCCTCAGTCAACATCCTGGTGAGCTTCCTTTGTGCACACTCCAAAGCTTCCAGAACTGCATGCAGTTCACAGAAGTCTTTTGTTTGAGTGTGTAGTGGGAAAAATCACAAAGATGGCTACTTGGCATATAAAAAAAGTTACCTGGAAGAAAGATATTAAGCAGGCACAAACTTCTAACACAAACTACTCAAAACTAAAAACATCCAGGACAGATAGTTATTTAAAGTTAAGCATGCAGGAATCGGGTACTGCAGGAAGCCAGTAAAGAGTTTGAGGCACTATTAAGGACAGACCTCAGCCAATAAGGAGATTAGCCATAAATGGGAACGGGAATATACAAATGCAGGAAAACCAATTACTGTATGTCTAGACCAAGACTAAGTCATTAACAGTCACTGATAGAATGGATACATTTCCTCTATGAAATAATGCAATGCTAAATGCCAATGTCTGTATATGTCTGGTTGTAACGGTGTGTTAAACTATCAGTCCTATCCAACTATAATGATGTGTTAAATGGCTAATGTCCAAACTATCCATTGTCTGAAAGGTATAAAAATAAACCGCTCCTTTTGTACTATTGAGAGAAGGTAGCTGCCCAGTGCTGTGGTGTTCCAGTGCCTTTTTTCCATGAAGCTTAGTTAAATAAAACTGTATTGTTGCACCCCCAGCCTGACTCCAAAGTGGTAATTTCTCACAGTAAGTGTAAGGAGCAAGGTTCATCATTGTCTGATGAGATAGGCAAGTTTTTTTTGTCCTTATGGGCACAGGGGTAACAGAGTCATTAATGTCAGCCAATGATATAGGTTTACCCCTAAACAGTTCAATCAATACTAACGTATTATTTCATGGGAGTGACAGAAGCTATTTATTCACACCTTTCACAGAGCTAATTTAAAATGTGCCTTAGTTTGCAATCCTGTAATTGTTAGTATGTATCTATTTTTTCTACTTCCTGTTAATCTCTTATTAGAAACTAATGTGGATAAGGCAGTGATATCTCTTGTGGTATCAGGAAAGCTATTGATGCTACTGAAACTGAAATTATACTGGTAAAACTCAGTGATTCAAAAAGACTTCCTGTAAACCTGCTCCGTGAATTAGAATTTAAATAAAAATATAGCCAGAGATACTCAACCTACCAATTTTATAAAAGATATTGAATCATTCAGCTCCTCTACTGCAAATGGCTCTCTGTCCTGCCTGCTGCAACTAGATCTTGCAAAGATATTGAGAAGAGGAAAGTTTGTGCTGCCATGTTTACATTTTAAAATTCAACCAGTCCTCTCAAAAACCCTAACTGGATGAAACAATTTGCATTTAATTCTAACACAGCCAATGAATGAAATTAATTTACCAGCATTAAAATGAGGATCATTCTCTAAAATGGTTGAAGCTTCTTCCACCATGTCCAGGGCACTGCCTCCCTGCTGACCCCGGTGGTACGCTTGGAGAGCAGTTTCCTTCACTGTCAGTAGACAGACTTCCTTAAGATTCTCCTTATATATTCCACAACCTCCATGAACGACGATTACAGGATTCCTGGTGCACATCTTGAATATCCTACAATAAATATTTCCAAGAGATGTAATGCAATACATAACAGCAATGAAACATTTTATATATATATTAACTCAACCTAATACAGAAACATGAAGGAAATTGTGCTGATGCAGTTCACTAAGAGCTAGATTTCAGGGCAAGGCAATCTTTTTCTATCTACACATTAGGCTGGGAGACTTATCTGTTGGGATACAGGTTGGAAACTAGGACTGGAGTTTGGGGATGAGTTCTTTTAGGATAATAGTGTTGAAGGCTTAACTGTAGCCAATAAATAGGAGTCAGCCATAAGTGTCTGTGTTATCCAGGTGTTCCAAGATTGAGTATAGGTCCAGAGAAATGGCATTGTCTTCGTAACTGTTGTGGTGATAGACCAACTGTATGGATTCGGGCAATCCGGGACGCTGGAGTTGATGCACGTCATGACTAATCTTACAAAGCACCTAATGATAATGGAGGTGGTCAATTCACTCAGTGAATCCTGTTTCAGTGGGGTCAATTGACTCGCTGCTGAGGTTGAATTGAATGGAGTTTTTCTCCAAGAAAAACAGTCCTGGCCTTTCGAATCTTTATTCCCGAAATCATTCTTGTGAAGGTCTTCTGACCAGCAGAAGCAGCAATTGAGTTTGTCACTACTTACCCTCACCATTATAACTCAGTAACTTCCAAGTTTCTCAATATGTTTTAGTAATTTTCCAATGCATTCTGAAGAGGCTTGATATGGAAATCTATGAGAAACTTAAGTCTGCAATTGGAACTAAACCTGCAAGGAGAATTAGCCCACAGTTCTCCAGTTTAACTTCAATTTTTGTTTTTTTACTTTCCTGTCTTCACTGCAAGGACAGTTTCAATTGCTCATTGGAGACAGTAGAAGAGTTTCACAACAACAATTTCAGAAATCAAGAACTGTAGCTATGAGATAGATTTGAGGGGTCGGGACAGTTTTCCTTGGAGAAAAACCCCATTCAAAATTATGATTCACTGAGTGCATTGACACCAATGAAACAGGATTCACTAAGCAAATTGACTATCTCCATCATTATGGAGTGCTTCTGAAGGTTAGTCATGGCATGCACCAACTCTGGCTTCCCAGATTGCCTGGACCCACTATAGTTTGTCTCACTGCAACCGGTTCAAAGACAATGCCATCTTTCTGGCCCTACACTCAACCCTGGAACACCTGAATAACAAGGACACTTATGGCAGACTTCTATTTATTGACTATAATTAAGCCTTCAACACTCCTATCCCAACAATCTCATCTCTAAACTCCATGGCCTAGGCTTGGCTCCTCCTTTTGTGACTGGATCCTACACTCCTGAATCTGCAGACTGCCTATCCTTACTGATGCAATGTAACCTTCATGATTTTCCTCAATACCAGTGCTGTGGATGGCTGTGTTCTCAGCCCCTTATTATATTCCTTGTGCACTTATGACTATGGCCAAATTCCCCTCCAACTCAATTTTCAAGTTTGCTGATGATACTACCACAATGTGCCATATCCCCAACAATGATGAGATGAAGTACATGAAGGATATTGAGAATGTGGTGAAATGGTGCAATAACAATAATCTCTCCTGCAATATTAGTAAAACGAAGGAGATATTTGTCAACTTCAGGAAGCAGGGTGGAGATCATAACCCTGTCTACATCAATGGCAATAAAGTGGAAATAGTTGAGGGTTTCAAGTTTCTCAGTGTCCAGGATCACCAACAACCTGTCGTGGTTCGACCCCCCCGTGCCGACACTACTTTTGCAGGAGGCTAAGGAAATTTGGTTTTTCCCCTGTGACTCTCCAATTTTTACAGATGTAGGAAAGAAAGCATCCTTTCTAGATGAATCACGGTTTGGTTTGGCTCCTGCCATGATCAAGATCATAAGAAACTACAGAGTTGTGAACGGAGCCGATTCCATCATGCAAACCAACAGCTGCCTCGGAAAAGCAGCCAGCATTATTGAGGACCCCATGCGCTCCAGACATAGTCTCTTCCAGCTTCTTCTGTCAGGAAAAAGATACAAAAGCCTGAGATCATATACCAACTGACTCAGGAACAATTTCTTCTCTGCTGCCAGACTTCTGAATGGATTCACCTCATGAACTCTTTACCAGGATGTTGCCTGGTATGGAGGGCATGTCTTATGAGGAGAGGCTGAGGGATTTGAGGTTGTTTTCGTTAGAAAGGAGGCGGCTAAGAGGGGATCTTATTGAAGCATATATGATGATTAGAGGTTTAGATAGGGTGGACAGTGATAGCCTTTTTCCTAGGATGGAGAAAGCTAGCACGAGGGGACACAGCTTTAAATTAAGGGGTGATAGTTATAGGACGGATATCAGAGGTAGGTTCTTTACCCAAAGGGTGGTTCGGGAGTGGAATGCCCTGCCTGCAGCAGTTGTAGATGCGCCAAGTTTGGTGGCGTTTGAGGTTAGTTGATAAGTATATGGAAGAGAAGGGAATGGTTTAGTTTGGAGGGGCATTGCTTTTTATATTGGTCAGCGCAACATCGAAGGCCGAAGGGCCTGTTCTGTGCTGTAATGTTCTAACTTTGAGAGCACTGCTCCCTCCTCAGGTGACTCACCTGACAAAGGAGCAATGCTCCAAAAACTCGTCATTCCAAATAAACCTGTTGGACTTTAACCTTATGTTTTGAGTCTTATTAAGCTGATCTTTCTCTGCACCATAGCTACGACTGTAACACCACATTTTGCACCCTTTCCTTCTCCCCTGCGTACTCCTTGAGGTGAATTTTACCATCCTGCCCGCCACGGGAATCGGAGCAAGCAAGTGGCAAACCATATTAAGGTCTGTCAACAGACCTCGGTGGGATTTTCCAGTTTTGGGGTGAACAAGACCGGATAATTCCATCCATTTGTTTTATCTGCATAGCGTGCAAGTCACAATACTCCTCACTGTATTTTCACTGAAATAGGATTCACAGAATACGGAAACAAGAGTGTGTTTAAACACAGTAAAGCCGTTTCTCACTTACTAGATTCTCCGCTGTCACCTTTCCTTGACTGGAGTTGTCAATTCGGATTATTCACAATATTTCCTCCTTATTAACGCTCCGTCCAACAGAAAACAGTTAACGGATACTACGCGGCTCCGACCTCACGTGCTTGCACAACTACTCGCTCGATCCCTGATCTACTGCACATGCGCGGTCTATGTGGGGGCTTTGTGATCTGACGCGCATTCGTGCTCTGTGGGGGAGAGCTGACGCGCATGCGCACATATGCTCTGTCTGACCTGTCCCTACTGACGCACTTGTCCTCGCTCGCATTCTGCTGCATGCGCAGTCTGTGTGGGTGGCTTCCTGGAATTGATAAAGCTGTACTCATTCAGGCAAGTGGGGAATATGTCATTGCACTTCTGACTTGCTCCTTGTAGATGGTAGACACACTTTAGAGAGTCAGGAGTTGAATTAATTCAAGTCCTCTTTCAAAGAACTCCAGTAAATTAGTGAAATATGATTTACGTTTCATAAACCATGCTGACTTGTCAAGATTAATTTTGTTTTACTCAGTGTGCAGCTATAACCTCTAACAATTACTTTGAACATCTTCTCCATGATAGAAGTCAAGTTAACTGCCCAAATTTTCTTGTTTACTGCCTCCCTTCCTTCTGAATAGAACATAGAACAATACAGCACAAACAGGCCCTTTGGCCTACAAGTTGCGCCAATCACATCTACCAATCCACAGACCTATCCATAACCCCCTATCCTATTCTTTTCCATATACTTATCCAGAAGTCTTTTAAAAGACCCCAGTGAGTTTGCCTCAACAACCTCCAACGGCAGTCGGTTCCATTCACTCACCACCCTCTGAGTGAAAAACCTACCCCTGACATCTCCTTTGTATTTGCTTCCCTGCACCTTAAATCTGTGTCCTCTCGTAGTGACCATTTCAGCTCGGGGAAATAGTCTCTGAGAGTCCACCCTATCTATTCCTCTCAACATTTTATAAACCTCTATCAGGTCGCCTCTCAACCTACGTCTCTCCAGTGAGAAGAGTCCCAGCTCCCTCAACCTATCTTCATAAGGCCTGCCTCCCAATCCAGGCAGCATCCTTGTAAATCTCCTCTGAACTCTCTCAATAGCCTCTACATCCTTCCTATAATGAGGCGACCAGAACTGCGCACAATACTCCAACTGGGGTCTGACAAGAGTCTTATAGAGCTGCATCATTACCTCCTCACTCCTAAACTCTATTCCTCAATTAATGAAGGCCAGTACGCCTTCTTGACCACTTCCTCCACGTGCGAGGCCGATTTAAGAGTCCCATGGACCCGGACCCCGAGATCCTTCTGCTCTACAACACAGCTAAGACTCCTATCCCTTACCCCTTATATTATACTCCTTACCCCTTATATAGAAGGGTTATATTTGTTACTTTTCAATCTGATACAATCTTTCCAGGATCAAGTGAATTTTGGGACATTAACATCTAATCCTAGAAATCATAGAAACCCTATAATGCAGAAAGAGGCTATTCAGCCCATCAAATCTGCACCAACCAGAATCCCACCCAGGCCTTACCCCCATATTCCCACATATTTTACCACTAGTTCCTCTAACCTACATATCTCAGGATACTAAGGGACGATTTAGCATAGCCAGTCAACCTAACCCACAGATCTTTGGACTGAGAAGAAACTGGAACACCCAGAGGAAATCTACGTAGACACAAGGAGAATACGCAAACTCCACACAGACAGTGACTCAAGCCAGGAATCAAACTCGGGTCCCTGGAGCTGTGAAGCAGCAGAGCTAACCACTGCTACCGTACCGCCCATATCTACTGAGATTGTAGTGAGATTACTATCTCACTTACTATGTATTTTAAGATCCTGGGATGAAACCCATCAAGACTTTGAGACTTGTCAGCCCACAGCTTCATCAGTATTTTCAGTGTTGCTTCCCTAGCGATTATAATTTCACATTGTTCACCTCTCCCCTCCACCTTCCGATTTACAACTAATGATAGAATGTTTCTTGTATCCTCTGCAGTGAATATAGTAAAATATCTGTTCATCCATCATTTCTTTATTTAAGATTAACTCCTCATTCTCATTTTCAAGAGGACCAACACTCACTTTATTTGCTCTTTTCCTGTTTAAATACCTGCAGAATCTTTTGTACAAATTGGTCAAATATGAGGATTGGAATGCAGTGGAATAACAGAGGTCAGGGGAGATTGGGAGGGGAGAGAGTGGAAAAGAGAAGAGAGGATGGAGCGATGTGGGAGATGGTGGAATGGGTCCTGACTCTTACAATCTGTACAATGCAGATGGAGGTTATGCAGCCCATCATGTCTGCACTAGCTCTCTAACAGAGCATGCTACTCTATCCCTGTCATCCACGTATTTACCCCACTCATTCCTTCTAACCTACACATCTTGAGACTGTGGGAGGAACCTGGAAAAACCTGGTGGAAACCAACACACATACTCTGAGAATGTACAAACTCCACACAGTTACCAAAGGCCAGAATTAAACCTGGGTCCCTGGCACTAAGGTAGTGTCACCATTGTGCCATCCTGTCTCAAAACATGAACTCTCTTTCCCTTTCCACAGATGTTACATTCCAACCATTATTTTGTAAATTGAATTTGTCTTTATATGCCCTGTTTGTGAACAGAAGTCCCACTTACCTGATGAAGGTTCAGCACCTCGAAAGCTAGTGGCTTGTGCTACCAAATAAACCTATTGGACTTGAACCTGGCATTGTGAAACTTCTTATTGAACATGTGTAATACAGACAGAGTCCAACAGATGATGTTGCTGCAGATTTGTTTTGCTCAGGAGTGTAATTAAGATCCTGTCCATTTGTGAGTGACTGATAATAGTGTCTGTCTGTGTGGACTAACACAGGAGATTGCTAAATGTATCTGTAAGTGCAGAGACTATTTAATATAGGTAGCATCCAAGATTGCTAAGGGTGTCTATGTGTGAATGGTGTATAAGAAAGATGGAGACCAATGATGTGTGTAATAAAAACAAAGAATGCTGGAAAACCTCAGCAAGTCTGGCAGACAGTGAGAAGAGAAAAACAGAGTTAACAGCTGGAACTTTCCAGCTGTTCATGACTCACTGCCAGCAAGAATGGAGAATTCGGCATCTAGCAGGACCAAAAAATCCCAGATACAGGCAACGTTGGCGAATCCAGCCCAACATTTCAAAATTTATTGAGTGTTCCACTGTTCTTTGCATTATTTCAGTCTCTGTAGTATTTTAAGTCATAACACAACATAGAAACAGGCCTTTCTAACCATGTCTATGCTGACCATCAAATATCAGTCTGTACTCATCACATTTACCAGCACTTGGACCATAGCTTACTAGGCCTTGGCAATTTAAGTGCTCATCTAGTTGCTTCTTGTGAGAGTCCCTGCCTCTACCACTTTCTCAGGCAGCACATAACTTATTTCCACCATCCTCTGGGTAAAAAATATTTCCTCAGATCCCCTCGTAACCACTTATTCCTCACCTCTGCCCTTGGGAAAAGGTTCTTACAATCTACTCTATCCATGCTCTTCATAATTTTGTCCACCTCTATCAGATTGCCCCCTCAATCTCCAGGGGAAACAAACCCAGGAGTGGCATGGTAGCACAATGGTTAATCCTGCTTCGGGGTTCAATTCCAGCTTTGTGTGACTGTGCAAACTCCACGCAGACATTCTCCCTATGTCTGAGTGGATTTCCTCTGGGTGCTCTGGTTTCCTCCCAAGGTACAAAGTTGTGCAGATTAAGTGGATTGGTGACGCTAAATTGCCCCTTAATGTCCAAGATGTGTAGATTAGATGGATTAGCTGTGCTGAATGTGTGGGGTTATAGAATCATAGAGACATAGTCATAGGGGTTTACAGCATGGAAACAGGCTCTTCGCCCCAACTTGTCCATGCCACCCAACTCCTATATTCAAATTTCTGGCCGATGAAACCAAGCATGCCAAATATCATCTTCACCACTCCGTCCACCTGTGACTCCACTTTCAAGGAGCTATGAACATGTATCCCTAGATCTCTTTGTTCTATAACTCTTCCTAATGCCCTACCATTAACTGAGTAAGTCCTGCCCTGCTTCAATCTACGAAAATGCATTACCTCGCATTTATCTAAATTAAACTCCCTCTGCCATTTGTCAGCCCACTGGCCCAATTGATCGAGATCCATGAGGGGGTTATGGAGAGAATTATTAGGGATAGGATTTATAGTTATTTAGAGAGAAATGAATTGATTGGGGATAGTCAGCATGGTTTCGTGAAGGGTAGGTCATGCCTTACTAACCTCATTGAGTTTTTTGAGAAAGTGACCAGAGAGGTGGATGGGGGTAAGGCGGTTGATGTAGTATATATGGACTTTAGTAAGGCGTTTGATAAGGTGGCCCATGGAAGACTTCTACAGAAAATGCAGATGCGTGGAATAGAGGGTGATTTAGCTAATTGGATTAGGAATTGGCTGGCAGATAGAAGACAGAGGGTGGTGGTTGATGGGAGATATTCATCGTGGAGTTCGGTGACGAGTGGTGTGCCTCAGGGGTCTGTTTTGGGGCCCCTGCTGTTTGTAATTTTTATAAATGATCTGGATGAGGGTATTGAGGGATGGATCAGTAAATTTGCAGATGACACTAAAGTCGGTGGAGTGGTTGATAGTGAAGAGGGGTGTTATAGTTTAGAGTGACTTGGACAAGTTGCAGAGCTGGGCCGAGAGGTGGCAAATGGAGTTTAATGTGGAAAAGTGTGAGGTAATGCACTTTGGCAGGAATAATAAATGTGTAGAGTATAGGCTAATGGTAGGATTCTTAATAGTGTTGATGAACAGAGGGATCTTGGTGTATTTGTGCATAGATCCCTGAAAGTAGGCAGTCAAGTCGATAAGGTTGTTAAGAAGGCAGATGGAGTCTTAGCTTTTATTGGTAGGGGGATTGAATTTCGGAGCCGCAACGTCATGTTGCAACTGTACAAAACTCTAGTGCGGCCGCACGTGGAGTATTGTGTGCAGTTCTGGTCCCCACATTATAAGAAAGATGTGGAGGCATTGGAGAGGGTACAGAGGAGGTTCACCAGGATGTTGCCTGGTATGGAGGGCAGGTCCTATGAAGAGAGGTTGAAGGATTTGAGGTTGTTTTCGTTAGAAAGGAGGCGGCTAAGAGGGATCTTATTGAAGCATATAAGATGATTAGAGGTTTAGATAGGGTGGACAGTGATAGCCTTTTTCCTAGGATGGAGAAAGCTAGCACGAGGGGACACAGCTTTAAGTTAAGGGGTATGAGTTATAGGACGGATATCAGAGGTAGGTTCTTTACTCAGAGTGATTAGGGAGTGGAATGCCCTGCCTGCAGCTGTTGTAGATGCGCCAAGTTTGGTGGCGTTTAAGAGGTTAATTGATTAGTATATGGAAGAGAAGGGAATGGTTTAGTTTGGAGGGGCATTGCTTTTTATTTTGGTCGGCACAACATCGAAGGCCGAAGGGCCTGTTCTGTGCTGTAATGTTCTATATCTATATCTATATTCAGTGGGGAGGAGGGCCTGGGTGAGAGACTCTCCACTGAAGGGATTGTATGATTCTGTTCAGTAACTCATAGTTGAATTACTTTATTTTAAAGGATATGGAATATGTGGATTGAATGTATTTGCAGAGTAAAAGGCCCTTTGGCTCATTGTGTCTGTGGCAGCCATCAAGCACCTATCTATTCTAAACCCATTTTCCAGTGCTTCGTTTGTTACTAAGGTGTAATGATGTTTCAAGTGCTCATCTAAATACTTCTTAAATGTTTTCAGGGTTCTTACCTCTCCTACCCTTTCAAGGAATGACTTCCGAATTGCCACCACCCTCTCCACAAATCTCCTCTAAATCTGCTGCCCCTTGTTATCGGACAAAACATTTTATGAAATTGGGTACACAATATGGAAGCAGACTAAAATTGCACTCAGAACCTCCCCACTAAAGATCACAAAGGAACAGACATAGACGAGCAGACAAAGACATGCTTTTAGAATACAAATGAGGGCTAGCACACAAAGGGAACCGGACAGGATGGCACCTACAGGAACTAAATTGAAAAGTACACCTCCATCCCACCAAATCAGCAACTCTGACCTAATCAAGTAACCCTCTACGGAGTCACCTAAAGATTAGCATAACTAAGGAAGCATCCCTAGCCCCTGAAACTTCCTGAGAATAGTTAAACACCCGTTGTTCAAACCCTGGAGATTCTAAACCATACGATTAACACACACTTAAACCCATCGTTACAATACTTGAAGACATTGAAACAGGTTGAAAGTTGAATACCGTAAATAAAACATTAGCATTTGAATTGTACAATGTATCGAAGTTCAGGTATAACTGTAGCCCATTGCGGCGGGTCTTTAGAGTGCTTTCGGGACAATTTGGTTTGTATATCCTGACTGCATCTATGTCAACGTTAAAATAAAGCTGCACCATTGTTGAACTTGACCCTGAAGTGTGATCATATGATCATGATTTGACCACTCGCGCTAACAACCTCATCTTAAATCTGTGCTCCAGTTGTTGACCCCTCAACTAAGGGGAAAGGTTTCCTCCCATCTATGTCATTTTGTACATCTCTAGCATCTTCCCTTCTGCCTTTCCTTCTCTGAGGAAAACACCCCAGCCTAACCAATCTCTCTCCATAACTGAAACACTCCAGTCCAGTCAACATACTGGTGAATCTCCTTTTCTCTCTTTCCAGTGCAGTCACATCTTTTCTGTAGACGACCAGAATTGCATTTGGTACTCAAGCTGTGGCTTATTGAGCATGTTATACAGTTCCAACATGATTTCCTTTATTCTTCAATTCTATGCCTTGGCTAATAAAGGCATATGCTTTCTTAACCACTTCTCTGTTGTCTTCAGAGAACTTTGGACGTGCACCCCAAGGTCCCTCTGGCCCTCTGTACTTCCTGGCATCATACCATTCATTGTGTATTCCCTTGCATTGTTAGTCCTCCCAAAATGCTTCAAACTTTCTAGGGTTAAATTCTTTTGCCACTGATCTGCTCATGTGACCAGCCGTGAATATCATCCTTTAATTTAAAGATTTCCTCCTTGCTATTTACCACACAATTTTCATATGATCTGCAAACTTGCTAATCAAACCTATCACATTCATGTCCAGATTATTACTGTTCACTCCAAACAGCAAGGGAAGAGCACTTATCATTGTGGTACACCATGAGACACAAGCTTCCAGTCAGAAAATCACCCTTCGATCAACGTCCTCAGCCTCCAGCCACGAAGGTAATTTTGGATCCAATTTGCCAAATTGTCTTGGACCCCATGGGTTCTTAGTGTCTTCATCAGTCACCCATGCAGAACCTTATCAAAAGCCTGACTGGAGTCTGTCAACTGTACTGCCCTCATCTACACACCTAGTCATCTCCTTAAAAAGCTCAGTCAAAGTTGTTGGACACGATCGCCCCTGATAAAGTCATGCTGACTATTCTTGATTAACATTGGCCTTTCTAAGTGGAGATTAATTTTGTCCCTCAGAATCTTTTCCAATCATTTATCTACCACTGATGTTGTACCCACTGGCCTCTAATTATCTGGACTTTGTTTCTTGAACAATGGGACCATTCCTCTAGTGCCTGTCCTGTGGCCAGAGGGGATTTGAAAATTAATGCCAGAGCCCTGCAATCTCCTCCCTTGCAACTGAGGATACATCTAATCTGAGCCTGGGACTTAATACATTTTTTAAGCCCACTCAAACCATTCCTCCCTCCTCAGTGATAATTTGTGCAATTAGATCACAGTCCCCCTTCCTGCTTTCCATATCTACATTGTCCTTCTCCTTAGTGAATTCAGAAAGAAAATACTTATTTAAGATCTCAGCATATACATCTTTTTGCTTCACATACAGATTGCCACTCGGCTGAAGTGTAGGGCCTCCAGGGTGGCATTCTCTGGGCTGCTGCCGAAGCCCGGGACTGATAGGGTTAGGAAAAATGAGTTACTACAACTGAATGTGTGGTTGAGGGATTGGTGTAGGGCAGAGGGTTTCCAATTCATAGACCATTGGGAAGTATTCATGAGGGAGGGGCATCTATACAAGAGGGATGGGGAACAGTTGTCTGGGAAGGGCACCCATATTTTAGCTGGGAGGTTAGCCGGAGTGTTCCGGCAGGGTTTAAACTAATATGGAGGGGGGGATGGGGAGACAGGGGGAATTAGGAGTGGGAGAGAGATGGGTAAGTCCAGATGGCAGGAAGGAGGGTCAGAGAGGGCCTGAGGGTCTTCAGTGCATGTGTTTTAACGCGAGGAGTGTGACTGGCAAAACAGATGAACTGAAAGCAATAATGTTCACGAGGAAGTTAGAAGTGATGGCGGTGACTGAGACGTGGTTAAAGGAGGGGCAGGACTGGCAATTGAATATCCCAGGGTACAAGTGTTTTAGGCATGATAGAGGTGGTTTGAAGAGAGGAGGGGGAGTGGCGTTATTAGTTAAGGATCACATCATAGCAGTGCAGAGGGAGGGTGGTATGGATGATTTAGGAATTGAGTTGCTATCGGTGGAGTTGAGGAATAGGAAGGGAGAGGTTACTATGTTGGGTGTGTTCTACAGACCGCCCAACAGCCCATGGGCCGTGGAAGAAGGGATATGCTGGGACATTTTAGATAAGTGTAGGAAGAATAGGGTGGTTGTAGTGGGAGATTTCAATTTCCCTGGGGTAGATTGGAAGGTGCCCAGAGCAGATGGTGTGGACGGGGAGGAATTTATACGGTGTGTTTTGGAAGGGTCCTTGGAGCAGTATGTGGATAGCCCGACTAGAGAGGGGGCTATACTGGACTTGGTTCTGGGGAATGAGCCAGGGCAAGTGGTTGACGTTGTAGTAGGAGAGCATGTGTCAACTAGTGACCACAACTCTGTCTGCTTTAGGATATTAATGGAAAAAGATGAAGCCTGCCCTAAAGGGAGGGTGTTAAACTGGGGGAGGGCTAGATACAGCCGGATTAGGCAGGATCTTAAGAATACCAATAGGGATAAGCTGTTCGAGGGTAGGTCGACGCAGTACGTGTGGGAGTCTTTCAAGGGAAAACTAAAATCTTTGCAGGAAAGACATGTGCTGGTAAGGAGGAAGGATGGGAAAGGTAGGATTAGAGAACCGTGGGTTACTAGGGATATCGAGGACTTGGTCAGGAAGAAGCGGGAGGCGTACGTTAAATCTAGGCAACTGGGGACAGAGACAGTGCTGGAAGAATATAGAGACTGTAGACGGGATCTTAAAAGGGGTGTCAGAAAAGCAAAAAGGGGCCACGATATGGCTTTGGCAGGTAGGATTAAGGAAAATCCTAAGGCATTTTATTCCTATGTAAGGAGCAAAAGGATGGTTAGAGGGAAGATTAGACCTCTCAGGGACAGAGGAGGGGAACTATGCTTAGAGCCTGAGGGAATGGGGGAGATCCTGAATGAATACTTTGCGTCGGTATTCACGTGGGAGAGGGGCCTGATGTCGGATGCTGGCTTTGAGGAATTTGAGGACCAGTTAAAAGAAATATCCATTACAAGGGAAGAGGTGTTGGGGCTTTTAGAACATAGAACATAGAACATTACAGCACAGAACAGGCCCTTCGGCCTTCGATGTTGCGCCGACCAATATAAAAAGCAATGCCCCTCCAAAACTAAACCATTCCCTTCTCTTCCATATACTTATCAACTAACCTCTTAAACGCCACCAACCTTGGCGCATCCACAACTGCTGCAGGCAGGGCATTCCACTCCCGAACCACCCTTTGGGTAAAGAACCTACCTCTGATGTCCATCCTATAACTATCACCCCTTAATTTAAAGCTGTGTCCCCTCGTGCTAGCTTTCTCCATCCTAGGAAAAAGGCTATCACTGTCCACCCTATCTAAACCTCTAATCATCTTATATGTTTCGATAAGGTCTCCTCTTAGCCGCCTCCTTTCTAAGGAAAACAACCTCAAATCCCTCAGCCTCTCCTCAAGACCTGCCCTCCATACCAGGCAACATCCTGGTAAACCTCCTCTGTACCCTCTCCAATACCTCCACATCTTTCTTATAATGTGGGGACCAGAACTGCACACAATACTCCAAGTGCGGCCGCACTAGAGTTTTGTACAGTTGCAAAATGACGTTGCGGCTCCGAAATTCAATCCCTCTACCAATAAAAGCCAAGACTCCATATGCCTTCCTAACAACCTTCTCGACCTGACTGCCTAAAGGCAGCATAAAGCCTTATAAAGCTCTGGGGCCTGATGGCATTTACCCCAGACTGCTAAGGGAGGTGAGAGATGACATTGCTGATCCTCTGACGCAAATCTTTGTCTCTTCTTTGGACACAGATGAGGTCCCAGAGGATTGGAGGATAGCAAATGTAGTACCGTTGTTTAAAAAGGGTCAGAGGGATAACCCAGGGAACTATAGGCCGGTGAGCTTGACTTCAGTTATAGGTAAGCTAATGGAGAGGATTCTCAGGGACAGGATGTATGAGCATCTGGAGCGCTGCGATCTGATCAGGGATATGCAGCATGGCTTCGTTAAGGGGAGGTCGTGCCTTACGAATCTAGTGGAATTTTTTGAAGAGGTGACAAAAACGGTTGATGAAGGGCAAGCCGTTGATGTCGTCTACATGGATTTCAGTAAGGCGTTTGACAAGGTTCCCCATGGTAGGCTGATTAAAAAGGTGAAGGCACATGGGATACAGGGCCAGGTATGTAGATGGGTTGAGAACTGGCTTGGGAGGAGGAGACAGCGGGTAGTAGTGGAAGGCTCTTTTTCCAACTGGAGATGTGTCACTAGAGGTGTGCCACAGGGCTCAGTACTAGGACCTCTTCTACTTGTGGTTTATATAAATGACTTGGAAGAGGGGGTAGGTGGTGTGATCAGTAAATTTGCTGATGACACTAAGATGCTTGGACTGGCAGGAACTGAGGAGCAGTGCCAGGCAATACAACAGGACATAGATAGGCTGGTAGATTGGGCAGATAGATGGCAAATGGAATTTAATCCGGATAAATGTGAGGTGATGCATTTTGGCTGGAAAAATGTAGCGGGGAGTTATAGGATAAAAGGTAAAACTATCCGGAGTATAGAGATGCAGAGAGACCAGGGGGTGCAAGTTCACAAGTCTCTGAAGGTGTCAGTACAGGTGGAGAATGTGATAAAGAAAGCGTATGGTATGTTAGCCTTCATAGGAAGAGGTATAGAATACAAGAGTAGGAGTCTAATGTTGCAAGTGTATAGAACATTGGTTAGGCCTCATCTGGAGTACTGCGTCCAGTTCTGGTCGCCTTACTACTGGAAGGATGTGGAGGCCCTGGAGAGAGTGCAGAGGAGATTTACCAGGATGCTGCCTGGTATGGAAAGGCAGATTATGAGGAAAGATTGAACGCACTGGGGTTGTTTTCCCTTGAAAGACGTCGGCTGAGAGGGGATCTATATAAGGTATATAAGATTATGAGGGGTATAGATAGAGTAAATGGTGGTAAGCTTTCTCCACCATTACAAAAGGATAGAACGAGGGGTCACGGCCTTAGGGTGAGGGAGGCTATGTATAAGACGAATATTAGAGGCCAGTTTTTCACACAAAGGGTAGTGGGGGTGTGGAATGCACTGCCGAGTAAGGTGGTGGGAGCAGGCGCGCTAGGGTTGTTTAAGGGTCTCTTGGACAGCCACATGAGCGGTCTGCAGATAGAGGGATATAGTAGGACTGTTTAAATATCCTATTTGTTTCCACAGGATGTTCGGTCCACCTTGTTGACCAACAAGGGCATGCATGCGGCAGGTCGTGCGAGAGCTGCTCTTGGATGTTGCTTCAGGAGTTGCCTAGTGCTTCATGTCGTTAGTGTATGCTTAAACTGGACCATCTGATGGGCACCATGACAGCTCAGGGACTATCGCTGTGCAGACACATGGATTTGGGCCTGTGTCTGCGGGAGTTTGCGCGTTCTCCCCGTGGTTGCGTGGGTTTTCTCCAGGTGCTCCGGTTTCCTCCCACATCCCAAAAATGTGCTCTTAGGCTGATTGGGTAACAAATTGGTCCCTATATGTCATTAAGACGTTAGGTGGGCTCGTTGGGCCGAAGGGCCTGTTTCCGGTGCTGTGTTGTTCTTTGTTCTTTGTTCTCTCCCTATTCTTTCCCTGGTCATCCTCTTGCCCTTAATATATTCTAAAATGCCTTGGAACTTTCCATTATCTTGTTCATCAATGTTTTTTCATGTTCCCTCTTTGCTGTCCTCATTGCTTCTTTAAGTCTGCCCCTGCACTTTCTATACTCCTCTAGAGCATTCGCTGTTTTGAGCTCCCTGTAACTGCCATATGCCTTCCTTTTTTTTCCCTACCCAATCCTGTATTTTCTTTGATATCCAGGGTTCTCAGGTCTTGTTGGTCTCATCCTTTACCTTCACAGGAACGTGATGGCTTTGTGCACTTTTTATTTCCTTTTTGCATGACCCCCACTGCTCTGATGTAGATTTTCCTATATGTAGCTGCGCCCAATCCACTTTGGCCAGATCCTATCTTATTCTATTAAAAAGAGCTTTCCCCCTGTTCAGAATTTCCAGTTCATCTTTGTCCTTTTCCATATCTATCTTAAATCTTATTGAGTTACGATCACTATAACCGAAATGCTGACACCTTGAATACCTACCTGGCTCCATTCCCTAAAATTATATCCAGTATCACCACTTTCCTTGTCAGACTTTTTACATGTTGCCTCAAAAAGCTCTTCTGGATGCATATTCCAAGGTCCAGGACTACGTGCTGAAGCTTGGGCCAGCCGCCATAAAGGCACGATGGGGAAAGGCCACACAATAAGGCCTTTTAATGGAGGCGTTCCGAGGGCCCAGGATCTGCAGAATGCCCTCGACCTGTGTAACTGTGTACCAATCTCAGCAATAACAGCACACAGTAATTTTTGAGGCATGTATATAGTTTTAAATATTGAAATGAAATAATTGTAATTTGTATAGAACTGTAAAAGCATAGACTGTAATTTGTATAGAAAATATTTTATTTTGCTTTGTTTACAAGTCTACATGTCAATAAATTGCAATGTTATAATTGAGATTTTTATGAATAAAGTATATTTTTGGAAAAAAAATTGATTCTTTACATCACCACCTCCTCTTTTACATCACTCATCACCACCCCCTCCAGCCCCCATCTGCCCTGAAGATTCTACGCCCTGGAATATTGAGCTGCCAGTCCTGCCCCTCCTCAATCATGTATGAAAGCAATAATATCATACTCCCATATGTTAATCAATGCCTTCAGTTAGTCTGCATTACCCATAAGACTCCTGATATTAAAATAAATGCCATGGAACATTGCCATATTCTTTTGGGCCTTAACATGTCTCTCTTTGCTTGGTCTTCCAGACTGACTTGGTTCTTCTATATTTTGCTGTGTATCACCCCTCACTGAGTATCCACGGTTATCCACCCAGTCTGAACTCCCCCTGCAACAGCACTAGCAAACTTCCCTGCAAGGAAGTTGGTCCAATTCTGGTTCAAGTGCAAACAACCTGATTTGTAGAGATCGCACCTTGCCCAGAAATGGGTCCAGAAAAGGAATCTAAAGCCCTCTCTTACACCATCTCTTCAACCACACAGTGATCTATCTTATTCCTATTCTCACCAGTAGATGTCACTTGGAGTAGTCGTAGATGATAACCTTTGAGGTTCTGCCTTTTAGCCTGCTCCTAGCAGACTAATTTCTTGATGCAGGACCTCAGACCTATGTTATTGGTACAAATGTGAACTATGACCTTTAACTGTTCACCCTTCCCCTTCAGAATGCTCTGCAGCCATTCAGTGACAATCCTTGACCCTGGCACCAGGGAGGCAACTTTCCATCCTGGAGTCACATATGCAGCTGCAGAAATGCTGATCTGCACCCCTCATTACTGCTATATTACTATTGCTGTTCCACTCTTACTCCTCCCATCTTGTGCAGCTGAGCCATGCACAGTTTTGTGAACTTGATTGTGACTAAACTTGTGATGTAGAGATGCCGGCGTTGGACTGGGGTAAAGTTTTACAACACCAATTTTAAATCCAACCAATTTATTTGATAGTAAATCCGTGAGCTTTCGACGCTATGCGCCTTCGTCAGGCAAATGCAGTGTTCTGATCTGCAGAGGCACTCATATCCACACAGACAGTTACAGATTGCTGATTAAAATGCGACCAAACTCCCCAGAGGAACCCTCACTCACTGTTTTCCAACATAGAAAAATGTTTCTTGAGTGGGATGTACCCTGAGGCTTTCCTAATTACCTGCCTTCCCTCTTCTTCTGACTGGTGGTCACCCATTCCTCTCAGACTACATTTCCTTAAGCTTTGGGATGACCATGGCCAAAAATGTGCCCATCTGTGAACCAACAAAGAGAGTTTGTTACGACTGTTAGTTTCTGTGACATAACAGGTAGAAAAACACAGCTAAAGGTAGGAAGTATAAATAATGCAGAGAACATCCAACAGAGATGATTGAATTTGTGGGTCATGTGTAATACAGCGAGAGTGCAACAAGATGACATTTACAATCTGACTGTGAGTGGACAGAATAAACAGAGCAATTGCAAAAGATATGTGTGTGTCAAAATTGTAATATACAGGGAGTGCAGAAGAAGGAGATTATAATATGCAGAGGGTGCAGGAGATGGAGATTGTAACATATGGAGAGTGTAATATACAGAGAAGGTAGGAGATGAAGATTGTAAAGCAGAGAATGCAGGAAATCAAAATTGTAATACAGAGAATGCAAGAGTTCATAGAACAGTGCAGTACAGGTCCTTCGGCCCTCGATGTTGCCAATTTTATGACCCTCTATCCTAAACTATTCCAATGCTATCCATATGCATGTCCACTGCCCATTTGAACGCCCTTAAACTTGAGTCCACAACTGCTGCAGGCAGGGCATTCCACGCCCTTACTACCCTCTAGCATTTGTCCTATAACTACCACCCCTTAATTTAAAGCCATGTCCCCTTGTGGTATCCATCTCCATCCGAGGAAAAAGGCTCTCACTATCCACCCTATCTAACCCTCTGATCATCTTATATGTCTCAATTAAGTCACCTCTTAGCCTTCTCTCTAATGAAAATAACTTCAAGTCCCTTAGCCTTTCCTCATAAGACCCACCCATCATACCAGGCAACATCCTGGTAAACCTCCTCTGCACCCTTTCCAATGTCTCCACATCTTTCCTGTAATGTGGTGACCAAAACTGTACACAATACTCCAAGTGCGGCTGCCCCAGAGTTTTGTACAGTTGCAACATGACACCTCGGCTCCGAAATTCAATCCCTCTACCAATAAATACTAACACACTATACGCCTTCTTAACAACCTTATCAACTTGAGTACCAACTTTCAGAGATCTGTGCACCTGTACACTGAGATCTCTCTGCTCATCTACACTACTAAGAGTCCTACTATTCACCCTACATTCTGTGCACATATTACTCTTACCAAAGTGAGTCACTTCACACTTTTCCACATTAAACTCCATTTGCCACTTCTCGGCCCAGCTCTGCAATTTACCTATGTCCCTCTGCAAACTGTAACATCTATCCTCACTGTCTACAACTCCTCCGACTTTGGTGTCGTCAGCAAATTTACTAATCCATTCCTCTACACCCTCATCCAGGTCATTTATAAAAACAACAAACAACAGTGGCCCCAAAACAGATCCTTGAGGTACACCACTAGTAACTAAACTCCAGGTTGAATGTATCCCATCAACCACCACCCTCTATCTTCTATCAGCTAGCCAATTCCTAATCCAAGTTGCTAAATCTCCCTCAATCCCATGCACCTGCATTTTCTGCAGTTTAAGATTATAATACAGAGAGTGCAGGAGATTGAGATTGCAGTAGCAAGAGTGTGTAGGCAATTGATATTGTAGTAGTAAGGGGAGCAGAACAGCGACGCTGATTGACTGTTTCAGGTAAGATTTGCATAGGCACAGTCACCGCTACCAGAAGGTAATTTGTAGATGAACTGTTGTAATGGGACAATTGTGCAATAGCGAGAGAGTGCAAGCTATTGATATTGTAATATTGAGGACAGCAGAGTAGTGATGTTGATTGGCTGTTTCAGGTAAGATTGATGTGTTGATGCTGGTGTTGGAGTGGGGTAAACACAATAAGAAGGCTCACAACACCAGGTTGAAGTCCAACAGGTTTATTTGGTAGCAAAAGCTGCCAGCTTTCGGAACGCTGCCCCTTTGCCCTTCCAGGAGCAGCACTCTGAAAACTAGTGACTTTTGCTACCAAATAAACCTGTTAGACTTCAACCTGGTGTTATGATACTTCATCCTCAAGTAAGATTTGCATAGGTGCAGTCACTGCTGCTAGAAGGTGATGTGGGGTTGCTGCTGTTGGACTGGGGCAGGCATAGTAAATAATCTCACAATACCAGTTAAAGTCCAACAGGCTTATTTGGTTTCACGAGCTTCTACCTGTCCCAAGTGTTGTAGAACATAGAACATTACAACGCAGAACAGGCCCTTCGGCCCTCGATGTTGCGCCGACCAATTAGGAACAAGCAATGACCCTCCAAACTAAACCATTCCCTTCTCTTCCACATACTTATCAACTAACCTCTTAAACGCCACCAAACTTGGCGCATCTACAACTGCCGCAGGCAGGGCATTCCACTCCCGAACCACACTTTGGGTAAAGAACCTACCTCTGATATCCGTCCTATAACTATCACCCCTTAATTTAAAGCTGTGTCCCCTCGTGCTAGCTTTCTCCATCCTAGGAAAAAGGCTATCACTGTCCACCCTATCTAAACCTCTAATCATCTTATATGTTTCAATAGGTCTCCTCTTAGCCGCCTTCTTTCTAACGAAAACAACCTCAAATCCCTCAGCCTCTCTTCATAAGACCTGCCCTCCATACCAGGCAACATCCTGGTAAACCTCCTCTGTACCCTCTCCAATGCCTCCACATCTTTCTTATAATGCGGGGACCAGAACTGCACACAATACTCCAAGTGCGGCCGCACTAGAGTTTTGTACAGTTGCAACATGACGTTGCGGCTCCGAAATTCAATCCCCCTACCAATAAAAGCTAAGACTCCGTATGCCTTCTTAACAACCTTATCGACTTGATTGCCAACTTTCAGGGATCTATGCACACATCCACCCAGATCCCTCTGTGGAGGATCAGTCTGGCCACACTGTCATGGAATATTCCAAGTAGTTGGATCATACCACAGCATTTGTCCTTCGTGGAGAAATTTTTACAGAAACACACCTTTGACCACATTGCAATCAAGCAGTGATCAGTCCGTAAAGCCCTTGAGCGCTGAGAGAAAAGGAAATGATAGATTCTATTGGATGATTCACTGACTGTCAGCATCATCTTGCAGCATGCCTCGTCAGCAGAACTCACAAAGAAGCACCAGGACCTGGTTTCGCTGACGGTGAGAATGGCACTTCCTATCAGATCCTTCATGCATGCTTGACGTTTCAATATCATCACATGCTACCCTTGAAGTGGCTGTGCGTGGGGGTGATGAGATGGTCGCATACTTCCTTGTGGAATGTGCCTTTGCAAAGAACGTCTGGAGGGAGTTGTAGTGGTAGTTGTCGAGGTTCATTCTGAGCAACTCAGTGGTGCAGGACTCTGTGCTCCACGGGCTATTTCCAAGGACGTACACTGAGACAAATATCAACTGCTGCTGGAGGGTCATCAACTCAAGGAAGGACGCACTTTGGTCCACCAGAAACTTGCTGAGCTTCTAGTAGATTTGTCTTTGGCCGAATATTGCAGACTGGCACATTCCAAGTCCAGGACCACGTGCTAAGGGATGCTGTTAAACTTGGGGCAGCTGTCGCAAAGGCACAATAGGGAAAGGCCACCGTTTAAAGCCTTTCAACCAAGGAAAATTGAGGGGCTACTAATGTAGCTCTCAGACTGTGTAACCATGTGCTAATCTATAAAACAAACAGCACACAGTGAAACGTGATGACTGTATATAGTTTGAAGAACTGAACTGTAATAAATGTAATGTCTTGTAACTGAGCACTGTAAAATATTGTAAATATGACTGGTCTTTTTTTACACTGTTGTAATTATCAGAAATGTTGTTATGGCAATGGTTTATTTCAGAATATTTATGAATAAAGTATGTTTTTGAAATTAAAAAAAATGATAATATGAGCTTTTGGAGCATTGCCCTTTCATCAGGTAAGTGAAAAGTTTGGTTCACAAACAGGGCATATACAGACACAAGCTTAAGGTGGTTTGTGGAGGACCTGTTGTGAAGGGAGAGGTTTGTAATAACGAGAGAGTGGAGTGATATTGTAATAGTGAGGACAGCAGAGCAGTATGCTGATTGGCTGTTTCAGGCAAGATTTGCATAGCTGCAGTCACTGCTACCAGAAAGTGGTTTGAAAATCACTGAGGTTACACTGAGGCTTACTTAATTTTTTTTATTGCAGCATCTTGACTTTTGACTAAGTTGCAAATGAGATCAAGCCTTCGAGGAGGAGCTATACCTACTCCAATCAGCATGGATCATGTAGATCAAACCCAAGACATGAGGTGAGAGCCCTGTGTTGTCAGCTTGGATTGCAAATCTCTCAACTTGTTGGGATTCTGAATTGGATTTGATTTGATTGTATTGAATTGGAATAAAGTATTAAAAAAAATTGTCATCCTGTGCTTAGTTGAAGGCATTAGGTTTTATTTTTAGCTTCATTTGAAGCAATTTTGAAAATGGCATCTTGGCCTTTTAGCAAAGATACAAATGAGATCAAGCTTGGAGGAGGTGCAATGCCTACTTCTGTTTTGTTAACTTGGATTGGGAATGTGAGCTTGGATCAGGAATGCCTCAACTTGTTGGGACTCTGAACTGGATTTGATTTGGTTGGATTGAATTGGAATAAAGAATAAAAAGAAAAATCAACCTTAAAAGTTGTAGTATTGATGTGCTGTGTGAAGTTATTAGGTTACATTTTAGCTTCATTTGAAACAGTTTTTAAAAGTGGCTTTTTGGCCTTTTCACTAAGATGCAAATGAGATCAAGTCTTGGAGGAGGAACAAGCAGTCAGCTCGGATCATGTGGATCAAGCTCAAGACAGGAAATGAGACCCCGTCTTGTCAGCTGCATGTGGAGATGCCAGCATTGGACTGGGTAAATACAGTAAGAAGCCTTACAACACCAGCTTAAAGAGCAACCAGTTTATTTGATAATAAATCCACAAGCTTTCTGGGTTTGCCCCTTCATCAGGAGAGTGGAGAATTCTGGTCTCAAACAGGGCATATAAAAGGCACTCACAGTATACAGAATACTGATTAGAATGTGAGTCTTTACAGCTAACCTACTATTCAAGTCTTAAAGATGCAGACAATGAGTGGAAGTAGCATCAGGCACAGGCTAAAGAGATGTATATTGTCTCCAGACAGGACAATAAGTGAGATTTTCCAAGTTCAGGCAAGTCACGAGGGTTACAGATACAGTGATATGAACCCAAGATCCCTATTGAGGCCGTCCTCATGTGTGCGGAACTTGGCTATCAGTCTCTGCTCAGCGACTCTACACTGTTGTGTGTTGTGAAGGCTGCCTTGGAGAACATTTACCCAAAGATCAGAGGCCAAATGTCTGTGACCGCTGAAGTGTTCCCCAACAGGAAGGGAACCGTCTTAGACCTCTTCGGTCTCTGATCTAAAAGGTCATTTACATTAATGATTTGGAGGAGAATTTAGGAGGCATGATTAGTAAGTTTGCAGATGATACCAAGATTGGTGGCATAGTAAACAGTGAAGAATGTTAGCTAGGATTGCAATGGGATCTTGAACAACTGGGCCAGTGGGCTGAGAAATGGCAGATGGAGTTCATCTCCCAATGAAATTATAGAATTCCTACAGTGTAGAAGGAGGCCACTCAGCTTATCGAGTCTGCACTGACCACAATCTCACCCAGGCCCTATCTCCATAACCCCATGCATTTACACCAGCTAGTCCCCCTGATACTAACGGGCAATTTATAATGGCCAATCCACCTAACCTGCGCATATTTGGACTGTGGGAGGAAATGGGAGCACCCAGAGGAAACCCACACAAACATTGGGAGAATGTGCAGGCTCCACACACATTTGGAATACTGTGTACAGTTCTGGTCACCCTAATATAAAAAGAATATTATTAAACTAGAAAGAGTGCTGAAAAGATTTACTCGGATGCTACTGGGACTTGATGGTTTGAGTTATAAGAAGAGGCCAGATAGACTGGGACTTTTTCTCTGGAACATAGGAAGCTGAGGGGTGATCTTGTAGATGTCAATATCTTTTCCTAAAATTAGCAGATTCTAAAACTAGAGCGCATAGATTTAAGGTGAGAGGAGAGATGCAAAAGTATCCAAAGAGGCAATTTTTTCACAAAGAAGATGGTGAGTAACTGGAACAAGCTGCCAGAGGCAGTAGTAGAGGCAGGCACAATTTTGTCTTTTAAAAAGCGTTTAGATAGTTATGTGGGTAAGATGGCTAAGAGGGATACGGGCCAAACGCAGACAAATCAGACTAGCTTAGGGGTCAAAAAAATGTGTGCCATGGACAAGTTGGGCTAAAAGGCCTGTTTCCATTTTGTAAATTTCATTCACTCAATGAGAGATTGCAAGAGATCAGGATTGTGATACTGAGAGAGTGCAGAAGATCAGGATTGTGGTTTTCATTTCTGTTTTGAAGGAAAGCCAGCATGGACAAGGAAATTATGTTTAACTAACTTGATTGAGTTTTTGCTCAGCTGAAATGTTAAAGATAGCAATATGGTTTAGATGTACAGGTCAGGGGAAATGCTTTCCCTATATCTACCCTGTCAAGCCCTGAAGGAATTTTGTATGTTTTAGTGAGATTGCCACTCATTCTTTGAAAGCCTAAAGAATTGAGGACCTGTTAGCAGGTATATCTTTCCTTAGATAAGGGGACCAAAACTGTGTACAATACTCCAATTGTATCCTCACAAAGACAATGTACTACAATTTTTAATTGTAATTAACTGCTGTTTGTAATTTTTATAAATGATCTGGATGAGGGCATTGAAGGATGGATTAGTAAATTTGCGGATGACACCAAAGTCGGAGGAGTGGTAGATAGTGAAGAGGGGTGTTATAGTTTGCAGAGAGACTTGGACAAGTTGCAGAGCTGGGCCGAGAGGTGGCAAATGGAGTTTAATGTGGAAAAGTGTGAGGTAATTCACTTTGGCAGGAATAACAAATGTGTAGAGTATAGGGCTAATGGTAGGACTCTTAATAGTGTTGATGAACAGAGGGATCTTGGTGTATATGTGCATAGATCCCTGAAAGTTGGCAATCAAGTCGATAAGGTTGTTAAGAAGGCATACGGAGTCTTAGCTTTTATTGGTAGGGGGATTGAATTTCGGAGCCGCAACGTCATGTTGCAACTGTACAAAACTCTAGTGCGGCCGCACTTGGAGTATTGTGTACAGTTCTGGTCCCCGCATTATAAGAGAGATGTGGAGGCATTGGAGACGGTACAGAGGAGGTTTACCAGGATGTTGCCTGGTATAGAGGGCAGGTCTTATGAAGAGAGGCTGAGGGATTTGAGGTTGTTTTTGTTTTAAAGAAGGCGACTAAGAGGAGACCTTATTAGAACATAGAATGTAGAACATTACAGCGCAGAACAGGCCCTTCGGCCTTTGATGTTGCACTGACCAATTAACAAAAAGCAATGACCCTCTAACCTAAACCATTCCCTTTTCATCCATAAACTTATCTACCAACCTCTTAAACGCCACCAAACTTGGCGCATCTACAACTGCAGCAGGCAGGGCATTCCATACCCTTACCACCCACTGGGTAAAGAACCTACCTCTGACATCAGTCCTATAACTACCACCCCTTAATTTAAAGCTATGTCCCCTCATGCTAGCTTTCTCCATCCTAGGAAAAAGGCTATCGCTGTCCACCCTATCTAAACCTCTAATCATCTTATATATTTCAATAATCCTTCAATGCCCTCATCAACCTTATCAACTTTCAGGGATCTATGCACATATACACCAAGATCCCTCTGTTCTTCAACACTATTAAGAGTTCTACCATTAGCCCTATGCTCCACACATTTGTTATTCCTGCCAAAGTGAATTACCTCACACTTTTCCGCATTAAACTCCATTTGCCACCTCTCGGCCCAGCTTTGCAACTTGTCCAAGTCTCTCTGCAAACTATAACACCCCTCTTCACTATCTACCACTCCTCCGACTTTGGTGTCATCCGCAAATTTACTAATCCATCCTTCAATACCCTCATCCAGATCATTTATAAAATTACAAACAGCAGGGGCCCCAAAACAGATCCCTGAGGTACACCACTTGTAACCGAACTCCATGATGAATAATTTCCATCAACCACTACCCTCTGTCTTCTATCAGCTAGCCAATTCCTAATCCAATTAGCTAAATCACCCTCAATACCATACATCTGCATTTTCTGCAGAAGCCTTCCATGGGCCACCTTATCGAACGCCTTACTAAAGTCCATATATACCACATCAACTGCCTTACCCCCATCCACTTCTTTGGTCACTTTTTCAAAAAACTCAATAAGATTAGTAAGGCACGACCTACCCTTCACAAAACCATGCTGACTATCCCCAATCAATTCATTTCTCTCTAAATAACTATAAATCCTATCCCTAATAATTCTCTCCAATACTTTGCCACAACAGAAGTAAGATTCACCGGCCTATAATTCCCCGGAAAGTCTCTCTTCCCCTTCTTGAACAATGGGACCACATTCGCTATCCTCCAGTCTTCCGGCACTATACCCGTAACCAACAACAACCTGAAGATCAGAGCCAGAGGCTCTGCAATTGCCTCTCTCGCCTCCCAGAGAATCCTAGGGTAAATCCCGTCTGGCCCAGGGAACTTATCTAACTTCAAACCCTCAAGAATATCTAGCACATCCTCCTTATCTACTTCAATACTTTCCAGTTTGCAACCCTGTATCCCAGTGTTCTCCAAAACTACATTTACATCTCCCTGCGTGAATACCGAAGAGAAATAGTTGTTCAGTGCCTCTCCAATCTCTTCAGCTCCACGCACAACTTCCCACTGCTGTCTATGACTGGCCCTAATCTTGCCCTAACCAATCTTCTATTCTTAACATATCTAAAGAAAGCTTTAGGATTCTCCTTGATCCTATCAGCCAAAGTCTTCTTGTGTCCTCTTTTAGCTCTTCTCAACTCCCTCTTTAGCTCCCTCCTGGCTAATCTATAGCTATCCCGAGCACTAACTGAGCCTTCAAGCCTCATCTTGACATAAGCCTCCTTTTTCCTTTTAACCAGTGAATTAACGTTTTTAGTACACCATGGTTCCCTTACTCGACCATTTCCTCCTTGCCTGACAGGGACATACTTATCAAGGACTCGCAGTAGCTGCTCCTTGAATAAGCTCCACATTTTAGATGTTCCCAGTCCCTGTAGTTTCCTAGTCCAATCTATGCACCCTAATTCCCTCCTAATGGCCTCATAATTACCATTCCCCCAGCTATAACTGCTGCCCCCAGGTTTGTGCCTATCCCTATCCATCACTAAGGTGAACGTAACCGAATTGTGGTCACTATCACCAAAATGTTCACCAACTTCCAAGTCTAACACCTGTTATTGAAACATATGAGATAATTAGAGTTTTAGATAGGATGGACAGTGATAGCCTTTTTCCTAGGATGGAGAAAGCTAGCATGAGGGGACATAGCTTTAAATTAAGGGGTGGTAGTTATAGGACTGATGTCAGAGGTAGGTTCTTTACCCAGAGGGTGGTAAGGGTATGGAATGCCCTGCCTGCTGCAGTTGTAGATGCGCCAAGTTTGGTGGCGTTTAAGAGGTTAGTAGATAAGTTTATGGATGAAAAGGAAATGGTTTAGATTAGAGGGTCATTGCTTTTTGTTAATTGGTCGGCGCAACATCGAGGGCCGAAGGGCCTGTTCTGCACTGTAATGTTCTATGTTCTAATTTACTATCCTCTTGTGTGCACCCTAACTAAAAACTTTCTGAAAATCCAAATACGCCATATCCACCAGTTGCTCTTTATGTATTGTACCAGTAACAACTTCAAAACCTTCTTGTCAAAGATGATGCAGTGATTCTTCCATCCCACTGAGCTGCTTTTGTAGCAAGTATGGTAAGAGACCCTAGCAGAGGCCATTTAGTAGGCTCTCCGCTGGTGCCATGGCCTCCAGGCGTCTTTTCCAGTGCTGTCAGCTCTGTGGTAGAAATTGTCACAGAGTTGAATAATTTATGTGCAAGCTCATTACCATACTGTTGTAATGTGATTAGAACATAGAACATAGAACAATACAGCACAGAACAGGCCCTTCGGCCTTCGATGTTGTGCCGACCAAAATAAAAAGCAATGCCCCTCCTAACTAAACCATTCCCTTCTCATCCATATACTTATCAACTAACCTCTTAAACGCCACCAAACTTGGCGCATCTACAACAGCTGCATGCAGGGCATTCCACTCCCTAATCACTCTTTGAGTAAAGAACCTACCTCTGATATCCGTCCTATAACTCATACCCCTTAATTTAAAGCTGTGTCCCCTCGTGCTAGCTTTCTCCATCCTAGGAAAAGGCTATCACTGTCCACCCTATCTAAACCTCTAATCATCTTATATGTTTCAATAAGGTCTCCTCTTAGCCACCTCCTCTCTAACGAAAACAACCTCAAATCCCTCAGCCTCTCTTCATAAGACCTGCCCTCCATACCAGGCAACATCCTGGTAAAACTCCTCTGTACCCTCTCCAATGCCTCCACATCTTTCTTATAATGTGGGGACCAGAACTGCACACAATACTCCAAGTGCGGCCGCACTAGAGTTTTGTACAGTTGCAACATGACGTTGCGGCTCCGAAATTCAATCCCCCTACCAATAAAAGCCAAGAATCCATATGCCTTCCTAACAACCTTCTCGACTTGACTGCCTACTTTCAGGGATCTATGCACATACACACCAAGATCCCTCTGTTCATCTAGACTACTAAGAATCCTACCATTTGCCCTATACTCTACACATTTATTATTTCTGCCATAGTGCATTACCTAACACTTTTCCACATTAAACTCCATTTGCCACCTCTCGGCCCAGCTCTGCAACTTGTCCAAGTCACTCTGTAAACTAAAACACCCCTCTTCACTATCTACCACACCACCAACTTTAGTATCATCTGCAAATTTACTGACCCATCCCTCAATACCCTCATCCAGATCATTTATAAAAATTACAAACAGCAGGGGCCCAAAAACAGACCCCTGAGGCACACCACTCGTCACCGAACTCCACGATGAATATCTCCCATCAACCACCACCCTCTGTCTTCTATCTGCCAGCCAATTCCTAATCCAATTAGCTAAATCACCCTCTATTCCACACATCTGCATTTTCTGTAGAAGTCTTCCATGGGCCACCTTATAAAAAGCCTTACTAAAGTCCATATATACTACATCAACCGCCTTACCCCCATCCACCTCTCTGGTCACTTTCTCAAAAAACTCAATGAGGTTAGTAAGGCATGACCTACCCTCACGAAACCATGCTGACTATCCCCAATCAATTCATTTCTCTCTAAATAACTATAAATCCTATCCCTAATAATTCTCTCCAATACCTTGCCCACCACAGAAGTACGACTCACTGGCCTATAATTCCCAGGAAGGTCTCTCTTCCCCTTCTTAAACAATGGGACCACATTCGCCATCCTCCAGTCCTCCGGAACCACACCCGTAACGAACGAGGACCTGAAGATCAGAGCCAGAGGCTCTGCAATCTCCTCTCTTGCCTCCCAGAGAATCCTAGGGTAAATCCCGTCCGGCCCAGGGGACTTATCCAACTGCAAACCCTCGAGAATTTCTAACACATCCTCCCTATCTACTACAATACTCCCCAATTTGCAACCCTGTACCTCAGTGCTCTCCACAGCTACATTTCCAGCACTCTGCGTGAATACCGAAGAGAAATATTTATTCAGTGCCTCGCCAATCTCTTCAGGCTCCACGCACAACTTCCCACTGCTATCTATGACTGGCCCTATTAGCAGACCCGGGACTGAAGTTTCCAAGCCCATTAACTCAATCCCCTCCAGAAGTATTTCACTCCAGTGGATTTTGGCATAGCTCCCCACTCGTGGAGAGCTGGAAGCTCAATCCTGTTTGAGTGAAATGGGGACAATCGAAACCCCCTAGAGAGAGGGGCATCAGCACTTGGCAGTGGCAGCCTGGGTCTGCTAACAATACCTCCGGGACATTGGGCAGTGCCAAGGGAGCTGGGCCCAATTGGGCAGGGCCCGATGGGGAAAGGGCACAATGGGGACAAGCATGACGGGGACACGGCCTCCAGGGGCGATTTGTGGGAGTGGGGTATCCCACTGCTACTCTGTACTCGGACTGAGTGACAGAGGGAGGCCAGAGATTGAGGCTGGGGGGTGGGGGAGGAAGGTCAACCTGCTGCGAAGGCTGGGCTGCAGGGGCTGGGGAGTGTCGGGGTAAGGGGTTGGGAAGGTCGGGACTGATGGTGCTGTGAGGAGGTGGTAGATTGGGGAGGAAGGGGGAGTGTGAGATTGGGTTTTCTGGAGGCTGAGTGGGGGTGCGTGTCTTCTTCTGGACACATCCAGGGACCAGTGATTGGACAGGCAGGGTCACACAACCAGCTTTGCAGGGACATGGGGCTAGCCAGCGATTGGGAGCCTGGCAGTCAGGGGCCACTACGCATCCATGAATCTCGGCACTGATAGATCAGTGCACACGCAGTGGCCTGCTCAGCACTATGCTGTCGGTCTCTCCAGCGAGAATCGGCCCATGTTTTTTGAACTGATTCACACTTGTACATTCTGAAATTCACAAAGTGTGGAAGATTCATTTTGAAATTTCTGCTGAAATAAACGGCATGATTTACTCAAGTTTTTCTTAATTTGACACTTAGAATTTTTTGGGAGAAAATTGCCCCAATACTATTCCATCAGTCCAAGTTGATTCTTCTAAATGCTACCAGTATTTTCTCAGTGCCCAGTTATCAAATCTTAATAATAGATTCAAGGATTTCTCCTACTGCTGTTGACAGGCTAACAGCTCTTATTTTCTCTCTTCCTCCCTTGAAAAGTAGGGTTACATTTGCCATCTTCCAATCTGCAGGAACTGTTGCAAACTCTATCAAATTATCATTTATCCACTAACTTTGCAATGATCTCTTCCTACATTCTGGAAGGTAAATCATCACACAGATCTACAAAATAAGGGCAGGAGTAGGCCATTCAACTCCTGGACCTTACTCCAACATTCAGTAAGAACAAAGTTGACCTGTCTGTGTTTCAAAATCCACATTGCTATTTACTCCTGATAACTCTTGCCTAACATAAATCTGTCTACCTCTGCCTTAAAAATATTCAATGACCCACATCCATCACCTTCTGAAGCAGAGAGTTCCAAAGTCTGCAAGCCTCAGAGAAAAAAAGTCTGCTCATTCCTGCATATAAAATTAGGGTTTTAAAATTTTACTTAAAGTTTTAATTTTAAAACAGATCCCCCATAGTTCTGGATTCAGGCACAAAAGCAAAATACTCTCTTCCCCATGTCCACTTTTTCAAGACCGTTCAAAGATCTTATATACTTCAATCAAATCATCCCTCATTCTTTGAAACAGCATTGGAAACAAGCCCAATCTGTCCAACCTTTCCTCTTAAGACCATCCTCTCATTCTAGGTTTCAATGTAATAAACGTCCTTTGTAACATCTTCAATGTATTTACATCCTTCCTTAAATAAGGAGAACAAAACTGCACACAGTATTTGAGATACGGTCTCATCAATGTCCTGCATAACTGAAGCATCACATACTTGGATTTAATTTCTTGTGTAATAAAGGATACCATTACATTTGCCTTCTTGACTACTTGCTGCACCTGCAAACTGACTTTTTGTGACTCATGCATTAGAACACCTGGATCCCTCTGCAGCTAGGAATTCTGTAGTTATTCTCCATTTAAGTAACATTCTGCTTTTTTATTCTTTCTGCCAAATTGAACTTTTACATTTTCCTACTTTGAAAAAAAGGTGCTACTCCCTAGCAGCTTAAACCTGTATCCTCTTGTGACAACTATTTCAGCCCTGGGAAAAAACCTCTGACTATCTACTTGATCAATACCTCTTAACATCTTATACACCTTTATCAAGTAGGTGGATATCTTGATGATAATCATCAGTAAAAGGCAGAACACCTGCAGAATCTGGAGGAAGTTCTTAGTCATTTTTTGAGGGCTGACCAAAGAAAAATGGGTCTTGCTGGTACCTGAAGTTTCCTATCCGAGCTACAGAGTGGACAAGTCGGGTCTACATCCTTTGGAGTTCTGGGTGCAGGCAATTTAAAGACACTTTGACTCCCAGGTCTATCCAGGAGTCACAATTGTTTCTAGGACTGGTGAAGTTCTGTGGAAAATTTATACTAAACTGGGCCTCCATCTTGGTTTCCCTACATCCCCTACAAAGAAGAGAGAGATGTATGAAGTGTATAAACAACAGGGAACAAATAAGATCCTTGAAGTATAAAAAGTGCAAGAAAGTACTTAAGAAGGAAATCAGGAGGGCTAAAAGAAGACATGAGGTTGCTGTGTCAGTCAAGGTGAGGATAATCCAAAGAGCTTCTATAGGTATATTAAGAACAAAAGGATAGTAAGGGATAAAATTGGTCCTCTTGAAGATCAGTGAAGTTGACTTTGTATGGAACCAAAAGAAGATATTAAATGGATTTTTTGCACCCATATTTACTAAGGAAGCTGGCATGGAGTCTACGGAAATAAGGCAAACAAATAGAACATAGAACATAGAACATAGAACATTACAGCACAGAACAGGCCCTTCGGCCTTCGATGTTGTGCCGACCAAAATAAAAAGCAATGCCCCTCCAAACTAAACCATTCCCTTCTCTTCCATATACTTATCAATTAACCTCTTAAACGCCACCAAACTTGGCGCATCTACAACAGCTGCAGGCAGGGCATTCCACTCCCTAATCACTCTTTGAGTAAAGAACCTACCTCTGATATCCGTCCTATAACTCATACCCCTTAATTTAAAGCTGTGTCCCCTCGTGCTAGCTTTCTCCATCCTAGGAAAAAGGCTATCACTGTCCACCCTATCTAAACTCTAATCATCTTATATGCTTCAATAAGTCCCCCTTAGCCGCCTCCTTTCTAACGAAAACAACCTCAAATCCTTCAACCTCTCTTCATAGGACCTGCCCTCCATACCAGGCAACATCCTGGTAAACCTCCTCTGTACCCTCTCCAATGCCTCCACATCTTTCTTATAATGTGGGGACCAGAACTGCACACAATACTCCAAGTGCGGCCGCACTAGAGTTTTGTACAGTTGCAACATGATGCTGCGGCTCCTAAATTCAATCCCCCTACCAATAAAAGCTAAGACTCCATATGCCTTCTTAACAACTTTATCCACTTGACTGCCTACTTTCAGGGATCTATTGACACATACACCAAGATCCTTCTGTTCCTCAACACTATTAAGAGCCCTACCATTAGCCCTATACTCTACACATTTATTGTTCCTGCCAAAGTGCATTACCTCACACTTTTCCACATTAAACTCCATTTGCCACCTCTCGGCCCAGCTCTGCAACTTGTCCAAGTCACTCTGTAAACTATAACACCCCTCTTCACTATCTACCACTCCACCGAATTTAGTGTCATCTGCAAATTTACTGATCCATCCCTCAATACCCTCATCCAGATCATTTATAAAAATTACAAACAGCAGGGGCCCCAAACAGACCCCTGAGGCACACCACTCGTCACCGAACTCCACGATGAATATCTCCCATCAACCACCACCCTCTGTCTTCTATCTGCCAGCCAATTCCTAATCCAATTAGCTAAATCACCCTCTATTCCACACATCTGCATTTTCTGTAGAAGTCTTCCATGGGCCACCTTATCAAACGCCTTACTAAAGTCCATATATACTACATCAACCGCCTTACCCCCATCCACCTCTTTGGTCACTTTCTCAAAAAACTCAATGAGGTTAGTAAGGCATGACCTACCCTTCACGAAACGATTGGTAAAATAGGGAGGTCATGGAATCCATTCAAATTAAAGGGGAGGAGATGCTTGCTGTCTTGAGGCAAATCAGAGTAGATAAATCCCCAGGACTGGACAGGGTATTCCCTCAGACCTTGAAGGAGACTAATGTTGAAATTGCAGGGGCCCTGGCAGATATATTTAAAATGACAGTATCCATGGATGAGGTGCCAGATAGCTCATGTTGTTCTGTTGCTTAAAAAAGGCTCAAAAAGTAATCCGGGAAATTATAGGCCTGTAAGTTTGACATCAGTAGTAGGTAAATTATTGAAGGAGTATTAAGAGATAGGATCTACAAATACTTGGATGGACAGTGACTTATTAGGCAGAGTCAACATGATAGGTATGCATGATAGGTCATGTTTAACTCATCTGTTAGAGTTTTTCAGTTGCTAGGTATACATGGAGAGAGAGTAAATTGGATTAGACATTGGCTCAATGGAAGAAGCCAGCGAGTGGTTGTGGAGGTTTGCTTCTCTGAGAGGAGGCTTATGACTAGTGGTGTGCCACAGGGATCAGTGCTGGGTCCATTGCTGTTTGTCATCTATATCAATGATCTGGATGATAATGTGGTAAATTGGATCAGCAAATTTGCTGATGATACAAAGGTTGGAGATGTAGTGGACAGTGAGGAAGATTTTCAAAGCTTGCAGAGGGATTTGGATCAGCTAGAAAAATGGGCTGAAAAATGGCAGATGGAGTTTGATGCAAACAAGTGTGAGGTACTGCACTTTGGAAGAACAAACCAAGGTAGAACATACAAGGTAAATGGTAGGACACTGAAGAGTGAAATAGAACAGAGGGATCTGGGAGTACACATATATAATTCCCTGAAAGTAGTGTCACAGGTAGATAGGACTGTAAAGAGTATAAGAGTTGGAATGTTATGGTGAGGTTGTATAAGACATTGGTGCACAACAGCATATTCCTCCAGGACCTTGGTCTTAGCAGAAAAGAAGAACACCCACATTGAAAAGGATGGACTGGCAGTAATATTTGGAATAGAACAAATTCCATCAGTACCTTCATGGGCAGAAATTTCTGGTGGTCAATGATCGCAAGCTGCTATTGGGTCTGCTAAGAGAAGATAAGTGGGGCCACTAATAACATCAGCCTGTATTTAGCAATGAGCTTTATTATTGGCAACCTACAACTATAGGTTGGATCACTGGCTGGGAGGCTAAGTGGCAAATGCAGATGCCTTAAGTAGGCTGCTTTTAGCAGGTACCCCACTGATGGTTCTACAAGTAGGAGAGTTGGTAATGACCATGAATTTTCAGGATATCCTTCCAGTGGCTCTTTGGACAGAGAAGGATTGTGTCTTCGCCAAAGTTAAATACCTAGTACGGACAAGGTAACAGCCAACACAGCCCCAATTCCACCTTATTGAAGGAGAAGAGAGCAGCTCATGACAGAAGATGAAAACTACCATAGGGGATATGAGTAGTTGTTCCAAGCCAGGGTCACTGTGCCATGCTAGCTTGAAGTACATCACGACCACCCATGGTCGTGGTCCAAAATGAAAATGCTGGCCAGATGTTATGTTTGGTGTCCTGGAATGAACATAGCAGTGCTTGTAGGTTGGTGCCAGGAATGCCAGCAAGGACAAAAGTTGTCACCTGCAGCTCCAATACACACATGGCAATGGCCAAGTAGACCATTAGATACATCCCTCCCACATCAAACAGCGAGTTGGCGGATTCAGACTCAGTGCTAAAGTGTCACAAGAGATGCATAAACCGCCAATCAGGGAACTTAACCTGTATATAAATACAGGAGGTCTAATGGCACTCCTAATTCTGACTTTGTACTTAAAGGAATGGAATTGAGTTTGTAAATGAAGGGATACTGGTCTCTGACGAGTTAGTCCACCTCTTTGCTCTGCTCTGCCCTGCCCTCTCCTCAATCTGCTTCACTGCACAGATCTAAAAGTTAATAATGTTGATAATATTCACGAGCACCAGGAGGAGAAGCAGTTTAGTGATGATAGGATTGAGGGAGAGGAATGCTGGAGTAGGGAGATCCAGGAGTGCTGCTAAAGAGTGAGAAGAGCTAAGGGTGCAGGGGTTGTTAGGTTGCTCATAAAATACATAAGTGGAGATAGGATAGAAATAAAAGAAAGATATGGGACAGAATTCTCCACTCCCTGCTGATGCTGCCAGTAGGAATGGAGAATTTAGCATTCAGCCAAATCTCTGTTCACTGCGGCAGGACCGGAGAATCAGGTCAGTGGGTTCAGGACTAGGGTGGCCACTTTTACGGGAAGTGAGTCCAATGGGCTAGAGGAAAGAAACTATATGGCAGCAACAATTGATTGGATGGTGTCAGTCTTCATGATAAATAAGTTCATGATCTTTTGCATTAATTGTAATAAATAATAATCTTGATTATTTTTGTTTGGACCAGAGGATTTAATTTGAACCTCCTCGCAGTGTTAAGCCGTTAGCCCTGGACAATGAACAAAATGTCAAGAATACCATTAGTAGATCAGTTTTGTGGACTGGAATGCAGGAAGATCAGGTACTGATCAGAGTGGCCTATATTCTGTTAATGTTCTTGTTAAGGAAAAGGCTTGTGACACTATTATGTCTTCTGAAAACCTCTCAGAGGAATCTTTAACTCATCAAAGCATTTAGTATATACAGGACCATCACTTATACTTCAAGCATGAACTACTTCAGGTATAGCATCCAACACAAAAAAAACTGGGACAGAATTTATTGTTAAAATAGAGGTAAGACTTGCAGCGTGTCATTAAGTGTGAATAGTATAGTGCCTATAGGCAAACACTAATGTACTATTAAACACTGATATCCAGAAGTTGTCTGAATTACTCCATTCATTATTAACTTAGCAAAACAGTATCTCACTAGCTGGCTGCCTCTTGAAGTGCATTAAATGGCACAAGATTGCAGTGAATGTATCATAGATATAGAACATAGAACATTACAGCGCAGAACAGGCCCTTCGGCCCTCGATGTTGCACCGACCAATTAAGAAAAAACAATGACCCTCTAACCTAAACCATTCCCTTTTCATCCATAAACTTATCTCTTAAATGCCCCCAAACTTGGCGCATCTAGAACTGCAGCAGGCAGGGCATTCCATACCCTTACCACCCTCTGGGTAAAGAACCTACCTCTGGCATCCGTCCTATAACTACCACCCTTTAATTTAAAGCTATGTCGTGCTAGCTTTCTCCATCCTAGGAAAAAGGCTATCACTGTCCACCCTATCTAAACCTCTAATCATCTTATATGTTTCAATAAGGTCTCCTCTTAGCCGCCTTCTTTCTAACGAAAACAACTCAAATCCCTCAGCCTCTCTTCATAAGACCTGCCCTCCATACCAGGCAACATCCTGGTAAACCTCCTCTGTACCCTCTCCAATGCCTCCACATCTTTCTTATAATGCGGGGACCAGAACTGTACACAATACTCCAAGTGCGGCCGCACTAGAGTTTTGTACAGTTGCAACATGACGTTGCGGCTCCGAAATTCAATCCCCCTACCAATAAAAGCTAAGACTCCGTGTGCCTTCTTAACAACCTTATCGACTTGATTGCCAACTTTCAGGGATCTATGCACATATACGCCAAGATCCCTCTGTTCATCAACACTATTAAGAGTTCTACCATTAGCCCTATACTCTACACATTTGTTATTCCTGCCAAAGTGAATTACCTCACACTTTTCCGCATTAAACTCCATTTGCCACCTCTCGGCCCAGCTCTGCAACTTGTCCAAGTCTCTCTGCAAACTATAACATCCCTCTTCACTATCTACCACTCCTCCGACTTTGGTGTCATCCGCAAATTTACTAATCCATCCTTCTATACCCTCATCCAGATCATTTATAAAAATTACAAACAGCAGGGGCCCCAAAACAGATCCCTGAGGTACACCACTTGTAACCGAACTCCATGATGAATAATTTCCATCAACCACCACCCTCTGTCTTCTATCAGCTAGCCAATTCCTGATCCAATTAGCTAAATCACCCTTAATCCCATACATCTGCATTTTCTGCAGAAGCCTTCCATGGGCAACCTTATCGAACGCCTTACTAAGGTCCATATATACCACGTCAACTGCCTTACCCCCATCCACCTCTTTGGTCACTTTTTCAAAAAACTCAATTAGGTTAGTAAGGCACGACCTACTCTTCACAAAATCATGCTGATTATCCCCAATCAATTCATTTCTCTGTAAATAACTATAAATCCTATCCCTAATAATTCTTTCCAATACTTTGCCCACAACAAAAGTAAGACTCACTGGTGTATAATTCCCAGGAAAGTCTCTATTCCCCTTCTTGAACAATGGGACCACATTCGCTATCCTCCAGTCTTCTGGCACTATACCTGTAACCAATGACAACCTGAAGATCAGAGCCAGAGGCTCTGCAATTGCCTCTCTCGCCTCCCAGAGAATCCTCGGGTAAATCCCATCCAGCCCAGGGGACTTACCTATTTTCAAACCCTCAAGAACATCTAGCACCTCCTCCTTATCTACGTCAATACTTTCCAGTTTACAACCCTATGATATGATCCACTTGTTTCCATCACCATGTTGTTTGCAACTTTTACCTTCAGCAACATGTAGCACACAAAAAAGGAATTGAATATGCAAAGGCAAGTCTTAACTTTTTTTCCCAAAAATGTGCTTTATTCATAAAATTTGTAAAAGTACATTTCAAACCGAATAGTACAGAGTGCAATAAAGTTCAACTTGTCTTAACACAGTATCCTTTGTGGGAGCTCAATTAAATTGCAATATTCCCTATATTTAAAATATTAATTCCATGTCTAGTGTACAATCTGAGAGCAAAAACATTTCAAATGGAAAATTACAGAAAATACAATTCTGTAGAACTTGACTTTTTACATACAGCAGGTTTTCCTCTGAGGTGTCCCACTATCATTTGAATACTCTTGGTATTCACTATGTACATTCCATGTCAGGTATAGAGTCTGAGGAATTCAAGAAATTTCCAGTATCTTGGTCACAAAGGCTTTAGTCCTTTCCCTATTTCCCTATTTCCCTCTGAGTCAGCTGCCCCAAGCTTCAGTGCATACCTCAGCACACAGTCTTGAACCTTGAAAAATGTCAGTAGACAACTTTCAGTGAAGGACTGTACTGCAAGACCAGTAAGTTTCAGTCAGACCAAAGAGTGTGTTTCTTTGATGGTCCTCCAGCAGCAGTTGATGTGTACCATAGAATCATAAAATAGAATCATAGAATCCCGATGGTGTAGAAGGAGACCATTTGGCCCATTCAGTCTGCACCAACCACAATCCCAACCAGGCCTATTCTTTTAACCCCACATATTTACTCTGCTAATCCCCTGACACTTAGGGACAATTTAGCATGGCCAAGGGAACAACTTGTATCCAAGGGAATGGCCTGCAGAGTACAGAGTCCTGTGTCATGGAGCTGCTCAGGAAGAATCCTGACAAATATCACTGCATCTCTCTCCAGATCTTCTTTGCAGACACATTTTAAAGGGAGGGAGGTCTCTTCCTTAACAAAGGGAATGTGTACAGAGGTGAGCCTCCAGGAGGATCTAACAGTGCCTTTCTCACACCACCAGCCAATCTCTATTTTTGTGCTTATTTGAAAGTTCTGTGATGAGGCATTCTGCCAAATGATTTTGACAGTTTGCTCAGTGAACCATCAGATAGAAACCACCATCTCATTTTCCTGCAGGACCTCAAGGATGTTAGATGCTGACACAAAGGCAAGTCTAACAGCTAAACTTGGCCCATTACCTGCAACTCATTATTCCAAAGGCATTGCTGTTGAGAAAACTCCAACTTCATTATCAAATATGCATTATTTTGTAACTTTTTTCACATATGTTCCAATGTAGATGTTGATTCTGTGATATTTTTCCGCTGTGCTGCAGATGTTATTATTTTATATTTTTGTAAGCCCTGGAAACTGAGCTGTTGGAACTGAAGTAACCTCCAAAGAAATGAGTTAAAGCAGAGTGCTGTCTGTGGTGCTGAAACAGTGATGTGGAGATACTAGTGTGGGATTGGTGTAAACACAGTAAGAAATCTCACAACATCAGATTGAAGTCCAACAGATTTATTTGGTAGCTAGTTGCTTTTGCTACCAAATAAATCTGTTGAACTTTAATCTGATGTTGTGAGACTTCTTACTATTCTGTTTCAATACTTTATGTATTGAGCTGTTTGTTGATCTCTGGACTTGGGAACCTCTGTGAAGTAACACCTGAATCGCTGAGTAAAAATTGTTTCTTTTGAAATCTTGGCAACTGCAGCAAGTCACATTAATGTGAAGTATTTCAAGGCAGATCGTATAAAACTGAATTTCCAATTCCTCAGACTTATAGGAATGTCAATCAAACAATTTGACCTAATTGTGTATGACTGAGGATGAGGAGAAAGAAACTTACAAATAATATATAGCTGAGATTGATTGTAAATCTCACAAATATTTGTTATGCTGAGTCTTGTACAGGGAAACTCTAGAATCGTAAGAGTAATATCGCTGTCAGCTTACCTTCAATTCAAATCCTGGATGTCAAAAAAAAAAGTTGGATAGAAATCTCATTCACGAACGAGTATAAGAGGGGAATACTGATTAGAAACTACTTAATGAGAGGTTGGACTGGAATAGTGGTAAAAAACTAGTTACAGAGATGTTGTTGGATATGATACTCCCTACAGTTTGAGAAAAGCTGTAAGTGACTCTATATTCAGACAGAATTAGGCCTGTACACATCCAGAATTACTGTGCAATGTAGTGATAACCATTGTTTACATTCATCTTTTGATTCTCAATACCTGTGATAATCATGCACAGAAACAATGTAAAATTTCTGTTTACATTGATTTTGTAAAAAAGTGTTTCAATGTGGATACTTTAACCATTAAATGCAGGATGCTGTTTACAAAGTTACTGAATCATGGGAAAGGGGTTTTGATTTGACACTGAACTATATTAATCCTTCAAATGTAAACACAAACTCATAGTTTGAAAAGAGTTTGAAATTTGTGTCAATAATTAAAATGTACTTTTACAGATTCTCTCTTGACACTATCAGCCCCAGTTTAAATCTGCCAGGCTATGATTGTGGAAATATTTGTTCCATTTTCCAAAAATATAGTTTACCTTAGGTACCTGACATAACTGCACAAAGTTGACATTATATAAAGCAAATCACTTTCACTCTATTCTGCATGTTATTCACAACACAGTGCCTCACATCATCAGGGATCTTGGGTTTAATTTAAACTTTGGGTAACTGACTATGTGGAGTTTGCACATTCATTCTGTCTGCATGGGTTTCCTCTGGGTGCTTCAGTTCCTCCCACAGTCCAAAGATGCGCAGCTTAGGTTATAGAACATAGAACATAGAACATTACAGCACAGAACAGGCCCTTCGGCCTTCGATGTTGTGCCGACCAAAATAAAAAGCAATGCCCCTCCAAACTAAACCATTCCTTTCTCTTCCATATACTTATCAATTAACCTCTTAAACGCCACCAAACTTGGCGCATCTACAACAGCTGCAGGCAGGGCATTCCACTCCCTAAATCACTCTTTGAGTAAAGAACCTACCTCTGATATCCGTCCTATAACTCATACCCCTTAATTTAAAGCTGTGTCCCCTCGTGCTAGCTTTCTCCATCCTAGGAAAAAGGCTATCACTGTCCACCCTATCTAACCTCTAATCATCTTATATGCTTCAATAAGATCCCCTCTTAGCCGCCTCCTTTCTAACGAAAACAACCTCAAATCCTTCAACCTCTCTTCATAGGACCTGCCCTCCATACCAGGGCAACATCCTGGTAAACCTCCTCTGTACCCTCTCCAATGCCTCCACATCTTTCTTATAATGTGGGGACCAGAACTGCACACAATACTCCAAGTGCGGCCGCACTAGAGTTTTGTACAGTTGCAACATGATGCTGCGGCTCCTAAATTCAATCCCCCTACCAATAAAGGCTAAGACTCCATATGCCTTCTTAACAACTTTATCCACTTGACTGCCTACTTTCAGGGATCTATTGACACATACACCAAGATCCTTCTGTTCCTCAACACTATTAAGAGCCCTACCATTAGCCCTATACTCTACACATTATTGTTCCTGCCAAAGTGCATTACCTCACACTTTTCCACATTAAACTCCATTTGCCACCTCTCGGCCCAGCTCTGCAACTTGTCCAAGTCACTCTGTAAACCAAAACACCCCTCTTCACTATCTACCACTCCACCAACTTTAGTGTCATCTGCAAATTTACTGATCCATCTCTCAATACCCTCATCCAGATCATTTATAAAAATTACAAACAGCAGGGCCCCAAAACAGACCCCTGAGGTACACCACTTGTCACCGAACTCCACGATGAATATCTCCCATCAACCACCACCCTCTGTCTTCTATCTGCTAGCCAATTCCTAATCCAATTAGCTAATCACCCTCTATTCCACACATCTGCATTTTCTGTAGAAGTCTTCCATGGGCCACCTTATCAAACGCCTTACTAACGTCCATATATACTACATCAACCGCCTTACCCCCATCCACCTCTCTGGTCACTTTCTCAAAATACTCAATGAGGTTAGTAAGGCATGACCTACCCTTCACGAAACCATGCTGACTATCCCCAATCAATTCATTTCTCTCTAAATAACTATAAATCCTATCCATAATAATTCTCTCCAATACCTTGCCCACAACAGAAGTAAGACTCACTGGCCTATAATTCCCTGGAAGGTCTCTCTTCCCCTTCTTAAACAATGGGACCACATTCGCTATCCTCCAGTCCTCCGGAACCACAGCCATAACCAACGAGGACCTGAAGATCAGAGCCAGAGGCTCTGCAATCTCCTCTCTTGCCTCCCAGGGCGAGGGATGCTGGCTGTGCTAAATTGCCTCTACTGTCAGAGGGATTAACAGGGGAATATATGGATCAGGGGATTAGACTCTGGGTGGGATTGTTATCATTGTAAACTTGATAGGTTAAATGGCCCATTGAGCCTATGTTCATAGAATCCCTATCACTGTAGGGATTCTATGAACATTTACAATTAAAGTCGATATCTACAACGTTCATCACATATCAAACAGCTGGAAGGATTTTATACAGTTCCAATATAATTGTGTACCATGCCTAAAGGAGTAATCACAGTGGCATTTTCCCGCTGCACTTTGTGGCCAAGATTTAATACATCCCTCTGAATGTGGCCCTGGACCTGGGAATGTGTCAGTCCATACACTGGGTCATAGGTGGCACATTTTGGGCAGATTAAAGAGCATCTTTCACTGAGTTAATTGTCCTCCAGCCACAGTTAATGTTTATGTCAATGTATGTTCCTGGGAACAATCTATGGAAAGCCCTTTGTCAAAGAGCTGCATGAAATAAACCTCGACAAAAACCACTGCATCTTTTTCCAGATCTACTTTGCACATTCCAAAAGGAGGTGGGTGATTATCTCTTGCCCATTATTTCCCCTAGTTGAGAGCAACAGACTGAGAGAATGGGGCTCCGGTGTGCAAGAAGGACCTGATGGGCAGAGCCTTTCTTATCACCAGCCAGGCTACATCTTAAAATTTTTGGCAATGAGACATTCTGCCAAATGTCTGCTCAAACAACCATCTGACAGAATACACCATCTCATTTTCTTCAGGGCCTCAAGGACATTACTTGTAGACCACTGCCTAGTGGTCAAACAGGTTTTGCTGCGTAAGTATGGCATAGAATTGAATAGTACTGAATGTAGAACATAGAACATTACAGCGCAGCCTTTGGACCTTGATGTTGCACCAACCTGTGAAACCAATCTAAAGCCCATCTAATTATTCCAATATCATGCATATGTTTATCCAATGACCATTTAAATGCCCTTAATGTTGGCGAGTCTATTACTGTTGATGGCAGAGCATTCCTCGCCCTTACTACTCTCTGAGTAAAGAACCTACCTCTTACATCTGTCCGATATAGAACATAGAAAAACTACAGCATAATCATCGGTCCACAAGTTGCACCGATGATGTTCCTCCCTATTAGGGTCACTTATAATCCTCAACCCTATTAAGTCCCATACACTCATCCAGGAGTCTCTTAAAACACCCTATCGAATTTGCCTCCACCACCACCTACAACAGCCAATTACACTCACCTATCACCACCCTCTGAATGAAAAACTTATCCCTGATATCTTCTCTGGACTTTCCCAGCACCTTAAACCTGTATCCTCTCGTAGCAACCATTTCAGCTCTGGGAAAAAGCCTCTGAAAATCCACCCAACCTATACCTCTCAACATCTTACACATTCTATCAGGTCACCTCTCATCCTTAGTCTCTATAAGGAGAAAAGACCGAGCTCTCTCAACCTATCCTGATAAGGCATGCCACCCAATCCAGGCAACATCCTTGTAAATCTCCTCTGCACCCTTTCAAAAGCTTCCACATCCCTCCTGTAATGAGGCAAACAGAACTGAGCACAGTACTCCAAGAGTAGTTTGATTAGGGTTTTATAAAGTTGCAGCGTTATCCCCCGACTCCCTTGATTGATGAAAGCCAGTACACCATACGCCTTCTTAACCGTATCCTCTACATGCGAGGCCGATTTGAGAGTCCTATGGACCTGGACCCCAAGGTCCTTCTGATCCTCTACACTGCTAAGTCTTATATTGATACCCTTGATATTATACTCCTTCATCCCATTGGTCCTTTCAAGATGGACCACTACACATTTATCCGGATTGAAGTCAATCTGCCACTTCTCCGCCAGTCTTGTATCCTATCTATGTCACGCTGCAACTTCTGATATCCCTCCAAACTATCCACAATACCACCAATCTTTGTGTCGTCAGCAAACTTACCAACCCATCCCTCCACTTCCTCATCAAGACCGTTTATGAAAATTAACAGAACAGATCCCTGGGTGGTGTACCCACTGGTGACCAACCTCCATGCAGAAAAAGATCCATCTACAACCACTCTCTGCCTTCTGTGAGCAAGCCAGTTTTGGATCCACAAGCCAACAGCACCTTGGATCCCGTGCTCTCTCACTTTCTCAAGAAGTTTTGCATGGAGGACCTTATTGAACATCTTGCTGAAGTCCATATAAACTACATCTACTGCTCTTCCTTCGTCAATATGTTTAGTCACATTTTCAAAGAACTCAACCAGGCTCATAAGGCATGATCTGCTGACTACTTTTGAGCATAGTAAACGTCTCTAAATGTTCATAAATCCTGTTCCTCAGAATCTTCTCTATCAACTTACCAACCACTGAGATTAGACTCACCGGTCAGTAATTTCCTGGGCTATCCCTATTCCCTTTCTTGAATATAGGAACCACATCCACAATCCTCCAGAATCTCTTCTGTCTCCATCAATGACACCAAGATCATCGCCAGAGGTTGTGCAATCTCTTCCCTCGCCTCTCACAGTAATCTGCGGTACATCTCATCCAGTTCTGGTGACTTATCTATCTTGATGTTATTCAAAATTTCCAACACATCCTCTTTCTTAATATCCACATGTTCAATCTTTTCAGTCTGCTGCAATCTTTTTCCACTGTGAATATCGAGGTAAAGTATTCATTAAGCACCTTCACATTTTATAGTTCCTATTCCTTCACACCTCATCCTTTTACTACTCTCATATTTGTAGAACACCTTAGGGTTCTCCGCAATCTTACCTGCCAAAGCCTTATCATGACGCCGTCTGGTTTTCCTAATTTCCTTTTTAAGTTCCTTCCTATAAGCTGTATACTCCTCTAGATCTCTAACATCTCCTAGCTCTCTGAACCTTTTGTACACTTTACTTTTCTTTTTGACTGAGTTCATTACAACTTTTGTGCACCACTGTTCCCTTAACCTACCAAAACCTCCCTGCCTCATTGGGACGTTGTTGTGCAGAACTCTAAACAAACATTTCTTGAAAATCTGCCACCTTATCTCGGTACTTTTTCCTGAGAATACCTCCTTCCAATTTACTCGTCTAATTTCCTGCCTGATGGCCTCATATATAATATATATCTATATCTATTACCCCTCAATTTAAAGCTATGTCCCCTAATGCTAGCCATCTCCATCTGAGGAAAAAGGCTCTCACTTTCCACCCTATCTAATTCTCTGATCATCTTGTATGCTTCTATTAAGTCACCTCTTAATCTTCTTCTCTCTAATGAAAACATCCTCAAAAACCTCAGCTTTTCCTCATAAGATCTTCCCACCATACCAGGCAACATCCTGGTAAATCTCCTCTTCATCCTTTCCAATACTTCCCCTTCCTATAATGCATTGAATGGAGTGTTCCACAGCAATGTGGCCTGACCCATCATTTACAATATCAGGGACAGGTAGAAACTCGCCATGTAGTGGCACTTGGTATTTGTGTACTGGTGGGGGAGTCAATGTACAGCTTACACACAAAGTAATCACAGGTTGCAGGTGATGTGAGATATATTTTCTCCCTCTTTGTTAGAGATTTGTTCAGCATATTCCTGAAAAAACAAAAGTTTGGATGACCACCGTGACCAAAGATTAGAATATGGCCAAATCTGAACCCCGTACAGAAATATCAAGAGGTCCTCGTGTCTATGACCAGGTTCTTGCCTGGAGAGGAAGAATCGTTCCCACATGCCCTTGTTCTGAATCACTATCCTTGTCCTGCCAGTTTTTGCAACATACTCCAGCCTGTCCGAACCATATCTCAAGCACCCTCAGTAGCAAGAACATAAGAACAGGAGTAAACCATTTGACCCATTGAGCCACTCTGCCCTTCACTTTGATCATGGCTGACAATCTACCTTTAAACTATTTTCCTGCACTGTCTCCATATCCCTTGGACCAGAAATCTATTAATTTCTTGAACATATCAATGACTGAGCTTCCACAGAACTTCTGGGTTAGAGAATCCAAGGATTTCCCATCCCTGGAGTGAAGAGAATTCTCCTCAACTCAGCCTTAAATGGCCTGTCCCTTATTCTGAAACTGTGTCTTCTGCTTTTAGGCTCAACAGCCAGGGAAACATCCCATCAACATGTCCAGCCCTGTAAGAAGTATTTTACAAGTTTCAATGGGATTGCCTCTCATTCTTTAAAACTCTTGAGAATACAGGTGCAATTTCCTCAATCTCAATTCCACCATTGCAAGATTCAATCTGGTGAACCTTCATTTAACTCCCTCCATGAAAACTATTTCCCTTGTTAGAAAACATAGAAACTTGGGGCAAGAATAGGCTTTTCAGCCCTTCAAGTTGCTCTGCTGTTCAATATGGCACTTTATCTCCATGCCCCTTGTCACTTTCAGAGATTAGAAGACTATCTATTTCCTTCTTCAATAGAAACAGTGATTTTGCTCCCACAGTCTTTTGTAGTAGACAGTTTGAGTGAAGACATTTCTCCTCATCTCTGTATTAAATGGGCTACCCTATATCCTGAGACTGTGACCCCTGGTTCTAGACTCCTGGTAAGGAGACAAAACTGTATACAATACTCAATATTAAGCCTTACCAAGGTTCTGTACAATTGTACTAATAGATTTTTACTTCTGTATTTAAATTCCCTTGCAGTAAAGGCCAACATACTATTTTCTCCTGAATTGCTTACTGTATCTGCATGTTAACTCATGAATAAGGAACAAGGAACAAACACTTTGGACACCCACACTGTCCAACTTCTCAGCGTTTGAGGAAACTTCTGCCTTTTTGTTTTTTTTCTGCCCAAATGAATAGCTTTATATTTTTCCATTTTATATTCCATCTGCCATTCTTTTAGCCTGTTCATCCCTGTTTACCCCTTGAAACCTCTTCAACAGAGAGTTAGCATTAATTGGTCTCTTTCTGATTGATAGAATGTGATGAGTGGTGTGTCATAAGGATCAGTGCTGATGTCTCAATATTTTACAATTTATACAAATGACTTAGAAGAAAGTACTTTTTGCTAAATTTGCTGATGACACAAAGATATGTAGGAAAGTAAATTGTGAGGATGGGAGGGACTACAAAGGTTCATAGATTAGGCGAATGGGCAAAACTCTGGAAAATGGAGGACAATGTAAGCAAATGTGAAATTGTCCATTTTGGCGGGAAGAATAGAAAAGAAGCTTATTATCCAAATGGTGAGAGTTTACAAAGCTCTGAAGTGCAGCTCTGGATGTCCTAGTACCTGAATTACAAAAACAGGGTAAGTAATCAGGAAAACTAATAGAATATTGTAATCAATTCTCCTCATAAGAAATTATAAGAGTAGGGAGATTAAGCTTCAGTTGTACAGGGCATATGTGAGACCCCATGGAACCATAGAATAGAATAGCACAAAAGGAGGTCATTCAGTCCATCTTGTCTATGCCCACCCGAGGACACCTAGGTGCCCTTTCTAATCCCACTTTCCCGCACCTGGCCCGTAGCTTTGTAGCTTGCAGCACTTATGGTGCAGCTACAGGTACTTTTGAAAAGAGTTTAGAGTCTCTGCTTCCACCACCAACTCAGACAGTGATTTCATTCCTTTGCATAAAAACTTTCTTCTTCATGTTCCCTCTACACTTACTGCCACTTATCTTGAATCTTGGTTTTAGAATTCTCCACCAAGCGAAACAACTTTATCCTGTCCACTCTGATATTTCCCCCCTCATAATTGTGTACCAAACAAGTCACCCCTCAGGCTTCTGTGTTCCAAGTAAAATAACTCCAACCTATCCAATGTCAGCCAATAATCCATCTGGAATATTATGTCAGTATTTAATGAAAGATGTAAATGTGTTTGACACAGTTTGCTGATGATGTAAAATTAGGTGGGAATGTGAGCCGTGTGGGGAATATAAGGATGTACAAACATAAATTAGGAGCAGAAGTAGATCACTCAGCCCCTCAAACCTACTCCACCATTCAATAAGATCATGACTGAGTTAGGTTTACTGGAGTAATTCAGGAATGGGCAAGTTGTCTCATAAGGAAAGGTTAGAACATAGAACAATACAGCACAAACAGGCCCTTCAGCCCACGAGTTGCGCCGATCACATCGACCAATCCACAGACTTATAAATAACTCCCTATCCTATTCTTTTCCATATACTCATCCAGAAGTCTTTTAAAAGACCCCAGTGAGTTTGCCTCAACAACCTCCAACAGCAGTCGGTTCCATTCACTCACCACCCTCTGAGTGAAAAACCTACCCCTGACATCTCCTTTGTATTTGCTTCCCTGCACCTTAAATCTGTGTCCTCTCGTAGTGACCATTTCAGCTCGGGGAAATAGTCTCTGAGAATCCATCCTATCTATTCCTCTCAACATTTTATAAACTCTATCAGGTTGCCTCTCAACCTATGTCACTCCAGTGAGAAGGTACTCCAGGCCTATCTTCATAAGGCCTGCCTCCCAATCCAGGCAGCATCCTTGTAAATCTCCTCTGAACTCTCTCAATAGCCTCTACATCCTTCCTGTAATGAGGCAACCAGAACTGCGCACAATACTCCAACTGAGGTCTGACAAGTGTCTTATAGAGCTGCATCATTACCTCCTGACTCCTAAACTCTATTCCTCGATTAATGAAGGCCAGTTCATCGTGGAGTTCGGTGACAAGTGGTGTACCTCAGGGGTCTGTTTTGGGGCCCCTGCTGTTTGTAATTTTTATAAATTATCTGAATGAGGGTATTGAAGGATGGATTAGTAAATTTGCAGATGACACTAAAGTCGGTGGAGTGGTAGATAGTGAAGAGGGGTGTTATAGTTTGCAGAGAGACTTGGACAAGTTGCAGAGCTGGGCCGAGAGGTGGCAAATGGAGTTTAATGTGAAAAGTGTGAGGTAATTCACTTTGGCAGGAATAACAAATGTGTAGAGTATAGGGCTACTGGTAGGACTCTTAATAGTGTTGATGAACAGAGGGATCTTGGTGTATGTGTGCATAGATCCCTGAAAGTTGGCAATCAAGTCGATAAGGTTGTTAAGAAGGCATATGGAGTCTTAGCTTTTATTGGTAGGGGGTTTGAATTTCGGAGCCGCAACGTCATGTTGCAACTGTACAAAACTCTAGTGCGGCCGCACTTGGGAGTATTGTGTGCAGTTCTGGTCCCCACATTATAAGAAAGATGTGGAGGCATTGGAGAGGGTACAGAGGAGTTTTACCAGGATGTTGCCTGGTATGGAGGGCAGGTCTTATGAGGAGAGGCTGAGGGATTTGAGGTTTTTTTCGTTAGAAAGGAGGCGGCTAAGAGGAGACCTTATCGAAACATATAAGATGATTAGAGGTTTAGATAGGGTGGACAGTGATAGCCTTTTCCTAGGATGGAGAAAGCTAGCACGAGGGGACACAGCTTTAAATTAAGGGGTGATAGTTATAGGACGGATATCAGAGGTAGGTTCTTTACCAAAGGGTGGTTCGGGAGTGGAATGCCCTGCCTGCAGCAGTGGTAGATGCGCCAAGTTTGGTGGCGTTTAAGAGGTTAGTTGATAAGTATTGGAAGAGAAGGGAATGGTTTAGTTTGGAGGGGCATTGCTTTTTATATTGGTCGGCGCAACATTGAAGGCCGAAGGGCCTGTTCTGTGCTGTAATGTTCTATGTTCTATGTTCTAGTACACCGTACGCCTTCTTGACCACTTCCTCCACCTGCGAGGCCGATTTAAGAATCCTATGGACCCGGACCCCGAGATCCTTCTGCTCTACAACACAGCTAAGACTCCTACCCCTTATATTGTACTCCTTCATCTCATTATTCCTCCAAAATGGACCACTATACATTTATCTGCGTTGAAGTCCATCTGCTACTTCTCCGCCCAGTCTTGCATCCTGCCTATGTCCTGCTGCAACTTTTGGCATCCCTCCAGAGAGTCATAGATTTCCAGAGGCTAGTTAAAAACACTCAGAAATGCTCTTCAGTCTACACGTTGACAGCAGATCCAAGCAGAATATAGTGGCATCGTCTGTTTACAGGGAGGATTTGACCTGAATGTCTCTACTTCCTGGGATTGATACCCCTCTCATGTCCATGTCTTTCCTGATGGACACATTCAATTCAGCACATGAACAAGAAAGGAGAACATAGGCAATTGTATTTCCCTGAGTAGTGCAGGGCTCTCTAATATCTTCCTCCTAGTTAGAGGCGGGTCTTATTTTAATCTGAGTACATTAAAATGCTGCAGGTCACGAGAAGTACTAAATAAATGCATTTTTTAATGAATTTTCAGGCAAAAACTTATATTTCCAGAGAATGATCTTTTAGCAGAAGAAATTTCTGAGTAGATGTGAACAGCAACCCATTACAACAAATGACCAGGTGAAGTTTACAAAACAGTTATCAATTAACATGATTTATGTCTAAAAAGAAATACAAGATTTTTTGATTTTTAAAAATTTGTCTCTGCTTTATGAGATGTTGGGAATTGGCGTGTATACATCTGCCTTCCACGTGATGAAAGTCGTTTTGTAAGATAGCCTTGTCTCTCATATGTTTCCTTGCTATTAGCGTCCCTTAATTCAACTCAGTAAATTTGGACAAATCAGCGTCAGATTGCCACTCCATGCCCAATTACTTCAGTGAAATTTTTTCACAAGCATAGAACATAGAACATGGAACATTACAGCACAGAACAGGCCCTTCGGCCTTCGATGTTGCGCCGACCAATATAAAAAGCAATGACCCTCCAAACTAAACCATTCCCTTCTCTTCCACATACTTATCAACTAACCTCTTAAACGCCACCAAACTTGGCGCATCTACAACGGCTGCAGGCAGGGCATTCCACTCCCGAACCACCCTTTGGGTAAAGAACCTACCTCTGATATCCGTCCTATAACTATCACCCCTTAATTTAAAGCTGTGTCCCCTCATGCTAGCTTTTTTCATCCTAGGAAAAAGGCTATCACTGTCCACCCTATCTAAACCTCTAATCATCTTATATGTTTCGATTAGGTCCCCTCTTAGCCGCCTCCTTTCTACGAAAACAACCTCAAATCCCTCAGCCTCTCTTCATAAGACCTGCCCTCCATACCAGGCAACATCCTGGTAAACCTCCTCTGTACCCTCTCCAAAGCCTCCACATCTTTCTTCTAATGTGGGGACCAGAACTGCACACAATACTCCAAGTGCGGCCGCACTAGAGTTCTGTACAGTTGCAACATGACGTTGCGGCTCCAAAATTCAATCCCCCTACCAATAAAAGCTAAGACTCCGTATGCCTTCTTGACAACCTTATCGACTTGACTGCCTACTTTCAGGAATCTATGCACATACACACCAAGATCCCTCTGTTCATCTAGACTACTAAGAATCCTACCATTTGCCCTATACTGTACACATTTATTATTTCTGCCATAGTGCATTACCTCACACTTTTCCACATTAAACTCCATTTGCCACCTCTCAGCCCAGCTCTGCAACTTGTCCAAGTCCCTCTGCAAACTATAACACCCCTCTTCACTATCTAGTGCTCAAAGGTTGAGCATGTTTTGCTCAACCTTTCAACTCAGGCTGGATGAGATCCAGGCAGTGCAGAGGGGCTCAGTGTCAAATTGGGATGGCAGAACTGTGCTACAATGAGAGATTGATTTGACTGGACCTGTAGTCATTCAAGTAGAAGGATGAGAAGGGATCTGATTGAAATATATAAAATTCTAACAGGGCAGGGCAGGGCAGGGCTGATTGGATATTTTTTCCCTGGTTTGGGAATATAGAACCAGTATCAGAGTCTCAGGATACAGAGTAATCCAGTTAGGACTGAGATGAGGAAAAAAATTTTTCATTTAGAGGGTAGTGAACCTATGGATTTCTCCACCCCAGAAGGCTGTAGAGGCCACGTCACTCAATGTATTCAAGAAAGAGATTGATTTTTTTTGACTTTAACATCAGGATGTACAGGGAGAAACAGGAATGTGGCTTTGAGATCAAATATCAGCCATGATCATAGCAGTAGGTGGCTGAATGACATACTGCTCCTATTTGCTATAGACCAATGTTGTAGTTGAACTGAAAGAGCTTGGCAAGGGCCACAGTTAGTTATGGAGCACAAGTCTTCAGTACTGTTGCTGGAATATTTTCAGGATCCTGAGCTTTTGCAGTTTCTTGTGCCTTCAGCCATTTTTTGATATTACATGGAGTAAATTGAATCAGCTGAAGATTAGCAATTGTGATGCAGGATATACAGTAAAGGGTTAACAACAGAAACACCTGATGCTGCTGTTACTAGGATATAATAACACATAATCAAATAGCAGAGACTAGGAGATGTTCCAACATTATGCAGAGTTCCTAAGGTGAGCTGTAAATAAATAAACATTTCAACAAACTTCAGTCTTAAGCAACTTACTTAAAGGCAAACTGCAAAGAACCCCACCTACACCCCAAACATGTCATGAAACATGTTGGTACTGGACAGTGAGTAAAAATCCCAGCAAAATCTCCAAAAGGCAAATCTGGCAAGTCAACAGAAAGAAGGACAAAAGGAACTAACTGAAGACTCAGCAAAAAAAGTCGGAGCATCATGGGTGCAGCAGATGCAAACTAAGACACAGACCTGAAGTCTGGACAGCAGTGAGTACAAACCAGAATAGACAAGGAACACCAGTGAAGAAGAAACTAGTTCTGAACTTGGTACAAGCATGGATTCTACATTGCCATGCCAGGACTTTTCTGGAGAAATGGGTGCAGCACTGGTACAACTGGAGAAAGAGGTTTTCCAGGTATGGAACATCTGGTTTGCAGGAAAAGGAACAAAAGGATCAGGTCTGTATTCTACTCTATGCAGTTGGAGATACTGCTGACAATGGGAATTGATGAGACTTCAAGTTCTTACAAGAAAGTCTTCCAAGCTTTTGATTCGTATTTCAGTGTTGGAAAAAGCATAATTGTAGAAAAGGCAAAATTTAACAATTGAAATAGGCAGGATGGCAACACAGTGAGTAGCACTGCTGCCTCGTAACTCCATAGACTTGAGTTCAATTCTGGCCCTGGATCTGGGACAGTCTTTTTAGAGTTTGCATATTCTCCTGATGTTTTGTATGGGTTTCCTTCCAGTATTCTGGTTTTTTCCCACAATCCAAAGATGTGCACACTAGTTGGTTGGCAATGCCAGATTGCCCCTTAATGTCCCAAGATGTCTGGGTTTGATGGATTAGCCATGATAAATATGTGGGGTTACAGGGATAGGGCGGGGGAGAGGGCAAACTTCGTAGATCAAATTGCATCTTCTGCACTGTAGAGACTCTATGATTATATGAAAGCAAAGATTGGGTGAAAGCATGGCTTTCTATCAAATCTATACAGCCTGTCGGACCATTGCAATGACAGAATATTGAGGCATGAATTGATATCTGATTGTATTATAGGTGGATTCTCAGATGAAGCTCAAAGATATTTTAATTAATCAGTAAAAATTGCAAGGTAAACCGAGCTCACAAGAGCATCGTCATTAATGGATGAGGCATTTTAATATCAAGACCAGAAGAAAAACACATCAAAGCAGGAGGCTGCAAAACCAGGTTAGAGATCACCATCTTGAAATTCTATCTATGTGGCAGGAAGAATTTGCACAGGTGGGAAGGATGCCCAACAGGGGGAACAAAGTTTCACAACAAAAAGACATTTTAAAATTGCCAGCTGATTTAAAATACAAATCTTGGTGAGAGAAGGAAAAAATACTGAAGGCAAACCATATACAAGAAGTTGAAGAACCATAACAAAGGGAAATATCTTTTCTAGGGGAAATATATGGAATAAAATGGAATGTTTTCCACACAGATGTAAATTTGACACAGTGGCAGGGGTTTCTGTCTTATCTGACAATGTAAAGTGGCTTCAGCATGTGAAATTACAGCCTTGACCTATCAAGTTACAGGATCCAGGTGGAATTGCACTGTAAGTCATTGGGCAATACCTGAAAAAATTAAAATACTAGAATAGAGAAATCATTGAACTTACATACATAACTGAAAAATAAAAATCATTGTTATTAAGCAGGGAAGCATGTTTATAATTGAATTGATTTATAAAGTTTATGAAGTTGCTGATGAGCACTACAGGAGCACATTCAGAAATGAATTTCCAAGATTATATACAAGCCTGGGACAACTGAAGATCACATATCATGTTATCTCAGAGCTGATACTCAACCAATTAGCTTCTTCACACTGAGGAAAGCCCCTCATCCAATTCTTGGGCAAAATCAATGGTGAAATTGAGCACATATTACGTTTGATAAGATTCCCCATGGAAGACTACTGCAGAAAATGCAGATGCATGGGATTGAGGGAGATTTAGCAATTTGGATTAGGAATTGGCTAGCTGATAGAAGACAGAGGGTGGTGGTTGATGGGATATATCCAACCTGGAGTTTAGTTACTAGTGGTGTACCTCAGGATCCGTTTTGGGGCCACTGTTGTTTGTTATTTTTATAAATGACCTGGATGAGGGTGTAGAGGGATGGGTTAGTAAATTTGCCTACGACACCAAAGTCAGAGGAGTTGTAGACAGTGAGGATGGATGTTACAGTTTGCAGAGGGACATAGATAAGTTGCAAAGCTGGGCTGAGAGGTGGCAAATGGAGTTTAATGTGGAAAAGCGTGAGGTGATTCACTTTGGTAAGAGTAATATGTGTGCAGAATATAGGGCTAATGGTAGGACTCTTAGTAGTGTAGATGAGCAGAGAAATCTCAGTGTACAGATGCATAGATCCCTGAAAGTTGGTACTCAAGTTGATAAGGTTGTTAAGAAGGCATTCAGTGTGTTAGCATTTATTGATAGAGGGATTGAATTTCGGAGCTGAGATGTCATGTTGCAACTGTACAAAACTCTGGTGCGGCCGCACTTGGAGTATTGTGTACAGTTTTGGTCGCCACATTATAAGAAAGACGTGGAGGCATTGGAAAGGGTACAGAGGAGGTTTACCAGGATGTTGCCTGGTATGATAGGTAGGTCTTATGAGGAAAGACTAAGGGACTTGAAGTTATTTTCATTAGACAGAAGAAGGCTAAGAGGTGACTTAATTGAGACATATAAGATGATCAGAGGGTTAGATGGGATGGATAGTAAGAGCCTTTTTCCTCGGATGAAGATGGATAACATGAGGGGACATAGCTTTAAATTAAGGGGCGGTAGTTATAGGACAGATGCTAGAGGTGGGTTCTTTATTCAAAGGGTAGTAAGGGTGTGAAATGCCCTGCCTGCAGCAGTTGTGGACTCATCAAGTTTAAGGGCGTTCAAATGGGCAGTGGATAGGCATATGGATAGCACTGGAATTGTTTAGGATAGAGAATCATAAAATTAGTTCCATTGGTTGGCGCAACATCGAGGGCCGAAGGGCCTGTACTGCGCTGTAATGTTCTATGTTTTATGTTCTAACAAGGGTCAACTCTTCAGTAACCATATTGACCACATATTGTTCTGGAATGGTCATGGTCTCAAAACCTAACAGTTCAATTAGAATTTGGATGTTTTTGACTCAACTAAACAAATCATTAGAATATGAAATCCACCTAATGGTATCAGTGGGTGAAAGTCTTGCAAACCAGCTCAGAGTGTTCTGTTCACCAAATTAGATGTGAACTAATGCTGTGCCGGCATGGTGGCTTAGTGGTGAGCACTGCTGCCTCATAGCGCCAGGGACCCGAGTTCAATTCCAGGATTGGATCACTTTCCGTGTGGAGTTTGCATGTTCTTCCCATGTCTGCATGGGTTTCCTCTGGGCTCTCTGCTTTCTCTCACAGTCCAAAGATGTGCAGGTTAAGTTGTTTGGCCATGCTAAAATTAACCCTAGTGTCAGGGGGTAAATGTTTTGGATGATGGGATTAGGGCTTGGGTGAGATGGTGATCGGTACAGACTTGATCAGCCGAATGGCTCTTCTATACTGTATGCTTCTAAACAATTGACTTTGGTGGTAGCCTCTGGATAAAGAATCCAGATTGCTGATCACGTTTGTAACACCATTCAGTAGTTATTGCTTAAACAGATTACCAATTGGAATTGTATCCACTCAGAAATATTCCAGAGCACAATATCTCAGACCCCAGAAGCTATGGAAGGAAAATCACAGAATCCCTACAATGCAAAAAAGAGCTATGTGGCCCATTGAATTGGCACTGACTCTCTGAAAGAGCATCCCATCAATGTCTTCCCAAACACAACACAAAACATTGGAGATCTCAAAAGGAGGCCAAAGTGGATCACTCACCACTTCTGGCTGAAGATGATTGAGAATATGTTAGCCTTGTCTTTTGCAATGATGTGCTCCCCCACTCCCTCCTCATCGTTGAGGATGAGGATATTTGTGGAGCCTCTTGCTCCAGTTAAAATGAAAGAAAATTACTGCAGATGCTGGAATCTGAAACCAAAAGAGAAAATGCTGAGAAATCTCAGCAGGTCTGGCAGCATCTGTAAGAAGAAAAGAGAGCTGATGTTTCAATTCCAGATGACCCCTTGTCAAAGCTAAGGGCATAAAAAAAGATTTATACTGTAGGTGAGGGAAGGAACAAAGAACAGAGCAAGAACAAAGAATAAAGACAAAGGGTGACACAATTACACAGTGGTTAGCACTGCTGCCTCACAGTACCAGGGACTCAGGCTTGATTCCCGATTTGAGTCACTTTTGTATTGAGTCTACACGTTCTCTCTGTGTGGGTTTCCTTGGGTGCTCCAGTTTCCTCCCACAGAGCAAAGATGTGCAGGTTAGGTTGATTGGCTACGCTAAATTGCTCCTTAGTGTCCCAGGATTGTATGTTAGGAAGATTAGCGGGGTAAATATGTGGGTTACGGGATAAGGCCTAGGTGGGATTGCTGTTGATGCAGACTCAATGCAAATGGCTTCCTTCTGCGCTGTAGGTTTCTATGATTTCTATGAACAGTACAGCATAGGAACAAGCCTTTTGACCAACCAAGCCTGTGCCAATCATGATGCTTGCCTTAACTAAAACTGAATGCACTTATGGAGTTCGTATTCTTCCATTCCCATCCTATTCATGTATTCTTGTATTTGCCCCTTAAATGCTATTGTACCTACCAATTCTCCAGCCAGTGCATTCCAGATATTCACCACCCTCATTGTAAACAAAAAACTTGCCTCACTCATCTCCTCTAAACTTTTCCTCATACACCTTAAACCTATGTCCCATAGTACTTGACTTTTAGAGCATCTGACTAGCCATTCTGTCCAAACCACTCATAATCTTGTAAGCATTTAACATGTTGCCCCTTAACCTCCATTATTCCAGTGAGAGCAAATTGAGTTGAGAAACAAAGAAGCAGGAGGAAGCATTTGGCCTTTTGAGCCTGCTCTGCAATTCATTATGATCATGGCTGATCCAACTCAGGAGTCTAATCCTGCTTTTTCTCCATAATCTTTTATCCTATTGGCCCCAAATGCTGTATCCATCCACCTCTTGATTACCTTCAATGTTTTGACATCAACTATTTTCTATGGTAATGAATTCCATAGGCTCATCACTCTTTGGGTGAAGAAATGTCTTCTCATTTCTGCCCTAAATGGTCTATCCTGAATCCTCAGATTGTGACCCCTGGTTCTGGACTCCCTCACCATGGGGAATATCTTCCCTGCATCTACCCTGTCTAGTCCTGTTAAAATTTTTATAAGTCTCTGAGTTTCCCCCTCTCATTTGTCTGAACTCAGCAAAAAGTGTTAACCTAGGCTATCTCTCCTCATACATCTATCCAACCATTCCTGGTATCAGCCTGATAAACCTTTGCTGCACTCTCCTGAGAGCAAGAGCATCCTTCCTCAGAAAAGGAGACCAAGACTGCACACCATACTCTAATTGTAGCCTCACCAAGACACTGTGTAATTGCAACAACACATCACTGCTCCTGCACTTGAAACCTTCTGCAATGAAGGCCAATATGCTATTGGTCTCTTCACAGCCTGCTGCATCTACATGCTTAGCTTCAATAACTGGTGCACAAGTACACTTAGTGAACACTCCCCGCTCCCAATTTACAGCTATTCAGGTAATAATCTGCCTTTTTATTTCTTCTTCCAAAGTAAATAACTTCACATTTAACCAAATTATAATACATCTGCTGTTGATTTGTCCATTCACCTAACCTCTCCAGATCATTTTGAAGCATCTCTGCACCCTTGTCAGAGTTCACCCTCCCATCCAACTTGGTATCATCTGCAAACTTTAAGATGTTACATTTTGTTCCCTCATTCAAATCGTTAATATATATTGTGAATAGCTGCGATCCCCAGCATCAATCCAATCTCTCCTCATAACTCATACCCTCCAGATCAGGCAACATCCTGGTGAACCTTTTCTGCGTTCTCTCCAAAGTCTCCACATCCTTCTGATAGTGTGGCAACCAGAATTGTACACAATATTCCAAATGGGGCCTAACTAAAGTTTTGTACAGCTGCAGCATAGAACATAGAACACTACAGCACAAACAGGCCCTTCGGCCCACAAGTTGTGCCGAACACATCAAAACCTACCCAGCCAGAGACCTATCTATAACCCCCAATCCCATTGGATCCCATATACTCATCCAGAAGTCTTTTAAAAGACCCCAGCGAGTTCGCCTCGACCACCACCGACGGCAGCCGATTCCATTCACTCACCACCCTCTGAGTGAAAAACTTTCCCCTAGCATCCCCTCTGTACTTGCTTCCCTGCACCTTAAATCTGTGCCCTCTCGTCGCGACCATTTCAGCCCTGGGAAATAGTCTCTGAGAGTCCACCCTATCTATTCCTCTCAACATCTTGTAAACCTCTATCAGGTCGCCTCTCAACCTTCGTCTCTCCAGGGAGAACAGTCCCAGCTCCCTCAACCTGTCTTCATAAGGCATGCCTCCCAATCCAGGCAACATCCTTGTAAATCTCCTCTGCACCCTTTCAATAGCTTCCACGTCCTTCCTGTAGTGAGGCGACCAGAACTGCGCACAGTACTCCAAGTGTGGTCTGACAAGGGTCCTATAAAGCTGCAGCATTACCTCCTGACTCCTGAACTCCATCCCTCGATGAATGAAGGCCAGTACACCGTAAGCTTTCTTAACCACATCCTCCACCTGGGAGGCCGATTTGAGAGTCTTATGGACCCGGACCCCAAGATCCCTCTGCTCTTCCACACAGCTAAGACTCCTACCTTTGATAGTGTACTCATTCATCCCATGACAGCATGACCTGTCAATTTTTACTCTTTGCCCCAGTTGATAAAGGTAAGCATGCCGTATGCCTTTTTGACTACCTTATCCACTGTGTTGCCACTGTTTGTGATCGGTGGATATGTAAGCCTAGGTATCTCTCCCTGTCAATTCTCCTAACATAGAACATAGAACATTACAGCGCAGTACAGGCTCTTTGGCCTTCGATGTTGCGCCGGTCAGTGGACCCTCTAACCTAAACTATTCCAATATCATCCATATGCCTATCCACCGACCATTTGAATGCCCCCAAAGTAGGCGAGTCCACAACTGCTGCAGGCAGGGCATTCCATGCCCTCACCACCCTCTGTGTAAAGAACCTGCCTCTGACATCCGTCCTATAACTATCACTGGTAGTTATACCATTAGGTAGTTATCCTAAGGGTTCTACCATTTATTGTATAATTCCTACATGCATCGGACCTTCCAAAATGCATTACCTCACTTTTGTCAGGATTAAACGCTATTTGCCATTTCTCCACCCAAGTCTCCAACTAGTCTATATTTTGCTGTATCCTCAGACAATCCTCTTCACTATCCACAATTTTACCAATTTTTGTATCATCTGTGAACTTACTAATCAGACCAGCTATGTTTTCCTCCAAATCATTGATATATATTGCGAACAAAGAACTGATTCTTGTGGAACATCGCTAGGCACAACCTTCCATTCAGAAAAACACCCTCTACTGTTACCCTCTATTTTCAATGGTCAAGCCAGTTCTGTATCCATTTTGCCAGCTCTCCTCTAATCACATGTGACTTCACCTTTTGTACCAGTCTTTATCAAAGAATTTACTGAAGTCCATGTATAGAACATTCACTGCCTTTCCCTCATCTATCATCCTCATCATTTCCTCAAAAAAACACGATCGAGTTAGTAAGACATGACCTTCCCTTCACAAAATCATGCTGTCTCACACGAATAAGTCCAGGAAGATAAGTCATAGTCACAAAAACAAGAGGAAGGCTAAGATGTGCCAATGACAACGCAGAGAGAGAATAGAAGGTGTGAATTGCCAAATGTCAGAAAAGCTGAAATCTGAGGGCAAGCTGTAACAAATGAAGATGAGGGGAGAGGTGGGTGGGAGAGAGGTAAAAATGAGAAAAACAGGGAAAGGGAAGCAAAGGTTAGAAAAGTGGGAGGGGAGTGGGGGTGGAAAAGGTTGATTATTCCAGCTTGATGGTAATGGTAGAGTGGGAGATATGAGGTTATATGCGGTAGTCGAATACTAAGTCAACCATTGCTGATGACCCACAGTGCCTCATGAATAACCAATTTTGACTTGATAGAGTGATTCAAAGTCTACAATATTTAGCACAGTAGTCGTGCTATACAATATAATGGTGGGCATCCATAGATGCGACTTCATCTTCACAAGGATTGCATGGTGGTCACTCCTACTAATACATATACATATACATTTCTGACAGGTAGATTGGTGAGAACAAGGTGAAGTAGGCTTTCCTCTTTGTTGGTTCCCTTATGAAAATCAGCCAACTTGGGTTCAATTCCTGTATCAGCTGAGGTTATTCATGAAGGGTCCATCTCCTCAACCTTCCCCCTCACCTGAGATGCAGGTGATCCTCAGGTTAAATCACCACCAGTCAACTCTCTGCCTCAAAAACGGGAGCTTTTGATCATCTGGGGCTTTGGTTATTTTACCTTTATCCAACCTTGGGAATAAACATTGAAATTCCCCACTAAAGTACATTCTGTGACCTTGCCACCCTCAGTGTTTCTTCCAATTGGCATTCAACATGCAAAAATGTTGATTCATCAACTGGGGTGGCAGGGGAGGGAGCGGAACAGGAGGTTTCCTTGCCATGTTTGATCCGATGACATCTCATGGGGCCTGGAGTTAATGTTGAGAATTCTGTCCTGACTGTATACCACTTCGTCATCAGCACTTCAACTGGAGCTGCCCTGCTGGTGGAACAGGACATAGCCAGGGATGGCGATGCTGTTGTCTGGGACATTATCTCTTAGATATGATTCATAGGACCCATAGCGCAGAAAGAGGCTGTTCACCCCATCGTGTCCACACCGAACACAATCCCACTCAGGACTAACCCATATCCTTACATATCTTACCCACTAATCCCTTTAACCTACACATCCCAGGACACTAAGGGGCAACCTTAGCATGGCCAATTAACCTAACCCGCACATCTTTGGACTGTGGGAGGAAACTGGAGTACCCAGAGGAATTCCACACAGATATGAGAAGAATGTACAAACTTCACACAAACAGTGACCCAAGTCAGGAATTGAACCCAGGTCTCTAGAGCTGTGAAGCAGCAGTGCTAACCACTGTGTTACCATGCTGCCCTTGCTATGAGTACAGCTGATACTGAGGGATTTGAACCTGTCTCTCCAGAGTATTACTGGATTTCTAATCCAGTGACATTACCACTACACCATTACCCCACTGCTGCAATGGTAAGGTGACAGCACTTACCATACAGCTACATGGCCAAGCAATGGACTGGCTATGCAATCATCAATTGTGTTCTATGTATGAATATCATCTTTCACAATAACTTTGGGTCAGAGTTGGCATGTCTGCAGATGTACATCTCACATATGTTTTGGGTATTAAGCTGGTATGTGAAAATATGTTTACATATCCAGGATATGGTGGTTACCTCAACTGAACTGATGCAAATCATGCAGTCACTGCTTAGGGTCAACCCCTCTTCAAACCTAGAATCATTAGTCCATTGGGCAATAGTGTCCATTTGTGTTGTGATTAGAAAACTGGTGACAAGAAATCCCCCATTTTATGCTTAAATCTGTCTCTCACCATGCTGCTCAGGGTTAATTCTTCTGTAATCTGCCCTGTTAACTATTAAACAAATAGCAGGTGCCTTGCTTAGTCTTTGGTGTGTGGAGGAAATGGAATGGAGTGTTCAGTGATATGCGTTTGATATGGCTTCAAGATAATCCTCCCAGTGATCCTCTGAGATAGCTTTTGTCAGCCAATACTAGACACAACTAGGTTCACACACAACACAATGGATGACCACCCAGTCAGATTGACTCATCGCACATTTGGTGAATCCTGAGCTGTTAGTTATTTCCAATCTGTGCTTAGGCTCTTTGGATTTAATTAAATAAATTGAAGACTTTTAAGACGGAAAAAGGTTCGAGTATGTTTGAGAACTAGCTTACTAATAGTTATTTCATTTAACAACTGTGGAGCCAATGAAAACACAAAAATTGCAAAGTAATTTATTTCAGTGATCACTGTGGTATATTTTAGACGTATCTATTAATTAAAAATGTTCCTCATTCTTTATGGCATTTAGATATATGTGTATTTTTTCAAATTTTTGTGTGTCAGGACATGTTAAAAACCCAGACAGAGAATGCTGGGAACACTCAGCACTTGTGGGAGCAGCAGCTATTTTGGGGAAGGTCTAGTTTTCATAAACTGCCTGACAAGAAGATAAAGACTTCTGTGAGTGAGAAGCATCTCGAATGCAACTCACATTTTTTCTTATTTCTTACTTTATGATGGGACACCAAATATCCAATTTTAGCAGAAATGCTGCAATGTTAATTATTGCCTCTCCTCTTATTAGCAAATTGCCAATTGTTTTTATCATCAAACTTTCTGCCAAAATATAACATATAAAAACTGTCTTGTATGAAGTGCAATAAAAATAAAGAACTGTAACATAAAGAGAAAGAGGCTGAGTTTTATAATTAACTGTTAAATGTTAGACCTCAAACATTCTCTTTGAAATGCTGATTAAATTCTTGTGTATTTTTAGTATTATAAAGCATATGGATTTAAAACTTCATTCAATAGCAAGTTGATGTGCTGCTGTGCTGTAATTCTATACAATAAGGAAAGTAGCATTTTACTAATTTCATTGGGAAAGCATTAATTTCTCCAAGAAAATCTATCAGGAAAATTCAACCATCTAGTGTCCCTTGTCCAAAATATCAGCATTAAACAGGCCATTCTGGACTCCATTACTTTATTTTAAAGTGTTTCTAAGGTTTATTGTCTTTTGGGGTTGAGATCATTTTCTACAACAGAGCAATAGAGATGAGAACAAATAAGAGCATAATTAAAGTCAAATTTATCATAATACACGAGTAAGATAGCTATAATCATCTCACAAGTGGCAGCTAATTTGGGGATATATGTAGTTCATATGATTTACAAGTTTGCATTTGCTACTGTGAGTATATTGGCACTGTTTTTATGTAATCTGAAGAAGTCAGTTAAAACCACTATTGAATAAAAAATGTTTCATGAATTTCCAACTTCATTTAGGAACTTGTTAACTGACCTTAATGAGACTGAAGTTATCAAATTTGCATCGTGATTGTACATAATCCTCTTAAAAACTATTATATCGAATTTGCATTATCAGGGCTCTTGGGACACCAACATTTGTTCCTCAACCTAAATACATATATTAAGCAATCAGGGGCTGTGCTGAATTTTGAAATTCACTTTGAATTATTAATAGCATTGGAATTAAGCTTTGTTTTTGTTTGAAGTTTCCTTTTCATACCTATGTGCAGCAATATTTGCAATGGGAGAATATTAAAATAAACTGTTTATTATAGGATATAGCACAAAACTTTGAAAGAAATATAGGAACATCTGTGGAAAAAAATAGACAAACTAATGTATATGTTGTATACCCAGAGTATAACAATGCCGAAGGGACAGTGAGGGTTTCTCATGTAGCATGGATAAGAGAAAATAGAGGAATTAGAAAAATTGGTGGGTTTTGGAGGCAAGAGAAAATGGTCCCTAATGTTATGATGCAGAATGTCATTTAAAGGTTAATCAGGCAATACTTAAAATGGGACAGATTTTAATTTCTGAAACCTCAATTTAAAACAAAATAGAAAAAAATTAAGACTAATATTTGTGATGATCAACCAAGTAATGTATAGGTGTCAAAGTTGGAAGATGAAACTGAAGTTGGTTATCAGGTTAGATGAGTTGAAGGGAGAGAGAGGTTTGATGTGCCCTCTGACATAGCTCTCCTCCCAAATACACTCTTTAGCATTGTCTTCAAGCAATTGAGAATCTTGTGTAGCAGTAACATTCAGTTTAGTCTATGATAAGAAAAGTTGCCTGTTGCTGCTGCTCGGAAGTCTGTCGTGGAAGCAGGGATTTGAAGAGGAGCTGCTGATGTGGAATAGGGATGGGACTCAGTGTGATTCTCCCTGTTTAGTGGGGCCATTCCCTCCCTGTGCTCTCCTCGTTCCGGAGCTGGACTAAAGAGGGAGAGGGAGAGAGAGAAAGAGACTCCACCTCCATCCCCGCTCCTCCCTCTCTCCCTCCATCCTTTTCCAGCGGCAGAGACAGGGAGGAGCAGCTGAAGGTAGGCAGCTCGCCCGGCCAGGAGGAGCAGGCGGATGGAGGTGGAGTGGAAAGGCTGCGGCCACAGGGTGCTGAGAGGCGGCTGAGAAAGAGCGAGTGAGGAGAGAGAGAGAGCGAGAGGAGGCGGGGGAGGGGAAGGGGTGGGGGGAAGATGTCGGCGTCGCTGGGTCCCCGCGGCCCCCGGCCACCCGCCGCGCCGCCCAGCATGCCCGACCTGAGCCATCTGACCGAGGAGGAGAGGAGCATCATCATGGCTGTGCTAGAGAGGCAGAGAGAGGAGGAGGAGAAAGAAGAGGCGATGTTAAAGTAAGCAGAATGTTTACATCTTTCCCCCTCTCGCCCTTCCCTCAGTGATGCAGAAGGTGTTTTTAAGAGGCTTCATTCTCTGCTCCTTTTCCAGGCAGACCTTTTGTTGATGTGAAATGATTTTGATGGAAGGAAAAGCCTACAGATGCTCTCCTGGTTGTGTTGTGATTAATTGTCAGTCATCCTCCTTATTGTATGTGTGCTGTTCAAATGTTCTCACAGTTTATAGTTATTTAAAAGAAAAAGCCCTCAATGGATATTGAGTGAGGGGAACATGACATTTCTGTTCTGTAGCCCTTCATTCCAGTGATGAAGCTCAGGGCCCTGTCTGACAGGAACCCGCCTCTACCAAACCATTATTCTCTTTTTATAAAGCAAGACTCCTGATCCTAATAGAGATTTTAGATTTATGAGTGTGAACAGTCAGCTTTTTACCCTTCTCCCATTTCCTTGCTATTCTGTCACATACACAGCTTCCCACAACATTGCACTACCATACAGGCTATCTCATTTTCTTCCACAGTCTGATGGGTGGCACTGAAATGAGGTGAGGGTGTGTTAAATATATAATTATAAACCCAGTTGACTGAACACATAGTTCAATTATTTACTTTATTTTAAAACTGTGTTTTATTTAACTGTCCCATGTTTTTCATACAAGCGTTTTTAGTCAGTGACTTACATAATCAGTTCTTAGACCAATAGGGATGCTGCATCACCAGCTTTGGGGTTATCTGCAAAACATAATAAGCATAAATATGAATTCAGCTTTCTGAATAATAATTTTGTAAAAGCTGATCCATAATTGGTTGCTGCATTGTGACTGAAATGTAACTCAAAGTAAAAGACACTTGGCTATGTTTAGCATTCAGTATTGAGGGCCCCAACCAAAGGCAGTCTCAGGTGTAGTGTGCTTCATGACTGTATGTGGGTGTGGTTAACATCCTCATATCTGATGTGCATTTTCGTTAGCTGTGCTTTTTCTGTGTGCACAGATTCTGACTATGATATGTCTGTTGCTAGGGACTTCAGAGTTATGGTATTTAATTATTCTGTTATGTTAATATTCTGGAAACAAAAATGTCCCTTCATTTTTCCCAAATGGTGTGGTATAGTTAATGATACAGATATTCTGAACCAGTGAACACAAAACAAAGACAATAAGTGACAATTTTCATTTATGTTTCTAATGCTCTGATTTAATTTGTGCTTTCTAAATGGTTCTTATCATATGAATAGCAAATTATAGTTTGTATATTTCATTCACGTAATATACATAATATATATACTTAATACCCATATTTAAGATTATATGCACAGATAATGGGAGGCTTGCTATTAATTTGAATTGGAAACTACAATTGCTGACATTTTAAATGGAGTGTTGGTGTTTTACCTTGCTCTTTAATTCATGAACTCTTGTGACTGTTAGATATGATGCTGTGAGCTGACAAAACTTGTCACTTCTCCTTTGTTGATTTGTTATGATTTCCTTTCATGTTTAAAAAAAGCTGCTGCTCCTTGGCCTCACTGTAATTTAACTGTTTCCTCAATGGAGGAGAGCAGTATGTTTAACCAGTTGAAGTAGTTTAGGTCAGTTTTTGTTGAGGTAATCAGAAGGTAATTACAGAAATGAGCGTGTGGATAATTTGAAATGACAATTTGTAACAGTCGAGGCATGCATGTTTAGATTGAGAAATTAAGTTTGGGTTTTGGTCTTTATTTGCTAAGAACCACAGGCCTGAAAGCCTCACTGCGATAATTTTTTGAGAGAAGATATTTTAGCTTTGGGTTCAGAGTTTACTTCCCTAGTTTATTTGCTAATCGTAAGATGTATATCTGCTGTGTGTTTGTGTTTGGTGATGAAGTGGTCACAATAACCAGTTTAGCAATCAGTGCATAAAAATGGTGTACAACACTGCTATTTTTTTTTTTAAAAACTTTGAAGGAGTCTGACTGAAGCAGCAGACAAATGAAAATGATTGGTTTGAACTTGCAACGAGAGCATCATGAACTGGGTGCACCTTTAGGTGTGTGTGAAACACAAATTATTGATATTAGTGAAACTAAAGAAATGATTTTGCTGCCGGAGATGTTTGATGTATTCAGTTTATAATCTCCAAAAGTTAGTATTTATACCTCTTTCCTTTTAGCTTTCCATGTCAAGCATTTTTCATTTGACTGACTGACCTGGTGATATGCTCTCAGAGAATCAACAATCTAGAATTGTATAAATTATGAGCAATACAGATCAACAGATTCCATGTTTTTTCAAATATTCTGTAGTAATCCCCATGGTTCACTTGTTAATGTACTGTTAACATGGGATTTTGTTGTTTAGACAATAAAGTCATTGAAACACCAGTAAAGAGGAGGCCATGTAAGCTCCTGAGCCTGTTTCACCATTCAGTTAGATCATTGCTGATTTGCGCCTTAGTTCTATTTACCAATCCTGGTCCTATTTCCCCTAATGCCACAACACCAAAAACCTATAAATCAAATTTTTACCATTTTTAACTGGTTTCAACACAATACTGACAATCCGTTGGATTGGCTTGTCTCATCAAGGAATTCAGGAGGGGCAATTGCTTAATGTTTGTAAGCGTGGACTAGAAGTGAGTAAAACAAAATCAACTGGGTTCTTGCTTTTGGTTACTGCCCAATTATTGTGCAGCAAATTGTACAGGCCTTAACTTCCAGTGAGGGCACCATCTGAATATGGAATAGTAAGCAGCCTTTACTCATGTGGACTCGATATTATGCTCCCTCATGTGCAAGTTTGAAGACGAGGGCATATAAAATCCAGTGGATGGCCCCCGATCTTTCTCAAATTTTATAAAAGGATTACGGGAGGCCTGGCTTATTTGAAGCCCTTCAGTGGCTAATTAATGGTATTTTATCTGCGACAGGGAGGATTATGCTTTGTGGGTAACTTCTTGGCCTCACTGTAATTTAACTGTTTCCTCTATGGAGGAGAGCAGTGTGTTTAACCAGTTGAAGTAGTTTAGGTCAGTTTTTGTTGAGGTAATCAGAAGGTAACTACAGAAATGAGCGTGTGGATAATTTGAAATGACAATTTGTAACAGTTGAGGCATGTATGTTTAGATTGAGAAATTAAGTTTGCTGTATGCTGTATCTTAGCTGTATGGGTTTGTGTCAGGCAAGGAAGGAGGATAGGAACCACCTTTGGGGGCCTTCTGAATCTTTTGGGAATAATCGCAACCTCAAATCATTCCCCTTTAACCCTTCTCCCTTTGCTTCTTGAACCTACCTCTTGAACCTGGCTAGCTCTCAGTTCTCACTCCTCACCAAGATTCCAGGACCCTGACTTATCTCAACGTGGTTGGACTGCTTGTAGTCTCAGCAGTGGCCACCACTTGTGACTGGTCGGCAATACTTTCTACCAAGATAGAGAGAGAAGTTTCACCTTAAATACTTCTTCCAGTGTTAAATTGCTGGGGGACAATCAGTGGGACCATAGTGAGCACCATGCCCTGACGTTTAAACTAGGGATCAGATTACCCTATAAATCCATCTCCCAGCAATATCCAACATCTTCAGGAAAGAGTTCTAAAGGTGAGAAAATAAATGTAAAATTTCTTTCCTGTTTGGAAGCTGCTCTGTCTGATTGTCAATGAACTGAGACAGGTCATCTGCTTTATAGGCTGTAGCTAATTTTCTTACGACATATATTTGGCAGAGCTATGTTTCTTTGTTCTGACAGGTTTGCATTTCTCTGTTGCCTACTTTAAATGGACAATCAAATTGAAAGGAGAGAAAATTTTCATCCCACTCGTTAATGTTGGATGTGAATGTCTCTGAGGCTCATGTTGCGAGTTTCAGATAATTTATGTTGAAGATGAGAGCCACGTGGGAATGTATTCAACCAGTAGCAGTGCTGTGCATGGCTATCTGTAAAGGGCCTTTATACTAGTGCCCCCTGACAGCATTGGTCTTGGTTTCTCTTATGTGGGGTTAGTTATTACAAGGTTTGTATTTATATTTGCTACGTTTTCTTAAAATACAATTATGAAGTACCTGGTGGGACACATCTCACATTGATTTTGAGAGATGTCTGCTTGTTGTTTGCAGCAGCAATGTGGATTAAAGCTCAATCAAGTGGGTGAGTCTGATAGGCGGTCAGTTTTTATTCCAGCTGAAGTAAGATGCTTTGTGTCAGTATCTCACCCAATGTATAGCAACCCCAAACAAAATGTTAGCTCTATATCTGTGTAATGAAGTCGAGCTGACTGCTGTTGATGTTTAATGTGGTGCAACATACAAGCAGCAGCAGTGTTGGGTTTTGCAAAACAATTCCAATGAACCAAATTCCAAAGGATGAAACATTTATTGAAAGCTTCGCACCCTCCCATTACCTTTCTACCTGTGCACCAGAGTTTGCAGAAGATGAGAAATTTCTGAGTTCCTCACGTATGCGTTTGAGGTGTGCTGGAATTTGGAGCATTACTACCATATTCCATTGTGCTGCAGATCAGAGTTTGCAAAGAGCTTGGTTCAACAATCCAAAACTTAGTTTAACTGAAAGTGATTGGAGAAAGCTCTGGGGATGCAAGGCTGATGGGTGGGAGTGACTAGGTTTAACAAATCCTAAACTGAAATCATTACAAAAGGTATATTGGTTTTAATAAAATTAGGGCATTGTCCTTCATTGTGAGATCGGATAGTGTTTGGTTGGTAACTCTCGGGATGTTGCAGCTCATAATTCCTGTTTTGAGAAAGAACAATTTGTTTGGGACTCATTAAGGTTCTTTTAATCTGATGATGTGCTTCTTTAATTGTACTACACTTGAAAATGCATAAGATATTCTTTGTTCTTCTGGTACTTGGATACCTGATGCTGCAAAAGCAAAGAATGGTGGTCGCTTAGTCTTACTGCTGCTCCATTGTCTCTCCACTGCATATCTAAACACAAAGTAACGTGAAAGCCTCACACTCACATATATTTTAATAAGAATGTCTCTTAATAACGCCCATGCTATCTTGTAGAATGGCACCTTTTTTCACACGAACCCATTTTTAATTTGGCAAACTAAGCTGCGAAATTGTGCACTTTGGATGCTGCATTGAAAAATGTAATTTTCTTAATTGTTAGTGTGAAAGAACAAAGAATAAAGAAAATGACAGACAGGAACAGGCCCTTCGGCCCTCCAAGCCTGCACCGACCATGCTGCAGGACTCAACTAAAGCCTCCTTTCCTTCCAAGGACCATATCCATCCATTTTCATCCTTTTCATGTATTTGTCAAGACACCCCTTAAAAGTCACTTGTATCTGCTTCCAGTACCTCCCCTGGCAACAAATTCCAGGCACTCACTGTCTTACATACTTAAAACAAAATCTGCTTCGTACATCTTCTTTAAAGCTTGCCTCTCATATCTTTAATCCTGTGTCCCCTAGTTATTGACTCTTCCACCCTGGGAAAAAGCTTCTGACTATCATTCCGTCCATGCCGCTCGTAATCTTGTAGACTCCTATCAGGTTGCCCTCAACCTCTATCGTTCCAATGAAAACAAACCAAGTTTTTCCAATCTTTCCTCAGAGCTGATGTCGTTCATCTTTTTCGTACCCTCTCCCAAGCCTCCATATCCTTCTAGTGTGACGATCAGAATTGAACGCTATATTCCAAGTGCGGTCTAACTAAGGTTCTATAAGACTGCAACATGACTTGCCAATTTTTAAACTCAATACCCCGGCCGATGTAGGCAAGCATGCCATATGCCTTCTTATCTACCATCTCCATCTAAGTTGCCACTTTCAGTGACTTGTGTACCATATACCCAAATCCTTTTGCCTATCAATACTCTTAAGGGTTCTGCCATTTACTGTATATTTCCTCTCTGTATTAGACTTTCCAAATGCATTGCCTCACATTTGCCTGGATTAAACTCCATCTGCCGTTTCTTCATCCAAGGATCTACATCCTGCTGTATTTCTGATTATCCTCATCATTATCTGCAACTCCAGCAACCTTCATGTTGTCTGCAAATTTACTAATCAAACCAGTTATATTTTCCTTCAAATGACTCATATATATTACAAATAGCAAAGGTCCCAGCACTGATCCCTGAGGTGTGCCACTTGTCTCAGCCCTCCAATCAGAAATGCACCCTTCCACTGTTACTCTGTCTTTTATGACCAAACCAGTTTTCAACTTGCCAGCTCTTCTCTAATTCCATGTGACTTCACCTCCTGCACAAGTCTGCCATGAGAGACCTTATCAAAAGTCTTACTAAAATCCACGTAGACAACATCCACTGCGTTACCCTCATCAACTATCTTTGTCACTTCAGTTTTACGTAGGGGTCAGGTTTTGGTCAGCTATGTATTCACTTTATATTAGAAATATTCTCATGTTCAGGTATGATGTTTATTTATTGGAATGTTATAATTCAGATTTAATGACTTTGAGGCTGACCAAAACCTGACCCCTATGTAAAACTGAAATATAGTCACTTCAAAAAACTCAATCAAGTTAGTGAAACACAACCTCCCCTTCATAAAATCGTGTTGCCCCTCACTAATATGTCCACGTATTTCCAAGTGAGAATAAATCATTTCTCGAAGAATTCTCTCCAACAATTTCCCTACTACTGATGTAAGGCTCACTGGTTTTAATTACTTGGATTATTCTTGCTACCGTTCTTAAACAAAGGCTATTGGCTATTCTCCAATCCTCTGGAACCTCACTGTAGCCATTGAGAATACAAAGTTTCTCTCAAGGCCCAGTAATCTTCTCCCTTGCCTCTCTTGGTATTCTGGGGACTTGTCTACCTTAATGTTTCTCAAGAACCCCAAAACCACCACCTTTTTGATCTCAACATAACTCAAACAATCTACACACCCTTTCCCAAATTCATCATTCACTAAGTCCTCTTTGATGAATACAGACACAAAGTACCCATTTAATACTTTGCCATTTCCTCTGGCTCCACGCATCGATTTCCTCCCCTGTCCTTGAGTGAGTCAACCCTGTCCCTGGCTACTCTCTTAGTGTTTATATATGTGTAAAGGGATTTTTCTTAATCCTGCTGGCGAATGCTTTTTTGTGACCCCTTTTAGCCTACCTTAATCTTTGCTTAAGTTCCTTTACTTTCCTTGTATTCCACACTTGTGTTCCCAGCCTCCTAACTTTGACAAATGCTTCCTTTTTCTCTTTGACCAGGTTCACAATATCTCTTGTTATCCAAGGTTCCCAAAACTTCCCATTCTTACCTTCATCCTTTCAGGAATATGCCAGTCCTGGATCCTATCAACTTGTATTTAAAAGCCTCCCACATGCCAGGTGTTGATTTGCCCCAAATCTACATTCCTGCTTAATGTTGTAATTAGATTTCCCCAATTTAGCACCTTCAGGTCTTCACTTATCTTTATCATCAGTACTAGAAGCTTGCTGAATTGTGGTCACTGTTCTCAAACTGTTCTCCTACTGAAACATTAAACACTTGGTTGGGCTAATTTCCAAAAACAGGTCCGGTATGGCCCCTTCCCTAGTTGAACTACCTGCATACTATTTCAAGAAGCCTTCCTAGATGCTCCTTTTAAATTTTGCCCCATCCACACCCTTAGCACTAAGTGAGTCCCAGTCAATATTGCAGGTCTTATGAAGAGGCTGAGGGATTTGAGGTTGTTTTCGTTAGAAAGAAGGTGGCTAAGAGGAGACCTTATTGAAACATATGAGATGATTAGAGGTTTAGATAGGGTGGACAGTGATAGCCTTTTTCCTAGGATGGAGAAAGCTAGCACGAGGGGACATAGCTTTAAATTAAGGGGTGGTAGTTATAGGACGGATGTCAGAGGTAGGTTCTTTACCCAGAGGGTGGTAAGGGTATGGAATGCCTTGCCTGCTGCAGTTGTAGATGCGCCAAGTTTGGTGGCGTTTCAGAGGTTAGTAGATAAGTTTATGGATGAAAAGGGAATGGTTTAGGTTAGAGGGTCATTGCTTTTTCTTAATTGGTCGGCACAACATTGAAGGCCGAAGGGCCTGTTCTGCGCTGTAATGTTCTATGTTCTATGAAGTTAAAATGTCCCACACAACAACCATGTTACTTTTATACCTTGCCAAAATCTGCCTATATATCTGTTCCTGTATCTCCTGTTGGCTATTGGATGGCCTATAGTAAACCCCTTTGTGACTACAGCCTTTCTATTCCTGAGCTCTACCATATTGCGTCACTATATGAGACTTTCAAAGTGTCCTACTGCAACTGTGACATTCTCCTCAACCAGTAGTGTGACTCCTCCACCTCTTTTGCATTCTCTTTTATCCCACCTGAAACATCTGTATCCTGGAATGTTAAGTTGCCAATCTGTACTCCGCTTAACCAAGTCTCTGTAATGGCAACATCGTCATAGTTCTTAGTACTAACCCAAGCTCCAAGTTCATCTGCCTTGCCTGTTACACTTTTTGCATTGAAATAAATGCACTTCAGTCCACCAGATGCTCTTTGATTAGCAAACACACTTCCTGCTCTTTTTCTGAATCTCACTGGCCTTACTCTCTGGTTCCCCTTCAACTAATTTGCCTTTGCTTTGATTTCCACTCCCCCCTGCCAAACTAGTTTAAATCCTCCTATGTGACACTAACAAATCTCCTGGCCAGAATATTTATGCCCTTCCAGTTCAAATGCAGCCCATCCTTCTTGTACAGGTCCTACCTGCCCTGGAAGAGACCCCAGTGGTCCAGAGATCTGAAACTCTCCCTCCTACACCAGTTGTTTAGCCATGTGTTGAGCTGCACTATCTTCCTATTCCTAGCCTCACTAGCACATGGCATAGGGAGTAATCCTGAAATTATAACCCTAGAAGCCTTGCTTTTTAATTTCTGCCTAACTCCTAAACTGGTGTTGCAGGACCTCGTCACTCTCTCTATCTATATAGGGACTGTTAATATCTATAAAACATCTTATCAATGTCAATTATATTTGAATCCAAGTTCAAGAAGCAAAAGGGCAATGCCAGGATAGACTGCATTAGCCTGATTTTGATTTGATTTGGTAATAATTATTTTCACATGTATTAATGTATAGTGAAAAGTATTGTTTCTTGTGCACTGCAGAGACAAAACATACTATTCATAGAGGAGGAAAGAAGAATGTAGTGTTACAGAGAATAAAGTTTTAGAAGCATAGAATAAGAGTAAAAGGTAGAATTAGAAAGTATGCTGGGCACAGCTTGCAAGAAGTCGCCATGCTCTGGCGCCAAGCCTGTCCGTGGGCAGAATCTTTCTTGTTGACGGCAATGGAAACTCAAAGTGACTGGTCACACAATCACACACTGCCACCTAATTAGGTATGCAGAGGTAAGGGCCTCAGCCAATCATGTTGATGCTATTACTTCAAAGGTCCAGGTGCCCAGATAGGGATTTCCCCTCTCCTACTATCCCGCAGCATCAATTCGGCAGTTTGAGAAGTTTGTTCTCCCTAGATCTGCCCATGCTGAGACAGCAACATTTCACAGGGTGATCAGCAAATCTTACAGGGCCCTCATTCTGGCTGAAATCTGGATGCATCAAGGCTATTGAGGGTCTTAGCTCCATCATTCTTTCTCTACTTTCAGTGATCACCATCATGCTTTTTAACCAAAGCAGTTCCTAGTTGCTGCAAATCCACCGGAAAGACTACCTTATAAATTAAAACAAATTACTGTGAATGCTGGAATCTGAAACCAGAAGAAAAAAAACCACTGGACAACCTCAGCAGTTCTGGCAGCGTCTGTTAGGAGAGAAAAGAGCTGACCATTCGAGTCCAGGTGACCCTTTTTCAAAGGTAAAAGGCATAGAAAGTGGGTGATATTTATACTGCAGTGTTAGGGAATGCAGTTGAGTCATAACCATAGAAACCAGGCAAAAAGGCTGCTAATGACTGTCCACAGAGAGAATAAGGGGTGTGAAAGGCCAAATGGCAGAGATGCTATAAGGTGTGACAGATGAAGATGTTGGCAGAAGGCGAAAATGGGACAGAGGTAGAATGTAGAAAAGGGGAAGCGGGGATAAAGTAGGGGGGGATAGAGAATAGTAAAAATTAATAAAAAATAGAATGAAACAATGAGGGCTGAGGTGGGCTAGAACAAATCATCTGAAGTTGTTGAATTTGATGTTGAAACTGGAAGGCTGAAAGTGCCTAGCCGGAGGATGGGATGCTATTCGTTCAGTTTACATTGAGCTTCACTGGAACATTGCAGCAGGCCAAGGACAAACATGGGCTTGGAGCAGGATCGTGTTAAAATGGCAAGCAACTGGAAAGTCAGGGTCCTGAATGCACACAGACCAAAGGCGCTCAGCAAAGCGATCACCCAGTCTATGCCTGGTTTCTGACATAGAGGAGACCACATTGGGAGCAATGAATACAATACACCAAATCAAAAGAGGTGCAACTGAAACACTGCTTAATCTGGAATGAACATTTTGACCTTGGATAGTAAGCACAGAAAAGGTGAAAGGACAGGTGTTGCACCTTCTGTGATTGCATGGGAAGATGCCATGAGTGTTGGGAGAGATGTTGGATGTAATGGAGAAGTGGTTATCCTGGAGGGAATGGTCTCTGTGGAATGCTGACAAAGGGAGTGAAGGGAAAGTAGTGACATCATGCTCTGAGAACAAGGGGTACTCTATCCTTGTTTGGGAGAAAGGGAAGGGAGTGAGGGGCGTGGCATGGGAAATGGACTGCAACTGTCGATAACTGTAGATAGGAATCCACAGTTAAGGAAAAAGGAACAAATGTTAGAAGCACCATTTTAGAAAGTGGCATCATCGGAACAAATGCAACGGAGGCGAAGAAGCTGAGAGAAAGGGATGGAGTCTGTACAGGATGTGGGGTTTGAAGAGCTGCAGTCCAGATAGCTGTGGGAGTCATTGGGCTTGTAATCGGTATTGGTAGATAGTTTCCAGTTTCTACCCCTCATTGCCTTCACCTGGTCTATTTCAGACACTTCCCTTCCCTTCCTCGACCTTTCTGTCAATAAACTAAGTTGATGAATTTTTCGAAGTCTAGACGAGAGCATGAAGCGGCCCCAGATAGTCATCGATGTATCGGTAAAGGAATTGTGGGACGAGGTCAAGGAATGTTTCACATATCTCACAAAAAAAAAACAAGTGTAGCTAGAACTCGTGGGTACCTATTGCTAGTCCTTTGATTTGGAGAAAGTGGGATGAAGTTGTTGAGAGATAAAATGAGTTTAGCCAGGCAGAGGAAAGTGGAGGTGGACGGGCCTCTTTTCAAGGAAATAGTGAAGAGTTTTCAGGCCTTCGTGGTGTAGGATGGAGGTGTAATGAGATTGCACGTCCATGGTGAATAGGACACAATTTAGGTCTGCAAACTGTCAATATGATGCAGGGCGTCAGAGTATTCCCATATGTAAGTGGGGAGGGAATGAACCAGGAGAGTGAAGATGGAGTCAAAGTAAGAGGAAATAAGTTCAGTGGGGCAGGAGCATGCTGACATAATGAGCCTACCAGAACACTCCTTTTTGTGGATTTTGGGAATTAGGTAGAAGTGGGCTGTCCAGGGTTAGGAGACAATGGAAGCTGTGCAGGGGAAGGCATCCAGAAGAAGTGAAATCACTGATGGTGTTGAAGATAATAGCTTCTGTGCTGTGGTTGTGGTCCGGGGAAGGTAGGGAAGACTACATTTTCTGCAGTAAGCCATCTTTAATACGTTGTGACTCTGAAAGCACGTGTTTCTCATCTGTTGCAGACTAAATAAAAGAGATGCTATTTAATGTTGTGTAGCATTGAGGATGTGTGACGTGCAAATGAACTAAAAATAGGTTCCCACCGCTGGCTGTGGGAAGCCTGCTCTATCTGCTATTAGCCATCAACTGCATAGCCAACTTTTATCCTGCCATTGGAGAGCTGACATTTGGCTCTTGCTCAATTAAGTGTTCTTGCCCACCTCATTTCCAGCTCCTGAATGATTCACAAGATTCTGCCTCGTATTTAACAGAAAAGCACCAATGCCCTATAACTCACTGGAATCTATTAATTTGACTGCAGCAGCGATTTATCATCCATGATTTAGTAAAATAGTTGTAATTATTTGGGCTGTGGATTAATATTAATCAAGGAGAATTTTCAGTAAGTACTGAAAAATTCTGAAGTTGATCAAAATGTTTGTCTCCGCTCTATTTCTAAATAACATCAGATGATGCATAGAAGTTTGTTCAAAATTTTGACTCATTTTTGAGGAGTGCAACTTGACAATAAATGAGCAGCACCACATATTATTAAATTATATTTGAAAATTTAAGATTAAATTTGTGAACAGCCAGGCTATTCTTCGTAGGTAACTCTTGTTCAAGGTAAACCCCTATCAAGCAACAATAATGCTATTCAATGCTGTGGAAATGCTGTTCCCTTTTGATGGTGTGTCAAATAATTGATTTCATGTGAAAGTCTAGGCAGTGATGTGATCCTGTTATTTTAATATTGGTTGCTGAACCCTTTTTTACCTTCAGTAAATCTCAGTCCCAGTGTATTATTTCTTTTATATTTTGGCACATGAAGGCCAATTTTAGTCTCCACACTGCTGGACTTGAAGAACTGAAAAATAAGTACAAACAAGGATTAAATATGAGGAATGTGTTTGGTTCAGCACTTACTGAATGGAACAATAAATCAAAGAGAGTAGATTATTTTATTTAAAATGTTACACCTATAATGGAGGAACCCTGTGTTAATTAAGGTTGTTAACATCATGATTCACCTGAAGTTGACACTGTCTTTGGAAACTCCCTGTAAAGCAATGATCTTCTGCAAATTTTATACATTAACAGCTTTACTTAATGTTTTATAGTTTAGAAAATCATTCACTTTCTGGTTTTTGTGCATGTTTTTACCCTTATCACCATATTTCCAGATTCTTTTTGATCCACCCTTTCTACGTTCGTCAATTTTTCCTGTTTATTTCCTCTTCTGAATGCCTCACACTTCACTTCTCTATTGTGTACACACTATCTTTTCCTTATGTAATGGACACAGATCTTAAGGACCAGTGTGGAGTAACTATTGATAGGAGCAGAAGGAGATCTTATGGTCATTGTGCCCTCTCTCATTTACCAAGTCATAGCAACTCTCTTTTTCACCACAGTTCATTGATCTTTCTTCAATATTCTCTTCTCCAATAGGTTCTATCTCTTAATTTGTTAAAAGTTCAACAGATTATGCATTTGTAGCCCTTAAGGGGCAATATGTTCCACACCTGGGCAGTGCACTTGGTGTTGTGTATGTGGACTTTAGGAGGCCTTTGACAAGGTACTCCATGGTAGATTGTTGCATAAGGTTAAATCTCATGGGATCCAGGGTAAGGTAGCTAAATAGATAAAGTTGGTTTGATGATAGAAGCCAGAAGATTATTTTTCAAACTGGAGGCCTGTTACCAGCGATGTGCTGGGACATTGTTATTTGTCATTAATATAAATGATTTGGAAAGAGTATAGGAGGCATGGTTAGTAAGTTTGCAGATTGGTGGCATCGTGGACAGTGAGGAAGGTTATCTCTGTTGCAGCAGAATCTTGATCAGTTGGGGCAGTGGACTGACGAATGGCAAATGGAGTTTAATTTAGACATATGTGAGGTAATGCATTTTGGTAAATTGAACCAGGGCAGGACTTACTCAGTTAATAGTAGGGCACTGGGGAGAGAATAAAAAGATAAAATCATCGAAAAACTACACCATAATTAGGCCCTTTGACCCACAAGTTGTGCCGATTATATCTCTATCTCTACCTAATAGGCTTACCAATAACCCTCAATCCTATTAAGTCCCATGTACTCATCCAGAAGTGTCTCAAATGACCCTATCGAATTTGCCTCCACCACCACCAGCAGCCGATTCCACTCACCTACCACCCTCTGAGTGAAAAACTTACTCCTGACATCTCCTCTATACCTACTCCCCAGACCTTAAACCTGTGTCCCCTTGTGGCAGCCATTTCAGCCCTGGGAAAAAGCCTCTGAGTAATCATCCAACCTGTCATTATCTTATACACCTCTATCAGATACCCTCTCATCCTTTATCTCTCCAAAGAGAAAAGACTGAGTTCTCATAATCTATCCTCATAAGGCATGCCACCCAATCCAGGCAACATCCTTGTAAATCTCCTCTGCACCCTTTCAATGACTTCCACATCTTCCTGAAATGAGGCAACCAGAACTGAGCTCGGTACTCCAAGTGGGGCCTGACCAGGGTCTTATACAGCTGCAACATTATCTCTTGACTCCTAAACTCAATTCCTTGATTGATGAAGGCCAATACACCATATGGCTTCTTAACCACATCCTTTCCTGCAAAGCTGATTTGAGAGTCCTGTGAACCCGGACCCCAAGATCAAAGAACAAAGAACAAAACAGCATGGGAAGCAGGTCCTTCGGCCCAACGAGCCCGCGCCGCCACCCCAATGTCCCCACCTCTACCCGTGATCCTTGTCTATGTTTATAGATCTATGGATTAAAAACCAAATTTGAAACAATTTAGGGAGAATTTGTTTTGCCAGTTAGCCTAAGAGCACATTTTTGGATGTGGGAGGAAACTGGAGCACCCGGAGAAAACCCACGTAAGCACGGGGAGAATGTGCAAACTCCCACAGACACAGGCCCAAATCTATGTATCTGCACAGCACAGCGATAGTCACTGAGCTGTCGTGTTGGCCATCAAGTGGTCCAGGTTAAACGTACACTAACAACGTGAAGCACTAGAATACTCTCAAAATCCAAGAGCAGCCCTCTCACGACCCATCGCGTGTATGCCCTGGTTAGACAACAAGGTGGACCAAAGCACCTGTAGGATAAAAACAAGTACATCAATATCATCATCTATTTACACACTTCCCAAGGACTCCCAAGGCTCATGATCCCTATTTTAAATCAGTTTTCTATACCCCTCCATTCCCATTCTGTTCATGTGCCCATCTATCTAAGTTCTATCTAAGTATCTCTTAAATAACTCCAGAATGCATGCATCCACCACTTTACTTGGCAGCGCATTCCATATCCCCACCACCCCCTGTGTGAAAAAAAAAAACTCCCTCTAGCATCCAAATTATACCTTATCCCCCTCACCCCAAGCCCGTGAAGCCTCGTGCCACCGGAATCCATCCTAGGAAAAAGCTTAACCCTGTTTATTTATACCCCTCATAATCTTGTACACCTCTATTAGATCTCCTCTAAGTCTACATCTTTCTAAGGAAAACAGTCCCAATTTGCCTGACCTCTCCTTGTAACTCAGACCTTCCATACCAGGCAGCATCCTGGTAAACCTCCTCTGCACTCTCTCCAGAGTCTCCACGTCCTTTCGGTAGTAAGGCCACCAGAACTGGACACAGTATTGCAAATGAGGTCTAACTAACGTTTTATACAACTGCAACATTAAAGGCCAGCTCCTTCTGATCTTCCACACTGCAAAGAATCTTACCCTTAATATTATATTCCTTCATCCCATTAGACCTGCCAAAATGTACCACTACAGATCTCTGGTACAAGTTCATAGCTCCTTGAAAGTGGAGTCACAGGTGAATAGAGTGGTGAAGAAAGCATTCAGCATGCTTGGTTTCATTGGCCAGAACCCTGAATACAGGAGTTGGGACATCTTGTTGAAGTCGTACGAGACATTGGTAAGGCCACACTTGGAATACTGTGTACAGTTCTGGTCACCCTATTGTAGAAAGGATATTATGAAACTAGCAAGAGTGCAGAAAAGATTTATTAAGATGCTACGAAGACTTGATGGTTTGAATTATAAGGAGAGGCTGGATTGACTGGGACTTTTTCTCTGGAACCTAGAAGGCTGAGGGGTGATTTTATAGAGGTTTATAAAATAATGAGGGGCACAGATCAACTAGATTATCAACATCTTTTCCCAAAGGTCGGGGATCTAAAACTCAAGGGCATAGGTTTAAGGTGAGAGGGGAGAGATACAAAAGTATCCAGAGGGACAGCTTTTTCACACAGAGGATGGTGAGTGTCTGGAACAAGCTGCCAGAGGTAATAGTAGAAGCTGGTATAATTTTGTCTTTTAAAAAGCGTTTCAACAATTACATGGGTAAGATGGGTATATAAAGATATGGGCCAAACACGGGCAGTTGGGACAAGCTTAGGAGTTAAAAAACAAGTTGGGCCGAAGGGCCTGTTTCCATGCTGTAAATCCCTATGACTATATGACACTGGGAAAATATTCATTTGAAGGTATTTGATTTTAACAGGCTTAGTTCTAATTTTAAGATTATGTTCCTTTGTCCTGAATTCCCGTTCTGGATGGAAGAGTGATTCCCTTTCTGCTCTTTAATTATTTCAAGCATCTGAATTAGATTGCTTTCTTATCTGTAGGGAATACAATCCAAATTAACCAAGTTCTTCAACATGACTATGGATAAGTCTCCTCATGTCAGTTATTATAAGGATGAATTGTCACTGGAATCCAAGGCAAGCATCTCCTTTCAAAGGTTAGGTGACTAAAACTGAACACAGCATGAATGCCTTGCTTTTGTATTCTGTACTGATGCTGTAACGAGACTGATATTCTCTATTTTTACTCCTCTTTGCATTTGCAAGCTTGTTTTTAAATCACTTGTGTTTCCAGATCCCTTTGTTCATTATCTTCTGTGCTTCCCCACACAGCCTCTTTTGGGTCCAAACTAGAATCATAAAATGGTGACAGCTGAGACAGAGGCTAATTGGTCTTTCATGTCTCTATTACTTCTCTGCAAGAGCAGTTCAGCTAGTCCCACCCCTCACTGTCCTTTCCCTGTAACTCTTCAATTATCAAATTCCCTTTTGAGTGCCATCGTTGAATCTCCCCCCACAACTCTCTGAGATCCTGATTTTCAAACTCTAAAGGCATGCTATGCGAAAAAATCTTTCTCTCATGTCACTGCTTTTTTTTGCCATTCACTTTAAATCAGTTTCCTCTGGTTCTCATTTCTTCCCCTCAGTAGGGAAAATAGTTTCTCCCTATTCATGTTATCCAGACCCTTAGTGATTTTAAACACTTCTGTCAAATCTGCTGTCCATCTTCTCGAAGAAGAATAGTCTCAGTTTCTTACATCTATCCATGTAACTGAAATTTTTCATCCATGGAACCATTCTTGTGAAGTTGCAATGAGCTACATGCTCACCTAGACAGAAAGCAGGAGCCCTCTGTCAGTGGGCTTAACGTGACAAGATCTAAAGTGCAAATGCAGTCTCACCTAAGCATTCCCGGGGCGTATAAGGACTGGAAGCAGAATGACAAATTTATACAGAAAATTTCCACAATGTAGATATAAGAACTTTGGAAATGGTTTTCAGGAATTGTGTGTAGATATAATATTTTTAATAAATCACTCAGTGATATCCACTGTACCATATGTGGCAAGTCCGAAAATACGGGCCAGGATTCTTCAATCTCGCCTTCAGCTGGGATTCTGCAGTCCTGCTGCAGTGAATCGAGTTTTGGCTGAGCGTCAAATTCTCCATTCTTGCTGGCAGTGGTGGCGAGATGAATGGGATCAGAGAATCCCAGCCTTGTGTTACCACAATTGTTACGAATTTCTTCCAACTGTTTGTCTCATTTTTATCTTCTCCTGTTTTCCTTCCAATAACTCATTGTCCTTCTTGCTCAGTGGCTGTTGAAGTACCCATTTTTAAATGGATTAGTAATCACATGCCATTACTTAAATTATAAAATTATACTACGTTATACTAAGTTTATTTATTAGTCGCAAGTAGACTTACATTAACATTGCGATGAAATTATTGGGAAAATCCCCTAGTCACTGCATTCTGGCACCTATTTGGGTACGTAGAGGAAGAATTTAGCATGGCCAATGCACATAACTAGCACATCTTTTGAACTGTGGGAGGAAACCCAAGCACCTGGAGAAAACCCACGTGGACAGAGGGAGAACATGCACACTCCGCACAGTCAAAGACCCAAACCTGGAATCGAACTTGAATCCTTGGTACTGAGAGGCAGTGGTACTAACTACTGTGCCACTGAATTGCCCTTGGTCTGAATTCTTAAATACAGTGCTCCAATACAAGAGGTTGCAGCCTGTCAATATAAATCCCTGGGCAGGTCTTTTAACCAAAAACTCAGCTGTTTTAACTGCAGCAGGCAATGCTGAGTGGCCATGTGCTGATGATGTCAGATGGAAACCCTTCTTGGCGATCTGATGTGGGTGATCACTCACATCATCTGCTCAAAAGGATGACCTTATCACTTTCACATTATGATGTGGCGATGCTGGTGTTGGACTGGGGTCAGCAGAGTAAGAAGTCTCTCAACACCGCTTAAAGTCCAACAGGTTTATTTGGTTAAATAAACTTTTGGAATGCTGCCCTTTCATCAGGTGAGTGGAAAGTTGGGTTCATAAACAGGGCACAAATAGACAGATTCGATTACAACATTGAAATGCGTGTATTAAAAGATAATCAAGTCTTTATAGGTGCAGATGATGTGAGTGGAGAGAAGGGTAAGCACAGCTTAAAGAGGTGTAAATTGTCTCCAAACGAGGACATTAATAAGATTTTGCAAGACCTTTTCACTGCACAGGACCTTCGACAAACTCGATATACTAGATACATCAATGTCATTTTCTTCCTTTGGACTCACAACAAATAATCACTGAAACAACTATATGTTGACATCAAGTTCCATCCCACCACCAGACTCACGATGGACTAGCCTCTAGAATTGGTTGCATTCTTGGACATGCAAATCCATCAAGGACGATATCTCAGCACTTAGCTATATTGCAAGCCCATAGATAACCTCAGGATGCTCCACTTCTCCAGCTTCCACCCTGAACATGTTAAAGAAGCCATCCCCTACGAACAAGCCTTCGTATACACAGAATCTGTTCAGATGAGGAGGAACACCACAGACACTTATGGACGCTGAAAGACGCTCTCATAAGAACAGGATATGGTGCTTGACTCATCAATCAATAGTCCCGATGTGCCACAGCGAAAAACTGCACTGACTTCTTAAGAACACAAACACGGGATATGATAGACAGAGTCCTTTGCTGTCCAGTACTTCCCTGGAGCGGAGAAACTACAGCATCATTTTCGGAGCCTTAAAAATGTCATCAGTGAAGACCAACATCTCGCCAAGTTTCTCACACCTCCTACTTGCCTTCAAACAACTGCGCAACCTCAGACAGATCATTGTTCGCAGCAAACTACCCAGCCTTCAGAAGAACAGTGCCCATGACACCACACCACCCTGCCATAGCTACCTCTGCAAGATGTGTTGGATCATTGACACATGCCGTCTTTTATTGTGAGAACGTCATTCACCAGGTACGTGGTACATACTCTAGCAACTCGGCCAATGTTGCCTATCTGATATGATACAGGAAAGGATATCCTGAGGCACGGTACATCAGCAAAACCATGCAGATGCTATGGTAATGGATGAATGGACATTGTTCAACAATCACCAGGCAGGAGTGTTCCCCTTCTGTCAGGGGACACTTCAGTGGTCAAGGGCATTCAGCCTCTTCGGGTAAGCAGTCTTCAAGACGGCCTTCAAGACACATAACAACGCAGAATCAGAGAAACCCTAAAGTACAGAAGGAGGCCATTTGGCCCATTGAGTCTGTACTGATCACAATTCCACTAGGTCCCAGCCCCACATCCCTACATATTTACTCACAAATCCCTCTAACATTTGCATCTCAGGACTCTAAGGGGCAATTTTTAGCAGGGCCAATCAATCTAACCCGCACATCTGTGGAAGGAAACCCACGCAGACATGAGGAGAATGTGCAAAATCCATGCAGGCAGTCCCAAGCCGGGAATCGAACCCAGGTCCCTGGAGCTGTGAAGCATCAGTGCTAACTACTTTGCTATTGTACAATTAAACAGGAAGGGCATGAATATCTTAGCTGGGAGGTTAGCTGGAGTGTTTCGGCAGGATTTAAACTAATATGGAGGGGGGGAGGGGATGAGACTGATAGCTTGGTAGGTAGTGGGATTGGGAGTGAGATGGGTGATAGAGTAAGTTTGGACGAGAGGAAATTCACCAGGGAGAAGGAGGTTCCGAGTGGGCTTGGAGGTCTGGAGTGTGTTTTAATGCAAGGAGCAAAACAGGAAAAACGGATGAACTTAGGGCCGTAATGTTTGCAAGGAACTTAGATGTGGTTAAAGGAAGGGGAGCACTGGCAGGTGAATATTCCTGGGTATAAGTGTTTCAGGCACGACAGAGGAGGGTCGAGAAGAGTTGGGGGAGTGGTGTTGTTAGTTAGGGAGCACATCACAGCGGTGCAGAGGGAGGACAATATAGAGGAGTTAGGAATTGAGTCGCTGTGGATGGAGTTGAGGAATAGGAAGGGGGCAATTACTATGCTATAGTCCACCCAACAGCCCGCAGGCAGTGGAAGAAGGCACATGTAAAGACATTCTGGATAGGTGCAGAAGGAATAGGGTTGTTATAATGGGAAATTTTAATCTCCCTGGGGTAGACTGGAAGGGACCTAGAGCTGGGAGTTCGGACAGGGAGGAATTTGTAAAATGTGTACTGGAAGGATCATTAGAGCAGTATGTAGCTAGCCCAACTAGAGAGGAGGCTATACTGGATTTATTTCTGAGTAATGAGCCAGGTAAGTGGTTGAGGTTGCAGTAGGGGAACATGTGGCTAACAGTGACCACAATTCTGTCTACTTTAGGATATAAATGGAAAAAGATGCTTGTTGCCCTAAGGGAAGGGTGCTAAATTGGGGGAAGGCTAATTACAGTCGGATTAGGCAGGAACTTATGGAAACTGAAAGGGAGAGGTTGTTCGATAGAAGTCCACGTTTGGCATGTGCGATTCTTTCAAGGGAAAACTGAAAAGTGCTGGTGAAGCGGAAGGATGGGAAAGGCAGGATTAGAGAGCAATGGATTACTAGAGATATTGAGGACTTGGTTAGGAAGAAAAGAGAGGCATATGTTGGATCCAAAAAACTGGGAACGGAGAGAGCATTGGAGGAATATAGAGAGAATAGGAGGGAGCACAAACAGGGAGTTAAAAGGGCAAAAAGGGGGCATGAAATGGTTTTGGTGGACAGGATTAAAAACAATCCAAAGGCTTTTTACTCCTATGTTAGGAATGAAAGGGTGGTTAGAGGAAAAATCAGTCCTTTTAAGAACAGAGGAGAAGAACTGTGCTTAGAGTCCAAGGGAATGGGGGAGATCCTGAATGAATACTTTGCATCAGTATTCATGAAGGAGAGGGGCCCTCCCTACAGTCTTGGAGGGAGCTGTAGACTAGTTGAGGGAAATATCCATTACGAAGGAGGAAGTGTTAGAGCTTCTAGATAGCATAAAACTGATAAATCTCCGGGGCCTGATGGCATTTATCCCAGGCTGCTTAGAGAGGTACGAGGTGAAATTGCTGGGCCTCTGACGCAAATCTTTGTCTCTTCTTTGGACACAGGTGAGGTCCCAGAGGACTGGAGAATAGCTAATGTTGTACCATTGTTTAAAAAGGGTAGTAGGGATAACCCTGGAAATTATAGGCCGGTGAGTTTGATGTCAGGGGTAGGGAAACTGTTGGAGGGGATTCTTAGAGGTAGGATGTATATGCACTTAGAGCATTGTGATCTGATTAGGGATATGCAGCTTGGCTTTGTTAAGGGGAGGTCGTGCCTGGTAGAATTTTTTGAGGAGGTGACAAAAACGGTCGATGAAGGGCGAGCCGTTGATGTCGTCTATATGGATTTCAGTAAGGCGTTTGACAGAGTTCCTCATGGGAGGTTGGTTGAAAAAGTCAAGGCTAATGGAATAAAAGGATAGGTATCTAGATGGATAAGTAACTAGCTTGGTAATAGGAGACAGAGAGTAATAGTGAAGGGTGTTTCTCTAGCTGGAGGTCGGTCACTAGTAGTGTGCCGCAGGGCTCAGTACTGGGACCTCTTCTATTTGTAATATATATAAATGACTTGGAAGAGGGAATAGCCGGTGTGATCAGCAGGTTTGCAGATGATACAAAGATGGCTGGACTTGAGGATGGTGAGGAGCATTGTCAGGCGATACAGCAGGATGTACGCTGTTAGCTTGGGCAGATAGATGGCAGATGGAATTTAATCCTGATAAATGCGAGGTGATGCATTTTGGGAGAAATAATGTAGGGGGGAGTTATATGATAAAGGGTAGACTATTAAGAGTATAGAAACGCAGAGGGACCTGGGGGTGCAGGTGCACAAGTCTGCAGAACAGGTGGAGAAGGTTGTGAAGAAAGCTTATGATATGCTAGCCTTTATAGGAAGGAGTATAGATACAAGAGCTGGCGTTTAATGTTGCAGTTGTGTAAAACGTTGGTTAGACCTCATTTGGAATACTACGTCCAGTTCTGGTTGCCTTACTACCGGAAGGACGTGGAGACCCTAGAGATAGCAACCTGGTAAACCTCCTCTGCACTGCCTGGTATAGAAGGACTGGGTTACGAGGAAAGGTTAGGCAAATTGGGGCTGTTTTCTTTAGAACGACGTAGACTGAGAGGAGATCTAATAGAGGCGTACAAGATTATGAAGGGTATAGATAGAGTAAGTTGTGGTAAGCTTTTTCCTAGGTTGGAATCAAATATCACAAGGGGCCATGGGCTTGGGGTGAGGGGGGCAAAGTATAATTTGGATGTTAGGGGGAGGTTTTTTACACAGAGGGTTGTGGGGTATGGAACGCACTGCCAAGTAAGATGGTGGAGGCAGACACGCTGGAGTTATTTAAGAGATACTTAGGCACATAAGTAGAATAGGGATGGAGGGATGTAGTAGACTGATTTAAATAAGGATCGTGAGCCTTGGGACATTCCTGGGAATTGCATAAGTTGTGCGTGTTATTGATGTATTTCTCTTTGTACCTACAAGTACTTCAGTTCGCCTTGTTGCCCAACAAGGGGCACACACATGATGAGTTGTGAGAGGGCTGCTCTTGGATTTTTCGAGAGTAGCCTATTGCTTCACATCGTTAGTGTGTGCTTAAACTGGACCAGTTGATGGGCAACACGAGCTCAGTGACTATCACTGTTGATGTGCAGATACAGGGATTTGGACCGGTATCTGTGAGAGTTTGCGCGTTCTCCCCGTGCTTGCATGGGTTTTCTCTGGGTGCTCTGGTTTCCTCCCACACTCCAAAGATGTGCTCTTAGACTGATTGGAGAAACAAATTGGCCCTAAATTGTCTCCCCAATTTGGTTCCAACGCAGATTTCCATAAACATAAACAAGAGTCATGGGTGGAAGTGGGAACGTTAAAATGGTGGTGTGGGCTCTTTGGGCCAAAGGGCCTGTTTTCCGTGCTGTGTTGTTCTTTGTTTATTCTTAATTGCCGAGCAGAAACTGATAACCAAGTTCCATACACGTGAGGATGACCTCAACCTTGAGTTGATCTTGGGTTCATATCACACTATCTGTAACTCCCACGACTTGCCTGGGCTTACAAAATTTTACAAACTGTCCTGGCTTGATCAATTCATTACCTCTTTAACCTGTACTTAACCCTCTGCTCGCATCATCGCCTGCACTTGTATAGACTTGATTACCTATTAAGTCTTGAATTTCAACCGTTATCGTGTAATTGGGAATTTGTGTCCCTATGTGCCCTATTTGTGAACCCAACTCTCCACTTACCTGATGAAGGGGCTGTGCTCAGAAAGCTCATGCTACCCAATAAACCTGCTGGACTTGAACCTGGTGTTTTGTTACTTTCATATTATTTCAAGAACCCTTGGAAAATCTGCCCGGATCTCCATTTTGAGAACGATGTTTCTCATTGGCTTTTCTTCCCTCTTGCTTTACCTTCATGTGGGAAATAGTGGTTCTGTGACAGGAAAAAGTTAATCTAACGCTTGCAGGCTGCATCTGTAAGGATTCTTGCACACTCTGCCTTTCTCTCCCATCTTTTGCCCCAACATTTTCTTCACCACTAATCCTTCCTCCCGCTACCACTTTCTCTCGTTCTTGTTCCCATTCTTATTTATAGCACTTGCTACTGACCGTATTGTAAGGAACAGGGGGAGGAGGGGAAGGTGGGCGGATTGCTAGGGATAATTTTCAGAAAAAAACTAGGAAACTGTCATCGGTCAACTCCTTCACTTTCAGAGCTGGTGAAATTGTGAGGTTGGGTTGGTTAGAATCAGAGATGGACCTGCTTAAAATACTCTGTTGGAGAGTAGGGACAAACTTGATGGGCTGAAAGGCTGCCTCCTGCACTGTCGGGATTCTGTTCTGTTCAGTGATGATCAGGAACCAATGCTGAATGAAGTTGTAAATCCTGACGTAAAAATAAAGTTGGAACCAGGAATGTATGAAATGAGCAAGGGAGGCAGTGAGGGGTTGATTGTGTCAGTGAATCAAAAAGTAATATGAGACACGGTGCGAAATGTGATATTTACTGATATTAGAGAATTATTTTAGGCATCGGATGAAACTAGATACTGTGTTTATATACTATAAATAATACTAGACTGTTTTGAAGGTCTGGATTTCACACATTGTCCTTTTCAGCATTGTGCACCTCCAGGCATGGGAGTTAGTAATCAGAATTATGCAGATTCAGTAACAAAGTGCTGTTTTTATGATGTGGGTTCTTTTCATACGATTTCATTGAGGATATAGAATATTCCAATTGACGCATGTTTCAGGATTGCATAGTGGTTGAGAGAGAGGGTGCATAGATTCTTGGATACAGTACAAGAGGCCCTGTAGAGGGGACCCAAAGGAGGAAAGATGTCCTGTATCAACAGTAGAGAAGGATGGTACTTGGTTGTCCTAGCTCTTCCCACTGCAGCAGTTAGTGAATCTTTGCTTGGTCTTATCTCCTCTTCTTACCCCTGGCCATGGGAATCTCCCCCCAACGCTGCCTTCTACCTACTCATCCTTGGCAAGATGCCCAGAACAAAATATTATTGTCTTTCTCTTGGTGACTTCTATGCTATGCACTTAATCTATCGAGCTGAAATCTGGAATAAATGCTGCTTGATTCTTGGTGAGGTCTTGGCAAAGTGTTTTGGAAGGTCAATGCCTTTTTCATTATTCTAGCAGTTGAACGTAGGACTAAAAATGAGTAGGCCATTCAAAGTCCTCAAGACTTCTTTCTGTTTTTAACTCCCCTGTATGTAGCCAGTGAGAATACAAAGAATTCTCTCAAGGCCCTAGCAACTTCTTCCCTTGCATCGCTTAGTGTTCTGGGATATATTCCATCAGGCCCTGGGGACTTGTGTATCTTAATGTTTCTCAAGACCCCAATACCACCTTCTTTTTGATTTCAACATGGCTTAAACTATCTATACAACCTTTGCCAGACTCCTTATCCACTAAATCCTTCTCATTGGTGAATACTGATGCAAAGCATCCATTTAGTACCTCACCCATTTCCTCTGGCTCCACACATAGATTCCCTCCCTTTTCCTTGAGTGGGCCAGCCTCCTCTCTGGCTATCCTCTTGCTCTTTACGTGTGTATAAAAAGCCTTGATGAGCCAGAGGGCCTTTATTTGCACTGTACAATCCTATCTGAAATTACAAGAACTGCGCCGTCTGAACCTCAAAGCCCTCGCCAACATTTGCACAGACGCTGAGAGTTGGTTCACGATTGCCGTCATGGAAAATCAGTGTAGTGTAAAAAAAATTCTAGAAGCTGAACGAGCGAGAAAACGGGATAGTTTCAGACCTGGCTTTTTGGGAGTGTTTGAAATGCAATCTTATGGACTGTTATTTTTCTGGATAGAAATGAGATTCTCACCAATTAGAAGGAGGCAGGGGCTAAACTTCCAACGAAGTCAACTATAGACTGCTCGGGCACCATTATGCAAGCGTTCTGATCTCCCAGTTTATCTGGGATATCTCCTGCAACCTCCTTGCATTCACCCCTGTCTATAGAGCTCCCCTCTTGCCTCTCCCTCTCCCCCTCCTCCTGGTATCCCTCCCCTGCAGAGCTTCCACCTTGCTTCCACCCTTCAGAGCACCCTCCACACCCTGTAAATCTCCCTTCTTATCTCTCCCCCATCAAAGCCCTACCTCCACAGGCTCTATTCCAACTCAGGCTCCACCTCCTTGGCATTGCCCTGGCACAGTTATGGTGCCTGGTGAGCTCTAGGGTGTCAAGCAGACATACCAGTCTGGTAATACTCCATGGGCCCTGCCCAGACCACCTGGGCCTTCAATAGCCGTTGACTTGTTGGCCAGCTCCCCAAAAGAATCCCTGCTGAGGTCACCATGTCTGGTCTCCGCTGGTTGAGACTAGCTGTGATTCTTGCCAGCGGGTGAACTGAATGGCAATGAAGGAAATACAAGTGGGGCCAGAAACGGCCGTGCTGGACTCGTTAATGACTTGCTAAGCATGTCATTAATATTTAAATTGGCTTTGTGCGTTTTTTGGTCACAAAGCAAATCCCACTTCCAAAACAATGCTGCTAACTACGTGCAATAAGAAACTAGGCACAAACCTGATTTTTCATTCTGCAGAAATCTTACAGGCCAATCAGTGTAGTGAATCAGTAAGATCATACTCGAAATATCATCACAACATGGAGGAAATGAGAAATGGGGCAATAGTTAGGTTTGGGAGCTATAGTTGTGATGTTTGAGTAGATATGGAAAACATTTGCCTGTCCTTTAGTCAACTTTTCAAAAAATTCAAATCAAGTTCACCAAGAAGGACTGATTCTTTCTTAATCTTCACTGCTAGTCTTTCTGATCAGCTGAAAAAGGTCATCACCCTTTCCTTAATTATAGATTTGAGCAATTTCCCTGCAGCAAGTGGGAGGGTACCTGGTCTATAATTTCCTGATCTCTTTTTTTAAATAGTGAAATGACCTGTGTAGTTTTTCAATCAGAAGGAATGTTTCCCAAATCAAAGGAAGCTTGGAACATTATACTTAGGATATTGACAATCTTTTCACCTACATTCTTTCAACCCTGGAATCTGCTCACAGGATAAGTTTTATTTGCTAATATATTCCATTGATTACTGAAGGCTGTATGGAAAACTGCAGTGGGTGCAGTTGCCAAAGGATGAAACAAACATGTCAGCTTTCAAAATAGTGCTCAAATATTGGCATACAGCACTTATTGTGGTTGTGTATTGCTGAACATTTAGTTGGAAGTGGAATCCCTTTCTGATTAGGTGTTTTTCTGGCTCCTTCATCAGTCTTAGAATCGTAGAACCTCTACAGTGCAGAAGGAGGCCAGTTGGTCCATTGGGTCTCTGACAGGTCCCCTATACTCATAACCTGGCATGTTTATCATGGCTAATCCATCTAACCTATAAATCTTGGGAGACGAAGGGGAAAATTACAGTAGTCGAATAGTCCAAAGATGTGAAGGTTGCGTTATGAAAGGAAACAGGAACACTCGGATGAAACCCATATAGACACCTAAAAAAATGCCTGTATGCAGTTTGCACAGTCATCAAAGGCTGGAATTGAACCTGGGTTCTTAGTGCTATGAAACAGCAGCGCTCACAACTGTGCTTATATGTTGCCCATCTTTTAAGAGCTTTTTGGATGGCACGACAGCACAGTGGTTAGCACTGCTGCTTCACAGCTCCAGGGTCCTGGGTTCGATTCTCGGCATGGGTCATTGTCGGTGTGGAGTTTGCACATTCTCCTTGTGTCTGCATGGGTTTCCTCTGGGTGCTCTAGTTTCCTCCTGTGCTCTAAAGATGCACAGTTACATTGACTTGCTATGTTAAATTGACCCTTTGTGTCAGAGGATTAGCAGAATAAATATGTAGGGTTCAAGGCTAGGGCTTGGATAGGATTGTTTGCGGTGCAGGCTTAATGGGTGAATAGCCTCTTTCTGCACTGTTGGAATTCAGTGAAGACCATGGCAGTATTTCCTGCAAATCAAAAAACAAAGAACAGTCCAGCACGGACCTTGTGACCTTGTGCCAACACATGACATCTTTCTGAACTAAAGACCTCTTTCCTCTACACCAGTCCTTTTATCCCTGCTTACTCATGTATCTATAAAGATGCCCCTTAAATATTGCTATTGTATCTGCTTCTGCCACCTCCTCTGGCAGCACATTCCAGACACTTATCGCACTCCACGTAAAAAAAAACTTGCCTTTCACATCTTGTTTAAACTTTCACCATTTTACCTTAAAACTATGTCCCTACTAATTGACATTTCCACCCTGGGAAAAAGACTCTAATTATCCATTCTATTTATACTTCTCATAATTTTGTAAACTTCTATCAGGTTGCCCTCAGCATCTGACGTTCAAGTAAAAACTAAACAAGTTTGTCCCATCTCTCCCCATAACTAATACCTTCCAAATCAGATAAAATCCTGGTAAACCTTAGAACATAGAACATAGAACATTACAGCACAGAACAGGCCCTTCGGCCTTCGATGTTGCGCCAACCAATATAAAAAGCAATGCCCCTCCAAACTAAACCATTCCCTTCTCTTCCATATACTTATCAACTAACCTCTTAAAAGCCACCAAACTTGGCGCATCTACAACTGCTGCAGGCAGGGCATTCCACTCCCGAACCACCCTTTGGGTAAAGAACATACCTCTGATATCCATCCTATAACTATCACACCTTAATTTAAAGCTGTGGCCCCTCGTGCTAGCTTTCTCCATCCTAGGAAAAAGGCTATCACTGTCCACCCTATCTAAACCTCTAATCATCTTATATGCTTCAATAAGATCCCCTCTTAGCCGCCTCCTTTCTAACGAAAAACAACCTCAAATCCTTCAACCTCTCTTCATAGGACCTGCCCTCCATACCAGGCAACATCCTGGTAAACCTCCTCTGTACCCTCTCCAATGCCTCCACATCTTTTTTATAATGCGGGGACCAGAACTGCACACAATACTCCAAGTGCGGCCGCACTAGAGTTTTGTACAGTTGCAACATGACGTTGCGGCTCTGAAATTCAATCCCCCTACCAATAAAAGCTAAGACTCCATATGCCTTCTTAACAACCTTCTCGACTTGACTGCCTACCTTTTCTGTACCTTCTCCAAAGTGTCCAGAACTGTCTGGTAGTGTGACGAAGAGAACTGTGCAATATTCCAAATGTGGTCTAACTAAAGTTCTATACAGCTGCAATAGAATTTTTTATACTCTTTTATGCCCTGAAGGCAAGCATGCACTATGCATTCTTGACTACCTTATCCACTTGCGTTGCCATTTTCAGGAAACTGTGGACCTGTACGTTTAAATCCTTATATGTTCATGCTTCCAAGTGTTTTGCTATTTACTGTACACTTCTTCCTGCATTAGACCTTTCAAAATGCATCACTTCACATTTGGCCGGATTAAATTCAATCTGCCATTTCCCCTCCCAAGTCTCCAGCCTATCTACATATGCTGTATACTCAGGCAATCCTCCTCACTATCTGCAGCTCCCCAATCTTGTGTTGTGTGCAAACTTAGCAATCAGACCATCTACATTCTCCTCCAAATCAATCAGTCAATCCTTGAGTTAAGCAGTCAGCCTTGCTGCACTCAATCTCAAGCCACACCTTTGTGCAACTTACTTTGTGTGTCTGCTAAAGCACCTGCATTGATACAACTTAAATTACAGCAAACTAGGTCAGTCACTGATTTACTTTGATTTATTATTGCCACATATATTATTTCTTGTGATACAGACAAAGTATACCATTCAAAGTGAAGAAAACAAGAAAGTACAGAATGTCGTGTTACAGTCACAGCTAGGGTAGGGAGAAAGATCAACTTGATGCAAGGTAAGTCCATTGAAAAGTCTGATGGCAGCAGGGAAGATGCTGTTCTTGTTAGTTGGTACGTGACCTCAGACTCTCTGCTGGCTAGTGAAATAATTCATTAGGTAGCTAGTTGGAACTATCTACAGCTGGTTCTACCAGTGAACTAGGTTATCAGTGACTAAGATTGGAAGAAGTTACAGTTTACTGTTACAGTTCAGTTAAATACATGGTTAGTGATTACAGTGGTTTGCTTTGCTGCCTCACAGCACCAGGGATCTGGGTTCAATTCCCAGCTTGGATTACTGTCTGTGTGGAGATTGCATGTTCTCCTTATGTCTGTATGGATTTCCTCCAGTTGCTCTGATTTCGTCCCTCACTCCAAAGATGTGCAGGTTTTTTGAATTGGCCATGCTAAATTGTTTCTCAGCGAACCCAAACAGGTGCTGGAGTGTGGCGACTAGGGGATTTTCACAGTAACTTCATTGCAGTGTTAATTTAAATCTATCTGTGACTAATAAATAAACTTTACTTTTTTAAATGCTAAATGCAAACTTAATTAGATTTTAGAAAGAAGTCAACCCTTAAAACTTCCTCACTTACCAAAATTGCCAAAGTTAAATAATTGGTCTCAACTATACCTCCAAAAGACCGTTTCAGCCTCTCTTAAACTCATTTTGATCATCACTGATTTCCTAGCTGTGATGTTTATATCTGATTCTTGAGCTATGTCTTATGTGCTGCTGCCAATAATATTCATTTAGAATCTCCCCACAACTTCATTCTTCTGCAGAAAACTAGAATTTCAAATCTGTTTGAGGTCACAAAATGTTCCAGGAACTCCTTTTCTAACCTCTCTTTTCCACCTTTACTCCTGCAGACAACAACAAAGATTGTTGGAGAGCATTTTTCCTCCTCAAAGTTGGTGAAGTTGTGGACAGTGTGGAAGGATGTTGCAGGTTATAGAGGGACATAGATAACCTACAGAGCTGGGCTGAAAGGTGGCAAATGGAGTTTAATGTTGGAAAGTGTGAGGTGATTCACTTCAAAAGGAGTAATAGGAATACTGAGTACTGGGCTGATGGTAAGATCCTTGGTAGTGTGGATGAACAGAGAGATCTCAGTCCATGTGTATAGATTCCTGAAAGTTGGCAGCCAAGTCATTTGGTGAACATAGAACATAGACATAGAACATAGAATATTACAGCGCAGTACAGGCCCCTTGGCCCTCGATGTTGCACCGATTTGTGAAATCAATCTAAAGCCCAACTAATGTATGCTATTCCAATATTATCCATATGTTTATCCAATGACCATTTAAATGCCCTTAATGCTGTCGAGTCCATTACTGTTGCAGGTTGGCCATTCCATGCCCTTACTACTCTCTAAGTAAAGAACCTACCTCTGACTATCTGTCCTATATCTATCACCCCTCAATTTAAAGCTATGTCCCTTCATGCAAGCCATCACCATCCAAGGAAAAAGGCTCTCACTGTCCACCCTCTCTAATCCTCTGATTATCTTGTATGCCTCTATTAAGTGACTTCTTAACCACCTTCTTTCTAACCAAAACAGCCTAAAGTCACTCAGCCTGTCCTCATATGAACTTATTACAACCACTATACCAGGCCACATTCTGGTAAATCTCCCCTGCACTCTTTCCAGTGCTTCCACACCCTTTCTATAATGCGGCGACCAGAACTATACGCAGTACTCCAAATGTGGCCGCACCAGAGTTTTGTACAGCTGCAACAGACCTCATTGCTCTGAAACTCAAACCCTCTACAATAAAAGCTAACACACCATACATCTTTTTAACAACCCTATCAACCCGAATACCAACTTTCAGAGATCAATGCACATAGATACTGAGCTCCCTCTGCGTTACCCACTACCAAGTATCTGATCCTTGAGCCATTATGGTACCGTGGTTAGCACTTCTGCTTCACAGCTCCACTGACCTGGGTTTGATTCCTGGCTTGGGTCACTGTCTATGTGGAGTTTGCACATTCTCTTTGTGTCTGCATGGGTTTCCTCTGGGTGCTCCAGTTTCCCCCCACAATTCAAAGATGTGCGAAGTTAGGTTGATTGGCCAAATGCTAAAAATTGCCCTTAGTGTCCTGAGATACGTAGGTTAGAGGGATTAGTGGGTAAAATATGCATGGATATGGGGGTACGCCTGGATGGGATTGTGGTTGGTGCAGACTCGATGGACTGAATGGCCTCTTTCTGTACTGTAGGATTTCTATGATGATTTCTATCTTACCGTTAGCCAAGAATTCCTGCTACTCCTTCCAAAGTGAATCACTTCACGCTTTTCCACATTAAACTCCATTTGCCACCCATAAGCCCAATTCTGCAGCCTATCTATAGAACATAGAACATTACAGCACAGAACAGGCCTTTCGGCCTTCGATGTTGCGCCGACCAATATAAAAAGCAATGCCCCTCCAAAACTAAACCATTCCCTTCTCTTCCATATACTTATCAACTAACCTCTTAAACGCCACCAAACTTGGCGCATCTACAACTGCTGCAGGCAGGGCATTCCACTCCCGAACCACCCTTTGGGTAAAGAACCTGTCTCTGATATCCGTCCTATAACTATCACCCCTTAATTTAAAGCTGTGTCCCCTCTTGCTAGCTTTTTCCATCCTAGGAAAAAGGCTATCACTGTCCACCCTATCTAAACCTCTAATCATCTTATATGTTTCGATCAGGTCCCCTCTTATCCTCCTCCTTTCTAACGAAAACAACCTCAAATCCCTCAGCCTCTCCTCATAAGACCTGCCCTCCATACCAGGCAACATCCTGGTAAACCTCCTCTGTACCCTCTCCAATGCCTCCACATTATATTTCTTATAATGTGGGGACCAGAACTGCACACAATACTCCAAGTGCGGCCGCACTAGAGTTTTGTACAGTTGCAACATGACCCTCTATGTCCCTCTGTAACCTGCAACACCCTTCTGCACCGTCCATAACTTTACCGAGCCCAGCTAAGAAGGCATACTGTTAGTTTTTATTGGTAAAGAGATTGAGCTTCGGAGCCATGTTGCAGCTAAACTCAACTGTTTAGCTGCAACTAACAGCTGCGGCTGCACTTGGAGTGTTGCGTACAGTTCTGGTTGCTGCATTATATTAAGGATGTGGAAGCATTGGAAAGGGTGCAAAGGAGGTTTACCAGGATGTTGCCTGATATGGTGGGAAGGTCTTATGAGGAAAGGCTGAGGGACTTGATGTTTTCATTAGAGAGAAGGAAGTTGAGAGGTGACTTAATGGAGACATACATGATGTTCAGAGGATTGGATAGGGTGGACTTTTTCCTTGTCTGGTGATGGCTAGCACAAAAGGACGTAGATTTAAATTGATAAATATAGGACAGATAGTCAGAGGTAGTTCTTTACTCAGAGTGTAGTAAAGGCATAGAATGCCCTGCCTGCAATAATAGTGGACTCGCCAACATTAAGGGCATTTAAACGGTCATTGGATAAACGTATGGATGATATCGGAATAGTGTTAAGTTAGATGGGCTTTAGATTGGTTTCACGGGTCAGCGCAACATCGAGGGCCGAAGGGCCTGTACTGCGCTGTTTGAACTATAGAACCATAAAAAATTACAGCTCAGAAACAGGCCTTTTGGCCCTTCTTGTCTGTGTGGAATTTTTTTTGCCTAGTCCCACTGACCTGCACTTGAAACATATCCCTCCACACCCCTCTCATCCATGAACCCGTCCAAGTTTTTCTTAAATATTAAAAGTGACCCCACATCTACCACTTTATCCGGCAAGTTGTATGTTATGTTCTATGTTCTACTGTCTGCTCCCTATCTCTGATCAGTATGGCTCCCTCTCAAGCACTTGGTCCAAAACCTCCTCTCGTTCCTCAGAGGATTTTCCTGTTACAGTCCCAAAGGTCTTTTGCAAAATTCTCAGATTGCATTTATTGGCCAACCTTGGTTCCCAACATAGGAGCTATCTTAAATCAAATTAACAAAAGGAATGCACAAAGTAGTTCACTTTCAAAGATATCAGTAAAGAAGCTGAATAAGCAAATGGTTTCCAAGTTGATACAAAGATTGCAGTTAAATAAAGTTAAAGGGGTGCCTAACATTAGAAGTCTTCTCCAAAGTTGTGGGGGACAAAAACTAAACAAACAATTTCCAATATATGCCAGTCATGGAAGTTAAAATTCCTTCTTGAAACCACTTAAATGCAACTTAAATATTTGTGCAACTGCATCAAAGTTCCTCATAAATCCATCAGGTGAGAACAGATAACACACCAGAGATTTTGTTCTCTGCCTTCTATTCTCTCCCTATTTTAGCTTCCGTCACTTCAGCAGCATAGCTTCTCTTGCTTAACAGTCAATGTGGGGACTTTTCAACAGAGCTAACTGTTCTTTATTTCAGAAATTTTGGACTCTTAATTTTGTTTCAAGTGAAGTCCCCTCCTGTCTACATCAATGGGGATGAAGTGGAAATGGTCAAGAGCTTCAAGTTTCTAGGTATCCAGATCACTTAAGAAAGCCCACTTTCTTCTCGGGAGGCTAAGGGAATTTGGCATGTCCGTTACAACTCTCACCAACTTTTACAGATGGACTATAGAAAACATTCTTTCTAGTTGTATCACAGCTTGGTATAGCTCCTGCTCTATCCGTACACAAGAAACTACAAAGGATGGTAAATGAAGCTCAGTCCATCAGCAAACCAGCCTCCCACCCATTGACTCTGGCTACGCTACCTGCTGTCTCGGCCATCCCGGATATACACTTTCACCTTCTTCCATCAGGAAAATGATACAAAAGCTTGAGTCATGTACCAACCCACTCAAGAACAGATTCTTCTCTGCTGTCATCAGACTTGAATGGATCTACCTCGCATTGATTTTACCCTCGACCCTAGCTATGCCTATAATACTACATTCTGCATCCTTCTCTGTGTATGGTATGCTTTGTCTGTATAGCACACAGAAACAATACTTTTCGCTGTATGTGAAATAATAAGTGACAATAATAAATCAAATTTATCTTTCCTTTTAATTATATATATCTAATATGTTAGAAGTTGTACATCCACACCAGATATTGCATTACAAATGTCACATTTTGTTACAAAACAATCTTACTTTGCTCAGTTTGAACCTGAAACTGGCAAGATGATGACAATTTCTAAAGATCCCCTTGACTAAGTATCAACAACTGAATGGCCTAAGATTCTGTTTGCTCCAAAATTAGAAAGAGCAATAGTGCTTCCTTAGCAACACAATAAAACAAGATTTCATTGAAGTTATAATAAGCAATGTGATCCAGATATATCTACAGATGCTTACATACATATAAATGAATGAGGCAGAGGATCTGATCAATTATTTTAAATACCACAAATGGATATTACAGCCAAAATATTTTTCCACAAGATATGTTGGCAAGTGAAATGAAGTATCTCATGATTGTGCTGTAAAATCTTCAGATGTTTTGGAGGTGATTGAAAATTGAGTCATTTTGTCAGTGCTTCTCCATACATTCTTTGACAAATGCAACTCAAACATTTTTGTTTGAAGGGCCCTTTTTCACATTCTGTAATCATGGACCCGCCCTATCAAATACAATATTCATAATTACTTAAGTGGTCATCTGATAGCCACCCAACAATGTGGTCAAAGATGAGAAATCAGAGAGACTCCACAAACATTCTGTGATTTGCTGACTGAATTATTTTTAACGAGGTTAAAGATTTCCTGTCAAGGATACACATCCCTGATTAGATCTCAAATTACAGCCAGGATACAAACAGCATTTGGCTATTGGCCGTATCATTATTACCAGCAGTATTAATATGATAAGATGTTGAATACACTCAAAGAAGGTTACCGTTATAATGTTTTAAAAAATAAAAATGTGTTCCCTTCCCACTAATTCTGTCACTTAAAGATGGCAATTTCTGGAATATTTTACAAATCTGCAAACTCAGGCCAGTTTCTCAGTGTTATTTCTTCGAAGTTTATTGAAAATTTTCTTATTTTATATGGCAAACAAAGACAGGTACAGATCCACACAGTGCTTGCGTGCACATTCCAATGTGACTAGAGTCAGGGCTCCGCATGATCAGTGGAAAAGCCTCATATTTCCAGCGCTCATCCCGTCCAAGTCCCGTCTAATTGCACTGGTAACGATAGCGATAATATAAAAACAAAAAGGCAGAGGCACAGACTGGGGAACCGACTGAGTGCCTAAACAGCCCAAGTCAAAAGCTGGCGAATGGAAAAAAGAAACAGAGAAAGAGAACAGTGAAGGAGAAGAAAGAGAGTGAGAGAGAAAAGAGAAAAATTCTCCTATTGGTCCGCACACCTCTGATTGGGTTGTACTATAGGCCCCCCAAATAGTCAATGGAAAATTGGGGAGCAAATATGTAAGGAGATTACAGATAGCTCCAAGAAAAATAAGATGGTAATAGTAGGGGATTTAACATGCCCAACAACTAGGACAGCCACATTATTAGAGGGTTGGATGAAGAGAAATTTGTTGAATGTATTCAGGAGGAATTTCTCATTCAGTATCTGGATGACCTGACTAGAGAGGAGGCAAAACTTGATCTCCTCTTGGGAAATAAGGAAGGACAGATGACAGAAATGTTAATGAGGGATCACTTTGGGATCAGTAACCATAATTCTATTAGTTTTATGATAGCTATGGAGAAAGATAGGTCTGGCCCAAAAGTTAAAATTTTAAATTTTAATGGTATCAGGCAGGAACTTTTAAAAGTTAATTGGGGGTGTCTGTGGGAAGGCAAAGGCAAGTCTGGTAAGCAGGAGGCTTTCAAAAGTGTGTTAACCAGAGTTCAGGGTGAGCCCATTTCTCTTAGAGTGAAGGGCAAGGGCGATAGAAGTAGAGAACCCTGGATGACTTAAGATATTGAGGCTCTGGTCAAGAAGAAGAGGCATGTGGCATGCATATACAGCTGAGGTCAATTAATCCCTCGAAGAGTTACATGGAGTGCAGGAGAGGGGTTAAGACAGAAATCAGGAGGTCAAAAAGGGGACACAAGATTGTTTTGGCAGATATGACAAAGAGAATCCAAGAGCTTCTGCAAATGCATAAGGGCCAAAAGAGTAACTAGGGAGAGAATAAAGATCCCTTAAGGATCAACAAGGTCATCTATATGTAGATCCACAAGAAATGGGTGAAATCTTAAATGAATATTTTGAATCATCATTGACTGTTAAGAAAGGCATGGATGTTAGGGGAAATAAATAATGATAGAACAAAGAAAATTACAGCATAGGAACAGGCTTCTAAGCTTGTACCAATCATGCTGCCCAACTGAAATAAAACTCACTACCCTTCCAGGGACCATAATCCCTCTATTCCCATCCTATTCATGTATTTGTTAAGGCCATATCCAGTATTGTCACTACCGTCATGACCATATCTGTTTCCACAACTTCCTTTGGCAAAGAGTTCTAGTCACCTATCACACTCTGTGTAAAACATCTGCCTCATAGATCTCCTTTAGACCTTGCCCTCTAGTAACTGACTCTTCTATCCTGAGAAAAAGCTTCTTACTATCCACTCTGGCATGCCTCTCATAATCTTGTAGACTTCTATCAGATCACCCATCATCCCAGTGAAAACCATTCCAGTTTCTTCAACCTCTCCTCATAGCTAATGCCCTCCATACCAGGCAACATCCTGGTAAATCTTCTCCGTATCCTCTCCAAAGTCTCCACATCTTTCCGGTAGTGTGGTGACAGAATTGAACATTATATTCCAAGTGTGGCCTAACTACATTCCAAGTGCCGTATGCCTTCTTACTACCTTTTCCACGTGCGTTGCCACTTTCATTGACCTGCGTACCTGTATACCTAGATCCCTTTGCCTATCAATACTCTTACTGTATATTTCTTATCTGTATGAGACCTTTCAAAATGCATTCCCTCACATTTGTCCAGATTAAACTCCATCTGCCATCTCTCTATAGTTCTAGTCACACTATTAGAGAAACTCTTTCTAGTTTAATAATATCCTTTCCATAATAGCGTGACCAGAAGTATATACAGTATTCCAAATGTGGCTATAACTTCAACAAGAATTTTCAAAGTGCTGTATTTAATGTTCTGACTGATGAAACTGAGATGCCGAATGCCTTCTTCACCAATCTGTCCACCTGTGACTCCACTTTCAATGAGCTATGAACATGTACCCTGAGATCTCTTTGTTGTGTAACTATCCCCAAAGCCCTACATTAATTGAGTAAGTCCTGCCCCGGTTCAATTTAGTGAAATGTTTCATCTTGCATTTATTTAAATTAAACTCCATCTGCCATTCTTCGGCCCACTGACCCAAATAATCAAGATCCATTTGCAATCCAAGGTAAACTTCTTCACTGTCTACTATGCCACCAGTCTTTGTGTCATGTGCAAACTTATTAACCATGCCTGCAAAATTTTCATCCAAATCATTCAAGTGAATGAGAAATAACAGTGGACCTGAAGTGCACTAGTGGTCACAGGCCTACATTTGAAAAACAACCCTCTTTCACCACCCTCTGGCTTCTGTCATCAAGTGTGAAAACAACAACACTTTTTTTTGAGGTCACACAGCACCTTCAGTTCAATACATTACTGCCAATTTACACAGGGATTTCTGCAACAATTGATCAAATCAGCACACAAACAAATTGAACCAGGATCTTTTCATATTAACACCTCCGTCAGCCACTGGCAAATGTAAATATGCTTTCTTTGGAGTAACTGCAGCACAATCTATTTTGTGGAAAGTAATTCCCCGATGCAATAGGTAGTTTTCAAAAAAGGGAAAAAAGGATGATTTTGGATATAATGGGAGAGAGGATGGTAATGTATACAATGGGAAATGGGATAGTGAAATAAGTCAGCAAAGGCCGATATCCCTTCACCAGATTCCTTTTTATTTACAAACTCTATTGAAGTTCATACAAGGTGACAATTTGAGAATCAGGAAGCCTGACACTCCCAGTTATGTAAATAACAAAGGTCCACTGAGCTTTAGGGAGTTCATATTCTAAGAGGCCAACCTCAGTGGGACCTCAGTCTGCATCATTGGGATCTTTTCTGGGGACGGTTACAGATATAATGAGGAAGAGGGAACGGTAGCAGACAAAGTGGGGGAGAGGGAACGATAACAGACACAGTAGAGGAGAGGGGATGATAGCGGACACAGTGGGGGAGAGAGGATGGTAGCAGACACAATGGGGGAGAGGGGATGGTAGCGGACACAGTGGGGGAGAGGGGAAATGTACATCTTGGATTGGTATATTATAATTACTTGTAATCATATCTGGAAGTACATCTGTTTGTATAACTTCTATATTCAGTGCTCTGAACTGTGCCATCATCTGGCATGGTTGAGCTCTTGCTTTAGTTAGTAAATAAACAGCTGATTTTAAACTCTGAAATTCTTTAGCTGCTGGAAGGGAATGAACTCCGTAACAAACTGAACACCAACATGGAATATTATGTGCAGTTCTGGTCACCTTACAACAAGAAGTATGTGGAAACATTGGAGAGAATGCAGAGGAGATTTACCAGGATGCTACCTGGTTTGGAGGGTAGGTCTTATGAGGAAAAGTTGAGGGAGCTGGGGCTCTTCTCTTTAGAGCGGAGGAGAATGAGAGGTGACTCAATAGAGGTTAATAAGATGAATGAGAGGTAGATAGAATGGACGTGCAGAGACTATTTCCTAGGGTGGATGTAGCTGTTATTAGGGGGCATAACTTTAAGGTTCATGATGGGAGATATAGGAGAAATGTCCGAGATAGATTCTTCACTCAGAGAGTGGTTGGGTTGTGGAATAGACTGCCTGCTGTGATAGTGGAGTCGGATACTTTAGGAACTTTCAAGCGGTTATTGGATAGGCACATGGAGCACACCAGAATGATAGGGAGTGGGATAGCCTGATCTTGGGTTTGGACATAGCTCGGCACAACAGCGAGGGCTGAAGGGCCTGTGCTGTGCTGTGATGTTCTATGTTCCATCCCAACAACACTGATCAAATATAAAACTACAGTCGCTGAGCCACAGCTGACTAGAATGACCAGGAAGTAACATTTGGTACATGGTCCCTGAGCAATGAGGTCACTATATTGAAATCATTTGATGTCTATGGACGTCTGTATAATCTGTGGAGCAGTATCAAAAGGGCTCATATTTCTTCTTCACACACAGAAAAAGAGCTCTGTGATTACAGCCTGAAGAAAGATGATGGCTGGGTAATATCATCGCAACCTGACATACTAAAGATCAGCAAATCCTTTTATTCTGGACTGTTTGACATCTCGCTTACAGACAGCCCAGCCTCACAAATCTTCCTGCCCCATCTCATGGAGGTCATAGATGACAGTACATAGAAGAATCAGGATTAACCATTAATGCTGGGTGAGCTGACAAAGGCTGTCACTTCTTCAAAATAAGTAAAATGGCTAGAAGCAACAGCTGACTGGTGGAGTTGTATTTAACTCTTTGGAACCGGATCAATCCAGGTCTGCTGAGAGTGTATGAGAGTATGCTTCTAGCCATCAGCATGAGAGAATCCATAAGGAAATCGTAGAATCATAAAAACCCTATAGTGCAGAAAGAAGCCATCTGACCCATTGAATCTGCAACGATCACAATTGTACCTGGGCCCTACCCCCATATCCCTATACATTTACCTGCTAATCCCTTTAATCTACACATCTCAGGACACTAATGGGCAGTTTTTAGCATTGCCAATCAATTTAACCTCCACATCTTTGGACTGTGGGAGGAAACCGGAGCACTGGGAGGAAACTGGAGCACCAGGAAGAAACCCACGCAGACACAAGAAGAATGTGCAAACTCCTTACAGAGAGTGATCCAAGCCAGGAATCGAACCCAGGTCACTAGAGCTATGAGTCAGCAGTGCTAACCATGTGCTACCGTGTTGCCCATACAGAAAATGTATTATACTCATCAAAAAATTGAAGTGGGAAGAGGAAGAAAGTTAGAGATTGGCAACAGAATGCATGGAATCATAAAATCCTACAATGCAAAAGGAGGCCATTCAGCCCATCGAATCTGCATTGATAAAAAAACAATTTAGCGTGACCAATCCATACATCTTTGGTCTGTGGTGACAAAACTGGAGCACCTGGAGGAAACCCACAAAGGCACGGGGAGAATGTACAAACTTCATACAGACAGGGTACCAAGCAGTGAAGCACTGTGCCACCATGCTGCCGTAAAAGCAACATCTTTCATTGCTCAACATGGACAAAAATTCTGTCCAAGATCATCACCAATCAGGTCATGTCTGTTCTGGAGTTGGTGTTCCATCCTGATCCAAGCTGCACTACAGTTGGCAGGATGATCTCACATCGTCACTCAAGACTCAGGGATATAATCACCAATGTGCTGGACAGGGCTGGACACAACTCTCATCAGCCTGAACCAGAAAGCCTTTGAAAGAATATTGTACTCCAACATAACAGATGTGCTGTTCAAAATGGCATTTGGAGGAGATAAAATAGTAGGAGAGGAAAGAGCAAACAAAGCAGCTTCGGCTCAATTTTCCTCAGAACTCAATCAGTTGGTTATGGACTCAAAGTGTAACGTCACAAAAAAAACTGGCAATTAGTTGGTGAACTCTTTTATTTGTCTCTTAAAATTCAAACAATTTACAAATAATTAAGGTTTTATTAGTTGTAGTAAGGTTTACTTAAATAGGTAAATAAGGTTTATTAATTAGTAGAGTTATTAATTATAAACTGATTCTGCTTCAGAAGTATGAGCACTTAGGAGCTAAATTAAAAAACAAATTCTCAAAGGTAATCATTGGAGGAACTTAAAACAATTGCCATCATCAGAGAAAAGGTGGTGGGAAAATGATTAGACGAAAAGACTTATTGCCTAAGTTGGTTTAAGGCAAGTACAATTCAAGGGACCAATATGTGGTAAAAGATTAGCAGTGGAGAAATGACTTTGAATTCCTGGGCACTGGCAGAGTACTGGGGAAAAGTTGAGCTGTAACACTGGGACAGTCTTCACCTGAACTGTGCTTGGAACAGTGTTTTAGCAAATCGTATAAGCAGGGCAGTAGAGTGGGTTTTAAACTAGTTGAGATGAGGAATCGTGCACAAGGAGAAATAATAGGAGAGTAGCAAGTGTCAGAATGTGTCAGGAAGGAACAGAAAGAACAAACTTCAAGGAGCACTTATAGATAACATCCTCGAGTGCAAACAATTAAAGTCTCCATATCTGATTGCATGCAGAATTCATAATAAAGTGGATGAATTGTTAGTACAGGTAGAAATAAATATGTGTGACCTGATAGTCATTCACGGCCAAGGTTACAGGGTGACAAACAGTAGGGCCTTTATAGGAAGGGGTATAGAGTACGCTGGCCTTTAATGTTGCAGTTGTATAAAACGTTGGTTAGACCTCATTTGGAATACTGCGTCCAGTTCTGGTCACCCTACTACCGGATGGACGTGGAGACTCTGGAGAGAGTGCAGAGGAGGTTTACCAGGATGCTGCCTGGTATGAAAGGTCTGAGTTATGAGGAGAGGTGAGGCAAATTGGGACTGTTTTCCTTAGAAAGACGTAGACTTAGAGGAGATCTAATAGAGGTGTACAAGATCATGAGAGGTCATGATAGAATAAACAGGGTTAAGCTTTTTCCTAGGATGGACTCGAATAGCACGAGGGGTCACGGGCTTAGGGTGAGGGGGGTAAGGTATAATTTGGATGCTTGAGGGAGTTTTTTTCACACACAGGGTGGTGGGGATATGGAATGTGCTGCCAAGTGGTGGAGGCAGGTACTCTGGAGTTATTTAAGAAATACTTAGATGGGCACATGAACAGATTGGGAATGGAGGGGTATAGAAAACTGATTTAAAATAGGGATCATGAGCCTTGGGAGTCCCTGGGAAGTGTGTAAATAGATGATGATATTGATGTACTTGTTTTTATCCTACAGGTGCTTTGGTCTGCCTTGTTGTCTAACGAGGGGCATACACGTAATGGGTCGTGAGAGGGCTGCTCTTGGATTTTTTTTCGAGAGTATCCTAGTACTTCACATCGTTAGTGTACGCTTGACCTGGACTATTTGATGGGCAACAGGGCAGCTCAGTGACTATCGCTGTGCTGTGCAGATACATGGATTTGGGCCTGTGTCTGTGGGAGTTTGCACATTCTCCCTGTGCTTGCGTGCGTTTTCTCTGGGTGCTTCAGTTTCCTCCCACATCCCAAAGATGTGCTCTTAGGCTAATTGGCAAAACAAATTCTCCCTAAATTGTCTCAAATTTGGTTTTTATTCCATAGATCTAGAAACATGGACAGGGATCGGGGGTGGAGGTGGGAACATCGGGGTGGCGGCGCGGGCTCGTTGGGCCGAAGGGCCTGTTTTCCATGCTGTTTTGTTCTTTGTTCTTTGAACTAATATTGAACAGTATTTGACATCTCCCACACCAATCCTCCTCAGTTGAAGAAAAGTAAGAGGGATAATCCAGGAAATTATAGACTGGTGAGTCCCACATCTGTAATTGGAAAACTATTGCAGAGTATTCTTAGGGATAAGACTTACACGCATTTGGAAAAGCACGACCTAATAAGGGAAATGGCCTAATAAGGGAACCTTCCACACACCTGATGAAGGAACACCGTTTCCGAAAACTACTGGGATTACTATCAAATAAACTGGTTGGACTCTTTTGTGAGACTTCTTACTAATAAGGGAATGTCAGCATAGCATTGTGCAGGTCATGTCTGATTTGCTTGACTGACTTGTTTTTCAAGGAGGTGATGAAGGTGACCACTGTGGGTAGAACGCTAAGGCTTTCAACAATGCCCTCATGATTGGTTCATCCAGAGGGTTAAGAGGCATGGGATCCATGGTTGGATTCAGAATTTACTTATCCATAGAAGTAAGAGTGTAGTGGTGGAAGGATGTTTTTCTCATTGGAAGTCCATGACTAGTGATGTTCTGCAGAATCCATATTGGGACCTCTACTGTTTGTGAAATATATAAATGACTTGGATGAAATCATAGATGGATGCGTTAGTAAGTTTGTAGGTGACCCAAAAATAGGTGGAACAAAAACAAAAAATGCTGGAGAAACTTAGCATGTCTGACAGATTCTGTGGAAGCAAATAGAATCAATATCTAGAGGCAAACAGAATCAGAAAAGATGGGGGGGCTTTGCAGGGGGGTATAATGGGACAAAAGGAATGTAAGTGGTGATGATAAAGGCTGAGAAAGTGCTACAAGTGTCCATGAAGTGATCGGAATGTGTAAATGACAGCACAGAGGTACAAATTGTTAGTAGATTACCTGAGAAATGTAGCAGCTGGTTTGGAGACAAAATGGAGAGCAAGATTTCAGTTGTGAAAAAATAGAAATAAGGATGAAAAGGGATAAAAATAGATGAATGAAACTGAAAGAAAAAAATAAAATAAAATTTTTGGAAATGGGATGAAGTGGAGGGGAGAGTTCATGCTCTGAAATTGTGGAAATCAGTGATCAATCTGGAAGGCTGTGAAGTGCCCAGTCAGAAGATGGAATTGATCCGTGCCATGACTAACCTTTCGAAGTATTTCATAATGATAGATGTCAGAGCCACTAGGCAATCATCATTAAGGCACGCCTGGCTTTTCTTTGGTACAGGGATGATGGCAGGAAAAATTGAAAAACAGCATTCTATTTAAATTAAGAAAGATTGCAGGACTTGGTGTACAAATGGTATCTTAACACAAGAATCACAAAAAGTCAGTGCGCAGATAAAGCAAGTGATTAGGAAGACAAACAGAACATTGCCATTTGTCGGAAGAAGAATGGAATAAAAATGGAGGGAAGTTTTACTGCAGCTGTACAGAGTGTTAATAAGACCACATCGAGAATACTGTCTACAGTTTCGGTTGCCTTACTTGAAAATGGAACAATTGAATTGGAACAGTTAGAAGCAGTTCACAAAGGGTTCAATCAACTCATGCCTAGAACAAGAAGCTGATCTTGTGAACGAAGATTGGACAGACTGGGCCTCTATCCATTGAAGTTTAAAAGAGTGAGTGATGAAGAGACTTGCCAGGGTGGATACTGGAAAAGTGTTTCCTCTTGTGGGAGAGACCAGAACAAGGGTCACAGTTTAAGAATAGGGGTCTTTCTTTTAAGTGAAAAATTTATTTTTCTCTCAGAAAAATATTCAACTTTCTGGGAAAAATGATTTCCATTTATTTTTCTCTTGGAGAAAAATGGAAATCATTTTTCCCAGAAAGTTGAGTCATTGAATTTATTCAAGGGTGAGACAGATTTTTGATCAATAAGAGAGTCAGGATTATAAAGGACAGTGAGGAAAAGTGGAGTTGAGGCCATAACCAAATGGTGGAGCAGGCTTGAAGGGCTGAATGGCTTACTCCTGCTCCAAAGTCCTATGCTCCTATGAATCCACAACCTACACAAATATCAGGAATACATTTTTAATCAATGACTAGAAAACAAAGCATTCCAGACAAATCTGGAGACAGGTAGAGCTGTCCTTTTTCCCCTGCCCTGTTTGTGTATTGTGTTGAAACTTTTGCTGAGTCCATTAGGAAGCATACAGACATAAGGGAGGTAACAATCCAAGGCAATGGAGGCACTTGGGTGAAACCTCCCTGTACAGGCTCAGATCTGCTGTCAGGGCGAAGTCAATGAATATTGCCTGCCAGTTTGAACTGCCCTCGGGGATTAAAGTAAACTCTAGCAAAAGCAAGACCAACTCTTTGGGAAGTGAACCAACCAATCCATTGTCCTCTTCACCATTAGGTTACATTAGTTGAAGTTTGGAGAGTGTCGCAGAAACTAAAGAGTGTGTAACCATTATAAAGCAAAATCTGAACATGTGGAAGTGACACTGCCTCTCCATTGTGGGAAAGACCTACACATCAAGTGTGAGAAGCTCTCGGTGTTGCTGTATATGACACAGGTCCTTCTGTATAGTGGTCATCATCCAAACCATTTTCTGTTTTATATGGACGTTATAAATGAGCCACCACAGAAGGAAAACATACCCAACATGATGGCCATCATCATGAGCAACAGCTGTGCTTGGATTCTCAGTATATAAACACCAAAGTATTACTGTGTGCTCAGATTCTACCTGACCTAATGTTGAGAATAATGGATCTGTCCATTCAGCTGGACTGGGTCAATCTCTCGTGGAAAAGAGAAACACCTTCGACCAGGTCCATCAGCAGTGGCCCACATGTAAAATCCTCAAGATTCTGTTGGAAAAATGCTGGGTTTGTTGAATGGTTCCTTGAGCAGACTATCAAAATCATTTGGCAGAAATGTCTCATTTCCAGAACTTAAAACAAGCTCTGACTTGATGCTTGTTTTAATGGTGAGAAGTGCATTCCTGGTCAAATCCTTCCTACATGCTGGAAAGATGGCTGTCAAGAGACCATTGTCCATCTCCTTTTGGAATGTTCCTTTAGAAAGAAGACTGGAAAGAGATGCAGTGTTTTTTGCCAAGGATCATCTGTGGCAATTTGGTGACTCTCTGCTCCATGCACTGTTCCCTGGGATACACACCAAGATAAATACCAACTATGGTTGAAAGACCATCAGTTTGGTGAAAGATGCACTTTGGAATACCTGAAAACTGCCTATTATTTAGTGCAAAGACTTGTCTAGGACTGAGTGTTGCAGACTGGCATTTTCAAAGATCCAAAACTAGCTGATGAGGGACTGCATAAAAACTTGGGATAGCCACAGAAGTACAGTGGAGAAGAGGGCACTGTCAGAGGTACACCCACTAAAGTAGACCAAGGGGTCAGAAACTGGGGAAACATGCTAAGGCTGCATGCTTGACATGAATATTGTAACTATTAACTGTAATTGTAAACAGTGAGCATTGTATTGGAAGAAACTGATTTGGTTTCTGCCTTATGTAACATCAAGTTTGAATAGTCACGTCATATATGTTCATGCATTTTATGTATAGTGTACTTCTAGAAAAATATGCTTGAATGTAGTGATGTAACATGGAATTACAAATTTGGAGTGTCCTGGGACATTGTAGGTTTGACCCATTTAGGATTCTTTGGTATGAGCACATACTGAATCAATTCTTTCAAAAAACATCATCCTTCCAAAAACAGCAGGGATTTTTAAAATATTCCTTATTGAAATATGGTTTTTTTTTAATAGGGCAGGCATACATTATATGTTAATAGTATGTTAATTATATTCAGAAGATACACAGGTGAAGAGCATTGTTTAATCAACTACCTTGAGCACATATGAGATGGAACAAAGTCAATAAACTCTCAGTAAAGAAAAGCTCTGCCTTGGTTTTGACTTCACCGACTGGCATGGATTTTATTCACACTATTACAATTATATTTGGGCTGCCACAGGAATCTTGGTTATTAATCAATGCTCATGTAGTTTGACCTCCCAAGAAAATACATCCACTGTATGGTTGTAAAACATTGAGTGATTAGTAGCTTACCAATGCGCAGAACATTACCCTTCCATCAGCATTATCGACTATGCATTACTCACACCCTAAGTAATTACATCACTAATGTAACTAAGTCAGCTGAAATTCTAAGGCAGTCTAAATGCCTAAAAGGTGCAGTTCTCATACAATGTTCTACAGTAGGTTCCAACATTCATCAGTAAAGCTGCATAGGGAGTTTAAACTGGTTCAGACAATGTCAGATCTCCATGACAACATCTTGAGAAGCATGTCTAACCCATTGAACTATAACATGTAGAAACCTCCTAGCCACCTACGTCACAAAACAAAAGTCTTCTTAGCTCACTAATTGATTTCAACAAGAAACTTGAAAATTTCCACAATTTGAAGCAAAAATGATTGAGTCAAAAGGGAACACTTCATGTTTGTCAACATCTATCTGCATTAGGCTGTGCTAATATGCAATATACACAGATTTTACTTAGACCGACTTGGAACTTGCAGCCCTGTCTTGCATTCTGGGTCACCTCTCCCAGTGGATAGTGAAGCTCTGAAAGTTCTGGGAACTTTTAAACAAGTTTTTTTTAACAGAAAACTCAGTTAGGTTAGAGCCAGTATTAAAATCAAGAAGCGAGGAACAAATTCCTGCAAGTAGTCTCAAGTCTTGCTTTTGGTGTGCCAAAGAATTAGGTAACATAATCACAACTGTTTTGCAAATAAAATTTCTGCATCAACTCAAAGCAATACAGACAATGTCCGTGGCATTAGATCAGTAAGCTGATGAGGAGCTTTCTGATTGGTGAAGCCTGAAAATCCGTTAGTTCGGTAGTAGTAAGTGTAACAGGAGTCGGGGGATGGTGGGTGAAAGGAATGGGAATACGTGCTGGAAGGACCCTGTATGTAGAAGTAAACCAATAAAAGTGCTTTAAGATGTGAATACTAACTTGTTCAGATAGAAATTCAGTGCAAAGGTGAAAGGAGTTGCAACTATTGCTATATGTGTTCAAAATGATCCTATAATCAACAGATCAAATCAAGCTCTGCAGTCTTGCCACATCCAATTGTGAATGTAGGTGGATAATTAAACAACTCACTGGAAGAGGAGCCTCCATAGATTCAGTGCCTCACCAATCCCTGAAGAGATTGGTGAGGCACTGAATAAATATTTCTCTTCGGTATTCACGCAGAGTGCTGGAAATGTAGCTATGGAGAGCACTGAGGTACAGGTTTGCAAATTGGGAAGTATTGTAGTAGATAGGGAGGATGTGTTAGAAATTCTCGAGGGTTTGAAGTTGGATAAGTCCCCTGGGCCGGACGGGATTTACCCTAGGATTCTCTGTGAGGCAAGAGAGGAGATTGCAGAGCCTCTGGCTCTGATCTTCAGGTCCTCGTTGGTTACGGGTGTGGTTCCGGAGGACTGGAGGATGGCGAATGTGGTCCCATTGTTTAAGCAGGGGAAGAGAGACCTTCCTGGGAATTATAGGCCAGTGAGTCTTACTTCTGTGGTGGGCAAGGTATTGGAGAGAATTATTAGGGATAGGAATTATAGTTATTTGGAGAGAAATGAATTGATTGGGGATAGTCAGCATGGTTTCGTGAAGGGTAGGTCATGCCTTACTAACCTCATTGAGTTTTTTGAGAAAGTGACCAGAGAGGTGGATGGGGGTAAGGCGGTTGATGTCGTATATATGGACTTTAGTAAGGCGTTTGATAAGGTGGCCCATGGAAGACTTCTACAGAAAATGCAGATGTGTGGAATAGAGGGTGATTTAGCTAATTGGATTAGGAATTGGCTGGCAGATAGAAGACAGAGGGTGGTGGTTGATGGGAGATATTCATCGTGAGTTCGGTGACGAGTGGTGTGCCTCAGGGGTCTGTTTTGGGGCCCCTGCTGTTTGTAATTTTTATAAATGATCTGGATGAGGGTATTGAGGGATGGATCATTAAATTTGCAGATGATACTAAAGTTGGTGGTGTGGTAGATAGTGAAGAGGGGTGTTTTAGTTTACAGAGTGACTTGGACAAGTTGCAGAGCTGGGCCGAGAGGTGGCAAATGGAGTTTAATGTGGAAAAGTGTGAGGTATGCACTTTGGCAGGAACAATAAATGTGTAGAGTATAGGGCTGATGGTAGGGCTCTTAATAGTGTTGAGGAACAGAAGGATCTTGGTGTATGTGTCAATAGATCCCTGAAAGTAGGCAGTCAAGTGGATAAAGTTGTTAAGAAGGCATATGGATTCTTAGCTTTTATTGGTAGGGGGATTGAATTTAGGAGCCGCAGCATCATGTTGCAACTGTACAAAGCTCTAGTGCGGCCGCACTTGGAGTATTGTGTGCAGTTCTGGTCGCCACATTATAAGAAAGATGTGGAGGCATTGGAGAGGGTACAGAGGAGGTTTACTAGGATGTTGCCTGGTATGGGGGGCAGGTCCTATGAAGAGAGGTTGAAGGATTTGAGGTTGTTTTCGTTAGAAAGGAGGCGGCGAAGAGGGGATCTTATTGAAGCATATAAGATGAGTAGAGGTTTAGATAGGGTGGACAGTGATAGCCTTTTTCCTAGGATGGAGAACGCTAGCACGAGGGGACACAGCTTTAAATTAAGGGGTATGAGTTATAGGACGGATATCAGAGGTAGGTTCTTTACTCAAAGAGTGATTAGGGAGTGGAATGCCTGCCTGCAGCTGTTGTAGATGCGCCAAGTTTGGTGGCGTTTAAGAGGTTAATTGATAAGTATATGGAAGAGAAGGGAATGGTTTAGTTTAGAGGGGCATTGCTTTTTATTTTGGTCAGCACAACATCGAAGGCCGAAGGGCCTGTTCTGTGCTGTAATGTTCTATGTTCTATGTTCTATGTTCTATATCACCATTCTTAATGATGAGGAGCTCGGCACATCACTGCAAAAGATAAGATTGAAGCATTAATAACAGTCTTCAGCCAGAAGTGCCAAGAAGGTGATCCATCTCAGCCTCTCCCTGAGATCTCCAATTTCACACATGTCATTCCAGATATAGATGGAATTGTCAAATGGGCAGTTAAGTGGCAGATGGAATTTTAACCTGAAAAGTGAGAGGTGATACAGTTTGGAAGGTGTAATTTGACAAGGAAGTATTCAATGAATGGTAAGACATGGGAAATTCTACAAAACAAGGAGACCTTAGTGTCTTTGTCCACAGATCTCTTAAGGTGGAAAGGCGGTGAAAAAAGCATATGGCCTTCATCAGCTGAGACATAGATTACAAAAGCAGAGAAGTCATGTTGGAATTGTATCAAACTTTGGTGAGGCCACAACTAGAGTCCTTTGTGCAGTTCTGGTCATCACATAATAGGCAGGAGTGATCACATTGCAGGGGGTGCAGAGGAGATGCACAAGGATGCTGCCTGGGATTTAATTTATGGAAAGAGGTTAGATAGGCTTGGATTGTTTTTATTGGTCATGATGCAAAGATGCCGGTGTTGGATTGGGGTGGTAAGAACTCAGTAAGAATTTAGCAACACCAATTTTTAATCCAACCGATTTACTTGATAGTAAAATTGCAAGCTTTCAACACTCCGTGTCTTCCTCAGGCAAATGCAGTGTTCTGGTCTGCAATAGCACACATCAGCACAGACAGTCAGAGATTGCTGATTAGAATGCGAATCCTTACATCTAACTTGCTATTCAAGTGTTAAAGTGGCTAACAATGTGTGTGAAGGGAATCCTGAGCATTGATTAGAGAATTGTGTATTTTCTCCAGACAGCACAGTAAGTGAGGTTTTTTGCTAACCCAGGCAAGTTACGGGGGTTAAAGATAGTGTGTCATGAAGCCAAGATCCCTGTTAAGACCGTCCTCATGTGTGCGGAGCTTGGCTATCAGTCTCTGTTCAGCGACTCTGCGCTGTCGTGTATCACGAAAGCCCCCTTGCAGAACATTTACCCGCAGGTCGGAGGCCGAATGCCCATGACTGCTGAAGTGTTCGCCCACAGGAAGGGAAATGTTTTGCCTGGTGATTGTTGAGCGATGCTCATTCATCCGCTGTCGTAGTGTCTGCATGGTCTCCCCAATGTACCATGCTTCGGGACATCCTTTCTTGCAAAGTATTAGGTAGACAACGTTGGCCGAGTTGCAAGAGTATGTACCGTGTACCTGGTGAATGGTATCCTCATGTTTGATGATGTCGTCCATGTCTATGATCTGGCATGTCTTGCAGAGGTTGCTGTGGCAGGGGTGTGTGGTATTGTGGTCACTGTTCTCCTGAAGGTTGGGTAGTTTGCTGCGAACAATGATCTGTTGGAGGTTGTGCGGTTGTCTGAAAGCAAGAAGTGGGGGGGTGGGGATGGCCCTAGCGAGATGTTCATCGTCATCAATGATATGTTGAAGACTCCGGAGAAGTGTTGTCGGTACACTTCTTCACAGTAGTCCGTTCTGTTCAGTATGATGGTGGCGCCTCCTTTGTCTGCTGGTTTGATGACAATGTTGCGGTTGGTCTTGAGAGCACGGATGGCCTTGCGTTGTGCTTGGGTGATGTTTGGGACTGTCTTGTAAGTGCGGTTGATAAATCTGGTGTTCACGCACCTCCTGATGGCTTGGGCATACATGTCCAGTCGGGGGCAGCGGCCTTCCAGAGGAGTCCAATTGGATTCATTCCTCTTCGGTTGCTGCACTGCGGATCCCTCTGTCGGCTGTTCTGGTTCATTAGCTGTCTCATTGAGTCCACTATGGGCCTCTTGGGGTTTGTGGAAGAACTCACGCAGCCTCATTCGCCTGATGAATTCCTCTGTGTCCGCTGCGAGACTGATGGGGTGCATTTTGGTGGTGGGACAGAAATTGAGCCCTCGGCTGAGAACTTCGATTTCCTCTGATTGAAATGTGTAGTCTGACAAGTTAACAATGGACCTCCCTGCGGTAGTGTTGTTTTCTACTGTTGTTGTCGGTACACTTCTTCACAGTAGTCTGTTCTGTTCAGTATGACGGTGGCGCCTCCATTTTAACACATCATAACATTTGACACTATGGGTCAAGTGCTTGTAAATGGGATTAGGTGGGAGGTCGGGTGTTTCTCACATGTCGGTGCAGACTCGAAAGGCTTCTTCTGCACCTTCATCATTTGATGATGAAAGTTTCCTCCCCAATAATAGACACAGCAGCCCCTATGTTTATCTCCATGTCTAGGGAGTGGCCATTTACCTGGAGTTTAATCTCGATTGAAGCCACTTTGGGTGCAGTGATACAATTTAGTTGCATCAATTCCTCATTCTCAGGCTAGTTTATTTGCATTGCCCCTGTTCTGAAGTGGCTTCACCCTTTGGGCTGGGTGGTGCACGTTCTGCTGTTTTGATACATTGTTTGGGGTGAACCCTATGACTCATTACAAGTGCATACATGTACATGCTCACTCCTCACTATATTGTGGAGAGACTTCCCATCTAATTCTCGAATCTCGTGGCCTCAGACTTCCATCGCACTCTCTTGGCAGCAAATGAGAGAGCTTAATCTGCTAGGGATTTGGTTTTGTGCTATGGGGTCACTCAAGGCTGGGGATGGTATTGTCATGATGTGGAGATGCCATAAATTTGTTTATTTGGTAGCAAATCCACTAGCTTTCGGAGCATTGCTCCTTCTTCAGGTGAGTGGGAGTTCTATTCACAAACAGGGCATATAAAGACACAAATTCAATTTAGAAAATAATGATTGGAATGCGAGTCTTTACAGGTAATCAAGTCTTAAAGATACAGACAATGTGAATGCAGAGAGTGTTAAGCACAGGTTAATGAGATATGTATTGTTTCCAGACATGACAATTAATGAGATTTTGCCACCCCATGCAAGTCGTTGTGGGTGGTTACATGTAGTGTGACATGAACCCAGTTGAGGCCGTCCTTGTGTGCAGAACTTGGCTATCAGTCTCTGTTCAGTGACTCTGCGCTGTCGTGTGTCGTGAAGACCACTTTGGAGAACGCTTAACTGCAGATCAGAGGCCGAATGTCCATGACTGCTGAAGTATTCCCCAATCCAAAGAGAACAGTCTTGCCTGGTGATTGTCTAGTGGTGTTCATTCATCCGTTGTTGTAGCGTCTGCATGGTTTCCCCAATGTACCATTCCTCAGGACATCCTTTCCTGCAGCATATCAGGTAGACAATGTTGGCTGTACCCTGTATCTGATGAATGGTGTTCTCACGTGAGATGATGGCATCCGTGTCGATGATCCGGCAATCTTGCAGAGGTTGCTGTGGCAGAGTTGTGTGGTGTCGTGGTGAATGTTCTTCTGAAGGCTGGGTAGTTTGCTGCAGACAATAGTCTGTTTGTGGGTGTTTGAAGGCAAGACGTGGGGGTGTGGGGATGACCTTGGTGAGATGTTCGTTTTTATCAGTGATATGTTGAAGGCTCCAGAGAAGATGTTGTCGCTTCTCTGCTGCGGGAAAGTTCTGGATGACAAAGGGTACTCTGTCAACTGTGTCCCATGCTTGTCTTTTGAGGAGGTCAGTGCAGTTTTTCGCTGTGGTGCATCGGAACTGTCAATTGATGAGTCGAACGTCATATCCTGTTCTTATGAGGGCATCTTTCAGCATCTGGAAGTGTCGTTGCAGTCCTCCTCATCAGAGCAGATCCCGTGTATGTGGAGGGTTTGTCCATTGGGGATGGCTTCTTTAATGTGTTTGAGATGGAAGCTAGAGAAGTGGAGCTTTGTGAGGTTAAAACATAGAACATTACAGCACAGTACAGGCCCTTCGGCTCTTGATGCTGCGCCGACCAGTGGAACCAATGTAATGATCTTTTAACCTAAACTATTCTAATGTTATCCATATGCCTATCCACTGACCATTTGAACATCCTTGAAGTCCACAATTACTGTAGACAGGGCATTCCGCGCCCTTACTACCCTCTGAGTGAAGAAGGTATCGTGGGTTTGCAGTACAGTGAAGTGCTGAGGTGACCATCCTTAATGGAGATTAAGGATTTAATCCTTATTTTTCTCAGAGTAAAGTACTCAGAATTCTTTACTCAGAAGGTACAGAAGAATGAAAAAAGCAATCAAGGGTATTCAGCGTCTGATCTTTGGGTAAGCATTCTCCAAGAAGGCCATCAGAACACACAATGCAGAATCACTGAACAGTAACTGATAGCCAAGTTCCGCACACATGAGGATGGCCTCAACCAGGATCTTGGGTTCATGTCACACTATCTATAACCCTCACGACTTGCTTGGGCTTGCAAAATTTCATGAACTGTCCTGGCTGGAGACAATTCATGCCTCTTTAACCTGTGGTTAACCCTCTTTCCACTCATATTTTCTACATCTGTAAGGACTTGATTACCTGTAAAGACTCACATTCCAACCATTATCTTGCAGTTGAGTTTGTGTCTTTATATGCCCTGTTTGTGAATAGAACTCCCACTCACCTGACGAAGGGGCAGTGCTCTGAAAGCTAGTGGATTTTGCTACTAAATAAACCTGTTGGACTTTGACTTGGCATTGTGAGGGACGTCTTACTGATGGTGCCAACAGATCGTGAAGCTTCTGGGCATCTTTTTCTGCCTTTTTATAACAAAGGGATCCTTTTGTGGCTTTCTTAAGGTCCAGGATTGGTTCACTCAGTAGCTTATACTGGCAACATAATTAATGCCACATAATAAAAGAGCCCTTAACATTTCCGCAAATGCTGACTCGTTCTCACAATATTCTGCCTATTTCTGCAGTCTTGTTAAGAATTCAATGATTGGCTCCCCAGTGAGTCTCTTTGTCGATGTTAATCTTGTGGTGTTGGTCTGGAGTAAACACAGTGAGAAGTCTCACAACACCAGGTTAAAGACTAACAGGTATATGTGGAAACAAAAGCACTCCAAAAGCTAGTGGGTTTTGCTACCAAATAAACCTGTTGGACTTTAACCTGGTGTTGTGAGATTTCTTGCTGAGTTGCAATATAACAGATGGTTTAAGGTCTTAGTAGTCCAATACCATATCTACCCATCCATTAAAAAATATGAATCTCCCAGTAGTAGTAACTGGTAGGTTAAACCTTTTATCATGTTAAAAGTTGGGGTCTCACAAGCAATCCAGACGATGATTGTTTGCTTGTCGTCCCATTCTATCCATTTGCCTGGAAGAAATATCTCATTCTTTTGACAAATTGGAATCAATCTTCCACACCTGCATTATAAGTTTCCAGTTTCCCAAACAGCACTACTTTCAATTTCTCCCCAACACTGTCTCACTTGGTTTATTGAAAGGCAATTGTTAAATTGTCACCGGTGTAAGGACTCACGAAGCCTGATTGTAAAGGAACTGAGTTTATTACCAAATGCAAAGTTAAACCACTACACTTTATATACACAATTCCATACCTGGGACTATAGTTCAGCAAGCCTGTCTCAGAAAAGCCTCAGATAATGATTCCAGGTGGGCAGGCCACTGTCTGTCACCAAAGGAACTTGTATTCAACGAGCCCCAGGGGGAGATCAATCAGTATTATTAGTGTCCAAATGCAGCAAAATGTTCAATGGACAATGTTCAGGCTTGGGCTGGTGAGTGGCAAGTAACATTTGTTAACAAATGCCAAATAATGACATCGCCAACAAGAGAAAATCTGATGTCTCCCCTTCACATTCAGTGGCATTGCCACTACTGCATTCCCCCATGATTAATATCCAGAAACTGAACTGGACCAGCTATTTAAAGACTAGGGTTAAAAGAGCAGGTCAGAGGCTGGGAATTCTGAGACTGTAACTCATCTCCAGACTCCCCAAAACCTATCTACCATCTACAAGACACAAGTGAGCACTATGATAGAATATTCTATACTTATCTGGATAAATGCAACTCCAACAAAAAGTTCGACAGCATCCAGGACAAAGCTTGATTGGCCCCCTCATCCACCTCCTGAAACATTCACACTCTCCTCCACCAACTAAGATCAAGTGTAGTATCGACATGTTGTACTTGGTTGAAGTCATTAGGTTACATTTTAATTTCATTTGAATGAATTTTTAAAAGTGGCATCTTGGCCTTTTGGCGAAGATGCAAATGAGATCAAGCTTTGGAGATAGTGCAATGCTGACTCCAATCAGCTTGGACCATGTAGATCAAGCCCAAGACAGGAGGTGAGAGCCCTGTTTGTCAGCTTGGATCGGGAATGTCTCACTTGTTGAGACTCTGAATTGGACTTGATTGGATTGAATTGGATTAAAAAAAACACACAGTAGCAACTGTGCACAGTCTACAAGATTCACTCCAGTGTCTCACCAAAGCTCTTTCAATAGCATTTTCAAAACCCACAATTTGGAAGTTCCTTTTGAAGCATCAGCTTGATGCTAGGGAAAACACAATGACCTGAGGGGCCTCTTTCCCTGCCGTTTGACTTTGTAACTAAGGCAACTCACCACCACTTCTGAAAGGCTATGAGAGATGGGCAACTTTTTGAAGCTTTCAATGCCATGTAAAGTGCTCTGAAGAATTTTAAGAATCAAGTATATTATAGAATCATATAGTGCAGAAGAGATCCTTCAGCCCATCAAATCTACACCAACACCAGAGAAACAGCTGAACTCCCATTTAATCCCATTCACCAGCACTTGGCCCACAGCCTTGACGATTAATATTTTTATAGTATATTTTTGGACAGAAAATGTTGGGTGATCACAGATTTCTTTGAACTAAGGTCTTTTTCAGAGTCCTAAAGTCCTTTCATCTTTTTCTTTGAATTGTTTTACAAACAAGAGTGACAGATAGTTAATACTATTTATTATCGCATAGTCAAATCATCTAATACTGCCAAAGCAAACGACTGTGGTTGTTGCTGTTAGTTTACGTTCACCCACACTGTTTATCACCCTTTAGGGAGTAATGGGGGAAGTAGTGGAAGGATTTAGAATACTTACAGTGCAGGAGGCCGTCACCCAGCCCATCAAGTCCACATCAACTCTCCGACAGAACACAGGCTAGCCCCCGCCCCAGACTTGCAACCTCATATATTTACCCCATTAATTCGCCTAACCTGCAGATCTTAGAACATGAAGGGGGCAAATTAGCATGACCAATCCAAACCTGCATATCTTTGGACTGTGAGAGGAAACGCACCCCAACACGGGGGAGTATGTAAATTCCACAAGGTCGTAATTAAACCTGGGTCCTTGGCACTAAGGCAGTAATGTGCCACCATGCCGCCTTGAACTGATTATCAGCTATTGAATGCTCCTTCCCTGGCTAAGTCCTGGCGATGGATTTGAACCTGAACTTTTAGTCCAATGGTCCACTGTGCCACAAGACCTCCTCCCACTATGGTCACATAACATTTTGCATCTCATTCCTACCTTGGGAACACCACGAATAAAGGAGCGAGTTAGTTACTTTGTTACTGTATATCTCTACTTGGTGCTAGATAAGCCTTTCTTTTTGTCTGTATTAGATTTGATTGCTCTGTATTGTGGGGGTGCAACTTTCAATCCCACCTTCCTGTAGCAGATGGTATGTTAATGTAAGTGCTTTGATAAATAAAAGATAAATCATGCAAAGCTTTGGAATATGCTAAGCATCTCCACATGTCTGGTTTTCTAAATAACTTTTGAATTATCACTTAGAATTTCATATTCTGTTCAAAATAAGGTACATTTTTGGTTGAAACAAAGAAGGGAATGCAAAAAGGTCGTTTTACCCATGAATATTCTCTTCCCAAAGAAAAACTCTTTAAACGTTCTCTCTGCCTCCTACAGATAAACAACATCTATCCTTGCAACTCCCACCATTCAACTGTTAATTGCACTTGGCTGTGTTTAATCGTGCAGCTGGTGGGCATTAACGGGGATTTAATGGAGCCTCTAAAATAGACACAGGCACCAACACGATCCAGACTTTCCATACAAATGTATGAGCAAGGAGCGAGAGTAGGCCACTCAACCCGTTGAACTTGCTCTACCATTCAGAACAGCTTCTTCCCTGCTGCTGTCAGATTTTTCAATGGACTTACCTTGCATCAAGTTGATCTTTCTGTACACTCTTGTTATGGCTGTAATAGTAGATTCTGCACTCTCTCATTTCTTTCTCCATGAATGGTATGTTTTGTCTGTATAGTGCGCAAGAAACAATACTTTTCACTGTATGTTAATACATGTGACAATAATAAATCAAATCAAATAAAACAAGATCGTGGCTAATCTATTGCAACCTCAACCCCACATTCTTACTTACCTCCTTTCATCCCTTTGTTAATCAAGAATCCATCTAGCTCTGCATTAAAAATACTCAAAGACTTTAGTTCCATTGCCTTTTGAGGAAGAGACTCACTACATTCTGAAAGAAATAGAATTCTCCTCATCTCTTGTTTTAAACAGTGACTGCTAGTTCTAGATTCTCCCACAGGAGGAAACATCAGATGGAATTCTCTAGCCATTCACGTCTGCCGCCGCTGTCAGAGACAACTGAGAATTTGGTGCTCAGCCAAATTTTCATTCACTGCAGCAGAAAATCCCGCTGGCTTAAATGGATGGAAAATTCTGCGCCACTCTCAACATCAATCCTGTTAATACTCCTCAGAATCTTAAATGTTTTGATCGAGTTACCTCTTATTCTTCTGAACTCAAATAAATGCAAACCTAACATGTTCACCCTTTCCTCATAAGACAGTCTGCCCATACCTGATATCAGTCCAGGAAAGCTTTGCTGAAATTTTTATAATGGACTTACATCTTTCCTGAAACAAACAGACTAATATTGTACACAGTACTCCAAATGCGCCCTGACTAGTGCTCTAAACTAGAAGCATAACTTCCCTATTTTCATAATCAATTCCACTTAGAATAAAAAAAACTATTAGTTTTCCTAATTACTTGCCGTACATGTACACTAGCCTTTGTGTTCATGCACTATGACATCCAGATCCCTCTGCACCTCAGATCTCTGCAGTACCTCAGTGTTTAGATAATATCTTTGCTATTCTTCCTGTGAAAAGGAGAATTGCACATTTGTCCACATTATAATCCATTTGCCGGATTTTTGCCCACTCATTTAAACTACTCAGGTCTTTTTGCAGCCTCTTTATGTCCTGTTCACAATTTACTTCCCTACCTATCTTTCTGTCACCAGGAAATTTAGTAACCATACTCTCATCCAAGTTATTTATATAAATTTTGAAAAGTTGAGGCCCCAGCATTGATACTTGTGACACAACACTTATCACAGCCTGCCAACAGGAAAGGACCCATTTACGTCATTTTTCTGTTTCCTATTAGTTGGCCAATCTTTGTTCCTGCTTGTCCCTAACACATGACCTTTTATTTTCCACAATAACTTTTGATGTTGTAATTCATCAAATGCTTTTTGATTCATGCATGAAGGTACCCAGATCCCTCCGCATTTCCAAACTCTGCAATGTTTCATCATTCTTCTTGTCAAAATGGACAGCATCACATTTGCCCTCTGTGACCTATGCAGATTGGGATGTTTTATTGGCCCTTTTATCATAGAATCCCCACAGTGCAGAAAGGGGCCATTTGGCCTATCGAGTCTGCACTGACCACAATCCCACCCAGGCCCCATCCCCATATGTTTACCTGCTAATCCCTTTAACTTGTGCATCCCGGGACACTAAGGAGCAATTTAGCATGGTCAATTAACCTAATCTGCACATCTTTGGACTGTGGGAGGAAATCGGAGCACCCAGAGGAAACCCACATAGACACAAGAAGAATGGGCAAGTGCCACACAGACAGCGACCCAAGCTGGGAATCGAACCCAGATCCCTGGAGCTGTGAAGCAGCAGTGCTAACCTCTGTGCTACCGTGCTGCCCACTTTTTGATTGCATTTCAGTGTGATGTTTTCAATTTTCCCTGTGATTTGTTTTCATTGATGCAATATATTTTTAAGGGGCTGTTCTTTTAACATATCTCAGTTTGTTGGATTTAGTTTAACTGGTTATTAGTTTAATTGGTCTGATTCAAGTAGTAAAACTGTGTTCTTGTGTTTAGAGCTCAATGCTTGTGATGTGTGACTCTATAAAGAAATATTGAGAGAGTGTAAATATTGATTCCAGTCCCACCTTTACCAACTGGTTTTCTGGAATAGAACATCTAAAATTTCAATGTGATGTTATTATACCAGAACAAATAATATTTTTACTTAGAAAGTATCTCACATTGAACTGCAACGTAATGGAAATAAGATACATTTATAATTCGGAGCAAGAGTAAAGATTGAGCAGCTCACTGATTGGGTAACAGTCGTCCTGTCCAAATTTGTTCTCTCGTTGAACAATGGCTCCTTCAATTCCACTCACTTCCTCCAAATAAACATCTTTGCTACAGACCCAATAAGTAGTCTCACAACACCAGATTAAATCCGACAGATTTATTTGGTAGCACAGGCTCTCGGAGTGGTTTCTCTTCATCAAGTGAATGCAGGATTTGGTTCACAAACAGGGCATATATAGACACAAACTCAATTGCAAGATAATGGTTGGAATGTGAGTCTTTACAGGCAATCAAGTTCTTACAGGTGTAGACAATATGAGTGGAAAGAGGGTTAAGCACAGGTTAAAGAGGTGTGAATTGTCTCCAGCCAGGACAGTTCGTGAAACTTTGCAAGTCCAGGCAACTCGTGGGGGTTATAGATAGTGTGACATGAACCGTAGATCCTGGTTGAGGCCATCCTCGTGTGTGGAGCTTGGCTATCAGTTTCTGCTCAGTGATTCTGCGTTGTATGTTCTGATGGCCTTCTTGGAGAATGCTTACCTAAAGATCAGACGCTGAATACCCTTAACTGCTGAAGTGTTCCCTGAAGGAAGGGAACACTCATAGAACAGTACAACACAGCATAGGCCCTCCGGCCCTTAATGTTGTGCCGAGCTATGCCCAAACCCAAGATCAAGCATTGTCATAGCCAATACACCTAACCAGCACATCTTTCAAACAATGAGAGGAAACCGGAGCACCCGGAGAAAACCCACACAGACACAGAGAAAACGCATAGACTCTGTAGACAATGACCCAAACAGGAATTGAACCTGTGGGTTCAATTCCTTGGCGCTGTGAGGCAGCAGTGCTAACCATTATGCCACCATGCCATGTCTGATACACATAGAAAGCATTTGTTCTGGTTGTAACATAGCTCAGTATGCCTCTTGCTCAATCCAAAACCGTAAGAAATTACAAAGAGTTGTGAATGAAGCCCAGTCTAACATTCAAACTAACTTTCCACCCACTGACACTGGCTACATTGCTTGCAGTCTCGGAAAAGCAGCCAGCATAATTATGAAGCCGACGCACCTCACTTGTTTTCTCTTTCACCTTCTTCTGTCAGGAAAAAGATACAAAAGTCTGAGTTCACATACCAACCAACTCAAGCACAGCTTTTCCCTGCTGCCATTAGACTTTTAGATCGACTTACCTCACATTAAGGTGACCTTTGTCTATATCTGAGCTATTACTGTAACACTGCTTTCTGCATTCTTTCCTTTTCTATGAACGGTATGCTTTGTCTCTGTAGTAGAAGGAACAATATTACTTGCTGCACACCAATACATGTGACAATAAATCAAATCAAAACATTTCTTTTTCCATTTTATTGATGACTGTGTCTGAGCAAAGAACAAAGAAAAGTACAGCACAGGAACAGGCCCTTCAGTCTTTGAAGCCTGTGCTGATCATGATGCGCTCACTGTACTTTTGAAAAAAACCTTCTGTCCTTACTCATTCTGTATCCTTCTGTTCCCTCCCTATTCATGTACCCATCCAGGTGCGTCTTAACTGTTAATAATGTGGCACTTGCTTTCAGCTTTTGTCCTGGACTGGAAAATGTCATCAACTTACCTGGTCCATCACTGACTCTTCCTTGACTTCTCTGTATTTATTCAGCAGACCGACCAATGAACACTCCCCCTCCCACTTACTCCACTGTCTCCCCAAACAATCACAGCCACAAAGCTGTACTTTATGATTCATTGCTTCAAGTAAGGACTCTATTGCATTCTCTCAGCTTTTAGCTGCTCCCTCAACTTTCCAGCTGGATACCTGCACTTCTTCTGTATTTGCTGTTCACATTGTGGTCTTTCCTGCATTGGGGAGACCAAATGCAATCTGGTCAGAGGCTGGCATTTCAAAGGCTGTCTACCATCTTTGGCGGAATTTGCATGTGGTCCCTGGTTCAAAGCCCAGATGATCCCTCATTTGTAATACTTGAAGAGCAGCACTGTGGCACAGTAGTTGGCAAAGCTGCCGCATAGCTCCTGGACCTGGGTTCAGTTCCACCCTCAGGAACTATCTGTGTGAAGTTTACGCATTCTCCCTATGTTTGCGTGGGTTTCCTCCAGGTGCTATGCTTTTCTCCCACAGTCCAAAAATGTGCAGGTTAGGTGGATTGGCCATGCTAAATTGCCCTTTAGTGTTTCGAGGTTAGTGGGATTAGCGAGGTAAATACATGGGTCTATGGGGATAGGCCTGAGTGGGTTACTCTGTTGGAGAGTTGGTGCAGACTTGATGGGCCAAATGACTGCCTTCAGCATTGGAGGGATTATATGATTCATTCTTCCATGATCTACTAGGTACATGTTAGGAGTATGATGGAATGCTTTCCACTTGTCTGGATTAGTGCAGCTTCAAATATATTCAAGAGGCTCAACACCATCCAGCATCCAACATAAAGCAGCCCTGCTTAAACAGCATCCATACATATGAACATATGTATGGATGAAATTAGGAGAAGAGTAATCCATTTGACCCCTCAAGGCTGCTCCATCATTCAATAAGATTTTGATCCAGCAGGATTTTGATAAGCAGCGTACGGGTGGAGTAGGGCATGGTTTGAAATGCGTATACTTTAATGCAAGAAGTATTCGCAATAAGGTGGAGGAACTTGCAGCTTGGACCAGTACCTGGAACTTCGATGTTGTGGCCATTTCAGAGACGTGGATAAAGCAGGGACAGGAATGGTTGTTGCAGGTTCCGGGGTTCAAATGCTTCAGTCGGAGTAGAGAAGGAGGTAGAAGGTGGGGAGGAGTGGCATTATTAGTCAAAGACTGTATCACAGTGACAGAGAGGAAGTTTGATGAGGACTTGTCTGTTGAGGTAGTATGGGCTGAGATTAGAAACAGGAGAGGAGAGGTCACCCTGTTGGGAGTCTTTTATAGACCTCCTAAAAGTTCTAGAAAGATAGAGGAAAGGATTACAAAATTGATCCTGGACAGGAGTGAAAGTAATAGGGTAATTGTTATGGGGGACTTTAACTTTACTAATATTGATTGGAATAGCTACAGCTCTAGCTCGTTAGAGGGGTCAGTTTTTGTACAAGGTGTGCAGGAAGGTTTTTTGACTCAGTATGTAGATAGGCCAACTAGAAGTGAGGCTACATTGGATTTGGTGCTGGGCAATGAGCCAGACCAGGTGTTAGGCTTGGAAGTTAGTGAACATTTTGGTGATATTGACCACAATTCGGTTACGTTCACCTTAGTGATGGATAGGGATAGGCATGAAGCTGGGGGCAGTAGTTATAGCTGGGGGAATGGTAGTTATGAGGCCATAAGGAGGGAATTAGGGTGCATAGGTTGGACTAGGAAACTACAGGGACTGGGAACATCTGAAATGTGGAGCTTATTCAAGGAGCAGCTACTGCGAATCCTTGATAAGTATGTCCCTGTCAGGCAAGGAGGAACTGGTGGAGTAAGGGAACCATGGTGTACTAAAAAAATTAATTCGCTGGTTAAAAGGGAAAAGGAGGCTTATGTCAGGATGAGGCTTGAAGGCTCAGTTAGTGCAATGGATAGCTATAGATTAGCCAGGAGGGAGCTAAAGAGTGAGTTGAGGAGAGCTAAAAGGGGACACGAGAAGACTTTGGCGGATAGGATCAAGGAGAATCCTAAAGCTTTATTTATCTAAAGAAATATGTTAAGAATAGAAGATTGGTAAGGGCAAGATTAGGGCCAGTCAGAGACAGCAGTGGGAAGTTGTGCGTGGAGCCTGAGGAGATTGGAGAGGTACTGAATAAATATTTCTCTTCGGTATTCACGCAGGGTGATGTAAATGTAGTTATGGAGAACACTGAGGTACGGGGTAGCAAACTGGAAAGTATCGAAGTAGATAGGGAGGATGTGCTAGATATTCTCGAGGGTTTGAAGTTGGATAAGTCCCCTGGGCCGGACAGGATTTACACTAGGATTCTCTGGGAGGCAAGAGAGGAGATTGCAGAGCCTCTGGCTCTGATCTTCAGGTCCTCGTTGGTTACGGGTGTGGTTCCGGAGGACTGGAGGATAGCGAATGTGGTCCCATTGTTCAAAAAGGGGAAGAGAGACCTTCCAGGGAATTATAGGCCAGTGAGTCTTACTTCTGTTGTGGGCAAAGTATTGGAGAGAATTATTAGGGATAGGATTTATAGTTTTTTAGAGAGAAATGAATTGATTGGGGATAGTCAGCATGGTTTTGTGAAGGGTAGGTCGTGCCTTACTAACCTCATTGAGTTTTTTGAAAAAGTGACTAAGGAGGTGGATGGGGGTAAGGTGTTTGATGTGGTATATATGGACTTTAGTAAGGCGTTTGATAAGGTGGCCCATGGAAGACTTCTGCAGAAAATGCAGATGTATGGGATAGAGGGTGATTTAGCTAATTGGATTAGGAATTGGCTAGCAGATAGAAGACAGAGGTGGTGGTTGATGGGAGATATTCATCTTGGAGTTCGGTGACAAGTGGTGTACCTCAGGGGTCTGTTTTGGGGCCCCTGCTGTTTGTAATTTTTATAAATGATCTGGATGAGGGTATTGAAGGATGGATTAGTAAATTTGCAGATGACATCAAAGTCGGAGGAGTGGTAGATAGTGAAGAGGGGTGTTATAGTTTGCAGAGAGACTTGGACAAGTTGCAGAGCTGGGCTGAGAGGTGGCAAATGGAGTTTAATGTGGAAAAGTGTGAGGTAATGCACTTTGGCAGGAATAATAAATGTGTAGAGTATAGGGCTAATGTTAGGATTCTTAATAGTGTTGATGAACAGAGGGATCTTGGTGTATTTGTGCATAGATCCCTGAAAGTAGGCAGTCAAGTCGATAAGGTTGTTAAGAAGGCATATGGAGTCTTAGCTTTTATTGGTAGGGGGATTGAATTTCGGAGCCGCAACGTCATGTTGCCACTGTACAAAACTCTAGTGCGGCCGCACTTGGAGTATTGTGTGCAGTTCTGGTCCCCACATTATAAAAAAGATGTGGAGGCATTGGAGAGGGTACAGAGGAGGTTTACCAGGATGTTGCCTGGTATGGAGGGCAGTTCTTATGAAGAGAGGCTGAGGATTTGAGGTTGTTTTCGTTAGAAAGAAGGCGGCTAAGAGGAGACCTTATTGAAACATATAAGATGATTAGAGGTTTAGATAGGGTGAACAGTGATAGCCTTTTTCCTAGGATGGAGAAAGCTAGCACAAGGGGACACAGCTTTAAATTAAGGTGTGGTAGTTATAGGACGGATATCAGAGGTAGGTTCTTTACCCAAAGGGTGGTTAGGGTATGGAATGCCGTGCCTGCGGCAGTTGTAGATGCGCCAAGTTTGGTGGCGTTTAAGAGGTTAGTAGATAAGTTTATGGATGAAAAGGGAATGGTTTAGTTTGGAGGATCATGGCTTTTTCCTAATTGGTCGGCGCAACATCGAAGGCTGAAGGGCCTGTTCTGCGCTGTAATGTTCTATGTTCTATGATTGATCTGATAATAGCCTCAACTCCACTTTCCTTCCTACCCCAATGTTTTTTGACTCCCTTATCTATCAAAAATCTATCCATCTCTGCCTGAAGAATATTCAATGACCTACTGTTTGGGGAAGAGCGCTTCATAGATTTATGGTCTATGTTGTCCTGAAGAAGATGATGGTGTGTTACCTTCTTGAACTATTGCAGGCCATGTGGTGTACAAAGATGTGTGAGATAAGTTGATTGATCATGCTAAACGGACCCTTGTATCAGGAGGATTAGCAGGATAAATACGTAGAATAGAATACTATTCTATGGGAATAGAGCCTGGGTGGGATTGTGGTCGGTACAGATGCGATGAGCTGAATGGCCTTCTTCTGTATTGTAGGGATTATATGGGTAGTCCAGTTCAGTTTCTGCTCAACAGTAACATCCAGGATGTGAGAGATTCAGCAATGGTGATGCCAATTAGTTTGAAGGAGAAATCATCAGATGTTCTCTTGTTGGAGATGGTCATTGCCTGGCATTTGTGTGGCACAAATGTTACTTGCCATTTGTCAGCCCGAGCCTGAATATCGCCCCAAGTCTGGCTGCGGATATACATGGACTGCTTTAGAATCTGAGGAGTTGCAAATGATGCTAAACATTGTACATTCTTCCTCATGGTGGTAGTAGCACACAACGCGATGGAGGGTGTTCTCACTGTGAAGACCAAACTTTGTTTCCACGAGAACTATGCAGTGGTCACTCCTATTGATACTGTCATGGGCAAATGCATCTGCAACAGGCAGGTTGGTGAAGATGGCATCAAGAATGTTCTTCCCTCAATACCTACCCATGCTGACCCAGACTAGCAGTTACATCTTTTAGGAGCCAATCAACTTAGTCTGTGCCAGTGAGCAACTCTTAGTGATGGGACATTGAAGTCCCGCACCCAGCATACATTCTGCAACCTCGTCACCCTTGAGTACTTCTCCCATATGGTATTCTACATGGAGGAGTACTGATTCATTAGCTGAATCTGAGAACAGGTTGGGGGTGTTTTGGAAGATGGTCATCAGCATATGATGGTCATCGGTTTTCGACACAACTTGTGGGCCAAAGGGCCTGTTTGTGCTATAGTGTTCTATATCCATGCTTGACCTGAAGTTATGAGATTTGATTGGGTTTGGAGTCAACATTGAGGACCCAATTTCATCTTGACTATATATATCACTGTGCCTGGTAGGTCTGGGCTACTGATGGGACAGGAGACTGCCAGGGATGGTGATGATGGTATCTGGTACATTATCTGCAAGGTACGATGCCATGAGAATCATTATGTCGGGCTGCTGAGTGACCAGTCTGTGAGATTTTAACAGATACTCCAGATGTTTGCAGGGTCAGCAGGGCTGGGTTTGCTGGTTTTGAACCTGTTCACCTGGGCCAATGGAATAAAATAACTGTTTCAGTTCTTTTACCGCTGTTGCACTATTCTCTGTCTCCCATTTATGCCCATTCTCTGTAACCAATTCTCTCTCTGTGCTAATACATCCCTGTAGTGCAGAAGGAGACCATTCGGGCCAGTGAGTCTGCACCAACTCCATAAAACAGTATCTTGAGCAGCCGCATCCCCCCACTTCCCTCCCAGTCCACCAATTTAACATTCACTTGCCTCCACCACCGACACACAGTAGGAGCCATGTGTGTACCATCTACAAGATGCTCTGCAACGACTCATTACGGCTGTTTTGAAAGAACCTTCCAAGCACACAAACACCACTATCTTGAACAGGGTTATTCAGCCCATTGCCCAAAGACCACAATGCAGCCACTGAAGCCTCTATACTCAGCTATTGGAGCCAATATTCACATTATGGATAAGTTCCGTTGAAGATTCTGGAAGGAGGTGTTCCTCCAACAACAAGTCAGTTCTCTCCTGCATTTGTTGCTGATAGGCTGCTTAGGCTGGAGAGAAAGAATCTATGGTTGGAGGAGAAGATGAGTTTCTCTCTATGTTGCCCTCCTGCACCAGCCCCCTAAAGAGATACATTGATCAATGTGGCAGGGGAAGAACAGCAACAGTGCCTGCCTATCCACTCAGATCAGCTGAGGAACCAAACAGGACAGAGTGAGAAGTTTGTCTCAACTACCCACTCAGTAAGATACCCAAACCTCTCAGGCTTGCGTTGGAGGTGAGTACATGAGGAGAAGCTGGTTGGAGCTGCAGGATGGAGTTGGGGGGGGCAGGGTGATGTTAAGTGGAGGCTGTTGATGGAGGTGGGAGTTTTCAGTGGTGAAGTAGGGTGGGGGAGGATGTTAGCCCTTACTGGAAGGTTTTTGGAATTACCTCTTTGTTCACCAATTATTCTGGTTTCTCCGCAGCTTATTCCCAAACCTGAATTTTTCCCCCAGGAGTTGAGAGCCATGATTTTATCAAAAGGAACAGCACTCACAATTTCCCACATCACACCCACTATTCCCACAGCCTTTCCCATTTCCTTCCTCCTCCATCATTCTCACTATTCCCTCAGCCTCTCCAATCTTTGCCCCCCTCCTACATCACCATCCTCACTACATCTTCAAGTCTTTTCCATCTGCCCAATCTTGCAGAACCATAGAATCCCTACAGGGCACAAGAGGCCATTTTGCCCCACTGAATCCACACCGACGTTCAGACACAGAATCCCAGCCTGGCCCTTCCTTCTGCTCTACCCCTGCAACTCCCACACACTTGGCATAATTTACATATATTTAGATCATTCTGTACTGAGGGAAGATACCTTGGAAGAATCATGTAACGAAAGTAGTGCTCAGAAACAGGAAGGGGATAGTCACAGTGAAGTCCACAAAAAGTTGAAAAATGGATATGTAAGCAGATTTTAGAACATTACAGTGCAGTACAGACCCTTTGACCCTCGATGTTAGAACATAGAACATAGAACACTACAGCACAAACAGGCCCTTCGGCCCACAAGTTGTGCTGAACACATCAAAACCTACCCAGCCATAGATCTATCTATAACCCCCAATCCCATTGGATCCCATATACTCATCCAGAAGTCTTTTTAAAGACCCCAGCGAGTTCGCCTCGACCACCACCGACGGCAGCCGATTCCATTCACTCACCACCCTCTGAGTGAAAAACTTTCCCCTAGCATCCCCTCTGTACTTGCTTCCCTGCACCTTAAATCTGTCATGATGTAGAGATGCCGGCGTTGGACTGGGGTAAACTCAGTAAAGTTTTGCAACACCAATTTAAAATCTAACCAATTTATTTGATAGTAAATCCACGAGCTTTCGACACTATGTTGTGCCTTCGTCAGGCAAATGCAGTGTTCTGATCTGCAGAGGCACTCATATCCACACAGACAGTCACAGATTGCTGATTAGAATGCGAATCCTTACATCTAACCTGCTATTCAAGTGTTAAAGTGGCTAACAATGTGTGTGCAGGGAATCCTGAGCATTGGTTAGAGAATTGTGTATTTTCTCCAGACAGCACAGTAAGTGAGGTTTTTTGCTAACCCAGGCAAGTTACGGGGGTTACAGATAGTGTGTCATGAAGCCAAGATCCCTATTAAGGCCGTCCTCATGTGTGCGGAACTTGGCTATCAGTCTCTGCTCAGCAACTCTGCACTGTCGTGTGTCACGAAGGCCCCCTTGAAGAACATTTACCTGCAGGTCGGAGGCCGAATGCCCATGACTGCTGAAGTGTTCACCCACAGGAAGGGAACTGTTTTGCCTGGTGATTGTTGAGCAATGCTCATTCATCCGCTGTCGTAGTGACTGCATGATCTCCCCAATGTACCATGCTTCGGGACATCCTTTCTTGCAACGTATTAGGTAGACAACGTTGGCCGAGTTGCAAGAGTATGTACCTGCTATCTACTCACATAGTAGTACCTGGTGAATGGTATCCTCACGTTTGATTATGTCGTCCATGTCTATGATCTGGCATGTCTTGTAGAGGTTGTTTGTGGCAGGGTTGTGTGGTATTGTGGTCACCGTTCTCCTGAAGGTTGGGTAGTTTGCTGCGAACAATGATCTGTTTGAGGTTGTGCGGTTGTCTGAAAGCAAGAAGTGGGGGGGTGGGGATGGCCCTAGCGAGATGTTCATTGTCATCAATGACATGTTGAAGACTCCGGAGAAGAGGTCGTAGCTTCTCCGCTCCGGGGAAGTACTGGACAACAAAGGGTACTCTGTCCACCTTGTCCCGTGTTTGTCTTCTGAGGAGGTCAGTGCGGTTTATCGCTGTGGCACGTTGGAACTGTCGATTGATGAGTCGAGCACCATATCCTGTTCTCGTGAGGGCATCCTTCAGCGTCTGGAGGTGTCTGTCACGATCCTCCTCATCTGAGCAAATTCTGTGTATACGGAGGGCATGTCCATAGGGAATGGCTTCTTCTTACCTCCTCAGAAGATGAACACAGGACAAGGTGGACAGAGTACCCTTTGTTGTCCAGTACTTCCCCGGAGCGGAGAAGCTACGACATCTTCTCCGGAGTCTTCAACATATCATTGATGACAATGAACATCTCGCTAGGGCCATCCCCACCCCCCCACTTCTTGCTTTCAGACAACTGCACAATCTTAAACAGATCATTGTTCGCAGCAAACTACCCAACCTTCAGGAGAACAGTGACCACAATACCACACAACCCTGCCACAGCAACTTCTGCAAGACATGCCAGATCATAGACATGGACGACATCATCAAATGTGAGGATACCATTCACCAGGTACACGGTACATACTCTTGCAACTCGGCCAACGTTGTCTACTTAATACATTGCAAGAAAGGATGTCCCGAAGCATGGTACATTGGGGAGACCATGCAGTCACTACGACAGCAGATGAATGAGCATTGCTCAACAATCACCAGGCAAAACAGTTCCCTTCCTGTGGGCGAACACTTCAGCAGTCATGGGCATTCGGCCTCCGACCTGCGGGTAAATGTTCTTCAAGGGGGCCTTCGTGACACACGACAGCGCAGAGTTGCTGAGCAGAGACTGATAGCCAAGTTCCGCACACATGAGGACGGTCTTAACAGGGATCTTGGCTTCATGTCACACTATCTGTAACCCCCGTGACTTGCCTGGGTTAGCAAAAAACCTCACTTACTGTGCTGTCTGGAGAAAATACACAATTCTCTAACCAATGCTCAGGATTTCCTTCACACACATTGTTAGCCACTTTAACACTTGAATAGCAGGTTAGATGTAAGGATTCGCATTCTAATCAGCAATATGTAACTGTCTGTGTGGATATGAGTGCCTCTGCAGATCAGAACACTGCATTTGCCTGACGAAGGCACAACATAGTGTCGAAAGCTCGTGGATTTACTATCAAATAAATTGGTTGGATTTTAAATTGGTGTTGCAAAACTTTGCTGACCTTAAATCTGTGCCCTCTAGTCGCAACCATTTCAGCCCTGGGAAATATTCTCTGAGAGTCCACCCTATCTATTCCTCTCAACATCCTGTAAACCTCTATCAGGTCGCCTCTCAACCTTCGTCTCTCCAGGAAGAACAGTCCCAGCTCCCTCAACCTGTCTTCATAAGGCATGCCTCCCAATCCAGGCAACATCCTTGTAAATCTCCTCTGCACCCTTTCAATAGCTTCCACGTCCTTCCTATAGTGAGGCGACCAGAACTGCGCACAGTACTCCAAGTGTGGTCTGACAAGGGTCCTATAAAGCTGCAGCATTACCTCCTGACTCCTGAACTCAATCCCTCGATGAATGAAGGCCAGTACACCGTAAGCTTTCTTAACCACATCCTCCACCTGGGAGGCCGATTTGAGAGTCTTATGGACCCGGACCCCAAGATCCCTCTGTTCTTCCACACAGCTAAGACTCCTACCTTTGATAGTGTACTCATTCATCCTGTTGGATCTGCCAAAATGGACCACAACACATTTATCTGTGTTGAAGTCCATCTGCCACTTCTCCGCCCAGTCTTGCATCATGTCGATGTCATGCTGCAACTTCTGACATCCCTCCAGACCATCCACAACACCACCGACCTTCGTGTCATCGGTGAACTTACTCACCCATCCCTCCACTTCCTCATCCAGGTCATTTATGAAAATGACAAACAGCAAGGGTCCTAGAACAGATCCGTGGGGCACTCCACTGGTGACCGACCTCCATGCAGAAAAAGAGCCATCCACAACCACCCTCTGCCTTCTGCAGGCAAGCCAGTTCTGGATCCACAAGGCCAAAGCCCTTGGATCCCATGGCCTCTCACCTTCTCAAGAAGTCTTGCATGTGGGACCTTGTCAAATGCCTTGCTGAAGTCCATGTACACCACGTCCACTGCTCTTCCTTCGTCAATGTGTTCAGTCACATGTTGTGCTGATCTGTGAAACCAGAAGAGAGATACGGTCCCTGGAGGGGTAGAGGGCTTTAATTCAGATGGACAACATTGTCAGTGCAGGCTTGAAGGGCTGAAGGGTCCGTTTCTGTGCCTTAATTTTCTTTGGAGAAAGAAATGAAGTCAAACAGGGAGTCCAGGGGGAAAAAAAGGGTCATGAAATGTCCTTGGCAGACGGAGTTAAAGAGAATCCCAAGGCATTTTATACTTATGTTTGAGCAAGAGGGTAACTTGAGAAAAAATTGGTCCGCTCAAGAAAAAAGGTGGGAAAACTATGCGCAGAACCAAAGGAATTGGATGAGATCCTTAATGAGTACTTTGCATCAGTATTCACAAAGGAGAAAGATTGATGGTGTCTTGGAGGGATATATAAACCCTCTAGAGCAAGTCACCAATACAAGGGGGGAAGTGTTAGGTGTATTGAAAAGCATTAAAGTAGACAAATCCCGAGGATCAGATTGCTGAGGGACATGAGCAAGGCAATTGCTAATAGAAATCTTTGTTTCCTCATTGGCCACAAGTGAGATCCCAGAGTATTGGAGGAAAGCCAATGTTGTCCCCTTTTTTGAAAGATAATAAAGATAACCCAGGTAATTATAGGCCTTTGAGTTTGACATCAGTGATAGGGAAATTGTTGGAGAACATTCTTAGAGATATGATGTATATGCTTTTGGAACTGAATGATCTCATTAGCAACAGACAGCATGGTTTTGTAAGATGGGGGTCATGTCACATTCATTTGAGTGAGCTTTTTAAGGAAGTGACAAAAATAACTGATGAAGGAGGGACTGTGAACGTTCTCTACATGGACCGTAGTAAAGCATTTGAAAAGTCCTTTATGGCAGGTTAGTACAAAAGGTTGAATCACACGGGATCAAAGTGAACCACCCAGATGGATTCAGAACTGGCTTGGCCATAGAAGGCAGAAAGTAGCGGTGGAAAGGTGTTTTTCTGAATGGAGCTCTGTAACTAGTGGTATCCACAGGATCATAGAATGATAGAGTCAGAGGTTTCCAGCATTGAAACTGATCCTTTGACCCAACTTGTCCATGACGCCCCTTTTATAAACCCCTAAGCTAGTCCCAGTTAGCTGAGTTCTGATCTCCCCCTCTCTTTCCAGGAAGTACCACTCCAGTTTATTCAATTTGGCTCATATCCCTCTTCCCATCTTACTCAAGTAACTGTCTAAATGCTTTTTAAAAGACAAAATTGTAGCAGCCTGTATTACTGCCTCTGCCAGCTTGTTCCAGACACTCACCACCCTCTGGGTGAAACAGTGCCCCTCTAAACCGTTTTGTATCTCGCTCCTCTCAACTTAAACCAATGCCTTCTAGTTTTGGACTCTCCCACCTTTGGAAAAAGATATTGACTATCCAGTTGATCTATGCCCCTCTTTATGTTATAGACCTCTATAAGATCATCCCTAAGCTTCCTATGCTCTAGAGAAAAACGTCCCAGTCTATTCAGCCTCTCCTTATAATTCAAACCATCAAGTCCTGATAGCATCCTAGTAAATCATTTTCTGCACTCTTTCTAGTTTAATAATATCATTTCTATAAGAAATGATATTATACCAGAACTATACACAGTGTTCCAAGTGTGGCCTCACCAATCAACGAGACATCCCAACTCCTATATTCAATGTTCTGACCAATGGAACCAAGTATGTCACTCTATCCAACTGTGACTCCACTTTCAAGGAGCTATGAACCTATACCCCCAGATCTCTTTGTTCGACAACTCTCCCCAACACCTTACCATTAACTAAGTGCTGCCCCGGTTCAATCGACCAAAATCAGTGCTGGGATCTCTGTGGTTTGTAATATAAATGTACATACATGTTTTGGAAGGAAATACAATTGGTCTGATTAACAAGTTTGTGAATGATACTAAGATTGCTGGAGTTGCAGATAGTGATGAAGACTGTCAGAGAATACAGCAGGGTATATATAGGCTGGAAAATAGGACGGAGGAATGGCAAATGAAATTTAATTCTGGACAAATGAAAGGGATGCATTTTGATAGATCCAATTAAGATGGGAGCTATAAAATAAATGGCAGAGCCATCCCGAGCATAGACATAGAGAAATCTGGGAATATAGGTCCACAAATCCTTAAAAGTGGCAGCAAAGATGGTGAAGAAACCATGTGGCATGCTTGCCTTCATCAGCTGGGGCATCGAGTATAAAAGTTGGTGAATTATGTTGCAGTTCCGTAAAATGTTGGTTAGGCCCTATTTGGAATACTGTGTTCAATTCTGGTTGACACACTGTTGTGATCGCTTTGGAGGGAGTACAGAAAAAGTGTACCAGGGATGTCGCCTGGTATGGAGACAATTTCTGAGGAGAGATTGAATAAACTAGGGTTCTTCTTGGAAAGAGAGGGGGAGAGCTGATAGAAGTTTATAAAATTATGAGGGGCATAGGTAAGATGAACAGTTGGATGCTTTTTCCCAGGGCAGAAATGACAATCACAAATGGGCACAAGTTCAAAATAATTTTCAGTGAGGAAGAATTCAGTGAAGTTGTGAGGGGGAAATACTCTTACACAGAATGTGGTGGGGGGTGCTTAGAATGCATTGCCAAATGAGGTAGTTGAACGCAGCTACGTTAACAATATTTAGGACTTATCTGGATAGGCATATAAATGAGTGGGATATAGAGGGATACAGGTCGGACAAAATGATCACCACAGCTTTGGCAGGTCAAAGGGCCTGTTCCTGTGTTGTACTGTTCTTTGTTCTTTATTTCCAGCCTTACCCAATTTGCCTCCCACCTTGACAACACAGCTATTTGGCTGTGACATTTAATAGCCTTACATTGCTGAGGTAATTACCTCCCTCCAATTAAAGGATCAAATTTGAAGTTTATGTTCTAATCACACCCAAAATCTACCTGCAGTTCTAATCTTTCTGAACTAATAAACAAAGGACAAGTGTTAATACCTGTGAGAAGTGAAAATTAAGATTCACAATTCTCTTTGAAGAACATCAAAGTATTTTGTGTTTAGGATCACTAACTAAAGATCCCAAACACACGTTCATCAGTGCTCCCTCCATCTCCCACCTGCAGATTCTGCCTTCACAATCTTTCTCTCTCCTTTCCCTTCTGCCACATTGTGATTCCGCACCCCCTCCGCACCCCCCCCCCCCCCACCCACCTCCCACCCCTCCACCCACCTCCCACCCCTCCACATCCTTCAATATCTGCGCTATATTCAGTTCCCTGCTCACTGGAATCAATCTCTAACTGTCTGATGGGAGGCACAAAGTACCACATTTCTCATGTTTATTTATGGGAAAGTGTGTATAACTGCCACTCAGCATCTTTGCTGAAGCGTATAACTGAAATTACTCACAATTTGGGAAAACACATTCACAAAGCAGCATCCTGTATCAAGCACCAGGTCACTACAGCCATGTGAAATATTACAGGATTTATTCAAACTTCCACACCTCCCTCACTGAAAGTAACTCTGAAAAGGTTCATGCTATTCTAATTTCCACTGAACAAACTTTTCTCATATGTAGTTGCAAAATAGCTAACCTGCTGCAATCTTGTTATTGAAACTGTAGCAGCAGATATAAATAGGAAATTAATGATTAACATGCTCACTGTGCACCAGTTATTTTCCACAATCCACATCTATAACTACAAACACGCTGTCTGGCATTTTTCTGATGCCAAGAACTGCAATGGGAAATCATGCCAAGTAAATGAGTTCTGTTCCAGTTGCTGTGATTGTATTGCATATACCTGTGTCATTTGCAGGGCAGTTTTGCTATTTTATGTTTTATATATAATTTATTTAGCCATCTGCTTCCATACAAATCCCAGTTGAGAAATCCATGCAAAACATTCTGAATTGTGAAATCAAACCCCTTTGGAAAATCCTGAAGGTTTTAAAAATTTGTTTGTTTCCCTGCAGTTTTCTGTTCCTCTGTCACAAGATTAAAAGGAGTATGACTATATTTCATTTACTGATGTAAATGCGACTCCTCTAATTCATCAGCTGAAAGGTGCAAAGGATATTGCAGTTTCCTGAAACTCCAGTTCTAATGAAAGATCATTGTTCGGGATTTCTCTATCCAACTGGAGAAGACCTGGGCAATGGGGAGGGGTGGGGAAAGGAGTGAGAAAATAATGGCAAAAGGTATGGTGAAGGAAGCTGGATATATTTATACCACAGAGGCAGTAACAGGAGACCAGAGGCCAATAGCCAATTTAGGCAATTAATTGGCTCAGTGACAGTCGTTTTACCAGTTAGAACAACCCTATACCGTCAGCATATGCAGCAGCCTCTAATTGCCAAGTTCTAACTGCTGCACCCTGGTACATAATACATTTCCGATTGGCCCTTTGAGAGTGTCTCTCTCCTTCTTTTGCATTTTTAACAATGCCACCACTCTCAGTTTGGTTACAATGCATGAGGACATCAGATCCAGTTGTAACCTCTTAATTGACCATTGCCTGGGGATGCTGGTGTTGGACTGATTGGACAAGATGAGAGGTTGCACAACACTAGGTTACAGTCCGACAGTTTATCTGAAATCACAGATCTCATCATGGTACATGGGACTGGGATATTATTAGCTCTTACTGAAACATGCCTAAGGGAGGGAAGCACTGGCAGCTCAATGTTCCAGGGTACAGATGCTATAGGTAAGAGAGGAGGAGGAGGAGTTGCATTTTTGATAGGGAAAAATCACGTCAGTACTGAGAAGGGATATTTCTGAGGGTCCATCCACTGAGTCTATATGGGTAGAACTGAGAAATAAGAAGGGGGAAATCACTTTGATAGCATTGTATTATAAGCCCCCAAATAGTCAGTGGGAAATTGAGCAAATATGTAAGGAGATTTCAAATAGCTGCAAGAAAGACTGGTAATGGCCAGGGACTTTCTCAGCATTGACTGGGACAGCCATAGTATGCGAGGCTTGGATGGATAGAAATTTGTTAAGTGTATTCAGAGGGAATTTCTTATTCAGTATGTGGATGACCTGACTAGAGAGGAGGCAAAACCTGACCTCCTCTTGGAAAATAAGGAAGGTCAGGTGTTAGAAATGTTCGTGAGGGATCACTTTGGGACCAGTAACCATAATTCCGTTAGTTTTAAGATAGCTTAGAAAAATGATAGATGTGGCCCAAAAGTTAAAATTCTAAATTGGGGCAAAGCCAATTTTGATGGTATTAAACACAAACTTCCAAAAATTGATTGGGGAAATCTGTTGGCAGGCAAAGGGATAGCTGATAAGTGGGAGGCTTTCAGAAGAGTGTTAACCAGGGTTCAGGGAAGCACATTTCTCTTAATGTGAAGAGCAAGGTTGGTGAAAGTAGGGAACCCTGGGTGATTAGGCATATTGAGGCCCTGGTCAAGAAGAAGACGTCATATTGCATGCAAAGACAATTGGGATCAAATGGATCCTTTGAAGAATGCAGAAGGTGTTGGAGTAGAGTTGAGAGAGGAAAAAAAAGGACATGAGGTTGCTTTGGCAGATAGACAAAGTTTCTATAAATATATAAAGCATACAAGAGTAACGAGGGAGACAATAGAGCCTCTTAAGGATCAACAAGATCATCCATGTGCGCTTCCACAAGAGATGGGTGAGATCCTAAAAGAATATTTTTCATCAGTATTTACTATTGAGAAAGGCATGGGTATTAGGGAGCTTGGGGAAATAAATTGTGATGTTTGAGGAGTATACATGTTAGAAAGGAGATGGTACTGGAAGTCTCAAAGTGCATCAAGGTGGATAAATCCGCAGGACCTGATGGAACATATCCCAGGATGTTGTGGCAGGCAAGGGGGAAAATTGCGGGTCTCCTAGCAGAGATATTTGAATCACTGATAGCCACAGATGAGGTGCCTGAAGATTGGATGGTGGCAAAAGTTGTGCCTTTGCTTAAAAAGGGCTGAACGGAAAAGCCTGAGAACTATAGGCCTCTCAGCTTAACTAATGTCTGTAGTGGGTAAATGTCACAAGATAATCTGAGAGACAGGACCTACAGGCATTTAGAGATGACTGATTAGGGAAAGTCAGCATGGTCTTCTGAGTGGAAAATCACATCTCAAATTTGATTGAGTTTTTTGAAGACGTAAATAATGAAGTCGATGAGGGCAGTGCAGTTGATGTTGTCTACATGGACTTTAGCAAGGCCTTCGACAAGGTACGGCATAGTAGATTGTTGCATAAAGTTAAATCTCAAGGCATCTAGGGTGAGGTAGCCAAATGGATACAAAATTAGCTTGATGGCAAAAGTGGTTATAGAGGGTTGTTTTTCAAGTTGGAGGCCTGTGACCTGTGATATCTTTCAGGGATGGGTGCTGGGTCAACTGTTTGTCATTTATACTAATGACTTAGTTGAGAATTAAGGAAGCATGGTTGGTAAGTTTTCAGATGACACCAAGATTGATGGCATCGTGGATAGAGAGGATGATATCTAGAATTGTAAATGGGTCTTGTTCATTTGGGTCAGTGGGCTGATGAATGACGATGGAGTTTAATTTAAATAAATGCGAGATGATGCATTTTACAAAGAATAAAACAGCACAGGAAACAGGCCCTTCGGCCCAACGAGCCTATGCCGCCACCCCAATGTTCCCACCTCTACCCGCGATCCCTGTCCATGTTTATAGATCTATGGATTAAAAACCAAATTTGAAACAATTTAGGGAGAATTTGTTTTGCCAGTTAGCCTAAGAGCGCATCTTTGGGATGTGGGAGGAAACCGGAGCACCCGGAGAAAACCCATGCAAACACGGGGAGAATGTGCAAACTCCCACAGACACAGGCCCAAATCCATGTATCTGCACAGCACAGCGATAGTCACTGAGCTGTCGTGTTGTCCATCAAATGGTCCAGGTCAAGCGTACACTAATGACGTGAAGCACTAGGATACTCTCGAAAAAAATCCAAGAGCAGCCCTCTCACGACCCATTGCGTGTATGCCCCTCGTTAGACAACAAGGTGGACCAAAGCACCTGTAGGATAAAAACAAGTACATCAATATCATCATCTATTTACACACTTCCCAGGGACTCCCAAGGCTCATGATCCCTATTTTAAATCAGTTTTCTATACCCCTCCATTCCCATTCTGTTCATGTGCCCATCTAAGTATTTCTTAAATAACTCCAGAGTACCTGCCTCCACCACTTTAGTTGGCAGCGCATTCCATACCCCCACCACCCTCTGTGTGAAAAAACTCCCTCTAGCATCCAAATTATACCTTACCCCCCTCACCCTAAGCCCGTGACCCCTCGTGCTATTTGAGTCCATCCTAGAAAAGAGCTTAACCCTGTTTACTCTATCTATACCCCTCATAATCTTGTACACCTCTATTAGATCTCCTCTAAGTCTACGCCTTTCTGAGGAAAACAGTCCCAATTTGCCTAACCTCTCCTCGTAACTCAGACCTTCCAAAGCAGGCAGCATCCTGGTAAACCTCCTCTGCACTCTCTCCAGAATCTCCACATACCTCCAGTAGTACGGCGACCAGAACTGGACACGGCACTCCAAATGAGGTCCAACCAACGCTCCATACAACCGCAACATTGAAGGCCAGCTCCTGTACTCTATACCCCTTCCTATAAAGACCAACATACCATATGCCCTCTTCACAACACTCTCCACCCACTCCGCCACCCCCAGAGACTTGTTCACCTGCAACCCCAGGTCCCTCTGCGTTTCTATACTCTTAATAGGTCTATCCCTTATCATATACCTCCCCCCTGCATTCTTTTCTCCCGAAATGCATCACCTCACATTTATCAGGATTGAACTCCATCCGCCATCCGTCTGCCCAAACTACCAGCCTATCTATGTCCTGCAGCATCGCCTGACAATGCTCCCCATTATCTGCAAGTCCAGCCATCCCTGTATCGACATCAGCTCAACCAGGGCAGGACTTACTCATTTACTGCTAGAGCATTGGGAAGAGTTATAGAATAAAGCAATCTAGGGGTACAGGTTCATAACTCCTTGAGAGTGGATTTCAGTAACCTGTATACCTGTATACCCAGACCCCTCTGCCTATCAGTACTCTTAAGGGTTCTGCTATTTACAGTGTATTTCCTATCTTCATTAGACTTTACAAAGTGCGTTACCTCACATTTGTCCGGATTAAACTCTCAATACTCTGCCCAAGTCTCCCACTGATCTATATCCTGTTGAATCCTCAGACTGTCCTCATCTCTATCCGCAAATCCACCAACCTTTGTGTTGCCTGCAAACGTACTGATCAAACAATTAAATTTTCCTCCAAATCATTTATATATAAGTTACAAACAGCAAAAGTGCCAGCACACATCCAAGAGGAATGCTGCTTGTCACAGCCCTCCATTCAGAAACGTACCCTTCCCTGCTATCCTCTGCCTTCTATGACTGACGCAGTTCCGTATCCATCTTGCTAGCTTGCCTCTGATCCCACGTGACTTCACCTTCTGTACCAGCCTACCTTGAGGAGCCAGTCATTAACTAACATTGGCATTTGTACAATCACTAACTAATAACAGAATATGTACAGTCATTAACTAGCATCACAACAGATGCTGTCATTAACAAATATCAGCATATGCACAGTCATATATACCATCATTAACTAATATTGGTATTGATATAGTCATGAACTAATATCAGTGTATGTGCAGTGATGAATTAACATCAGCCTTATCATTATGTAACATCGACAAATGTACAGTCACTAACTCCCAGCAGCTTTCGTACAATCATTAGCTAACATTAGTTATGTACGGTCATAAATTAAGATCAAGTGACAGCACATTCATTAAGTCACATCCTTAAGGCACAGTTGTTTACTAGCATCACTATAGGTTGATAAACAAAATGAGTAATGTTTCTAACTCACATTGGAATATGGACAGTCATTAACTCATATAACTGTAAGTATTGTCATTAACTAGCAATTACTTGGATGAGAATTAAGAGTAATTAACTAACATTTTAATATGTACAGTTATTTTCTAACAGAATCAGTTTCGGTTCAGCTTTAACTAATGTCATAATATGTGCAGTCATTAACTTGAATTAGTATATGTACATTCACAACTTAACATCAGTATCAGTGCGGCCAGTACCGAACATTGGTGCAGTCATTAATCTCAGCATAAGGTTCACTCAATAAATAATATCAGCATATGCATAGGTATTAATCAATGTCAGCATATGTCCAGTCATTTACTAACAGTAATATAGGCACAGTCATTAACTCACATCTGTGTATGTACAGTCATTAGGTCACAGCTGTATTGGTGAAACTGCTAACTAAACACAATATATTACATGGTTAAACTCTCATCACTGTATCTATATCATTGAATAACATAAGCATATGTTCAGTCATTAACTAACATCAGAATAACTGGAGTTATTAAATAACATCTGTACATCTACAGTCATTGACTATCATCAACATATATACAGTCATTAATAATATCAATATATTCACAGTTATTAACTGACATACGAACATCACAAGAGATGCAGTCATGAACTAACCGCTATTTGTACAGTCATTAACAACAGAATATTGTACAGACAATAACATCAATTTTGATGCAGTCATTAACTCACATTACTATAGCTGCAGTCATTAACTAACATCAGTATAGGCATAGTCATTAACTAACATCAGTATAGTGCAGTCATTAACTTAGACCAGCATTTGTTCAATCAATAATTAACATCAGCGCATGTACAAAAACTAGGTTCTAGTAGCAGATGTACCATCATCAATTAACATCAGTAAAGGAGCTGTCATTAAATAATGTCAGTATATTGACTTGATTTATTGTCACATATTATTATACAGTGAAAAGTGTTGTTTCTTGCGCGCTATACAAAGTATATCATTCATTGAGAAGAAAAGGAGAGAGTGCAGAATGTTACAGTCATAGCTAAGGTATAGAAAAAGATCAACTTAGTGTGAGGTAGGTCCATTCAAAAGTCTGATGGCAGCAGGAAAGAAGCTTTTGGTACGTAACCTCAGACTTCTGTATCTTTTTCCCAATGGAAGAAGGTGGAAAGAAGAATGAAAGCGTGGGAGCTTTGATTATTTTGACTGCTTTTCCGAGGCAAGGGGAAGTGTAGACAACATCAATGAATGGGAGGCTGGGTTGCGTGATGGATTGCGCTGCATTCGTGACCTTTTATAGTTTCTTGCAGTCTTAGACAGAGCAGGAGCCATACCAAGCTATGATACAACCAGAAAGAATGCTTTCTATGCACCAGTAAATGAGAGTCGTAGCTGACATGCCAAATTTCCTTTATCTTCTGAGAAAATAGAGGTGTACAGTTAATAAATAATATTAGTAAATGCACAGTGGTTAACTAATGTGCATTCGTTGGTATAGATGCAGTAATTAACCAAAATCAGAATATATAAAGTCACTAACTTTCTTAGTTAATGACTATCTATGTGACGTATCACATATGTGACATCATTACCTCTCGTCAGTATAGATAGTCATTAACGCATCAATATAGTTATTGACAATAAGTAACATCAGCATTTGTATAGCTCTTATCAGCAAATGTACAGTCATTAACTATCATCAGTATAGGTGTAGTCATTAACTTACATCAGTATAGACACAGTTGTTAATTAATATCAGCGTGTGTACAGCCATTAACTAACATCAGCATATGTGAGCAGCATGGTGGCAAGTGATTAATCCTGTTGATTCACAATTTCAGGGACCCTTGTTTGATTCCTGGCATGGACATAGAACATACATCATTACAGTGCAGTACAGGCCTTTGGCCCTTGATGTTGCGCCGACTAGTGGAACCAATCTAATGACCCTCTAACCTAAACCATACCAATGTTATCCATATGCCTATCCGCTGACCATTTGAATGCCCTTAAAGTTGTCGAGTCCACAACTGCTGCAGGAAGGGCATTCCATGCCCTTACTGTTCTCTGAATAAAGAACCTACCTGTGACATCTGTCCTATAATTACCACCCCTCAGTTTAAAGCTATGTTCCTTCATGTCAGCCATCACCATCATTACTGTCCACTCTATCTAACCCTCTGATCATCTTGTATGCCTCAATTAGGTCACCTCTTAACCGTCTTCTTTCTAGTGAAAATCACCTCAAGTCTCTCAGCTTTTCCTCATAAGACCTTACCACCATACCAGGCAACATCCTGGTAAATTTCTGCTGCACCCTTTCCAATGCCTCCACATCTTTCTTATAATGCGGCAACCAAAACTATACGCAATACTCCAAATGCGGCCGCACCAAAGTTTTGTACAGTGCAACATGACCTCATGGCTACAAAATTCAATCTCTCTACCAATAGATAACACACAGTATGCCTATTTAACAACCTTGTCAACTTGGGTGCCAACTTTCAGGGATCTCTGCATATGTACACCAAGATCTCTCTGTTCGTCGACATTACCAAGAGTCCTTCCATTAGCCCTATATTCTGTACTCCTGTTACTCTTGCCAAAGTAAATCACCTCACACTTTTCTGCATTAAACTCTATTTGCCACCTCTCAGCCCAGCTCTGCAGCTTATTTATGTCCATCTGCACACTGTAACTTCCATCCTCACTGTCTATAACTCCTCTGACTTTGGTGTCGTCAGGAAATGTATTAACCCATCCTTCTATGTCTTCATCTAGGTCATTTATAAAAATGACAAACAGCAGTGGCTCCAAAACAGATCCCTGAGGTACACCACTTGTAACTGAACTCCAGGTTGAATATTTCTCATCAACCACTGTCTTCTATCAGCTAGCCAATTCCTGATCCAAACTGCTAAATCACCCTCAATCCCACGTATCTGCATTTTTTGCAGTAGCCTACCATGGGGAACCTTATCAAACGCTTTGCTAAAATTCATATACACCACGTCAACTGCCTGACCCTTATCCACCTCTTTGGTCACCTTTTCAAAAAACTCAGTAAGGTGTGTGAGGCACGACCTTCCCTTCACAGAACCTTGTTGACTATCTCTAATCAATTTGTTTCTCTCCAGATGACTATAAATCCTATCCCTTATAATTCTTTCCAAAACTTTGCCCACAGCAGAAGTAAGGCTCGCTGGTCTATAATTCCCAAGATGATCTCTACTCCCCTTCTGGAACAAGAGGACAACATTTGCTGTCCTCCAGTCTTCCGGCATTTCCAGTCTGTCGGAGTCTGCATGTTCTTCACGTATCTTTGTGGGTTTATTCCGGGTGAAGAAGGGGAAGGATGGAGTGTGTGAGCTGGCTGCATCACCTCAATGCCAGATTATCACATGTTGTGATCTCCATGCCTGATATTGGGTTGAATCAAACTTAACTGTTGCTCTGCCCCCATCCCAAGAGAATATAAAAATCAGTCGATAATGATTTTTTTTGGAAAGTCTTCAGTTAGAGCACTGTGTTCAGTATCAGGACTCATGCTTTCAAATAGGATATTGAGAATGTAGAGAGGGTACAATTCAGACTCACTAAGATACTGCCAGGCCTGAGAAAGTATAACAAAATTTGAGAAATTGGATCCTTTTTGTGTTAGAAGAAGAAATAGCTGGGGCCTTACCAGATACCTTCAGATCCTCTTTGACCACAGGTGAGGTTCCAGAGGACTGGAGAATAGCCAATATTGTTCCTTTGTTTAAGAAAGAAAGAGGGATAATGCAGGAAATTACAGGCTTAAATCTAACGTCAGTGGTGGAGAAGCTTTTGGAGAAGATATGAAGGACGGAATGTATGCACATTTAGAAGGAAATGGACTGGTTACTGACAGGCAGCATGGTTTTGTACGAGGAAGGTAATGGCTCACCGACATGACTGAGTTTTTTGAAAGGGTGAGAAAGATAATTGATGAGGGAAGGGCTGTGGATGTAGTTTATATAGACTTCAGTAAGTCATTTAACAAGGTCCCACATGGTAGACTAGTACAGGAACTGAAATCACCCAGGATCCAGGGTGGGCTAGCAAGATGGATATAGAACTGGATTGGTTGTAGAAGACCGAGAACTGTGACGGAAGGATGTTTTTCAGAATAAAGATTGGCAGCTAATAGTGTTCCACAGGGATCAATGCTGTTGTTTGTATGTTTAGTAAGTAAATGCGGATTACGCAAAGATTGGTGGTGTTGCTCATAATGTTGATGATTGTCAGAGGATACAAGAAGGTATAGAATCTTAGAATCCTACAGTGCAGAAGGAGGCCATTCGGCCCATTGAGGCTGCACCGACCACAATCCCACCCAGGCCCTATCCTAGCCCCATAACCCCATGTATTTACCCTAGCTATTACCCTGATACTAGGAGACAATTTAGCATGGCCAATCCACCTAACCGCACATCTGTGGACTGTTGGAGGAAACCCATGCAGACACAAGGAGAATGCGCAAATTCCACACAGATGGTAATGCAAGCCGGCAATCAAATCCAGATTCCTGCTGCTGTGAGGCAGCAGTGCTAACTACTGTGCCACTGTGCCATCCATAGATTGAAGATGTGGCCACAGAGATGACAGATAGAGTTCAATCTGGACAAATGCAAGGTGACACATTTTGGAGGATAAATTTATGTGTGAATTACACTGCAAATGGCAGAACTCTGAGGAACGTTAACATACAGAAGGGTTTGGGCATGCAGATCCACAGTTCCCTAAAAGTGGCAACATAAATGGCCAAGGTGATTAAGAATACATATGGCATGCTTGCCTTCAACACCGGTGCATTAAGTACAAGATTGGGAAATCATATTGCGGCTATATAAAACCTTGGTTAGGCTGCATTATTTTCACTGATAGAACTCTACAAAATTGAGAGGCATCGACAGGGTAGATAGTCATAGGCTTTTTCCAAGATTGGTAGTTTCAATAGCGTAGAGGTACAGGTTCAAATTTGGAGGAGGAAAGTTTAAGGGAGATGTGCCTGGGAAGTTTTTGGTGCCAGGAATATGCTGCCAGAAAACGTGATGGAAGCAGGCACATTAGCAACATTTTAGAGGCATTTGCTTGGGTACATGAATAGGGAGGGAATAAAGGGATGTGGACTGAATAAGAATAGATTTCTTTAGTTTAGTTAGACATCATGATCGTCACCATAATTGACTCGGGCTTGGAGTTGCCGATTCCTACGCTTGGTTTTCTTTATTCTCTATTGTTCTTTATATTATGGGGTAATAACACAGAAGTGTTTGGAAGAAAACTTTAACAATGGGGTAGGATGGTGAGCAGATTGTGTCCACTAGTTGAATGATCTGGAACAATCTGGGCCAAATGACCGTTCCTCGTTGGTTCTCAATGTGCATCCATTGATTTACAAAAATTTATTGCAGTGTCACAAACCAGACTGTGTGACGTATGATCTTTGCTAAACTTTATTAATAGCATTTAGAGAAATTGGGATTGTTGTTGCCTATCTTATGAGCAACATTGTAACTAAAATATTATGCAATTGTATGTTGACATGTAAAGCATAGCTGCCCAAACCTAAAAGTTTAATAGTTGAGGTGAGGCATTCCTTTCTACACATGATGTTAAGATGCCTCGACTTGAGATTATTTGTTAATGTTTCTGTAGATCTAAATAAGTTATTAAAAGTGTTCATCCAGCCGAATAAAAATGTTTTAAAATGAAATTATCCCAACAATTTTTACTACTTGAACGTTTGCAAAAGCAGTTTGTTTCTGTGCAGGATTTGGTGGGAATGTCAGGGCATTTGATGCATCAGTCGAAGCTTAATGGGCTGAAGGGCCTCTTCTGCACTGTCGCATTCTGTAAATATTGAGTTTCACCATTACCAGCTCTATGGCAACACCTAATCTTTTAATTTGAATTTTATCTGTTCCAAGATGCTCTCTTTAGTCAACCAAATGGTCTCCTCCTGCACTACAGGATTCTGTGATAAGGAAGAACTATGGAAAAAGAGATAATCAGCCATGAATAGCTAAGGAAATAAGGTAGGGTATCAAATTGAAAGAAAACACATATAAAGTGGCAAAGATTTATGTGAACCTAGAGGATTGGGAAGTCTTTAAGGGTCAACAGAAAGCCATGAAAAAAGCTGTAAAGAAAAGTAAGATGAATTGTGAGAGTAAACGAGCTCAGCATATAAAAATAGATGTTTTTACAAATATATAAAATGAAAGAGTAGCGAAAGTAAACGTTGGTCCTTTAGAGGATGAGAAGGAGGATGTAATAACTGGAAATGAGAAAATGGCTGAGGCAGTGAGGAATTTTGTGTCAGTCATCACAGTGGAAGACACAAATAACATGCCAAAAATTGATAACAGGAAGGCTTTGGCAAGTGAGAACCTAGAAACTATCATTATCACAAAAGAGATCGTGTTGGGCAAGTTAATGGGGCTAAAGGTAGACGAGTCTCCTGGTCCTGATGGAATGCACCCCAGGGTACTAAAAAAAATGGCAGAAGAAATAGCAAATGCACCCGTGGTTAATTACCAAAATTCGCTAGACACTGGGTGGTTCCCACAGATTGGAAAACAGCAAATATGATGCCATTGTTTAAAAAAGGAGGCAGACAAAAGGTGGGTAATGATGGGCCAGTTAGCTTAATTTATGTAGTGGGGAAAATACTTGAATCTATCATCAAGGAAGAAAATAGTGAGACATCTGGATACAAATTGTACCATTGGTAAGACGCAGTATGGGTCCATGAAGGGAAGGTCATGTTTGACTAATTTGTTGGAATTCTTTGAGAACATTACATGTGCATTGGACAGAGGGGAACCTGTGGATTTCATATATCTGGATTTCCAGAAGACATTTAACAAGGTGCCGCACCAAAGACTGCTACATAAGATAAAGATGCACGGTGTTACGAGTAACGTATTAGCGTGGATAGAGGATTGGTTAACTAACAGAAAGCAAAGACTGGGGTAAATATTTTTTTGGTTGGTGGTCAACAACTAGTGGTGTGCCTCAGGGATCAATGTTGGGACTACAATTGTTTATGATTTACATAGATGATTTGGAGTTGGGGACCAAGTGTGGTGTGTCAAAATTCACAGATGACACTAAGATGGGTGGCCGAGCAAATTGTGCAGAGGATGCTGAAAGTCTGCAAAGGGATATAAATAGTCTCAGTGAGTGGGCAAGGATCCAGCAGATCGAGTATAATGTTGGTAAATGTGGGGTCATCCATTTTGGTAGGAATAACAGTAAAATGGGCTATTATTAAATGGTAAAAAATTGCAGCAGGTCACTGTGAAGAAGGATCTGGGTGTCCTTGTGCAGGAATCTCGGAGTTAGTTTGCACATGCAGTAGGTAATTAAGAAGGCAAATGGAATTTTAGAACAAAGAACAGCACAGGAAACAGGCCCTTCGGCCCAACAAGCCCGCGCCGCCACCCTGATGTTCCCACCTCTACCCTCGATCCCTGTCTATGTTTATAGATTTATGGATTGAAAACCAAATTTGAGACAATTTAGGGAGAAATTGTTTTGCCAATTAGCCTAACAGCACATCTTTGGGATGTGGGAGGAAACCGGAGCACCCGGAGAAAACCCACGCAAGCACGGGAGAATGCGCAAACTCCCACAGACACAGGCCCAAATCCATCTACCTGCACAGCACAGCGACAGTCACTGAGCTGTCGTGTTGCCCATCAAATGGTCCAGGTCAAGCGTACACTAATGGCGTGAAGCACTAGGGTGCTCTCGAAAAAAAAATCCAAGAGCAGCCCTCTCACGACCCATCGCATGTATGCCCCTCGTTAGACAACAAGGTGGACCAAAGCACCTGTAGGATAAAAACAAGTACATCAATATCATCATCTATTTACACACTTCCCAGGGACTCCCAAGGCTCATGATCCCTATTTTAAATCACTTTTCTATACCCCTCCATTCCCATTCTGTTCATGTGCCCATCTAAGTATTTCTTAAATAACTCCAGAGTGCCTGCCTCCACCACTTTACTTGGCAGCGCATTCCATACCCCCACCACCCTCTGTGTGAAAAAACTCCCTCTAGCATCCAAATTATACCTTACCCTCCTCACCCTAAGCTCATGACCCCTCGTGCTATTTGAGTCCATCCTAGGAAAAAGTTTAACCCTGTTTACTCTATCTATACCCCTCATAATCTTGTACACCTCTATTAGATCTCCTCTAAGTCTACGTCTTTCTAAGGAAAACAGTCCCAATTTGCCTAACCTCTCCTCGTAACTCAGACCTTCCATACCAGGCAGCATCCTGGTAAACCTCCTCTGCACTCTCTCCAGAGTCTCCACGTCCTTCTGGTAGTAAGGCGACCAGAACTGGACGCAGTATTCCAAATGAGGTCTAACCAACGTTTTATACAACCGCAACATTAAAGGCCAGCTCTTGTACTCTATTCCCTTCCTATAAAGGCTAACATACTATATGCTTTCTTTACAATCTTCTCCACTTGCTCTGCCACCTTCAGAGACTTGTTCACCTGCATCCCCAGATCCCTCTGCGTTGTTATACTCTTAATAGGTCTACCCTTTATCATATACCTCCCCCTTACGTTCTTTCTCCTTTTGTCCTTCATTGTGAGACGGATGGAGTTGAAAAACAGCAACATTATGTTGCAGCTGTGTAAGGTGCTGCTGAGGCCACGCTTGGAGTATTGTGTACAGTTTTGGTCTCTTTACTTGAGAAAAAATATACTGGCACTGGAGGGGGTGCAGAGGAGATTCAGAGTTGAGAGGGTTGGCTTATGAGAAGAGATTCATAATCCGTTGTGTGAAGAAGTTCCTTGGGGCTATACTCATTGGAATTTCAAAGAATGAGGGGAGATCTTGTAGAAACATACAAGATTATGGAGGGAATAGATGAGATAGAATCAGGGAAGTTGTTTCCACAGGCGGGTGAAACTAGAACTAGGGGCATAGCCTCAAAATAAGGGGAAGCAGATTTAGGACTGAGTTGAGGAGGAACTTCTTTACACAAAAGATTGTGAATCTGTGGAATTCTCTGCCCAGTGAAGTAGTTGAGGCTATCTCACTGAATGTTTTTAAGGCAAAGATAGATTAATTTTTGAACAGTAGAAGAATTAAGGGTTCTGGTGAGCGGGTGGTAAGTGAAGCTGAGTCCACAAAGAGTCATGGTCTTGGTCTTATGAAATGGCAGAGCAGACTCGAGGGGCCGCCAGAGGCCTACTCCTGTTCCTTGTTCTTATGTTCTTATGATTCTAACCAAGTAATTATAAAGCTGTTGACAGCCATTGGCTGGTTTGTAGGAGCAGATGAACAACATACTCACCTCACTAACAAATTTTCACGAAACAAGCACCAAGTTGCATCTCAGAAAAGATTCCAGTTAAGAATGTTTTCAGTTTTAAGCCCATGTCCACAATTTTATATATTTTTATAGTGAGATGATCATTAATGCTGAACTAGCCAGTTATGAATGGGGCAAATCCAGTTACCTTCACTTGGTATTTCACAATATTTTACAACTCAAAGTGAAAACTGTAAATCGAGTTAGGCAATGTTATAGCAGAATTATGTTACGTGGTGTATTAGCGAGTACATCAGAGTCCCTTTGGATTGCAAGAATTACGGTACTGGCTGAGAATGAATCAGTTAGACAAAAGCAGGCAAATCAGAGAGGATCAAAAGAACTTGTGGTTGAAATGTTCTAACCTTTATCTAAGGAACACTGAGCTCAAAGGATTGAGGTTGTACAACAAAATGGTTACACTCCAGTATTGGCAGTTAACTATACCTGCAAATGTCACAGTCAAATCAAGGCTCACTTCAGCTAGATGGCTGCCTGTGTACTCAATACTAAGCCTTATTCAACAGGGAAGGGGACTCAAGGTCAGTATGCCTGATTTGCAGTACTGTACATTTCCACAGATTAACTTAGTTCACCAGAAAATTGTAAGCACTGACCTCCATAGGAGTTTCTTTTTCTTGACACTATGCTGTAACTGTATCCTAACAGAATTTACTCCATTATTCTTCCATGTCAATCCACTTAATTATTATTTCAATGAGTTGCCTCACTGCAGGTCTTCTTTTTGAGGATCACACGCATGATTTAGTATCACAGCTTGTGATCCTATTGCATAACTTCAGAAAAGAATACTGAACATTATTACAATTAAGCATTTAAAGCAAAAGTACAACATTTGCAGGTGTCAAATTCCTGACACTTTGTATGGTGTCACGACCGGACACTGTTTATAGAGGTGCCACAGCCTGACACTGTAGAAGTGTCAGAGCCTGATACTGTTTGCACTAGTGTCGCAGCCCCAACACTGTTTGTACAGGTGTTATGGTCCCTATACTATTTTATATATAATGATATATTGAATTTCTCATCTACAGCTTGACTTTAGGAGAGGATTTTTCAGCCAATCACCAGGTCTAATTAGAACATAGAAAAACTACAGCACAAACAGGCCCTTTGGCCCACAAGTTGCGCCGATCATATCCTTACCTACCAGGCTTACCTGTAACCTTCAATCCTATTAAGTCTCATGTACTCATACAGAAGTCTCTTAAAAGACCCAATTGTGCAGCAAGCAATTACTGGATATGTGGGGAGGGTAGTAAATTTGTAATGTCACGGGAATAGTAATTCAGAAGCCTGAGTTTTCAGGTAAGAGTTCAAATCCCAGCATGGTAGTGGATAGAATTTAAATTCAATTAATTAACCCATTTGGCATTGAAATCTAGTTTTAGTAACTGTGACCATAAATTCCCTGGAAAGGAAATTTGCCATCCTTATCTGGCCTGATCTATGTGATTCTAAACCCACAGGTTGACTCTTAACTGCCCTCTAAAATGGCTGAGCAAACCATGACAGCAAAATAGAAAAGAAATAATATTGGCCGCTAGAAGCCTGCATACCAACCACCTCCCCCCACCCCCCACCATGAGTTGACTATGTAGAGGTCACCTTACTAACATGAAAGGGCTTTTGTGCGGGAAGAGTTATCTCATAGATTAGTCAAGCAAAAACCTGAGAGATTCATATTTACATAACCATCAATTTGTTCCCTTTTTTATTTTATTCATCCATTGAGACCCACAAGTATTTAGTTTTTTTTTCATGGAACATATTTTTGCCTGCACTCCGTCAAGCATCATATTGAATGTATCCCATTATTGTTGCACATTGTTATTTTACCACTATTGAAGCCCATTTTCTTTTCCCTAAATTCTATACTCAGCCCCTCAAATCCAATTTTTCTCCAATCTATTAACTTGTTTATTGTGATACTGTTTCTTTCTCCTTTAAGTGTAGTGCATTATGCTTACTATTACTGAGATGTTCCCCTCTGTTTACCTCTCTTAGCAATTCTGATCTGTTCCCTATTACTAAATCCAAAAGTGAATCTTCTCTTGATGTGTGTTTTACGTATTGGTTTAGAAAGGTGTCCTGTGTACATTGTAGGAACTCAATTCCTTTATCCTCTCATCTATCTTTTCTGTCTAATTTGTATCAGGGTTATTAAATCCCTCCTGATTATGTTCCTATGTTAATAATGAATTCCTTAATTTGTGTTGCATGATTCTTCTTCCCCCTCTCTTCCACTATGACATGGCTTGTAGACAACATCTATTCGTGCGATTGATCCTTTATTAATTAACTTTGATCTCTATTTACCTGGATTCTGTTGTTGCCTTTCTGATAACTGTGTGCCTTTTTTACATTCATTATGTTATCCCGAATAAATACAACTACACCACCTCCACCTCTGTTCTAAATATGTTATACACTGCAGTGATTAATTCCTGATTTTTCTGCAGCTATGTCTCAGTAATCCCCATTATATCTGGTTCCTCTCAAGGCGTGACTGCCTCTAACTCTCCTTATTCAGAATGGACAGTGTTTACATTGATGTACAAGCATTTTAATTAAACTTTAATAGGATATCCTTACATTTCATGTTTAACCATTTTTTTTATTCCTATTCTATAATTCGATTTAGTTCCTTTCCAATCAATGTCCGCTGCTTTATTCTTTCCTATATTTCCGATCTTGTTTGTTCACATTTAAGCTGCATATATTTCTTGTGGATTTCTCCACCCCCCTTACTAGTTTAAAGCGTTTGCCACCCCTGTATTTACCTTTTCCATACAGCTCCAGGGACCTGGATTCACTTCCGGCTTCAGTAACTGTGGAGTTTGCACATTTTCTCCTGTCAGAGTAGATTTCCTCTGGGTGCTTTGGTTTTTTCCCACAATCCAAAATTGAGCAGGTTAGGTGGATTGGACATGCTAAGTTATCCCTTTGTGTAAATTAAATGAGATTAGCTGGTAACCAAGTAGGATTACAGCAATAGGACAGAGGGGGGGACCTGGATAAGATACTCCATTAGAGAGTCAATGCAGGCCCGATGAGCCAAATGGCCCCTTCTGCACAGTAGGGATGCTATGATTCATGTACCACAGAAACAAGCCCTCTGCTCACCAAAGAACAAAGAACAAAACAGCATGGGAAACAGGCCCTTTGGCCCAATGAGCCCGCGCCGCCACCCCGATGTTCCCACCTCTACCCGCAATCCCTGCCCATGTTTATAGATCTATTGACCATCAAATACCTATCTGTAATAATCCCAGTCACCAGCACTTGGCACATAGCCTTCTATGCTTTCGTGATTTTAACATTTGTCCAGATCTTCAACATTGAGAATACCTGCTACCACCATCACCCTCTCAGGCAGCACGTTGCATATTTCTACTTTTGGATTTAAAAAAGTTTTCCTCAGATCCCTTCTAAACCACTTAATCTTCAGTCTAAACCTATGCCCTTTTAGACACTTCTGTCATGGGGAAAAGATTCTTATGATCTATGCCCCTCATAATTTTGTATATCTCTATCAGATCCCCCCTCAGCTTCCCCTGTTCTACCAAAAATAAACCCAGCCTATTAAGTCTCTCCTCATAGCTTCAATTCTCCATCCCAGGCTACATCCTGGTGAATGTCTTCTGCAGCCTCTCCAGTGCAAATGTGTTCTTCTGATAGTGTGGAATCAGAACTGCATACAATATTCCATCTGTGGTCTAACCAATGTTTTATAAGATTGCACCAAGACCTTCCTGCTCTTACATTCTATGCTCTGGCTAATGAAGCTAAGCACTCTGTATGCCTTCTTCTCCATCTTATTGACCTGTGCTGCAATCTTCAGGAATCAATAGAATTGTACAGGAAGGATCCTTTTTCCCTCAGTACACCTTGGGACCCACTGCTCATTGTGGATGTCCTACCTTATTACACCTCCCAAAATGCATCACCTCACACTTATCAGGATTAAATTTCATCTGCCATTTCTCTGCCCAATTTGTCAGATGATCAATCTTCCTCACTATCCTTCCCACTATCAAAACAGCATCAATCAAAAAAAGCACCAGTGTCATCTGCAAATTTACTCATTATATCTTTTGCATCCACATCCAAGTTGTTGATATATGTAACAAACAGCAAAGTTTGCATTACCGATCCCTGTTGTGCACCACTGGTCACAGGCTTCCCACCACAAAAGCAACTTCCCACCATCACACTGCTGTAGATGGAGTCCATTTCATTACTACAGTCCTTCCTGTCCTAGAACTTTTGGAAATGAAAATTAACCCCACTTTTCTATACCAGCCCTTTTACCAATTTTCTTCTGTGCTAATTATCACAGATTATTATGCTCCATCCTGCAACATAATTTAGAGTCTGATTTCTGATCATCTCTCAGCAGGATCGTCTCCCTGTCTGTACCTACATTGTTTGTCCCAATGTGGAACCCACATTAATGCCTTTCTTTCCTAGTTCCTCTTCAGTTTTGTGAATCTCTTACTAAAAACAGGATGGGGCAGGTGTCTGTGTGTGGTACAGATGGTTAATGTGGTACCTGTCTTCAAAAAAAGCAGACGGGATAAATCAGATAATTACAAGCCAATTGGTCTCACATCAGTGGTAAGATACAAAGAAGAAAGAAAATTACAGCAAAGGAACAGGTCCTTGGGCCCTCCAGGCTTTCACTGACCATGCTGCCTGACTGAACTAAAACCCCTAACCTTCCTGGGACCATATCTTTCTATCCCCATCCTATTGATTATTTGTCTAGGCGCCTCTTAAAAATCACGATGGTATCATGATTTACTCGGATGCTATCAGGACTTGATGGATTGAGATATAAGGAGAGGCTGAATAGATTGGGACATTTTTCTCTGGAGCAGAGGAGGCTGAGGGGTGGCTTATAGAGGTCTATAAAATAATGAGGGGCATAGACAAGGTAGATAGTCAATATCTTTTCCCAAAGATAGGGGATCTAAAACTAGAGGGCATAGGTGTAAGGGGGGAGAGGGGAGAGATGCAAAAGTGTCCAGAGGGCCAGTTTTTTCACACAGAAGGTGGTGAGTGTCTGGAACAGGCTGCCAAAGTTAGTAGAAGAGGCGGGTACAATTATATCTTTTAAAAAGCATTTAGATAGTTACATGGGTACAATGGGTATAGAGGGATATGGGTCAAATGTGGGCAATTGGGATTAGCTTAGGGTTTTTTTTCAAAAAGAAGGGGGGCTGATGGGCCTGCTCCGCTCCAGGGAAAAAAAGTCTCATCTATCCACCTCTCTTTGTAACTCAAACTGTCAAATCCTGTTCCTGTTCACAGAATCACAGAATTGTCACAATACAGAGGGAGGCTATTTGCATCTGATTCACCTTTCCAGAGGTGAAATTTTACCCAGTATCATTCCCATACATGGGCAAGTTGGGCTGAAGGGCCTGTTTCCATGCTGTAAACCTCTATGACTCTGACTCTATCTGCTTCCATTACATCGTCCAGCAGCGGATTCCAGGCACCACCACTCTGTGTAAAAAAAAACTTGCCTCATACATCTCCTTCAAATCTTGCCTCTTGCACCTTAAACCTACACCCCCTAGTAATTGAGTCTTCCACCCTGGGAAAAAGCTTTTGATTATCCAATCTGTCCATGCCCCTCATAATTTTCTAGACTTCTATCAGGAAATTATTGGAAAAGTTCTGAGGGACAGAGTTAATCAACGCTTGAAAAGGCAAGGATTGATTAGGGATAGTCAGCATGGATTGTTGGTAGGAGATACTGTCTAACTAATTTAATTGAGTTTCTTGAAAAAGTAACTAATTAAAGAAGTTAGTGCAGTTAATATGCTTTACATGGACTTCAGTAAGACCTTTGGCAAGGTTCCACATGGAACTTTGGGATCCAAATTGGCAAGATGGATAACATATCCTTCAGAATTATTGTTTTCAGCTATTGAGTTCAAACTGTTCAGAAATGAACCCTGCTGAACTGCCCACCCGCTTGCTTCCTCTCCCACCTGCCTGATGTGCCAAATCACTTTGACCATCTGCTATTCAGTGACTAAAAATGTGTTCATATTTGTTTTCAGGACAGGTGTCAGGATCTCATAGAGTCATAGAGGTTTACAGCATTGAAACAGGCCCTACAGTCCAACTTGTCCATGCTGTTCGACCCATATCTGTCTATACCCATCTTACTCATGTAACTTACTCATGTAACTATCTGCAACTATCTAAATGCTTTTTAAAAAACAAAATTGCACTCGTCTCTATACTACCTCTAACAACTTGTTTCAGACACTCACCACTGTCTGTGTGAAAAAATTGCTCCCAGATCCATTTGTATCTATCCCCTCTCATCTTAAACCTATGTCCTCTAGTTTTAGACTCCCTTTTCTTTGGGAAAAGATGTTGATGATCTCCCTTATCTGTGCCCTTCATTATTTTGTGGACTTCTCTAAGATCATCTGTAAGCCTCCTCTGCTCCAGGGAAAAAAGTCTCATCTATCCACCTCTCCTTGTAACTCAAACCGTCAAATCCTGTTCCTGTTCACAGAATCACAGAATTGTCACAATACAGAGGGAGGCTATTTGCATCTGATTCACCTCTCCAGAAGTGAAATTTTACCCAGTATCATTCCCCCACCTCCCCCTCCACCCATAACCTGGCACATTTTTCCTTTTCAAATAATGATCCAATTCCCTCTGGAATGCCTTGATTGAATCAGTCTCTCACCAATGGGAACAGTTTTTCCCCATCGACTTTATCCAGACCCCTCACGATTTTGGAAAGTCTCTGTGAAATCCCTTCTCAACCTTCTGTTCTCCAAGAATAATCTCAACTTTTTCAATATATCTTCATAACTGAATTCCCTCAACCCTAGTACCATTCCCATGAATCTTTACTGCAGTCTCTCTAATTCCATTTGAGGCTAAACCAATCTCCTTTACAAATTTAACTTAATTTCCTTGCCTTCACAGTCAATATCTCTTTTAATAAAGTCTAGAATGTTGTATGCTATTCTGTCCTGCCACCTCTAATGACTTATCAGATACACTTGGGCCCCTCTTTCCTGCACTCTCTTCAGAACTGTAGTCCTTATTTGTTTCTCTGTATTCTACCAAAAATCAGTCACTTCACACTTCTTCGAATTAAATTTCATCTGCCATTCGTCCACCACTCCACTAACCTGTCTACAACCTTTCTGAAGTTTTGCACTATCCTCCTCGCCGATCTTCCAAGTTCCACATCATCTGCAAATTTTGAAATGGTGCCCAAGGTATGCTGAGATATAGATCCCATAGAATCCCTACAGTGCAGAAGAAGGCCATCGCCTCATCTGGACTGTACCAACCCTCTGACAGAGCATCCTGCTCAGGCCCACCTGTGCCCTACCCCTGGAACTTCACAAATGTCCCACTAATCTCCCCGAATCTACACAAGTGGTATTTTAACATCGTTAATCCACATAATCTGTACATCTTTGGACTATGAGAGGAAACTAGAGCATCCGGAGGAAACCCACATGAACATCGGGAGAACATGCAAACTCCACACAGACAGTGGGCTCGGCCCAGTTCTCATTTCGTACAATGCAGAGTTCCCCTCTGAATGTCCCGGGGCACTGCTACCCAAGCTCCAATCCTTTTTCTGGGCTGTTTGACCAGACGTCCAGTGTGAGGACACCCGTTATTTGAAAATCCCCACCCTTCTATGGCGATACTCAGATAACATTCAGTTGAACTGCCATTTGGTTTTCTGTATACCAGGTGCTGGTTGTTACAACCCAAACATTATACTCTTCTCGGGTTGCACCCATAATACACTATAATACATAATACACTGGGGGTGAGCCTGCTGTGAATGCTCAGGTGGGGAGGGGGAATAAGAGATTGGGCCTGGTAATTGGAGACTCCATAGTTAGGGGGACAGATAGGAGAGTAAATAGTAATAAACGGGACTCAGGGCTGGTGTGTTGCCTCCCAGGGGCCAGGGTCCAGGACGTCTCAGAGTGGTTTTTAAGATTCTTCAGGGAGAGGGAAGTCGGCCCCATGTCATAGTTCATGTAGGGACACATGATGTAGGTAGGACAAGGGAAGGGGATATTAAACAGAAATTTATGGAGTTGGGGTGGAAACTTAGGGCCAAAACAAACAGAGTGGTTATCTCTGGACTCTTGCCTGAGCCACGGGATAGTTTAGAGAAGAACAGAGAGAGGGAATGTTTGAACTCGTGGCTGCGGGGATGGTGCAGGAGGGAGGGGTTCAGGTTCTTGAACAATTGGGGCTCATTCTGGGGTAGGTGGGACCTCTACAAGAGAGATGGTCTACACCTGAAGGGGAACCAATATCTTGGGGGAAACATTTGCAAAGGCTATGCAGGGGGGTTTAAACTGATTCAGAGTGGGGGTGGGATCCTGAGTAGCTTGGATGTTAAGAGGGACGAGAATAGAGGGGTCATAGACGAGAACTGTAAAGCACAGCAGCGTACGGGTGGAGTAGGGCATGGTTTGAAATGCGTATACTTTAATGCAAGAAGTATTTGCAATAAGGTGGAGGAACTTGCAGCTTGGATCAGTACCTGGAACTTCGATATTGTGGCCATTTCAGAGACATGGAAGAGCAGGCTCAGGAATGGTTGCAGGTTCCGGGGTTCAAATGCTTCAGTCGGAGTAGAGAAGGAGGTACAGGGGGGGAGGAGTGGCATTATTAGTCAAAGAATGTATCACAGTGACAGAAAGGAAGTTTGATGAGGACTTGTCTGTTGAGGTAGTATGGGCTGAGATTAGAAACAGGAGAGCAGAGGTCACCCTGTTGGGAGTCTTTTATAGACCTCCTAAAAGTTCTAGAGAGGTAGAGGAAAGGATTGCAAAGTCGATCCTGGACAGGAGTGAAAGTAATAGGGTAATTGTTATGGGGGACTTTAACTTTACTAATATTGATTGGAATAGCTATAGCTCTAGCTCGTTAGAGGGTCAGTTTTTATACAAAGTGTGCAGGAAGGTTTTTTGACTCAGTATGTAGATAGGCCAACTAGAGGTGAGGCTACATTGGATTTGGTGCTGGGCAATGAGCCAGACCAGGTGTTAGACTTGGAAGTTGGTGCACATTTTGGTGATAGTGACCACAATTCGGTTACGTTCACCTTAGTGATGGATAGGGATAGGCATGAAGCTGGGGGCAGTCGTTATAGCTGGGGGAATGGTAATTATGAGGCCATAAGGAGGGAATTAGGGTGCATAGGTTGGACTAGGAAACTACAGGGACTGGGAACATCTGAAATGTGGAGCTTATCCAAGGAGCAGCTACTGCGAGTCCTTGATAAGTATGTCCCTGTCAGGCAAGGAGGAAATGGTCGAGTAAGGGAACCATGGTGTACGAAAAAAGTTAATTCGCTGGTTAAAAGGAAAAAGGAGGCTTATGTCAGGATGAGGCTCGAAGGCTCAGTTAGTGCACTGGATAGCTATAGATTAGTCAGGAGGGAGCTAAAGAGTGAATTGAGGAGAGCTAAGAGGGGACACGAGAAGACTTTGGCTGATAGGATCAAGGAGATTCCTAAAGCTTTCTTTAGATATGTTAAGAATAGAAGATTGATTAGGGCAAGATAAGGCCAGTCAGAGACAGCAGTGGGAAGTTGTGCGTGGAGCCTGAAGAGATTGGAGAGGTACTGAATAAATATTTTTCTTCGGTATTCACGCAGGGAGATGTAAATGTAGTTGTGGAGAACACTGGGATACAGGGTTGCAAACTGGAAAGTACTGAAGTAGATAAGGAGGATGTGCTAGATATTCTTGAGGGTTTGAAGTTAGATAAATCCCCTGGGCCAGTCGGGATTTACCCTAGGATTCTCTGGGAGGCGACAGAAGTGATTGCCGAGCCTCTGACTCTGATCTTTAGGTCGTCGTTGGTTACGGGTATGGTGCCGGAAGACTGGAGGATAGCAAATGTGGTCCCATTGTTCAAGAAGGGGAATAGAGACTTTCTGGGGAATTATACACCGGTGAGTCTTACTTCTGTTGTGGGCAAAGTATTGGAAAGAATTATTAGGATAGGATTTATAGTTATTTAGAGAGAAATGAATTGATTGGGGATAGTCAGCATGGTTTTGTGAAGGGTAGATCGTGCCTTACTAACTTTATTGAGTTTTTTGAAAAAGTGACCAAAGAGGTGGATGGGGGTAAGGCCGTTGATGTGGTATATATGGACTTTAGTAAGGCGTTCGATAAGGTGCCCCACGGAAGGCTTCTGCAGAAAATGCAGATGTATGGGATTGAGGGTGATTTAGCTAATTGGATTAGGAATTGGCTAGCTGATAGAAGACAGAGGGTGGTGATTGATGGAAATTATTCATCATGGAGTTCAGTTACAAGTGGTGTACCTCAGGGATCTGTTTTGGGGCCCCTGCTGTTTGTAATTTTTATAAATGATCTGGATGAGGGTATTGAAGGATGGATTAGTAAATTTGCGGATGACCCCAAAGTCGGAGGAGTGGTAGATAGTGAAGAGGGGTGTTATAGTTTGCAGAGAGACTTGGACAAGTTGCAGAGCTGGGCCGAGAGGTGGCAAATGGAGTTTAATGTGGAAAAGTGTGAGTAATTCACTTTGGCAGGAATAACAAATGTGTAGAGTATAGGGCTAATGGTAGGACTCTTAATAGTGTTGAAGAACAGAGGGATCTTGGTGTATATGTGCATAGATCCCTGAAAGTTGGCAATCAAGTCGATAAGTTTGTTAAGAAGGCATATGGAGTCTTAGCTTTTATTGGTAGGGGGATTGAATTTCGGAGCCGCAACGTCATGTTGCAACTGTACAAACTCTAGTGCGGCCGCACTTGGAGTATTGTGTGCAGTTCTGGTCCCCACATTATAAGAAAGATGTGGAGGCATTGGAGAGGGTACAGAGGAGGTTTACCAGGATGTTGCCTGGTATGGGGGGCAGGTCTTATGAAGAGAGGCTGAGGGATTTGAGGTTGTTTTCATTAGAAAGAAGGCGGCTAAGAGGAGACCTTATTAAAACATATAAGATGATTAGAGGTTTAGATAGGGTGGACAGTGATAGCCTTTTTCCTCGGATGGAGAAAGCTAGCACGAGGGGACATAGCTTTAAATTAAGGGGTGGTAGTTATAGGACGGATGTCAGAGGTAGGTTCTTTACCCAGAGGGTGGTAGGTGTATGGAATGCCCTGCCTGCTGCAGTTGTAGATGCGCCAAGTTTGATGGCGTTTAAGAGGTTAGTAGATAAGTTTATGGACAAAAAGGGAATGGTTTAGGTTAGAGGTCATTGCTTTTTCCTAATTGGTTGGCGCAACATCGAAGGCCAAAGATCCTGTTCTGCGCTGTAATGTTGTATGTTGTATGTTCTATGTTCTATGTACACTCTCCTCACATTCCCCTGTGTCAGGTGGGGCAAACCATAAATAACCAGGATACCACAAGTTCATTTTGTTTGGAATGTCCTGTGTGCTTATCCTCATGATGAGGTAGATCATAGGTTGCATCTCTGTTGTTGGCGGTACAGTCCTGAGATGTTCAGTGTAATTTCTGCTGTTACCACATCTAATATTTGATGTGTACACATATATTTAAAGTGTCCATGCTTCTCCCACTTTTTGTTTTTGAACACTTATTTGACAGTGGTGTGGTCAGGAGGATCCAGGTATCTCAAGCGTTGCTTGCATGTCGTCAATTTTTTAAAATCCTAATTGTGGGGCATAACGGAACAATTTTTTGTACAGATCAATGAGTAGACAGGTAGTGGGGTTGTTGGAAAAGAGCTTATTTAACTGGCCAACATAATCAAGGCGGTAGATTTTAGTCCACCAGCAGTCACCATTAACTATAGGGTTTGAACAGCACTGGAGTTGGTCTGTCAGAATTAAAGGCAAAGTGAATAGGAATAAGGAACCTTGGTTCTCAAGGGAGATTGTAACATTGATTAAGAGGAAGAGCGAGTTGTATGTAATGTACAGACAGCAAGGAACAGATCAGATGCTCGAGGAATATAAAAAGTGCAGGAAGCTACTTAAGAGGGCCACAAAAGAAGACAAGAGTGGCAGACAGAGTGAAGGAAAATCCAAAGAACTTCCATGGGTGTGTAAGGTTCAAAAGGATAGTGAGGGATAAAATTGGTCCTCTTGAACACCAGAGTGGTAGACTGTGAATGGAACCAAAAGGGATGGGGGAGATACTAAATGGGTTCTTTGTATTCGTATTTACTAAGGAAACGGACGTGGAGTCTACCAATATAGGGCAACCAGGTAGGGAGGTCATGGAACCTTTACAGATCACAGAGGAGAAGGTGCTGGTTGTCTTGAGGCAAATCAGAGTGGATAAATTCCCAGGACAGGATAGGGTATTCCCACGGACCTTGAGGGAGGCTGGTGTTGAACTTGCAGAGGCCCTGGCAGACATATTTAAAATGTCGGTGTTCATGGGGTAGGTGCTAGATGATTGGATGGTGGCTCATGTTATTCCGTTGTTTAAAAAAGGTTCCAAAAGCAATCTGGGAAATTATATGCCAGTAAGTTTGATGTCAGTTGTGGGCAAGTTATTAGAAGTGTGATAAGGATAAGTGTGATCTACAAATATTTGGATAGAGAGGGACTTATTAAGGAAAGTTAACATGGCTGTGTGCGTGCTAAGGCATTTTTGACCAATCTATTAGAGTTTTTCGAGGAGGTTACCAGGAAGGTGGATGAACGGAAAGCAGTGGATGTTGTCTACCTGGATTTCAGCAAGATAAAGTCCCTCATGGGAGGTTAGTTAGGAAGATTCAGTCGCTAGGTATACACAAGGAGGCAGTAAATTGGATTAGACACTGACTCTGTGGAAGAAGCCAGAGAGTAATTGTGGAGGATAGCTTCTCTGAGAGGAGGCTTATGACTAGTGGTGTGCCGTAGGGATCGGTGTTGAGTCCATTGTTGTTTTTCATCTATATCAATGATCTGGATGATAATGTGGTAAATTGGGTCAGTAAATTTGCTGATGATACAAAGATTGGAGATGTAGTGGACAGTGAGGAAGATTTTCAAAGATTGCAGAGGGATTTGGACCAACTAGAAAAATGGACTGAAAAATGGCAAATGGAATTTAACGCAGACAAGTGTGAGGTGCTGCACTTCGGAAGGACAAACCAAAATGGAACTTACAGAATAAATGGTAGGACTCTGAAGAGTGCAGTTGAACAGAGGATCTGGGAATACAGATACAGAATTCCTTAAAAGTGGCATCACAGGTGGACAGGGTCATAAAGAGGGCTTTTGGTGAATGCAAGCAGGCTTTTTTCACTGAGGCTAGAGGAGAAAAAAAACAGAGAGCATGGTTAAGGGTGAAAGGAGAAAAGTTTAAAGCGAGTATTGGGGGGGGATTGTTCATGGAGGGAGTAGTGGGAGTGTGGAATGAGCTACTGGATAAAGTGGTAAATGTGGGGTCACTTTTAACATTTAAGAAAAACTTGGACGTGTTCATGGATGAGAGGGGTGTGGAAGAATATGGTCCAAGTGCAGATCAGCGAGACTAGGCAAAAAATGTTTCAGCACAGACAAGAAGGGCAAAAAGGCCTGTTTCTGAGCTGTAATTTTCTATAGTTCTATGGTAAGGACCTGAAGAAGTGTCTGTTCCATGATTATGTTGGAGTTTGAAAGTGGGCCACATGTAAAATTTAGCACAAGTGCCTTTAAGAGTTGAAGATGTGCCCCGTTAACTTTAGGGATAAAGAGATGGCCCTTCTATCATTAGAACATTAATAAAATTCTCAGTGTCACTTGGAATGCAGCACAGCTGCGTATTGTACCAGGCTTTTCACTGTAAGAGTTTTGTTTATTCCTTTCCTGTTGAAAATGTAGCTCAGTCCCTTTGAAGATTTAAAATTTAGGACAGCTGCCTCAGTGATGTTAAAATTTAGTACATCTGCCTTGAAGACATGAAAATTTAGCATGTGTGCCTCAAAGATTTTAAAATGCAGTGTAGCGGCCCAAAAATGTATATAATTGTTCAATGTGGCCTTAACTGAAGAAAAGTAGCAAAAGGTATCAAGTTGTGTAAGTGACCCAGTCAATTGTACTAGTAGTCTGAAACAGCTTGTTGACTGGTGCTTTCTCAGAGATTCTTGTACCTTGCATTAATCTGTGCTGTAGACTGAATTTCATCATTTGGAACACATTAGATTCCTTCATTCAGCATTTCTGTTAACCAATTGCCCACAGAGACTTATCTTCTGAATTATCTCATCACCTGGTTTCCATACCCATGTCTGTTCATTGGACTGCATTGTGGGATTTGCGTTTGAATCAAGGTTCAGAGATCCTTTATCCTCGTGTCCTCGTCTAATTAATCTATGTGTCTGGTCCCTTATCCATGTGGGGAATGCAGCATCGGGTGTCCCCACCAAAATGACATGGTGTCTTTTAGTCTGGGCCTCACTATTGGGTCTGGGGCTGTTAAGGCTTATGTTTATGGGAGAATCCGTAATGCTGTGAGGGCTGATATCTGGCGAGTTGCGCCAGTCCTCTCGGATGTGCAAATATCCTGTTATGTCTGGGTTGATCAGTAACTGGGGGGGCACTTCAGGTATGGATGAGGCTCTGGGCTGTAGTGTGGTAGGGGTAAGAGTCTGGTCTGAACCTGAAAAATGGATGAGAAGGTGTCCGAGGAAATACATTTCCTAGGTGAGGCCATTCTGGTCACCTCATGTCATCCTCCCCTATCTCTAATGAGAGATGGTGGAAGTGATTATTCTGAATCCTGTAAGTTTTCAGTTGATTGATGTGCAACCAACTAGTTTTCCTGTTGGCAATTAGGACTTTATACACTGAGGGGCTTATTTTATCGGTGATGGTACGTGGACCTGCAAATCTTGGTGACAAGAGAAAACTGGGGTTGTAAAGGGAAATCATCACTGCTGTCCAACTGTATATTCTACCGGGTGTATCCCTTTATTGAAATATGCCTTGCCCTATTTCTTTTTAACTCCTAATTGGATAGCTGTGGCCAAATAGGCTGCTGTAATGTTTTCGGCTGGATGGCTTTCTTGTGGGTTAGTGCTGTGATAGCAGGCTCATTTAAGTCAAACCCCAATAAATATTCAGTTCCCCTCGTAGGTCAGTCAGTCATTAATGTGTGGGGAGTGAATCCAGTAGAACTGGAAATGGTGTTACAAACCATCATGAGGGCAAAAGGAAGTATCATATCCCATGTTGTGTTGTTTTGCTGCACTGTCTTTCTAATGATCCTTTTACTGTTTGATTCATGTGCTCTACAGTTCCACTGGATTGTGAATGGGAAGCGATATGGATTTTTTGTTTGATCTCAAACATAGCCATGCTGTCTTGCATCACCCGCCCAGTGATGTGTGGCTCTTGGTCAGACTCTATGCTGTGGGTGAGACCCCATTGTGTAAACACCTGCTAGGCTAATATCTTTGTGGTGGCCTTAGCTGTGTTGGATCAAATGGGGAATGCCTCGACCCATTTGGTGAAAGTGTCTATTATTACCAGGATGTATTAAAATCTATTCCTACATGATGGTAATGGGCTGATATAATCAATTTGGAGATTTGTCCAAGGGCCTTCCCACTGGGTGTGTGTGCCTTCGCTCTAGTTTTCTAGCATACCTATCGGGGTTGTTCTGGGCACAAATTAAACAGTTGTTGATATAATGGGCAACGTCATCATGTAGTTCGAGCCACCAACATAATTCTTTTAATCGCTTGATTGTTGTCTCTGTGTCCTGTGGCCGTGTCCATCATGGTACTGGTAGATGAGCTGATTTCTATCCTGGTAGGGACTACGTATGTGCCTACCTTTAATATCAAACCATCCTGAATCTGTATTTTATCTTTCCATTTCTGATATGGGGCTGGGTAGACTCCTTCTAAAATTTGTTTTAGGGAACTGTCAATGCACTGTGCCTGGACCACGTCACCTGTATGAGTTTAGCAAATGGTTACAGTGTTTACTTGCTCTCCTAAAGGTGGCTGCCACAACTGTTCCGTACGAGCACCAGCTTTAGCTGGAGCATCAGTCTTACAGTTACCAGGTGGGGAGGTCCTGTGGTGGTTTCTAACCTTAATAATCCCATATGTACGCCCTTCGGTGGTCTGCAGAACGTATTTTAATAAGGGGGCCTGATGGTAGGGGCTTTCCGTCTACAGATACGAAGCCTCTGGCTTCCCATGACAGTAGGAACTCAAGCTTTTGCACACAGACATACTATCGGAGTGTATGTTGGCAGGGGTTGGAAATAGTCTGGGTGACTCACCAAGTATGCAACTGCTGCTAGTTCGGCAGCTTGAGCACTCAAATGGCTGGGTAGTTTGAGGGTGAGTTCTGTTCGTGGCTGTCCCTGTTGATGTTCTACATAAATACCACATCCTGTGATTCTGGTTCCATTCTCTATGGTGGATGAACATAAGTTCTTATGGCTGAGTCTGTCCGTTGGGTGGCTGCCTATTTTATCCCTGATTGTCTCTCCTGCTGTTTCAGAGTAAAGGAACCTCTGGGGTCCTTTTTCGCTATAACTTGACACTATTGCGGCTCTCCCCCATAATTTAAATTATCTACAGGAACGTGGGCACTTTGATTCACCTTATTGTGAAATCCCTACCCTGCAGTAGTATTGTCCAATGGGCAGCACGGACCTGGCTTACTGAGCCGTCTTTAAGGGGCCATCCAGTAGAAGCTGGGTTGGGGTGCGTTCGGCGAGAACAATCATTGGGTTCAGTCCGGTGATAAGAGGCAAAATGCTGCACAGCCCAAAATATTGTGAGCAGGTGTCGTCCACACCCAGAGAAGCCCTGTTCGACTGGGTCTAATACTTGTGATGCATAGGCTACTGGACCTGGTCAACCATGTTTTTCTTGTAATAATACTGCTGAAAGTGTGTGGTCAGAGCTGCAACTTCTAAGACATATGGTAGATCTGGGTCAGGCCGGTACTGTGGTGAGGGCATGCTTTAAATCAGTTACTGCAGCTGTGAACTGCGCAGTCCACTTCCAGGTTGCGTTTTTTTTAGCAGTTTGTAAAGTGGGGCTGCCTTGGTGGCGAAGTTGTCTATTTGATTCTGACAGTACCCTACTAATCCGAGGAAAGATCAGGGGGCACTCACATCTCGGGGCACTAGGAGATGCACGATGGACTCTTTTTTATTCAATCTCCCTCTTACCATAGTTAATCTCTGTATCTAGGTATATAATTTTGGGTTGCGAAATTTAGGTCTTTTTCGGGTTGACTTTGCAGCCTAATGAGCGGAGCAGTGCAAGTAATTCATCCAGCAATGTTATATGTTCCTCTTTGGTGTTAGTCTGTAACAGCAAATCATTTACATATTGGACCAAGCAGTCGGGTTGAAAAACATTTCTTTGTCTGGTAGCTTGTCGCCTGTGGAAGATGGACGGGGAATTTTGGAAATCTTGTGGTAGACAAGTCCAAGTGTATTGCTGTTATTGGAAGGTGAAGGCAAACTTGTACTGGCAAGACTGATTTAATGGGATGGACCAGAAGCCGTTACTAATATTTAGTACCATGAAAATGTTTGTCTGGACTCCCTGTCTTGTGACGGGACTTGTGGTTACTGTGGGGGCCGTGACTGGGGTAATGTTATTTAATCCCCGGTTAGTCGACAGTTAACCTCCATTATCCATGCACCTTTCTCACAGGCCATATCAGTGCATTATTTGTGGATGCCACTTGTCTCAACATCCCCTGCAATAATAAACTATCAATTACTTTGCCACCTCCCCCTCTGCCTGTCTGGGAAAACCGTATTGTCTCTGTGATCCAGATATGGATCCGGTCCTTCAATTAACACCTCCCCAGGTATCTGGCCACAATCATATTTATGCTGCGCAGACACCCCATTGTTTCTTTGAAGCATCTTCCTGATGGCTGGATCACTGCTAATCATTAAGGGATCAAACCAGAATTCCCCTATTTCGCTAACTCTATTAGTGTATGTCCCAACCGGGATGATTGATGGTGCTCTGCTAATCAAAGCCATCTGCCAAATGAATCGATTAGCTAGATTGAATGAAAGATTACATTTATTCATATAATCATATAATCACACTGTCTCTCTCTCGCACACAATCTCTCTCGCACACACTCTCTCTTGCTCACACTGTCTCTTGCTCACACTGTCTCTCTCTCTCTCGCACACTCTCTCTCGCACACACTCTGACACGCACACATTCCGACACACACGCACACACGCTGACACGCACACACGCTGATACACACACACTCTCACACACTCTGTCTCTCTCCCTCTCTGTCTGTGTGCATCTTCTCTCTCTCTCTCGCTCTCTCGCTCATAGAACATAGAACGTTACAGCACAGTACAGGCCCTTTGGCCCTCAATGTTGTGCCGAGCAGACCCCAGGATGTGTTCAGCGCTTGGGGAAAGGTCAACTAACACTATCATGTTACCTCGGCAGATCTGTACAGAATCTGTAATGTGTCCCTTCTGCATGTGTCCTGTGAATCCACTGAATGTAACTGTGCCCATTGTTGGCCAAAGGATGTCTGTTTTTAATTTAGATACATTTAGGGTAGTTTGGGAGTCTCTGGTATCCCAAAGGAATTCTACAAGGTGGTCTCTTCGCCGTTAACTAGAAGTCTCACTATACTATCCCACCTGGTGCTACAGATCCAGGTTAGGAAACCCGGGTACCATCAATCTACGGTTCCATACAGGGGGAAAGTTGGATGCTGTGATGGGCTCATGCTTATGGTATGTATGGGGTGACTGGGACTTCCCTGGGAAAGGTGGTGGGCAATGTCCTCTCTCATATCAAGGAGTTGCCTTAACTGATGAGCCAGTGGTCCTGGTAGTCTCAGGGATCATGTTTATGGTGGCAGGGGTCTCCTACAGTTTTGAACAAAGTGTCCTGGCTGCCCGCAATTAAAACATATCTGTCTCTCTTTTCCCGGGGCTGCTGTGAGGTGGAGCTGTACTTCTCTGGTATTGGTGATCTCTTCTACCCTCGTTTCTCCATAATGGACCCTGGCTAGCCCTCAACAGGAGTATTCTCGCCTCCCTTTCTGACTGTGACATTGGGGCTCCCTGAACTTCTCAAGCTAAACGTCGGAGAATCCATGTTTCATTGTGTGTGGCCTCTGTAGGGTCAAAATTAGCACAGGTTTTCTTTCCTTCCTCTGTAGTGTTGCAAGACTAATGTCCTCGCCTATTTGTATGTGTCAGCTTCATTCAATCTAGCCCGATCTAATTCCCCATATACTCCTGTGAAGTAGATCCATAAGCGACCGGCAAAGGCAGTCAGATGTTCCCCTTTCCTCTGCCTTCATTTATTTAACCCATCTACAGGACCCCCTTTATTAAACCCTACCACGGTCAATATTGCTTCCTTAATTTCGTTTAAAGTTCCTTCCCCAACATTTTGAGAGGCTGGCAGGGCAGGCCATACAGATTTTCTTAAGTACATGACTATCAGCTTCATCTCTTACCTCTCATCGAGCCTATGCATTATCTTCTGCTGCCTAATATCCTCAAAGAAACTGTGTGGATCAGTTAATGGCTCAAAGGTTGTGATCTTATTTGCAATTTCAGCCAATTGTATCAATTGTAAGCGGGGTGGTATATGTAACAGCTGGGGCTAATGTTACCAGGGAGGTAATGATGCAGCTTTATAAGACCCTTGTCAGACCCCACTTGGAGTACTGTGCGCAGTTCTGGTTGCCTCACTATAGGAAGGATGTAGAAGCTATTGAAAGAGTGCAAAGGAGATTTACAAGGATGTTGCCTGGATTGGGAGGCATGCCTTATGAAGATAGGTTGAGGGAGCTGGGGCTCTTCTCCCTGGAGAGACGTAGGTTGAGAGGCGACCTGATAGAGATTTATAAAATGTTGAGAGGAATAGATAGGATGGACTCTCAGAGGCTATTTCCTCGGGCTGAAATGGTCTCTACGAGAGGACAGAGATTTAAGATGCAGGGAAGCAAATACAGAGGAGATGTTAGGGGTAAGTTTTTCACTCAGAGGGTGGTGAGTGAATGGAATCGGCTGCCATCGGTGGTGGTAGAGGCGAACTCGCTGGGGTCTTTTAAAAGACTTCTGGATGAGTATACGGGAACTAATGGGATAGGGGGTTATAGATAGGTCTGTGGCTTGGTAGGTATAGATGTGATCATCGCAACTCGTGGGCCGAAGGGCCTGTTTGTGCTGTAGTGTTCTATGTTCTATGTTCTATGAAAATTGCCCAGATGTAATAAATTTGCCTGGTTGGTTGTCCTCAATTCATCCACTTGTCTGTCCTTTTTGGCTCTTATCTGCTCTATCCTCTCCTGCTGCTGTTCCCTTAGTTTCTTAATCTCTTCCTCCCTTTTCTCCTGTGGTTGCTTTGGTTCCTCCAATTCCTTCCGAACTGTGTTTAACCCCTTTTCTGTTCCTAGCAGCTGTCCTAAGCAGCTCACAATGGCAATTGCCTTCTCACTTTTGTCTGCCCGTTTTTCCTGAAATTTCCTTAGGTCGTCCCAATACTTCTGCCCTAGGGACCCCGGTCCCGCTTTACTATTGGGGCAGCATGGTAGCACAGTAGTTAGCACTGCTGCTTCACAGCTCTAGGGACTTGGGTTCGATTTTCCTCGTATCTGCGTGGGTTTCCTCTGGGTGCCCCGGTTTCCTCCCACAGTCCAAAGATGTGCGGGTTAAATTGATCAACCGTGCTAAAACTGCCCCTTAGTGTCCTGGGATCTGTAGGTTAAAGAGATTAGTGGGTAAGTATGCACAGATATAGGTAAGACCTCGATGGGATTGTACTCAGTGAAGACTTGATGGGCTGAAGGGTCTTTTTCTGCACTGTATGGTTCTATAATTCTATGATTTGCACAAGATTCTGCCATAGGGGCCACCCTTTCTTCTTAATAATTTTCCTGATTTTTGTTTTCCCTATTCTGTGCTGTTTCCTGCCATTCTATATTCAACGACAAGAGGTAGGGAATTGATCGGACTGTGGGTACGGCTTTGGGCTATGTTCCGGTCCAATCCCTCCGGATTCTAATGTAGACCTATGGAGTTTACCTTATCTTCCTTGTTAGTAACAATGCGTGCACAATAAACAATTTCCCAAAAGCAGCTTTTTGTCCAACGACCTGTTGGCTCTGAGTTTTAAATAGTAATTTAATATAGATTCTGCAGGATTCGGTATTGGAGCAACAAAGTTACTTCTTGTTGATGTCCCACCAGAGTCACCAATTGTTTTCCCTGCCGCAGTCTGTTTTAACCCTTATATGGTGGACAAATAATAGCGAGTAGATGTTTTGTTAGTATAACCCATATTTATTTAAGACATACAATTAATAATCACCCACCCAATCAACAATAAGTTATCTTTACGGAAAATATGACAGTTCAAGTCCAATACAAGACCTTAACTTAACTTTGCCTGACTGGCAAGTACCCAAGCAGGTATTGGCCTTTATCTGTGCGCTTGTCTCGATCGTCCTGTGTGTAGTCTGGTCCTTTGGTTTGGTTTGGCACTCTGGCTCTGGTCTTCCTTCCATCTTGGGTGTGGTGACTCTCCTTGTGCTGGTCGTTCACTGCTGTTGTAGCTCTTTCGTGGGATCAGAGACAGAGAGTGATTCTTGGTTGTGCAGCACCCTTTATATCCCGTTGGATTTTCGCTCCTTTTGGCCATTGCCAATCAATCGATCAGGACTTGATCATCCTGATCAATAAAGCCCAATCAGGTGCTGCCACACCAATCTCTGGGTGTGACCCCAACGGCCATGTCTGCATGTGCTGGGGCACGTAGGTTCACACTTGCCTCCCAAATAAGGAGTTATGGCACCCTTATGTCTGGTAAGCAACCCAGTTTAATCAAAAAGTCTCTTTTGTCTTGGAGATGACCCATTATCTGTCTATTCACCCATCTGGGTTGCAGCCTGTTTATCTCTGTCTTTTAGGATCAGCCTATTGTTTTAGTTCTTGCTCAATTGTCCCAGAGTGCTTTACAAATCGCCATTTTAGATGGGCCTCTTGGCCGCAGCAACAATGTGGCACTGTGTCAGAGGCCTTGCTAAAGTTCATGTGGACAACATCAATTGCATTGCCCCCATCTACCTTTTTGGTTCCCCTTTCAAAACAACTCAATCAAATTTGTGAGACATAATTTTTCATTTTCTGTTACAGGAGTAAGAGCGAAAGGGGGGGTTGCCGGGCGGGGAGGAGGGTGTTGACTAAACCTTTTGATGGACCTGATTAACGATTTTCCAATATTCCACCCTTCAGGCCTTTCTCAGGCACAGGTGTCACTACCTTTTCTGACTCCCTTTTTCCTGTAGACGGAAAAGTGAACAAACATGGCTATTCCACCAATGTGACCCCTCATATCAGGGTTTCTTTAACAAGTATGACAGTGTTGAAACACACCCTGCTTTATTGTCCCGTAGATTCAGGAATCCACCTTGCTGGGTTCAAATCAAGAATATCCTCTGATGGTTTTCCAGCTTCTATCTCCAACAGTTTCCCTTGATGGCATATGCACCATTTGGCTGATGACTATAGATATGATGATTTGAAAGTAAACTTTATTTATTAGTCACAAGTAGGCTTACATTAACACTGTAGTGAAGTTACTGTGAAAATCTCCGAGTCGCCACATTCCAACACCTGTTCAGATCTACAGGGAAAGTTTAGCATAGCCAATAAACCTAACAGCACATTTTTTTTGGATTATGGGAGGAAACTGGAGCACCCAGAGGAAACCCATGCATTCACAGGGAGAATGTGCGAACTCCACACACACGGTGATCCAAACCAGGAGAACTCAGATCCATTTCATGACTCCATATTTACTAATCTAGTTAATACTGATTTTACTTCATGCCTGATTCTAGTTAAGGCACTGATGTACTGCTGTTAGTTATCAACTGCACATATGCTGCGATTAATTAATGACAGAGCATATGCTAATTTTAGATAATGACATCCATACAGGAGGAGTGTGTCAGGTCTCTGCAAGAGCAACATACCTAGCCTCACTATCCTCAGCTTTATCAACAGGGGTGTAGAGTACAAATGCAAAGAAGTTACAATAAACCTGGATAACACACTGATTTGATCTCAGCTGAAGGATTATGTCTAGTTCTGGGCATCACAGTTTGAGAGGGATTTGAAGATGTTAGAGAGGTTTCAGAAAAGTTCGTGAGAATGGTTCTGGGGATGAGGAAGTTCAGTTACGTTTAAAGATTAGATAAGTTTTCCTTGGAGAAGTGAAGGTTGAAAGGAGCTTTGATGGAAAATTCAAAATCGTGGTCTGGATAGTGTTGGAAGGATCTACATCCAGAAGGCACAGATTTCAAGTAATTGGCAAAGGAAGCAATGGAGACATGAGGAAAACATTCTTCACAGCAAGTGGTTTGGATTGGGGATGCACTGTCTGAGTGTGGTGGTGGTGGGAGATTCAGTTGAGACTTTCAAAAAATAATTGGGTCATTATTTAGAAAAAAATGCAAAGATACAGGAAAGAAGTATGACAGATCAAACAGCCATCTTGTGCGTAGTAACCACTTTATATATTTATATTAATGATTTGGAGGAAGGAACAGAGTGCGCTGTATTCAATTTGGGGATGATACAAAGATGGGAGGCAGATTGTAAAGAGATACAAATAGTTCGGAGAGATATTGATCTGTTAAGTGAGTGGGCAGAAAATTGACAAATGGAATTCAGTGTGACAAAATATGATATTGTAGAAAGAATGAGAAGGCAGATTATCATGTAAATGGAGAGAGACTGCAGAAAGCTGCTGCACAAAGTGAATTGGGGATCCTTGTTCATGAAACCCATAAAACTAACATACAAGTGCAGAGCTAATCGGGAAGGCAAGTAGAATGCTGGCTTTTATTTCGAGGTGGCTAGAGTACAAAAGTAGAGGTATTGCTGCAACTGTACAAGGTCTATGAGGTCACATTTAGAATCGTGCACAGTTTTGATCCCCTTATTTAAGGAAAGATATAGTTGGAGCAGTACAGAGAAGGTTTACTGGAATTTTTCCAAGTAGGGAGGGACTGCCTTATGAAGAAAGTTTAAACAATCTGTACTAGTTGGAGTTCAAAAGAATGAGAAGTAATATGATTAAAACACATGAGGTTGTAAGGGAGTTAGAGTAAATGTTGGGAGGATGTTTCCACTCAAGGGAGTGTCTTGGACTAGAGGAAATAGTTGTAAAATAAAGGATGCATGTTGAAGACAGATTTGAGGAAGAATTTCTTCTCTTAAAGAATGGTGCATCTTTGGAATTATTTGCCCTAGGAAGCTGTGGAGGGTAGTCAAACCTTTTGCAAGGCTGAAATAAATAGATTTTTATTCAGAAGGGGATTCTTTTTCCAACCAGTAAGGGAATTATAAGATACAGAGAGAAGATAGGAAAATGGACTTAGTGATGATTAGCCATGATCTTATTAAATGACAGAACAGGCTTGAAGGGCTGAATGGCTCACTCCTGTTCCTATTTCTTATGGTCTTATTGGAACAGACTTTCGGAATCCATCCCATCAAGTCCCCTTCAGAATCTTATATTTCAGTAAAATCACCTCTTATGTTTCTAAATTGCAGAGAAAAGTCAAACCTGCACAACCTCTTTCTCCCTTCATCCCACAAATTCACCTAGTGGAAATTCTTCTGAACTGCTTTCTGTCTCTGAGTGATAATTCAATTGTTTGAGTTAGCTTGTGTCTTCCATTTCTTTCTCTTCCTTCCTTCAGTTTAGCTGTCACAAACCTTTCTCAATGTGGGCAGTTGAGAGTCAATCAGATTGCTGTGGAGTGACATGTAGACCAGAACAAGTGAGGGCAGCAAATTTCCTTCCCTAAAGTGGTAAATGCAGGGTCACTTTTAACATTTAAGAAAAGCTTGGATGGGTTCATGGATGAGATGAGTGTGGAGAGATATGGTCTAAGTGTAGGTCAGTGGGACTAGGCAAAAAAAAAGGCCAAAAGGCCTGTTTCTGAGCTGAAAATTTTCTATGGTTTTATGGTTCTGTGATTCTAAAGGGACATTAGTGACCAGATAAATTTTCCAATAATCGACAATGGTTTCATTAGTAGATTCTTAATTCTGAATATTTTTTACTGAATTCAAATTCCACCATCTGTTGTGTTGGTATTTGAACCCGGGTCCCCAGACATTAGCTGAGTTTCTGGATTAATGGATAATACCAGTGGGCCGTCATCTTCCCTTCAATCCTGGAGGCCATGAGATTGCAAATTGTGGTCGAGTATAGTTCACTGCTTTTTTAAAGTTTGTTTATTAGTGTCACAAGCAGGCCAACAATGAAATTATTGTGAAAATCTCCTAAATGCCACACTCGGATGCCTGTTCGGGTTACACTGAGGGAGAAGTTAGCGTGGCCAATTCACTCTAACCAGCACGTCTTTCAGACTGTGGGAGGAAACTGGAGCACCCAGAGGAAACACACGCAGAGACAGGGAGGACATACAAATGCCACATACACATTGACCCAAGACCAGAGATTAAACCCGGATCCCTGGCGCTGTGAGACAACAGTTCTAACTACTATGCCATCTACAAGAGTTAAACCTTGGTGTGTGACAATGCCAGAATGGGGTATTTTATTTATTCATCTGTGGAACATGGCCAGCATTCATTGCCCATCCCTAGTTGTCTTTGGAAGGTTTTGAATCTTTGGAATTTTCTAACCCAGAAGGTTGTAGATGCTCCACTTTTAGTAGGAGGGAATTAAGGGAGATAATGTGGAAGGGAAATGTTGAGGGAGTTCAACCATTGTAGTTGAGTGCTGAAGGGCGTTCTCCAGTTCTGATTTCTTCCCCACATTGGTTTCTATATGTCAGTGTTTGTTAGAATGACGTATGTGTATATTTTTAATGACGTAAAACATCGAGTTATATTGTTCAAAAAACAGGAAATGCTGAAAAACTTCAGCTTCTGTAGAGAAAGAAACAAAGTTAACATTGAGGATTAATGATCCTTCATCAACAATATCCTGTAAAAATCTACTGCAATGTTCTCTGATTATCGATATCAGAAATGTGAATTATTTTATTGATGACAGTTAGTATGGTGATAACTTGGCCAGTTTCATTGGCTCAGGTGACAGAGAATTTTTAATCAACTCCATTTTTAACACATTGGACCACAGACTAGTTCAGAATTATTGCCCACTCCCTTTGATCCAGAGTATATTATAACAGCGAGAACATGCTTTGTAAGCTCACTGTTTGAATTTATCACATTCCACCAGGTGATTCTCTCCTTTGAAAGTGGGCTCAGCACAAAGAAGATTACAGCACCGGAACAGGCCCTTTGGCCCTTGAAGCGTGCCCTGACCATGGTGCCTTACTGGAGTAAAACCTCCTATCCTTCTGGGAATTATTTCTCTTTATTCCCAACCTGTTCATGTATTTATCAAGCCACCCCTTAAAATACAGTATCGTATCTGCTTCCACTACCTTCCCTGAAGTGAGTTCTAGGCACGCATCACCCTCTGAGTAAAAAAAAATTGTCTCGTACATCTCCTTTAAACCTATACTCCCAAGTAATTGACTCTTCCATCCTGGAGAAAATGCTTCTGACAATCCACTCTGTCTTCCCTCCCCTCGTAATCTTGTAGACCTCTATCAGGTCACCCCTTGACCTTCATCGTTCCAGTGAGAACAAACCAAGTTTCTTCAACCTCTCCTCATAGCTAATGCCCTTCATACCAGACAACATCCTGGTAAATCTTTTCTGTAACCTCTCTAAAGCCTCCACATCTTTCTGGTAGTGTGGGGACCAGAATTGAACACTATATTTCTAGTGAAGCCTGAGGTTCGATAAAGCTGCAACTTAACTTGCCAATTTTTAAACTCAGTGCCCAAGCTGATGAAGACAAGCATGCCATATGCTTTTTTGACTACCTTCTCCATCTGTGTTGCCACTCTCAATAACTGAAATTCCTCTGCCTATCAACGCTGTTAAGGGTTCTGCCATTTTCTGTATATTTCCTCTCTGTATTAGACCTTCCAAAATGCATTACTCATATATGTTCAGATTAAATTCCATTTGCCATCTCAATGTGCAAGCCTCCAACCGATCTATATCCTGCTGTATCCTGTGAAGGCCCTCATTGTTATCCACAAATCCATCAACTGTTATGTTGTCTGCAAACTTACTAATCAAACCAGTTTCATTTTCCTTCAAATGCTTCTCATTAAAACATTGTGTTCTTGTATTTATAATTGTCACCAATTCAGCTTTGGAAAATCTGAGCACTTCGTTTTCATTTGTTTTTTGTTCATTAGTTTGACAGCAGTGATCAAAGGAAAGGGAGTATTTTCATCTCACTGTTGATGTTAGCTACACCAACAATGTAGCTGCAGAGTTGAGTTCTTTTCAATCAGACATATTATGCCTCAATTCAGCAGAGGATACCCACTGTCCTAATGCTGCACTATTTTCCACACCAGGCATCCTGCAGTCTCTCTGACTGAGACTGATAATTAACTTGCCAATTAGTACAAATTTGGGCAGTTTAATGTTATGGATTTATGCTTGCAAGTAACTGGCTTGGGCTGTCAAAACCCATTTTATGCAGGACTCTTGCTGTTAGCAACAAGAGAGAAGACTTTAATTTTATCACTCGAAATTTGAACTTCTATCCAAGAACTGGAAGGGCAGTTGGGTAACATACCACAGCATCCAATTCCCCTGTCATCGTGCCTTGACTATTGCAAAATATTATCCCATACCTTAAATAGTTTACAAGCTTTCTGTCTGCATTGTTTAACTTGACCATGGTTCATTGGTTTTTTTGTATTTTCCCACTTAATCCAGCCCACAGGTCATTGCTTCTGTAAATTATGTAGCTCCATCTTCCTCTGGAAGTAAACAATTATCTACTCTTTTGCTTCCATTGTAACTGCTCATGAACATGTTTACAGTGAGAGGCAAACAGTTCTCAAAAATATTTGCAATGTCATGCAATAACATTGACTCATGGTGTATTAAAAATAACGCAGCAGCCGGATGTGCCAGATCACCTTCTCCACTTCATAATAGTCAAACGATTGATTGGGGTTCAATTTTCACAATGAGTTCAGTATACCTGAGGGATATTCAATTTTGGCATTAATTCTGCCTATGATGCAGTTCACTTTCTTCACTCTCAACAAGATTTAAACAAAACCAATAACTGATTAATTTGATTTTTGTTCTTTGCAGTTTGAAATGTCATTGTTAAGGCCCAGTGTTTCTTTCCCCAGAGACAGGGATAAAAAAGCAGGATTTAAAGTATGGCTGTCATTACTGTTCCCTGTGTGACATTGGCTCTTCTCACAGCAGCCATCCTTGCAACTGCCAAGATAATGCACACTTTTTTCATCTTACTATCTTAGTTCACAGTTCAATACTTCAGTTTGAGTCCCAGTGTCCTGATTATTTCCTATGGATTTGCTAATACTGTGCTGAATTATGGGTAGGTTTTTTTGTCATTGATAGCTGGGAACCAGACAGAATGTGTCTAAAAGCACTTACTTGAGAGAGTGCAAACTATGATTTCAGTAGTTAGGATTTGAATGAAGCCTCCTATCATCTGTACCATATGTGTATTTCTGATTGGAGGGCTGTGACAAGTGACGTTCCTCAGGGACCAACGCTGGGACCTTTGGCTGTTTGTAATATATATAAATGATTTGGAGAAAAATATAACTGGTTTGATTAGTAAGCTTAGGGATAACATAAAGATTGGTGGAATTGCAGATAGCGATGAGGACTGTCAAAGGATACAGCAGGATATAGATTGATTGGAGACTTGGGCGGAGAGATGGCAGATGGAATTTAATCCAGACAAATGTATGTCTACAGGTACACAGGTCACTGAAAGTGGCAATGCAGGTGGAGAAGGTAGTCAAGAAGGCATACAGCATGCTTGTCTTCATCTCAGAGCATTGAGTTTAAAAATTGGCAAATCATGTTGCAGCTTTATAGAACCTTTGTTAGGCTGCACTTGGAATATAGTGTTCAATTCTGGTCACCACGCCATAAGGATGTGGAGGCTTTGGGGAAGGTACACAAAAGATTTACCAGGATGTTGCCTGGTATGGAAGACATTAGCTATAAGGAGAGGTTGGAGAAGCTTAGTTTGTTCTCACTGGAACAAAGGAGGTTGAGGGGGCAACTTGATAGAAGTACACAAGATTATGGACAGAGTGGATAAACAGAAGCTTTTTCCCAGGGCGGAAGAGTCAATTACTACGGGCATAGGCTTAAGTTGCAAGGAGCAAGATTTAAAGATTTACAAGGCAAATTTTTTTGCACGAAGTGTGGTAAGTTCCTGGAACTCATTGGCGGAGGGAGGTAGTGGAAGCAGATGTGATAGTGACTTTGAAGAAGCATCTTGACAAATACATGAATTGGATGGGAATAAAGGGATATGGTCCCTGGAAGGATAAGGGCTTTTAGTTCAGTTGGGCAACCTTGCATGACTGAACGACCTGTTCCTGTGCTGTTCTTTGTTCTTGTTATTTGTTCTATCTGTCATCATAAGGCTTCAGTTTTAAATCTCAGTTTGTTTTTGCAATGGCGTTCCCACTTCTTCCTTTGTGTTCCCTTAAAATATCATTTGGTTTCAAATCAGAATTGAGATATATATGTTCGATAATACATATTTGTGCTGCAAATGTGATTTGTTTGTTGTAAAGTGATTCTCTTTTGTGAAGTAGTGAAATGACCTGAGTGCTTCTCCAATGTTCTGAACTATCTTCATATGAGCAAATGGGGCGGTTAGAGAGTATTTTGTTAGCTATGACAGCCCACGTGATGATTGGCACCCACATGTGGTTGGCATGAATAGCCATTGGGGATGCTCATGTGGTTGGAGTTGAGCTCTGTCCCACTAATGGCTACGATACAGAGGCAGGTATCTACCAAGAAATCAGAGTTCACTCCTCCCATTATTTCCTTCATCCATTCTGGAGCACTGTGTTTTTGAAATTGATCTCTTTTACAATATACTGGCATTCATTTCTCTCCTTAGGATCCACCTTACCTAACACTTAACACTTGACATTTTGCCGTCGATCTGAAGCTCTTTGTGTTGTTTTGTTGAAAGTATTTACAATTCTATTGGGAGGGGGAGAAATATGGGATGATAATTAAAAGAATAGTGTGAGAATCATGGGATCTCATTCCTACTATGGTAACATATGAAGGATGTATTTGTACAACTTAAGTTCTATTCTTAGTAAGGAGGAAAGGTGGAATATTGACAGAATCATTCCATTCAGAGATTTAAACCAATCAAAAAGGTGTATGGTAACATAGAACATAGAACAATACAGCACAAACAGGCCCTTCGGCCTACGAGTTGCGCCGATCACATCTACCAATCCACAGACCTATCTATAACCCGCTATCCTATTCTTTTCCAAATACTCATCCAGAAGTCTCTTAAAAGACCCCAGTGAGTTTGCCTCAACAACCTCCGACGGCAGTCGGTTCCATTCACTCACCACCCTCTGAGTGAAAAACCTACCCCTGACATCACCTTTGTATTTGCTTCCCTGTACCTTAAACCTGTGTCCTCTCGTGTTGACCATTTCCGCTCGGGGAAATAGTCTCTGAGAGTCCACCCTATCTATTCCTCTCAACATTTTATAAACCTCTATGAGGTCGCCTCTCAACCTACGTCTCTCCGGTGAGAAGAGTCCCAGCTCCCTCAACCTATCTTCATAAGGCCTGCCTCCCAATCCAGGCAGCATCCTTGTAAATCTCCTCTGAACTCTCTCAATAGCCTCTACATCCTTCCTATAATGAGGCGACCAGAACTGCGCACAATACTCCAACTGGGGTCTGACAAGAGTCTTATAGAGCTGCATCATTACCTCCTGACTCCTAAACTCTATTTCTCGATTAATGAAGGCCAGTACACCGTACGCCTTCTTGACCACTTCCTCCACCTGCGAGGCCGATTTAAGAGTCCTATGGACCCGGACCCCGAGATCCTTCTGCTCTACAACACAGCTAAGACTCCTACCCCTTATATTGTACTCCTTCATCCCATTATTCCTGCCAAAATGGACCACTACACATTTATCTGCGTTGAAGTCCATCTGCCACTTCTCCGCCCAGTCTTGCATCCTGTCTATGTCCCGCTGCAACTTTTGGCATCCCTCCAGACCATCCACAACACCACCGATCTTTGTATCGTCGGTGAACTTGCTAACCCATCCCTCCACTTCCTCATCCAGGTCATTTATGAAAATGACAAACAGCAGGGGTCCCAGAACAGATCCCTGGGGCACTCCACTGGTTACCGACCTCCATGCAGAACAAGACCCATCCACAACCATTCTCTGCCTTCTGCCGGCAAGCCAGTTCTGGATCCACGAGGCCAAAGCCCCTTGGATCCTATGCCCTCTTACCTTCTCCAGAAGCCTTGCATGTGGGACCTTGTCAAACGCCTTACTAAAGTCCATGTACACTACGTCCACCGCCCTTCCTTCATCAATGTGTTCAGTCACATTTTCGAAGAACTCAAGTAGGCTCGTAAGGCATGACCAAACCATGGTCAAAACCATGACAAAACCATGCTGACTATTTCTAATCAGTCCAAACTTCTCCAAATGTTCATATATCTTATCCCTCAGAAGCCTCTCCATCAGCTTACCAACCACTGAAGTCAAACTCACCGGTCGGTAATTTCCTAGACTATCCCTGTTCCCTTTCTTAAAGATAGGAACCACATCCGCAATCCTCCGGAACCTCTCCCGTTTCCATGGACGACGCAAAGATCATCGCCAGGGGCTCTGCAACCACTTCCCTCACCTCCCACAATAACCTGGGGTACATCCCATCCGGTCCCGGCGACTTGTCTATCTTGATAGAATTTAACAGGTCTAACACATCCTCTTTCCTAACATCCACATACTCAATCTTTTCCGTATGCCGCAAACCTGCAGTGCAATCTCCCAGTTCACTTTCCACCGTGAATACCGAGGCAAAGTACTCGTTAAGCACCTCTGCCATTTCTTCCAGATTCACACAGACTTTTCCCCCTTCACCTTTTATAGGCCCTATCCCTTCTCTTCTCATCCTTTTACTTTTCACATATTTGTAGAAGGCCTTGGGATTCTCCTTAATCTTACCTGCCAAGGCCTTCTCATGACCCCTTCTGGCTCTCCTAATTTCCTTTTTAAGTTCCCTTCTATACACCTTATACTCCTCTAGATCCCTAACATCCCCTAGCTCTCTGAACCTTTTATATACCATTTTTTTTCTTCCCAACTAGGTTCACCACTACCTTCGTGCACCACGGTTTCCGCATCCTACCTGAACCTCCTTGACTCCTCGGAACGTTGTCTTGCAGTGCCCCAGACAAACATTCCTTGAAAAACCACCACTTCCCTTCTGTACTCTTCCCCAAGAACACCTCCTTCCAGTTTATGCGTCCAATTACCTGCCTAATGTTTTCATATTTCCCCTTACTCCAGACATACACCTTCCTAGCCTGTAGAGTCAATTGAATATGCTGTGTGGAGATGTAATGAAAGCACTTCTTGCTCCATGCTGTCTCATGTCTCATTTTTAGTTTGTTGATCATCCAACTATTCCGAGTGCTTAAGAACATAAGAAATAGGAGCAGGAGTAGGCCATCTAGCCCTTTGACCCTGCCCCGCCATTCAACAAGATCATGGCTGATCTGAAGTGGATCAGTTCCACTTTCCCACTTTCTCCCCATAATCCTTAATTTCCTTGTCTATCAGAAACCTATCTACCCATGACTTAAATATATTCAACGAGGTAGCCTCCACCACTTCAATGGGTAGAGAATTCCAGAGACTCACCACTTTTTGAGTGAAGAAGTTCCTCCTCAACTCTGATCTAAACTACATCCCCTCCTCTTATTTTGAGGCTGTGCCCTTTAGTTCTACTATCCTTTCTAAGCAGGAAGAATCTCTCTACCTTTACCCTATTTAGCCCCTTCATTATCTTATATTCTCTATAAGATCCCCCTCAGCCTTTTAAACTTCAATCTCTCCTCATAGGCTAGCCCCCTCATCTCTGGTATCAGCCTGGTGAACATTCTCTGCACTCCCTCCATGGAGTGCTGAATATGGAAAAGCTAGATACTTAGCTGGAATACTCATCAGTTCAGCTTGGACCCATGGAAGATCGAGTAACTGTTTTTAAACCCCAATAATTGCGTAATTCTTGTTCTCGACTCAGATTTATAATGACTTTCAGTTAGCAATCATAGGAATTATCACAATTCCTGGGTGCCTTCCCCATCCTTTTTAAATAGGCATTCTCTAGTTGTGTACATGCTGGGGATGTGGATAGAACTTCTTAGGCTCATTTGTTGCGCACGCAAATTCTGTTACGCCCAAGAAAGGGCATGAATAATCCATAGATCTATAAACATGGACAGGGATCGCGGGTAGAAATGGGAACATCGAGGTGGCGGCGTGGGCTCGTTGGGTTGAAGGGCCTGTTTCCTGTTCTTTGTTCTTTTTACATTTTTACAAGCAACCTTTTTACATTGAGGGTGCTACGTGTGTGGAATGAGCTGCTGAATGAAATGGTTGAGGCAGGGACAACATTTGAAAGGCATTTGGACAGATACATGGATAAGAAAGGTTTAGAGGGATATAGACTCAAGGCAGACAAATGAGGGTAGATGGGCATTTGAGCGGCATGGGGTAGTTTGGGCCAAAGGATCTGTCTCTGTGCCTTAGATTCAATGACCCTGTGATTCTCCAAAATCTCATTATCAAGGTTTGAACAAGCAATAAACCCATTTTTTGGAAACAGCTTTTTTCCAAATTCCGCGAGCATTTTATGGTCTCACAAAACTTGGCAGTAGTCGCAAAAGAAAGAAAAGTTCCAAATTTATCTCCTGATTTTCAGCACACTATAACCTTCATTCTCACTTTAGAACTGCTAAACCATTCTTTGTTCTTTGTTCTTTGAATCTGATTTCCAAGAATTTGAATTCATTTAAATATCATTATACAGCTCAATGTCATTGCTTCCAGGACAGTCAGATGCTCTATTTCCCGCCCACAGGTACCCTGGCACTGCCAACGTGGCATTTCCATCTGGTATTGCCAGGGGTGGGCTCTTTCTTTTGTCTCATTAGGGAGGATTTCCCATGGGTGGGGGGGGGGGGGCAGGGCTGATGGATTTTGGGAAAGTTGTGTCTGTATTTGGAGTAGGGAAGATAGAGAATGTGAAGGGACAGGGGAGTGCCCAGATGGCTGTGTCATCCGGGCAACACTTTGGAATTGCACAGAGTGGTGTTTGATCAGGTGAGAAAAAATTGCTGTGAAAGCAGCAAGTTTCACAAAGCTTTCGTCGCCTGCTCCAGCACTCTGTGCAATTTTGGGAAAATGCCACCTGTTTTCAAGTTCAGCAAGTTACCTGTTGAGATGTAACCATTTTAACGTATGTAATCCAATGGTTTAGCAGTTCTGAAGTGAGAATGAAGGTTATAGTGTGCTGAAAATCAGGAGATAAATTTGGAACTTTTCTTTCTTTTGCGACTACTGCCAAGTTTTGTGAGACCATAAAATGCTCGTGGAATTTGGAAAAAAGCTGTTTCCAAAAAATGGGTTTATTGCTTGTTCAAACCTTGATAATGAGATTTTGGAGAATCACAGGGTCATTGAATCTAAGGCACAGAGACAGATCCTTTGGCCCAAACTACCCCATGCCGCTCAAATGCCCATCTACCCTCATTTGTCTGCCTTGAGTCTATATCCCTCTAAACCTTTCTTATCCATGTATCTGTCCAAATGCCTTTCAAATGTTGTCCCTGCCTCAACCATTTCATTCAGCAGCTCATTCCACACACGTAGCACCCTCAATGTAAAAAGGTTGCTTTTCAGGAAAAATGTCCTAGCCTGTCCAATCTGTCCCTATAACTTAGTCCCTTGAGTCCTGGCAACATGCAAGTAAATCTGTTCTGCACCCTCTCCAATTTAATAACATCTTTCCTATAGCAAGGTGACCAAAACTGAATACCATGTGCGGCCTCATCGATGTCCTATACAACCGAAACATAACTTGCCAACTTTTTTACTCAGTGCCCTGACTGATGAAGGCCAGTATGCCAAAAGCCTTCTTCACTGCACTATCTACCTATGAATCCACCTTTTGAGACCGTGTACCTGAACTCCAAAGTCCCTCTGTTCCATGATACTCCCTAAGGTCCTACCATTGACTGTGAAAGTCCTATCTTAATTTGATTTTCCAAAATATAGCACTCATACTTAGCTGTGTTAAGTGCCATTTGCCTTTTGTTGGCCTATTTCCTCAGCTGGTCAAGATCCTGCTGCAATATTTGACAACCTATCTCATTATCTACAATACCATCAATTTCAATGTCATCTGCATACTTTCTGACCATGCCTTGTACATTCTTATCCGGTTGTTTGTAAAGATAACAAACAGCAGTGGGCCCAGCACTGACTCCGGATGCACATAGCTAGTCACAGACCTCCAGTTTGACAAGCATTCTCCCACCATTATCCTCTGCTTCTACCATTAAGCCAATTGTACATCCAATTTTCTAGCTCTCCCTGGATTCCATCTAATTTAATCTTCCAAAGTAGCCTACCATGTGGAACTTTAACAAAGGCCTGACTAAAGTAAGAAAGAGAAAGAAAGCTTCTTTCAAACAGCATGTCTGATAATATTCTGCGAATGTTTTTTCAAGGATGCTGTTTGGGAGGACTGATATAGAAAGGCAGGATAGCATATAAATGGCACAATTTTACAAATATGCTTCAGCAGTGACCCTGGTGTCTGGAAGCAGAAATTCATATCGACTAAGATGGCAGGACATGCCAAAAGGGTGGTTAAAACAAAACACGTGCATTCCACAGGTTTATAAATAGAGAATATAATAGAAAAGCAAAAAGACCATGCTTGAATTTTCTAAATGATTGGTTAGGCCTCAGCTGAAGCATTCTAAACAAATCTCGGCCTCAGTAAAGACATAAAGAGTAGGAAGGTGATTTTCTAGAATATTATCACGGATGAGAGACTTTTTACATTGTGTTTTTTTGTCCACATGTTATTTCTGGTTCTTTTTCCTACAGTGTGCTAGGCCAACGACTTTTCCATCATTTCAAAACAATTTCTTCTTTCTTTCTCCTTCTAAATCTTAGAACATCATTGTGAATTCTTCTGTTTACTGCCTACGTCCTAATAAAGACAACTCCAAGTTCTCCAACTTTTCCAAGTTACTGAGACCTTTCATTGCCAGTTCCATTCCAATAAGTCCCCTTTTCACTCTGTCAGAGTTTGATGTGCTTCCAAAGCTGTGACAATCTCAGCTGAAATGTTTGAAATCATAAATTGTATATTCATGACCAGGTTGCTTGTGTATGTTAGAGAGTTAGTATCTGAATGCTGACCCTGTGCAGCATAGTTGTTTTACCAATGTGACAATCATTTGCCACTGCTTTCTTCACTTTCTGTTCCCTAAATAATTTTATATCCACATGGCCCTTTTGATCCCATGGGCTTCGATTTGTGTTAACGAGTTGATTTTGTATGAAAAGCTTTTTGGAGTGCTTATCGATCCTTTCATCATGTTTTTTGTTTGATGTTTTAAGTTTAATTTGTGATTTGGTTTTGTTTGAGGCAATTCCCCTTTTACTTTATCCCTCAGTTTGTTTAATTTAGTTTAATTGATTAACTCAAGAGTTGAATATCTTTATGGACAACATCATTCTATCCTGTCCTCATACAACTACTTCATCAAAAGACTTGAGCAGTTTTGTCAAATATGATTTGAGATTTGCAACTTGTGCTGACTTTCAACTATTATTGTATATTTCCACCAAAAATCAGTCACCTCAAAAGCTTTGGTTATTAAAATACTTCACATTTGCAAATAAAACTGAAAGTAAACAAATATTAATATAAATTCCATTTTCTTTCTTCTAACCATGCACTTTGGTATTTCCCAATCCAATAGGAAACTGAACTTCGACATTAATTTCTTTGTTCCCTTCATCTCATATTGTTTCCTGTTCTCCAGATGTGTGTTCATATCATTAAACACAAAACAATTTTTATGCAGTTTCGATGATCAGGTTTCTCCACGAAATCCAGAGTAAAATAGTCGTAATTCAAAAGAAATGACCATGTTACCATTAAAAAATTACTCTGGAGTAATGTCTAATGCATAACAATGTACTGAACTTGCACTAAAGTTAATTTTGATTGTTAATGATTTGCTTAACATCAGATACTGAAGAAAAATATGTAACTTTACTCAGAGTTAACTTCATTCACTCATTTTAATGTTATAGAATGAAAACAGTTGGCAGAGTTTAATGTGACTAGAGGAAGAGTTATTTAAGAAGGCAACTTTTAGTGATTTTATGCAGTACTCATAGCTGGATTACTTCGATGAGGATAAGCAACAAAGACAAATCATTGCTTAAGAGATCAAAGACAAGTTTTTAAAACTATCAATTGCTACAACAAGCACTTCTGATCCATCTGGACTTGGAACATGGTAATGAATAGCAAACAAAGTTAGGAATCTGTCTTTTTAATCTGTTCTTCTAAACAGATATAAAGCTGCAAAGCAATATTTCAAAGGGAAATCGGATAGGTACTTGACCACCATAAACTTAGATGGCTATGAGGAAGAAGTGGGATAATAGGACTGATGAGATTGCTGTGCAGCAAACTAACACAGATTCAGTGAGCTGAATTACCTCCTTATGTGCCAGAATAACACGACTTCAACGTGCTTCCAGACACCGACACTCTGCTTTGCCAATCTGTGATTCACGACCATCGAACCATATAGTGTAGAAACAGACCTTTCAATCCAAAGTGTCTTGAAGAGCTATTAGATTAGCTTAATCCCCCTGCATTTCCTTCATTGTCCTGTTAAATTTCTGCCAATTCTTCATTGCGTATTGGCACACATCAAGGCACTACTTTGAGAAACAGAGCCAAGTTTTGTGGCTTTTCCCAAGTGCATCGCATCATTAACTGCAGCAAATTGACATTGTGCACTTTCAGTAATGTTCGTCTTTTATTAAAATAAACATTTGTTGTGCCCTTAGTATCCAGTTACAGTGTGATACTGATTTATAGAAGTGGCTGTTTATTTCCTTGGAAGTATTCATGTTGCAAACTATTCACGGAAGAAAAAAATCTGTGCTTGGTTTCGGGGCGATTTTTTATTGCTCCAGAACTGACCGTTGACAGTTTGGCAAAATCTTTAGGTTCCACAAAATAGATCTTCCAAATATGTGAAACAGATATTAGCCTCTTAGAAGATTTCATAAAATTATCAAGTCTTTGCAGTGCAGAAAGAGGCCACTCGGCCCATTGAGCCTGCACCATCAACAATCCCTTCCAGCTTTTTGCCCGTAATCCCACATATTTCCCCTGCTAGTACCCCTTACACTATGGGGCAATTCATCCTGACCAATCAATCTAATCTAATCTTTGGACTGTGGGAGCAAATGGGAACATCAGGAGGAAACCCTCAAAGACACAGGAAGAATGTGCAAACTCTACACATACAGTCACCGAGGTCTGAATTGAACCTCGGTCCATGGCACTGTAAGACAGCAGTGCTAACCGCTGTGCCACTTTGCTGTCTTGATTTCTGATCTCTGTATACAGTGAGTGGAAGTGACTTGGCATTAGCTGCCAGTGTAACATTCCCAGCAGAGGAACATAGAACATTACAACGCAGTACAGGCCCTTCGTCCCCTGGTGTTGCGCTGACCTATGAAAATTAATCTAAAGCCCATCTAACCTACACTATTCCAAATTCACCATATGTTTATCCAATGACCATTTAAATGCCTTAATGTTGGCGAGTCCACAACTGTTGCAGGTAGGGATTCCACACCCTTACTACTCTCTGAATAAAGAACCTACCTCTGATATCTGTCCTATATCTATCACCTCTCAATTTAAAGCTATGTTCCCTCATGATAGCCATCATCATCTGAGGAAAAAGGCTCTCACTGTCCACCCTATCTAATCCTCTGATCATCTTGTATGCCTCTATTAAGTCACCTCTTAACCTTTTGTTTAATGAAAACATCCTCAAGTCCCTCAGCCTTTCCTCATAAGACCTTCCCACCATACCAGGCAACATCCTGGTAAATCTCCTCTGCACCCTTTCCAATGCTTCACATCCTTCCTATAATGCAGCAACCAGAATTGTATGCAATACTCCATTTAGCCACACCAGAGTTTTGTACAGCTGCAACATGACCTCATGGCTCCGAAACTCAATACAGAATATTGGGTATTCCTGCTAGTCCTTCCAAAGTGAATCACCTCACACTTTTCCACATTTAACTCCATTTGCCACCTCTCAGCCCAGCTCTGTAACTTATCTATGCCCTTCTGTAACCTGCAATATCCTTCCACACTGTCCACCACTTTACCAACTTCAATGTTATCCGCAAATTTACCAACCCATCATTCGAAGCCCTCATCCAGGTCATCTATAAAAATGACAAACAGCAGTGGCCCCAAAACAGATCTTTGCGGTACACCCACTAATAATTGAACTCCAGAATGAACATCTTCCATCAACCACCACCTTCTGTCTTCTTACAGCTAGCCAATTTCTGATCCAAACTGCTAAATTACCCTCAATCCCATGCCTCTATATTTTCTGCAGTACCCTATCTTGGCAAACCTTATCAAACGCTTCACTGAAATCCATATACACCACATCAACTGCTTTACCCTCACCCACCTCTTTGGTCACCTTCTGAAAGAACATAGAACATAGAACATTACAGCACAGAACAGGCCCTTCAGCCTTCGATGTTGCGCCGACCAATATAAAAAGCAATGCCCCTCCAAACTAAACCATTCCCTTCTTTTCCATATACTTATCAACTAACCTCTTAAACGCCACCAAACTTGGCGCATCTACAACTGCTGCAGGCAGGGCATTCCACTCCCGAACCACCCTTTGGGTAAAGAACCTACCTCTGATATCCGTCCTATAACTATCACCCCTTAATTTAAAGCTGTGTCCCCTCGTGCTAGCTTTCTCCATCCTAGGAAAAAGGCTATCACTGTCCACCCTATCTAAACCTCTAATCATCTTATATGTTTCGATTAGGTCCCCTCTTAGCCGCCTCCTTTCTAACGAAAACAACCTCAAATCCCTCAGCCTCTCTTCATAAGACCTGCCCTCCATACCAGGCAACATACTGGTAAACCTCCTCTGTACCCTCTCCAATGCCTCCACATCTTTCTTATAATGTGGGGACCAGAACTCAATAAGGTTTGTAAGGCACAACCTACCCTTCACTATTCATTGAATAATTCCTTGTCAAATTACTACCAAAGTGTATCACCTCACATGTTTCAGGATTAAGTTCCATCTGCCACTCAACTGCCCATGTGACAATTCCATACATATCTTCATGCAGCCCAAGACACTCAGCCTCATTCTTAACCACCCATCTAATTTTTGTGTCATTTGCAAACTTGCGAATTCTTCCCCTCACAAAATCATCAATGTTGTTCATATAGCCAGAAATAACTAAAGGCACTGGATTCTGCAAAGACTATGGGCTATGCTAATATTCCAGCAATAGTATTAAAGTCTTGTGCTCCACATCCCTCACCAAGCTGTTCCAGTACAGCTATCCAGCATTTCGGAAAACTGTCCGCATATTCTTGCACACAAAATTCAACCCAGTCACTTATTGTAGAGTCATAGAGGTTTACAGCATGGAAACTGGTGTTTCTGCCCATCTTGTTCCATGCTGCCCTTTTTTTTTAACCTTTAAGCTAATCCCAATTACCTGCCCCAGCCTATATCCCTCCATACCCATCTTATCCATGTAACTATTTAAATGCTTTATAAAAGAGTAAACTGTACTCAGCTCTACTATTACCTCTGGCAACTTAGGCCAGATACTCACCACTGTCTGTGTGAAAAAATGCCCCTCTGGACACTTTTGTATCTCTCCCCTCTCACCTTGAACCTATGCCCTCTCATTTTAGACTCTCCTACCTTTGGGAAAAGATATTGACTTTCGACCTTATCTATGCCCCTCACTATTTTATAGATCTCTATAAGGTCACCCCTAGCCTCCAACACTTCAGAGAAAAAAGTCACAATTTATCCAGCCTCTCCTTATAACTCAATCCATTGGGTCCCAGTAGCATCTTAGTAAATCTTTTCTGTACTCTTTCTAGTTTAATAATATTCTTTCTATAATAGGGTGACCAGAACTGCACACAATATTCCAAACCTTACCAATGTCTTGTACAATTTCAACAAAACATCCGAACTCATGTATTCAGTGTTCTGGCTGCTGAAACCAAGCGTGCTGGATGCCTTCTTTACCATTGTGTCCACCTGTGACTCCAGTTTCAAGGAGCTATGAACATTTATCCCTAGATCTCTTTGCTCTATAACTCTCCCCAATGCCCTATACCATTAACTGAGATCATATCATAGAACCCCTACAGTGCAGAAGGAGGCCATTCAACCCATTGCTTCTTTACCAGCTCTCTGAAAGAGAATCTAAACCAGGCTCTTTCCTCTGCCTTATGCCCTGAACCGCACACATTTACTATGGCTAATCCATCGAACTTGTCCATCTTTGGACTGTGGGAGAAAATCAGAGCACCCAGGGGAAACCTAAACTCCTTACAGGCCATAATCGAACCTAGATCCCTGGCACTTTGAAGCATCTGTGCTAACCACTGTGCCATCATGATAGCCATCAGTAAAGTGATGGAAAGTGTCTTTAACAGCATGGGGGGAGGGGTGCCGGTCGGGGAATTGGGCGAAGCCTCCACTGGTTACAATCATACTTGGCACAAAGGAAGATGGTTGTGGTGATTGGAGATCAATCATCTCAGTTTGAGAACACCACCACAGGAGTTATGTCCTAGGCCCAACCATCTTCAGCAGCTTCATCAATGACTTTCTCTCATTGTAACTTTAGAAGTACAGACATTTGCTGATGACTGTACAATATTCAGCACCATTCACAAATCCTCAGACACTGAAGCAGTCCATGTTCAAATCTAGAACATAGAACATTACAGCGCAGTACAGGCCCTTCAGCCCTCGATGTTGCGCCGACCAATGGAACCAATTTTATGACCCTCTATCCTAAACTATTCCAATGCTATCCATATGCCTACCCACTGACCATTTGAACGCCCTTAAACTTGACGAGTCCACAATTGCTGCAGGCAGGGCATTCCACGCCCTTACTACCCTCTGAGTAAAGAACCCACCTCTAGCATCTGTCCTATAACTACCACCCCTTAATTTAAAGCTATGTCCCTTGTGGTATCCATCTCCATCCGAGGAAAAAGGCTCTCACTATCCACCCTATCTAACCGTCTGATCATCTTATATGTCTCAATTTAGTCACATCTTAGCCTTCTCTCTAATGAAAATAACTTCAAGTCCCTTAGCCTTTCCTTGTAAGACATATCTAGCAAGACCTGGCCAATATCCAGGGTTGGGCTGATAAGTGGTAAGTAACAATTGTGTCACACAAGTGAAAGACGATGACCATCTCAAACAAGAGAAAATCTAACCTTTGACATTCAATGGCATTACTGCCTCTGTGGGCAAAGTATTGGAGAGAATTGTTAGGGATAGGATTTATAGTTATTTAGAGAGAAATGAATTGATTGGGGATAGTCAGCATGGTTTTGGGAAGGGTAGGTCGTGCCTTACTAACCTTATTGAGTTTTTTGAAAAAGTGACCAAAGAGGTGGATGGGGGTAAGGCAGTTGATGTGGTATATATGGACTTTAGTAAGGCGTTTGATAAGGTGGCCCATGGAAGGCTTCTGCAGAAAATGCAGATGTATGGGATAGAGGGTGATTTAGCTAATTGGATTAGGAATTGGCTAGCAGATAGAAGACAGAGGGTGGTGGTTGATGGGAGATATTCATCGTGGAGTTCGGTGACAAGTGGTGTACCTCAGGGGTCTGTTTTGGGGCCCCTGCTGTTTGTAATTTTTATAAATGATCTGGATGAGGGTATTGAAGGATGGATTAGTAAATTTGCAGATGACACTAAAGTCGGTGGAGTGGTAGATAGTGAAGAGGGGTGTTATAGTTTGCAGAGAGACTTGGACAAGTTGCAGAGCTGGGCCGAGAGGTGGCAAATGGAGTTTAATGTGGAAAAGTGTGAGGTAATGCACTTTGGCAGGAATAATAAATGTGTAGAGTATAGGGCTAATGGTAGGATTCTTAATAGTGTTGATGAACAGAGGGATCTTGGTGTATATGTGCATAGATCCCTGAAAGTAGGCAGTCAAGTCGATAAGGTTGTTAAGAAGGCATATGGAGTCTTAGCTTTTATTGGTAGGGGGATTGAATTTCGGAGCCGCAACGTCATGTTGCAACTGTACAAAACTCTAGTGCGGCCGCACTTGGAGTATTGTGTGCAGTTCTGGTCCCCACATTATAAGAAAGATGTGGAGGCATTGGAGAGGGTACAGAGGAGGTTTACCAGGATGTTGCCTGGTATGGAGGGCAGGTCTTATGAAGAGAGGCTGAGGGATTTGAGGTTGTTTTCGTTAGAGAGGAGGCGGCTAAGAGGAGACCTTATCGAAGCATATAAGATGATTAGAGGTTTAGATAGGGTGGACAGTGATAGCCTTTTTCCTAGGATGGAGAAAGCTAGCACGAGGGGACACAGCTTTAAATTAAGGGGTGATAGTTATAGGACGGATATCAGAGGTAGGTTCTTTACCCAGAGGGTGGTTAGGGAGTGGAATGCCCTGCCTGCGGCAGTTGTAGATGCGCCAAGTTTGGTGGCGTTTAAGAGGTTAGTTGATAAGTTTATGGAAGAGAAGGGAATGGTTTAGTTTGGAGGGTCATTGCTTTTTATAATGGTCGGTGCAACATCGAAGGCCAAAGGGCCTGTTCTGTGCTGTAATGTTCTATGTTGTATGAATCCCCACCACCAACACCCACTTACTGGAAGCTGAATGGCAACCATACTGCGGTTACAAGAGCAAGTCAGAGGCGAGGAATCCTGTGGCAAGTAATTCACCTCCTGACTCCCAAATCTACAAGCCGCAAGCAAGGAGTACGATGGAGTACTCTCTACTTGTTTGGATGCATGCAGCTCCAATAGCAGTCAAGTAGCTGTATACCATCCAGGACAGAGCTGCCTGCTTGATTGGGAACTCATCCACAAACATTCACTCCTTCCACCATCAAAGAACAGTGCAGCAATATGTAACATCTACAAGATTTACTGCAGGAATTTATCAAGGATCTTTAGATAGAACCTTCTAAATCCACGACCACTAGCATCTAGTAAGGCAAGAACAGCAGGCACATGGGAACACTATCGCCTGGCAGTTCCCCTCCAATTCACTTACCAAGCTGACTTGAAAATATACTGACGTGGCCATCCCTTTACTGTCGCTGGATTAAAATCCTAGAATTCTTTCTCTAATATCATTGTAGATGTACCTACACCATAGTGACTGCAGCGATTCAAAAAGGCAGCTCACCATCACCTTCCCAAGGACAAGTAGCGATTGGCAATAAATGTTAGCCTAGCCAGTGATGCCCACAACCCTTGAACAAATAAAACTTAACTTTTTTTCTGCAGTCCCAGCAAGGACATTAGAAACAATTCAGATTGAATAGAAACTAAGAAACTAGTTGAGTCCAACATTGTGAGGCATGGTCATCTCTTTCCTTATGGCATTTCTATTTGTTAAAGATAACTGATTTATATAATAGATACTACCATATCTCATTTTACCTTGATAAACATTTTTGTGTTTAGCAATCTTGTTTTGACTCGTTGGCCCAGATTTCTTTGCAGTCAAAGAGACTGCGGATTTTTAAAATGGCAGATGCCACCCCAGATTCATAAGTCACATCCACATTTCCCATCCTTGTGTCTTCTGCCAAGCAGACAGAACCTAAGTACTTATTTAATTTCTCTGTTGTTTCTTGTTCTCCTATCTCAGACTGTATGGGTCCTATATTTGTCATCACAAATCTTTTTCTTTTAACATTCTTACAGAAGCTTTTACAGTTTACTTTAACATTACTTGCAAGTTTATTCTCATCTCTATTTTCCCCTCTTCATCTGTCTCTTAATTCTTCTTTACTGAATTCTAAACTGTTGCCAATCATTGGGCATTTTTATCCTAGCCGCACTCTGTGCACTTTCTGCACTTTCCCATTCTTTTTTACACTTTTATCTTTGCGACTCCTCTCCGTCACCCCCTTTCTCAATCTTTCATCCTCACAGCTTTGCTCTTAATCTTGCACTACATCATTTTTATCCTCTCAGCGCCACTTTCAATCTTGCTCTTCCTTATTTTTTTATCACCTGGTTATGATCTCAGTCTCACTCTTTATCATTATTCCCCTTCTCCAGCTCCTTTCTCAGTCTTGCACTTTCTCAAGGTCCATTCTTGACTTTGCTCTCTCTCTTGCTTGTTAATTGTCCTGTTCTGTTCTCAGTCTTGCTCTTTCTCGCACTCCTTTATCCTCCCAGCTCCACACTCAGTCTCGCTTTCTTCACACATATTTATCCTCCTGCTAGATTTGCAGTCTCCCTTTTTTTTGCTCTTTCATTCTCTCTGCTCCACTTTCAATCTCACTCTTTTATTCTTCTGTTCTGCTCTCAGTCTTGCTCTTTTTTACTTTTTTATCTTCCCTGTTTTTTTCCCATTCACACTCTTTCTCTTTTTTATCCTCTCAGTTCTGCTGTCAGTCTCATTCTTTCTCTCATTCAATTATCCTCCCAGCTGTGCTCTCAGTCTTGCAATATCTCACTTTTTTTATCTTCCCTGGCTACTGTCTCAATTTTGCTCTTTCTTGATCTTTTATCCTCATTTCTCTGCTTTCAGCCTCACTCTTTCTTTTACTATTTGATACAAAGAACAAAGAACAACACAGCACGGGAAACAGGCCTTTCGGCCCAACGAGCCCGCGCCGCCGTCCTAATGTCTTAATGACATGTAGAGACCAATATAGGGACAATTTGTTACCCAATCAGCCTAAGAGCACATTTTTGGGATGTGGGAGGAAACCGGAGCATCCGGAGAAAACCCACGCAACCACGGGGAGAACACGCAAACTCCCGCAGACACAGGCCCAAATCCATGTGTCTGCACAGCAACAGCGATAGTCTCTGAGCTGTCATGTTGCCCATCCTGATTGATCCTCCTGATCTGCCCTCTGTCTCGTTCTTTCAAGCTCTTTTATTCTCTCGTGCCACTCCCTCTCTTGTCCTTTTAGCATTCCTGATTCCAGTCTGTCTCATTATCATTTTCATTCGCAAAATGTCCTTGGCTCATTATGTATGTTCCATGAGTTGATGTTGGAGTTGTGAGCAGCTGTGAAGCTTTGAGCTAAAAGATATACAGAACATAAAAGTGTCAGGTTTATTTGTCGTATTAAAAGTAGGCATACATTAACACTGCAATGGATCATAGAATCACAGAGGTTTACAGCATAGAAATAGGCCCTTCAGTCCAACTTATCCATGCTGCCCCTTTTTTAAACCACTAAGCTAGTCTCAATTGCCAGCATTTGGCCCATATCCCACTATACTCATTATGAGGTGACTGTGGAAATCCAGTGGTCGCCACACTCCGGTGGCACATGTTTATATACAAAGAACAACACAGCATGGGAAACAGGCCTTTTGGTCCAACGAGCCCACACCACCATTTTAATGTTCCTACTTCCATCCATGACCCTTGCCTATGTTTATAGAAATCTGCATTGGAACCAAATTAGGGAGACAATTTGAGGACAATTTGTTTCGCAAATGAGCCTAAGAGCACACTTCCACAGATACTGGCCCAAATCCCTGTATCTGCACAGCAACAGTGATAGTTACTGAACTGTCATGTTGCCCATTACTGAGGGAGAATTTAGCATGGCCAGTCCACCTAACCAGCACGTCTTTCAGATTGTAAGAGGAAATCGGAATATCTGGAAGAAACCCATGTAGACACTGGGAGAATGTGCAAACTCCGCACAGACAGTGACCCAAGCTGAGAATCGAACCCGGGATTCAGATCGAAGAAAGGTGACCATCCTAGGTAGTGGCAACACTCAGGTCACTGTCCATGTGGAGTTTGCATAGTGGTTAGCGCAACTGCTTCACAGCATCAGGGACCCAGGTTCAATTCCAGCCTCAGGTCACTGTCGGTGTGGAGTTTGCACGTTCTCCTATGTGGGTTTCCTCCGGGTGCTCTGGTTTCCTCCCACAGTCCAAAGATGTACTTGTCAGGGGAATTTGCAAGGTAAATAGGATTACAGAGATAGAGCCTGAGTGGCTTGATAGCCAAATGATCTCCTCTTGTACTGTTGGGATTGTATAATTCTATAACACTATGGTTAATTTATATTGAAATGTATCCATAAAGTGATGTAATCTCAGTGTAAGGAATGTTGTGATTGGTTTTGGGTAAGCTTATCATTTTGAATAAACTTTCCAAACTTGTTGGGTACACATGGATTTAAAACTAATACTCAATCGTCTGACTACAGCTTCTACCAGCTTTTTATCTGTACCATTAGCTAATTTTATACAGTTCACAAAGCCATGACTCTGAATCTTTCGGTTTCCTGGTAAATGAAGGGATAAAAGTCAACCTTACTGTGTTGGAAAACTAATTAGTGAAAACACTGTAGGAGGTAAGACCTTATATTTATTTAAAAAATGCGACTCATTATTCTTTTATAAGTAATTATCTTCAAATATTTTCAAATTAAGAAATTGCTTTGTACTTTACAGTTTGACATTTACTCATTTTAACCCAATTCAGCAGAAGGAGACAGGCCCTTAAATATTCTGTTTTCTCTTTTCCTCTTTCATCAAACGTGTGTAGTGAAATGAGCACATTTGCGGATTTATGAAGTAATCTGATAAGAAGGCAGCCTATGAATTAACATCCAACCCTTACAACCCAACTGTGTGTGGCAAAGCATCAAGGAGTTTCAGAAACTGTCTGATTAAATGCTACATTATAGGCTTGTTGGCTAAGTTGGAGCCCATGGGTTAAAGAGACATTGGCAGCACAGGTAGGAACTTGGCTGAGGGATAAAAAGCAGAAAGTATTTCATAGAGTCATACAATGCAGAAGGAGGCCATTTGGCCCATTGAGTCTGCACCAGCCACAATCCCACTGAAACCTTATCCCCCATCACCACAACCATTTACTCTAACTAGAGCCCCTAACATTAAGGGGCAATTTAACATGGCTGTTTTTCAGACTGGAGGAAAATATATAATGGGAGAAATTTTACTAAAAAATGACACTCTTGTTTCTGGTGAGAAAACCGATGTGTTTCCTTCCAGAGAAACTGGTTGGCTTTCTCTCCAGATCTTACCACACTCTGTCAAAAAAAAGTGATTCATGCTGTCATGGAGGGGATGGGGCTTCATGCCTGCAAAAACATCACTGCTCAGAGATCTTGGTGCCACTTTTAAAGGAACTGATATAAGCCTGGTCCCATCCCACTTCAGAAACCCCCATCTGCACCCCTGATCAGAGCCAGCATTCACTCTGATCCCCCCAAGTGATCATCAGCCCTTTGTCTCTCACCTGTCCCTTACCCCGCCTCACCATCATCAGCCCCTAACCGTCTCCCCATAACGAACTGACACTTCCCCTCCCCTCCAGCAACAGCCATCGCTGGGATCCCATGTTCGCCTATCCAATCCTGATTCTCAACCACATCTCTCAAACCCCTGCCCTCTCCGTCCACCTCCGATAAGGCTTTCACAGGGCAACCTAACAGTGCCAACCTGTGCCAAGGGACAATGCCGAGTGGCATTGCTAGGGTCGGACTGGCTATATTCCTTGTCCCCCAGGGGCTTACCTTTGTGCTCCCAGGGAAACCCCCAGAACGGGTTCACATCTGTCAATCTATTGTAAACTGTGCCAATCTGACATTCATATCTGCTCAATTTGAAGATATGGTTAAGTGGTCAATATCTGGCTTGGGGGCATATTAATAATAAAATAAATAAAAATGTATGTGAATTAGGTTTCTGTCGCCCATTGTGGGCATGAACCTGATGACATTGCCAGCAAGAGGTGAGGAAGATCCAAAGTCATATTCTTGGCAGTGAGAACTGCAGCTTACAGACTTTGTGACCTCACCGCCAACGTTGCAGATGGTGAACATGGGCTCAAGATGTCACCCAGTGTGTTGCTCAGGTATGAAGAACACTGCTCTTTTTGACAAATTAATAATCTGGATTTGGGGATATAAGGCCGACTTTCAAGGTTTTCATGTGAACAATGAAGAGCATAATTCCAGAATTTAGGTGGATATAGATAGACTGATGCAATGGATATACACGGTAGATGAAATTTAATGCACAGCTATGTGAAGTGATCAGTTTCTTTTAAAAGAAAAGTAAAATGTAGGAATGTAAATTAGAATCAAGAGTGATATATCAAAGCCATTTACGCCCATTACGCCTATGGCAGTTCTTTTGTGGACCCATCAGATTAGTCCAATTCCTCGATTAATTGTATATCCATATTTGATTGTAGGCAGTGGTCATTAAATGGGATTCACTGGAGCCTCTATAAAAGAGAGAGTCTTAAATTGTGGATATTAAGTTAGGAGGTAAAAGCAGTGTGTAATTTTAGAAATAAATATACAACGGATAAAGATTGGCTCTAGTTCTATTCTTCACCAACTGGCTTTCGGGAATAAAACATTTAAGATTATTAGTCAGGCTGGCAGAGTGGCTCAGTTACACATGCTTGAGCAGTGATGGGCAATCTGGACTAGTGAGTGGGCTGTGTGAGTGTCCCTCCTTCATCTCAGTAGGCTGCATGATTGAAATCAGGCTTGCTCACTCACCATGATCCTATGAGTAAGATGCCATATTTCTATCATAATGAGTTAAAGAAAATGGTTAACAATTTCATATTAATTGAATTATTATGAACTTCAAATGGTAAAAACAAAAGAAATATTTACACTTTGGATGCAAAGGAATGCATGATTTTCACAGTCATAGAATCATAGAGACAATTTTGTGTGCAATCAACACACTCACTTCACTTGTATATCATTTCAGTCATGTTGAAGGGAAAAAAACATACACAAACAAAAATCAGCAGAATGTGGGAACTCTGCACATGAGCAATGGGCAACAAAATGCCTCATGGGTGAGGCACTCAGAACTCAGATGGCCGGCAGGTGGTCCCCAGGCTGCAGGTTTCCCACTACTGTGATATTCGTGTCCTTTCCTTTGCAGACAGAAGGGACAAGCCAACACATTGCATCTTTTTTGACTAAACAAAAGCTTGGGCCCTGTTATTCCTGGATTCATTCCCCATGCCCAGAACCTTGACTGGCCTGGTTTGAATTTGAAAAGAAACTTGACAGTTAACAGTTAACTTTTTTCTGCTCCATTTTACATGGCAATTAGTCTAACAGTTGGAATCCACTTTTCAACTGGTCAACATATTTTACATGTAGTATAAATTGTTATTCCCTTTGCTGTTGGTTTATCTTGTGTAGTTGTCCTCATGAGTGCAAGATAAAAAGCTTCAATAGCATGTCTCATCAACAAAACTCCGTTCTATTCTACCAAACAACTATTCTTTGACAACCAATTTTTGTCTCCAGTAGGTCTCATACTTCTTCGTCTCCATAGGTCTTGTTCCTTTCTCTGTTATCTTCTTAATCTTCATCTGTTTCTAAGATATCTTGGGTTTTCCCTGGCTTTAGTTGTCATAGTTGCGGTGTAGAAAGAGGCTATTCAACACAAAAGAAATAAACTAGCTGCTCGTTATAATCTCAATTGCGAGCATTTGGTCTGTAGCCTTGCAGATTACAGTACTTTGGTTATAGACCCAGGTACTTTTTAAATGAGTTGACCATTTCAGCCTGATCCACCAATCTAGGCAGTAAATTCCAGATGACCGTCACCCTCTGGGTGAAAAGATCTTCTTCATGTCCCCTCTAATCCTTTCACCAATGGCCTTAAATCTGTGCCCTAGGTGATTTACCCTACAGATTGGGGGGAACAAGTCTTTCCTGTCTATTTGTTTAGGCCCCTCATATTGTGTTTTCATACCACGTCTGTGCTTTTCTAATTTCATCCTTATGTTTTATGACTCGAGTTTTCTGCATTTTTTTTATTCATTCATAGGGTATTGACATTGCTGGATGGCCTTGAGAAGGTGGTGCTGAGCTGCTTTCTTGAATCGCTGCAGTCCATATTCTGTGGATTAGCCCACAATGCCATTAGGGAGAGAATTCTAGGATTTTGACCCAGCAAATGCTAAGGAACCTCTTGGCAATTTGTGTATCATTTTACTGTGTTTGCTTTTTGAGATCCAGGAGGGGTCTTGAGTTCTGTTCTTTTCTTTTATGGGCACAAATTTGTTCTGAATCTTCTCCACCTCCCCTCTGAATGCCTCCCACTCCCTGATACTGATTTACCTTCAGGGAGCTGCTTCCACTCCACTTCTGCTAAGTCATTCTTCAGCTTCATAAAATTTGGCATTTTTCAAACTTTTTTTTCACTTCCTCTATTTTTACCTCTTTCTATAGCTCCACTAAATATAAGTGAATGATGATCACTGGCATCAACTTTTTTCCCATTACTTTTTTCCCTTCCACTTGCCTTGATTCTTCACCTAAAACAAAGTCATAAACAATCCCTTCTGTTTTGGGTTTACTATGTACTGGATAAAAGATCTGTAGAAGGACTTTCAAAAATTTTGTTTCTGTATCAATCTACATTCATTTCATCAGAGTTAAAATCAGTTGAAATGATGATTACTGCTTCCTGATTTTGCACTTGTCAGCAATTTGCCTACATATTTGCTTTTCTATCTCTCTGTGAATGTTTAGAGTTGTAGAGGTTTACAGCATGAAAACAGGCCCTTCAGCTCAACTTGTCAATGCTGCCTTTCTTTTAACCACTAAACTAATCACAATTGTCCATATTTGGCCCATATCCCTTTAGAACCATCGTACCAATGTAACTATCTAAATGCTTTTTAAAAGATGAAACGTGAAGGCTCGGTTAGGGTACTGGGCATTTATAAATTAGCCAGGAGGGAGCTAAAGAGGGAGATAAGAAGAGCTAGAAGAGGACATGAGAAGACTTCGGTGGATAGGATAAAGGAGAACCCTAAAGCTTTTTATAGATATGTTAAGAATAAAAGATTGGTTAGGCCAAGATTAAGGCCAGTCAAAAACGGTAGTGGGAAGTTGTGCGTGGAGCCTGTAGAGATTGGTGAGGCACTGAATGAATATTTTTCATCAGTCTTCACGTGGGAAAATGTCAACGGAGGTGGAGAGAATACTGCGATACAAGGTTGTAGACTAGACAGGGTAGAGGAACATAAGGAGGAGGTGTTAGCTATTCTTGAGAGTATGAAAATAGATAAATCCCCTGGGCTGGATGGGATTTATCCCAGATTACTCTGGGAGGCTAGAGAGCAGATTGCAGAGCCTTTGGCTTTGATCTTTATGTCGTCGTTGACTACAGGTGTTGTGCTGGAAGACTGGAGGATGGCAAATGTTGTCCCCTTGTTTAAGAAGGGGAACAGAGACCATCCTGCAAAGTATAGACCAGTGAGCCTTACATCTGTAGTGGGGAAAGTTTTGGAAAGAATTGTACGGGATAGGATTTATAGTCATTTAGAAAGAAATGAATTGATTAGGGATAGTCATCATGGATTTGTGAAGGGAAGGTCGTGCCTCACAAATCTTATTGAGTTTTTTGAAAAGGTGACTAAAGAGGTGGATAAGGGTAAGGCAGTTGATGTGGTGTACATGGATTTTAGCAAGGTGTTTGATAAGGTTCCCCATGGAAGACTACTGCAGAGAATGCAGATGCATAGGATTGAGGGACATTTAGCAATTTGGATTAGGAATTGGCTAGCTGATAGAAGACAGAGGGTGGTGGTTGATGGGATATATTCAACCTGGAGTTTAGTTACTAGTGGTGTACCTCAGGGATCTGTTTTGGGGCCACTGTTGTTTGTTGTTTTTATAAATGACCTGGATGAGGTGTAGAGGGTTAGTAAATTTGCTGACGACACCAGAGTCGGAGGAGTTGTAGGCAGTGAGGATGGATGTTACAGTTTGCACAGAGACATAGATAAATTGTAGAGCTGGGCCGAGAAGTGGCAAATGGAGTTTAATGTGGAAAAGTGTGAGGTGATTCACTTTTGTAAGAGTAATATGTGTGCAGAATATAGGGCTAATGGTAGGACTCTTAGTAGTGTAGATGAGCAGAGAGATCTCGGTGTACAGGTGCATAGATCTCTGAAAATTGGTACTCAAGTTGATAAGGTTGTAAAGAAGGCATATAGTGTGTTAGCATTTATTGGTAGAGGGATTGAGTTTCGGAGCAGAGATGTTATGATGGAGATGGATAGCACAAGGGGACATAAATTAACGGGTGGTAGTTATAGGACAGATGCTAGAGATGGGTTCTTTACTTAGAGGGTAGTAAGGGCGTGGAATGCCCTGCCTGCAGCAGTTGTGGACTCGTCAAGTTTAAGGGCATTCACATGGGCAGTGGACAGGCATATGGATAGCATTGGAATAGTTTAGGATAGAGAGTCATAAAATTGGTTCCATTGGTCGACGCAACATCGAGGGCCGAAGGGCCTGTACTGTGCTGTAATGTTCTATGTTCTAAAATTGTACGCATCCCTACTACTACCCCTGGCAGCTTGTTCCAGACACTCATCACCTTCTGTGTGAAAAAAATTGCTGTTCTGAACATTTTTGTTTGGGGGTTTGTAGCACACTCCAGCATTGTGAGAATTCCTTTTGTGTTCCTAAGTTTAAACTTTGTGAGTTCATTTGATGATCCTTCTGGCATATTGTCCATCCCTCATCACAGATACAGAATATTTCTTTAATCAGTGTTAATCAACTGCTTTGTTTCTATCCCCCTTTCTATGTTATCTGAAAAACCTGTTACCGGAAATATTGAGCTGCTATCCCTTCTCCTTTAACCATGTTTCATTAATAGCTATGATATTAGTGAGGGTAGCACAGTGGTTAGCACTGCTCCCTGACAGCACCAGAGACCCAGGTTAGCGTCACTGTCTGTGTGGAGTCTGCATATTCTCTCCGTTGTCAGTGTGGATTTCCTCCAGATGCTGTGGTTTCCTTCCACAGTCCAAAGGTATGTGGGTTAGGTTAATTGGCCGTGTTCAGTTGTCTCTTCATGTCTGAAAGATTAGCAGGATAAAATACTTGGGGTTACGGGGATGTGGCCTGGGTGGGATTGTTGTCGGTGCAGGCTCGATGGGCCAAATGGCCTCTTTCTGTCCAGTTGAGATTCTATGATCATGCTTCCAAGTGTCTATCTGTTCCCTCAACTCATCTGTCATTAGATTCTTTGCACTGAAATAAATATTGCTAATCACCGAAAACTTTTCTTTGCAAAAATATGCTTTATTCATATAAAATCTGAGACACATTCCAAAACATTTCCAATTTTTTCAACAGTAAACTTTGATATTTACATTTTCTTCTGAAATCAAAATTCACGGCGAGTTCAGTTTGAGAACATTACGTATATTTCAATAGTTTCATTGCAAAGTTCAAAAATTCTTTACAAACTATATACATTCCTCATGTTGTTTCCACGGTACTTTAACAAAGTTGCACACAGAAATATATACACTGTCTGAGGTGTGTTACTCACTTCTGAACCCCTCAGTTTACATTGGTTGCAAAGCTAATCACTAAATACTCTTTTGATGGTGGGATCCTGTGAAAACAGTGGTTTCTTGGCTATCAGTTTGATTAGAATCTCTGCAGCACACAAAGAGGCCATTTGGCCCATCAAATCTGCACCGACAGCAATCTTACCCAGACCCAGCTAATCCCCCTAACACTAAGGGGCAATTTAACATGGCTAATACACCTAACCACCTCATCTTTGAAAACCCAGACAGACATGGGGAGAATGTGCAGACTCTGCACAGACAGTGACTGAGGCCAGAATTGAACCACTGTGCCACCCAATCCATCCCTGAGAAGAAGTATGAGGATTCCTGAGAAAATGCACCATCATATTTCCTTCCATGTGAATTTTTGCGAGAATTGACAATAGTATCATGATCATCATTAGATTTTTAATTCAAGATTTATTGAATTCATATTTCACCATTGACTATGGTGGGATTCAAACCTTAGTCCCCTGGGTCTCTGGACTACTGGTCCAGTGACAATACCATTACACCACCATCTTTCCTCTGGGTTCTTTAAGCTGTCTAGGTCAGCTATAATACATTAAATAGAGAGTGAAATTAATTTTGTTTGCCTCAACATTATTACTGAACCATGATCATCTGGCAGAATTTCACTTCTCTGCCCTAAGGCAGGTGCAGTGCCTTCTCTTATTGGTTTGGATATTGTACGTCTCCTGGGGACCATAAATTGGATTCAATTTAAATATGGATTTTGTTTTTTGAAGAAAGCAAGGAGTTGAATGTGGGTCTGAACGGCTTTCTAACTTCAAGAATGGAGTAGAACCGTTTCACTGCACGAGTCTAAATTTTCCATTTTCTTTCAGAAGAAAGGAGTTTGTAGGGGCTGTGATAAAATGGCCTATTTCATGATAGTTCATAAACTGGGAATTGAGTGAAGAAGACTAAATGCATTCCATATGGGCATCACTGATCATGGAATTTCTGATTATGGAATTTCTCACTTTTGATCAGTCTCTCACCTTTCATTCTCTGAAAAGTTAAGCACATCTAAACTCTGCTGCCCATATCCTAACTCCACCAAGTTGTTTTTCTTCATTTTCCATAGAATGTGGCTGATACTGACGAATGAGCATTTGTTGCCCATCGGTAATTGCCCTTGAACTGAATGACCATTTCATGTGACAGTTAAGAGTCAGGTGCATTGCTGTGGGTCTAGAGTTACATATAGAGCAGAGCAGCTAAGGATTTCCTTCCCTAAAGGATATTAATGAACCAGATGGGATTTTATGACATCCCTGTCTTTTAGCACCTCTTGATCATCCATACTGGCTTTCTGTATTGCAGTATCTTGACTTGAAAATTCTCAACATTCCTGTCTATGGTCTCACGTAATTTTTAACCTCCTTCAGCCCTATGGCGAGGGAAATCACGCACAGGAACAAGGAAATCATGCCACTAGTGTACAGGGCATTAGTGACACCACACTCAGAGTGCTGTAAGCAGTTTCAATCTCCAGGAAATTGAGGGATATGGGCAGTGAGCAGGAAAATAGAAGCAAAGTTGAAGATAAACCATTTTGCTTTTGAACAACTGAGCAGGCACGAGGAACACATTTGCTCTGATCCTTTTGTAATCCCAAAATTTAGCATTCCACCAAATCCGGTCTCTTTAACATCCAGATTTCCTTCATCTTGGCATTGGAATTCATGCCTTCAGCTATCTAGACTGAATCATAGAATCCTCACAGAATCCCTACAGTGCAGAATGAGGTCATTCGGCCCATCGAATGTCGCACCGAACGACAATCCCACCCAGGTATTCTCATAACCACACAAATTTATCCTGTTAATCCCCCTGACACTATGGTCAATTTAGCATGGCCTATCAACTTAACCCACATATCTTTAGACTTTGGGAGGAATCTCACCCAGAAATGGGGCCACGTGCATTGATCAGACTGAAAGCCTTCCTGAAGCCTCCCGGTTAAGCATGTTAGAGGGGTCAGTTTTTGTCCAATGTGTGCAGAAAGGTTTCATGACCAACAAGGGGTGACACTACATTCGATTTGGTACTGGGTAATGAACCAGACCAGGTGTTAGACTTGGAGGTAGGTGAGCACTTTGATGATAGTGACCACAATTCGGTTACGTTTACCTTAGTGACAGAAAGGGATAGGCATATACCGAAGGACAGAAGTTATAGCTGTGGGAAAGGTAATTGTGAGACTATTAGGCGAGATTTAGGATACTTGATTGGAGTAGTAAACTGCAGGGGCTGGGAACATCTGAAGTGTGGAGCTTATTCAAGGAACGGCTACTGCGAGTCCTTGATAAATACGTACCTGTCAGGCAGGGAGGAAGTGGTCGAGCAAGGGAACTGTGCTGTAGTAAGGAAGGTGAATCTCTGGTGAAGAGGAAGAAGGAGGCTTATGTAAAAATGAGATGTGAAGGCTCAGTTAAGGCATTGGAGAGTTACAAATTAGCCAGGAAGGAGCTAAAGAGAGTTAAGAAAAGCTTAACTTCTGTTGTGGGCAAAGTTTTGGAAAGAATTATAAAGGATAGAATTTATAATCATTTAGAGAGAAATAAATTGATTTGGGCTAGTCAACACGGTTTTGTGAAGGATAGGTCGTGTCTCACAAACCTTATCATGTTTCTTGAAAAGGTGACCAAAGAGGTAGATAAGCGTAAGGCAGTTGATGTATTGTATATGCATTTTCGTAAAGCGTTTGATAAGGATCCCCATGGTAGGCTACTGCAGAAAATGCAGATGTATGGGATTGACGGTAATTTAGTAGTTTGGATCAGGAATTGGCTAGCTGATAGAAGGTGGTGGTTGATGGGAAATATTCAACCTGGAGTCCATTTGCAAGGGGTGTACCTCAGGGATCTGTTTTGGGGCTATTGCTGTTTATCATTTTTGTAAATGACCTAGATGAGTGTGTAGAAGGATGGGTTAGTAAATTTGCTGACGACGCCAAAGTTGGAGGAGTTGTAGACAGAGAAGATGGATGTTAATGTTTGCAGAAGGACATAGATAGGCTGCAGAGTTGGTCCCAGAGGTGGCAAATGGAGTTTAATGCGGAAAAGTGTGAGGTGATTCATTTTGCTAAGAGTAACAGGAGTACAGAATATAGGGCTAATGGAAGGACTCTTAGTAGTGTCGATAAGCAGAGAGATCTCAGTGCACATGTGCATAGCTCCCTAAAAGTTGGCACCCAGGTTGTTAAGGTTGGTAAGAAAGCATACAGTGTGTTAGCTTTTATTGGTAGAGGGATTGAATTTCGGAACCGTGAGGTCATATTGCAACTGTACAAACCCCTGGTACAGCCGCACTTGGAGTATTGCATACAGTTCTGGTTGCCGCATTATAAGAAAGATGTGGAGGCATTGCAAAGGGTGCAGAAGAGGTTTACCAGGATGTTGCCGGGTATGATGGGAAGGTCTTATGAGGATAGGCTGAAGGACTTGAGGTTATTTTCATTAGAGAGAAGAAGATGAAGAGGTGACCTAATTGAGGCATACGAGATGATCAGAGGGTTAGATAGGGTGGACAATGAGAGCCTTTTCCCTTGGATGGTGATGGCTAGCATGAGGGGACATAGCTTTAAATTAAGGGGTGGTAGTTATAGGACGGATGTCAGAGGCAAGTTCTTTACACAGAGGGTAGTAAGGGCGTGGAATGCCCTGCCTGCAGCAGTTGTGGACTCGCCAACTTTAAGGGTTCAAATGGTTAGCAATAGGCATATGGATAACATTGGAATAAATTAGGTTAGAGAGTTCCCATCACCCTGTCCCCAACATTCATCAAAAAATTAATTACCCTGACCACTTTGTGTGAATAAATAAATAATTGTGCTTGTTTTGCCGGTAGTTCATTTATGGAATTATGATTGTACAAATGGGTTCAGTCTGGAAATGTCTTCGTTGTTTGGCTCAGACATAATGGTCTTTTGTGCCTTGAATCTTTCTATGTTTCTGAATGGTTCCACTAGGTGACACAACATCGAGGACCGAAGGGCCTGTACTGTGCTATAATGTTCTGTGTTCTAAATGGGGAGGTTGTGCAATCTCCACATAACGGTAACCCAAAACAGAGATTGAGCCTTGGTCCCTGATGCTGTGAGGCATTCGTGCTAACCACTCTGCCACTGTGCTGTCTCGATGTGCTGTAGAAAATCTCCCTGAACCATTTTCTCATCTCCTGTCAGATACTTCTTTGATTAAGTGTTAGGCCACCTGTCTTAGTATGTAAGTCAGTGCCAGATATTGTCTGATAACACTTTTGCAAAATGCAGAGGGGCAAGGTGCATAAATGTGAATTATGCCAATTCACTGATTTTTTTTTTGCTTTTACTAATTTAAGCCTCTTGTTGAACTCCTGTGATTTTCTCTTGAACATCACAGAACCTTGTGTAACATTCAGATGTCACAGTCAACAGGCAAATTATATTATCCCTTTGGTTAGGACTGGGTTGCCACCCAAGCCCTGGTCGTGAAAGACCAACATGTCAAACCATTATATCACCCTGTCCCCAACATTCATCAAAGAATTAATTACCCTGACCACTTTGTGTGAATAAATAAATAATTGTGCTTGTTTTGCCGGTAGTTCATTTATGGAATTATGATTGTACAAATGGGTTCAGTCTGGAAATGTCTTCGTTGTTTGGCTCAGACATAATGGTCTTTTGTGCCTTGAATCTTTCTATGTTTCTGAATGGATTCGGAACAATGTTTTGGCAATTGAAGTTATGATCATATTCTATAATGTGTTGATAAGTCTTCTGATTAATTAATACATTCAGCAATATGGAACTTTGGCTCTTCACCTTCATTTCACAGGTCACATGAAAGTTGCATGGATTAAGGGGTTGACCACTATGGCCAATATTACTGCCATGCATGAGCTTTTTTACTGTATTGCATTGTCTCTATGCCTCATTTTGATCATTATTTCTGTTTCTTACAAAACATTTATCAATGAGTTTGCAACAATATTTCATTTGATATTAGCAATGAATGCATTCCTAACACTTCATTTTCATAGAGGTGCCAGCATGTTGATAATAAAATGAACCTTCTTGACCCCCATTTTTAAAAAGGTGGATTAAGAAATTTGATACAATATCACAGTGTGATTCCAACTCTTAAATCTTAGCTGTGTCTTTGTAAGTATGTATTTTTTCGTTTTGCCCTTGACATTTTATCATTTGGTTCCACTGATTAATTTCAAAGTTGACATTAATGGACTGGAAATTTGCTTTTCCAATTTACATTATTTGTCAGAAGGATATCATCCCCTCAGTTGACTGCAACACCTTTCCAAAACGTAGAAGGGTTGAACTAGAAGGGTTATAATAAACATGCTGGCACCTCTATGAAAATGAAATGTTAGAAATGCGTTCATTGCTAATATCAAATGAAATATTGTTGCAAACTCATTGATAAACGTTTTGTAAGCAACAGAAATAATGATCAAGATCAGACATTGAGACAATGCAATACAGTAAGAAATCTCATGCATGGCAATAATATTGGCTATACTGTTCAACCCCTTAATCCATGCACAAAGGTCGCACAAATGGTAGCACAAAGGGTGGCACGGTAGCACAATGGTTAGCACTGCTGCTTCACAGCCCAGGGACCTGGGTTCGATTCCCGGCTGAGGTCACTGTCTATGTGGAGTTTGCACATTCTCCTTGTGTCTGCATATATTTCCTCCAGGTGCTCCGGTTTCCTCCCACATCCAAAAATGTGCGGGTTAGGTTGATTCGCCATGCTAAAATTGCCCCTTAGTGTCCCGGGATGTGTATGTTTGAGGGATTAGAGGGTAAATGTGTAGGGATATGAGAGTAGGGCCTGGGTGGGATTGTATTCGGTGCAGACTCGATGGGCCAAAAAGCCTCTTTCTGCACTGTAGGGTTCTATGATTCTAGAATATAATGTTTTTGCACATATTAACTTAATCTCCCTCCATCTTCGTAAATTTTAATAGTTGCAGCGAAAAGAATTATTTCAATTTGATTCACCCAGCATATTTCATCCAATTTCATCTGTGACTACAGTTGAATTGAAAATTTTAGAACATAGAACATTATAGCGCAGTACAGGCCCTTCAGCCCTTGATGTTGCGCCGGCCAGCGGACCCTCTAACCTAAACTATTCCAATATCATCCATATGCCTATTCACCGAACATTTGAATGCCCCCAAAGTAGGCGAGTCCACAACTGCTGCAGGCAGGGCATTCCACGCCCTCACCACCCTCTGTGTAAAGAACCTGCCTCTGACATCCGTCCTATAACTACCACCTCTTAATTTAAAGTTATGTCCCCTTGTGTTGGTCATCACCATCCGAGGAAAAAGGCTCTCACTATCCACCCTATCCAATCCTTTGATCATCTTATACGCCTCAATTAGGTCACCGCGTAACCTTCTTCTCTCTAATGAAAATAACCTCAGGTCCCTCAGCCTTTCCTCATAAGGCTTTCCCACCACACCAGGCAACATCCTGGTAAACCTCCTCTGCACCCTTTTCAATGCTTCCACATCTTTCTTATAATGCGGCGACCAGAACTGTACGCAATACTCCAAGTGCTGCCGCACCAGAGTTTTGTACAGTTGTAACATAATCTCACGGCTCCTAAATTCAATCCCTCTACCAATAAAAGCTAACATACTGTACGCCTTCTTAACAACTTTTAGATAATATAATTTTATAATATAATTTTAGATAATATAATCAAAAGACAGGCCTTTATAATTGAATTGGTAAAATAGAGCAACCTATATTCTTTCTAACTTTTTAATCTGTGACCAGGGACAAACTTTCTGTTTCCAGACTTGGCAGGAATATTTTTTATTTTTTAAAAATAATTTTACACTTATTTTGAAAGTAGATCTCTCCCTGCAGACTCACTCAAGATGTACCAGTCAAAGATAAATCCTCAGTCATTTTGTTCATCATTAACGCACCAACTATAGTTGTACACCATTCTTCTGACCCTACCTTCTTAATGAGCACACTTTGTACTGAATTTCAAATTCTTTGCTCAAGAAGCTGAACTTATTTGTTCTCATTCAATTCCCTCATTGAAGTGTTTAATGCAATCTCTTTTTGTAATTTGGGATTCTTTGGGAATTTCACAACACCAGGTTACATTTGGTAGCACAAGCCACAAGTTTTTGGAGCACTGCTCCTTCATCAGGTGAGTGGGGTTTCAGTTCACACAGGGCATATAAAGACACAAACTCAATTTACAAAATAATGGTTGGAATGCAAGTCTTTACAGGTAATCAAGTCTTAAAGATAGAGACAATGCGAGTGGAGAGAGGGTTAAGCACAGGGCAGAGATGTATATTGTCTTCAGCTAGGGCAGTTAGTGAGATTTTGCAAGCCTAGGCAAGTCATGGGTGTTGCAGATAGTGTGACATGAACCAAGATCCTGGTTGAGACCATCCTTGTGTGTGGAACTTGCCTGTCAGTCTCTACTCAGCGACTCTGTGCTGTTGTGTGTCATGAAAGCCACCTTGGAGAATACATACTCGAAAGGTCAGAGACCACATGCCTGTGACTGCTGAAGTGTTCCCCAACAGGAAGAGAATACTGTTGCCTGTTGAGCAAGCGGTTTTCATTCATTCTTTGTCGTAGGGTCTGCATGGTCTCCCCAGTGTACCCATGCCTCGGGACATCCTTTCCTTAGTGGTGTCGATGGTAGCCATGATGTGGGGATGCCCGCGTTGGACTGGGTTAAGCACAGCAAGAAGTCTCACAACACCAGGTTAAAGTCCAATAAGTACATTGGGGAAACCATGCAGATGCTACGACAACGGATGAATGAATATCAGTCGACAATCACCAGGCAAAAGTGTTCTCTTCCTGTTGGGAAATACTTTAGCAGTCATGGACATTTGGCTTCTGATCTTCGTGTGAGTGTTCTCCAAGGCAGTCTTCATTACACACAACAATGCAGAGTCACTGAGCAGAGACTGATAGCCAAGTTCCGCATATATAAGGACAGCCTCAACTGGGATCTTGGTTTCATGTCATACTTTCTGTCTTGCCATGACTTGCCTGGGTTTGCAAAATCTCACTAACTGTCCTGGCTGGAAACAATACACTTCTCTTTAACTTGTGCTGAACTCTCTCCATTCACATTGTCTGTACCTTTAAGACTTGATTACCTATAAAAACTTGCATTCCAACCATTATTTTGTAAATGCTCCTGATGAAGGAGCAGCACTATGAAGGCTTGTGGCATGTGCGACCAAATAAACATACTGGAGTTGAACCTGGTGTTGTGAGACTTCTTACTGTGTTTATCCCATCCAACACCAGCATCTCTACATCATTCCTCTGGAAAGCCATGAGGATTATTTCTGGAATGTTGAGACCACCGCAGCTAAAGTAGTTTCCGGTGTTAGTACGTATTGAATCTCCTTATGTCTGCAGGGAAAACATCCTCTTCAAAGAACACCATTGGCTAACAGTGAATGAAGCATTCTCATTGTCACAGGATCTCCAAAAAAAGCATACACATCCTCATCTGAAATTTATTTGGCATTCTCCCGCCTCGTCTTGGGCAACTTACATTTGTGATCATGAGGCTGCGTCCTGGGACACCAAAAACCCAGTTTATCTCTGCAGAAAGAGAATGTCAGACTGGTATAAGATAGTTTTAAAAGTTAAACTTTATTTATTAGTCACTAGTAAGGCTTACATTAATACTTACATTAACACAATGAAGTTACTGTGAAATTCCCCTAGTGACACACTCCTGCACCTGTTTGGCTCAGTGCATCTAACCAGCACATCTTTCAGACTGTGGGAGGAAACCGGACCACCCCGAGGAAACCCACCTAGACATGGGGAGGATGTGTAGACTTTGCACAGACAGTAATTCGAGCTGGGAATCGAACCCAGGTCCCTGGTGCTGTGAGGCAGCAGTGCTAACCACTGTGCCACCATACCATAATATCTAAGGTCTTTGAGCTATAGTGCACTGAGGAACCAGGCACTGCGAAAAACCCTTTAAATTGATGATTTACATATAATGAATGTATATTTTTGGGAAAGATTTCAATAATCCATTAATTGGATTATTAATTGCCTCATTAATTCATCAATTGCCTCATGTATGCAAATACAAAAGGACAGGAAATGCATCCCAGATGTATAATATGATGACTGGCCGGTTATAAATAAACTCCATTGAACTCTCTAACCTCTGATGTTAACACTAATCTATCCTCATGTGGTAATGACTTCACTGAAACAATTTTCAAACTGGAAGACAGAACAGATGAAATTTAACCTAGAAGTGTTAAGATATGTCAGAATAACAATATGGAACAACTTATATGGGCTCTTCAACATAATGAAATATCGCCAGCCTCTTCAAATGGGCCAAAGGGCCTCTTTCTGCACTATATGGTTCTATGATTCTATGAAAAAAGCATTTAGACAGTTACATGGGTAAGATGAGTGTAGAGGGATATGGGCCGAACGTGGGCAACTGGGACTAAGTCAATTGTTAAAAAAGAGGTGGCTTGGACAAGTTGGGCCGAAGGGCCTGCTTCCATGCTGTAAAACTCAGTGCCAAAAGACAATACCGGACGAAGTTAAAGTCCCAGGCTCGCCACATAGATCCCTGCTGACTATGACAAGATCTGCAAGACAGAACAGGCGACAAGATGAAGGCGTGTAAAATCGCCAGCTCCAATGCATCCCTCCCTAATGAGCTCAATGCACTCTGTGCCTGATTTGAACAGAGATCAGGGAGAACATGCCCTCCACCCTGAGAGCCTTGGATGAATCTGTATTTGAGGTCACCATTAAAGTTGTCAGAGCAGCTTTCTCAAAGATTAACCCACAGAAAGTGACTGGCCTGCATGAATCAACTGGTGGGGCTATTTGCAGACATCTTCAACTCTCTTTACATCAACCTGAGGTCCCTATCTACTTCAAGAAGATGAACCAGTATAAAAAAAAGCCAAGCAACGTGTCTCAATGATTATCGTCATGTGGCTGTGACATCCATCATTATAAAGTGCTTCAAAACGCTTGTCATGGCATGAGTCAATTCCAGCCTCCCAGATAGCCTGGACCCATTACATTTCGCCTCCTATTGCACCAGGTCCAAAGCAGATGCCATCATCCTGGCCCTCCATTCAACTCTGGAACACCTAGATAACAGACATCTATGTCAAACTCCTATTTATTGACTACAACTCAGCCTTCAACACCTTTATTCCTATGAAACTCATCTTCAAACTCTGTTGCCTGGCCTCAGCATTTCCTTCTGTGACTGGATCCTGAACTTCCTAATGCACAGATCCACAATCAGTAAGGATAGGCAACAACACCTCCTCCACAGTCATTCTCAACACTGGTACCCCACAAGGCTGTGTTCTTAGCTCCTACTATACTCCTTATACACATACAACCATATAGCCAAATTTCCCTCCAATTTACTTTTCAAGTTTGCTGGTGACACCACCATAGTGGGTCGAATTTCAAACAATGATGAGACAGAGTACAGGAATGAGATAGAGAATCTGGTGAACTAGTGTGTTGACAATAATCTTCCGTCAATGTGAATAAAACAGAGGAGATTGTCATTAACTTCAGGAAGCGTAGAGGAGAAGATCATCAAAGGGGACGAAGTAGAAAGTGTCAAGAGCTCCATGTTTTAAGTGTCCAAGTGACCAAAAACAAGTCCTGATCCCTCCCCCCATGCCGACTTTATAATTAAGAAAGCCCATCAATACATAGAACATAGAACAATACAGCACAGAACAGGCCCTTCGGCCTTCGATGTTGTGCCGACCAAAATAAAAAGCAATGCCCCTCCAAACTAAACCATTCCCTTCTCTTCCATATACTTATCAATTAACCTCTTAAACGCCACCAAACTTGGCGCATCTACAACAGCTGCAGGCAGGGCATTCCACTCCCTAATCACTCTTTGAGTAAAGAACCTACCTCTGATATCCGTCCTATAACTCATACCCCTTAATTTAAAGCTGTGTCCCCTCGTGCTAGCTTTCTCCATCCTAGGAAAAAGGCTATCACTGTCCACCCTATCTAAACCTCTAATCATCTTATATGTTTCAATAAGGTCCCCTCTTAGCCGCCTCCTTTCTAACGAAAACAACCTCAAATCCCTCAGCCTCTCTTCATAAGACCTGCCCTCCATACCAGGCAACATCCTGGTAAACCTCCTCTGTACCCTCTCCAATGCCTCCACATCTTTCTTATAATGTGGGGACCAGAACTGCACACAATACTCCAAGTGCGGCCGCACTAGAGTTTTGTACAGTTGCAACATGACGTTGCGGCTCCGAAATTCAATCCCCCTACCAATAAAAGCTAAGACTCCATATGCCTTCTTAACAACTTTATCCACTTGACTGCCAACTTTCAGGGATCTATGCACATACACACCAAGATCCCTCTGTTCATCAACACTATTAAGAATCCTACCATTAGCCCTATACTCTACACATTTATTATTTCTGCCACAGTGCATTACCTCACACTTTTCCACATTAAACTCCATTTGCCACCTCTCGGCCCAGCTCTGCAACTTGTCCAAGTCACTCTGTAAACTAAAACACCCCTCTTCACTATCTACCACACCACCAACTTTAGTATCATCTGCAAATTTACTGATCCATCCCTCAATACCCTCATCCAGATCATTTATAAAAATTACAAACAGCAGGGGCCCCAAAACAGACCCCTGAGGCACACCACTCGTCACCGAACTCCACGATGAATATCTCCCATCAACCACCACCCTCTGTCTTCTATCTGCCAGCCAATTCCTAATCCAATTAGCTAAATCACCCTCTATTCCACACATCTGCATTTTCTGTAGAAGTCTTCCATGGGCCACCTTATCAAACGCCTTACTAAAGTCCATATATACTACATCAACCGCCTTACCCCCATCCACCTCTCTGGTCACTTTCTCAAAAAACTCAATGAGGTTAGTAAGGCATGACCTACCCTTCACGAAACCATGCTGACTATCCCCAATCAATTCATTTCTCTCTAAATAACTATAAATCCTATCCCTAATAATTCTCTCCAATACCTTGCCCACAACAGAAGTAAGACTCACTGGCCTATAATTCCCTGGAAGGTCTCTCTTCCCCTTCTTAAACAATGGGACCACATTCGCTGTCCTCCGGAACCACACCCGTAACCAACGAGGACCTGAAGATCAGAGCCAGAGGCTCTGCAATCTCCTCTCTTGCCTCCCAGAGAATCCTAGGGTAAATCCCGTCCGGCCCAGGGGACTTATCCGACTTCAAACCCTCGAGAATTTCTAACACATCCTCCCTATCTACTACAATACTTCCCAATTTGCAACCCTGTACCTCAGTGCTCTCCATAGCTACATTTCCAGCACTCTGCGTGAATACCGAAGAGAAATATTTATTCAGTGCCTCACCAATCTCTTCAGGCTCCACGCACAACTTCCCACTGCTGTCTATGACTGGCCCTAATCTTGCCCTAACCAATCTTCTATTCTTAACATATCTAAAGAAAGCTTTAGGATTCTCCTTAATCCTATCAGCCAAAGTCTTCTCGTGTCCTCTCTTAGCTCTCCTCAATTCACTCTTTAGCTCCCTCCTGGCTAATCTATAGCTATCCATTGCACTATCTGAGCCTTCAAGCCTCATCCTGACATAAGCCTCCTTTTTCTTCTTAACCAGCAAATCAACTTTTTTCGTACACCAAGGCTCTCTTACTCGTCCATTTCCTCCCTGCCTGACAGGGACATACTTATCAAGGACTCGCAGCAGCTGCTCCTTGAATAAGCACCACATTCCAGATGTTCCCAGTCCCTGTAGTTCCCTAGTCCAATCTATGCACCCTAATTCTCTCCTGATGGCCTCATAATTACCCTTCCCCCAGCTATAACTACTGCCCCCAGCTTCATGCCTATCCCTTCCATCACTAAGGTGAACGTAACCGAATTGTGGTCACTATCACCAAAATGTTCACTAACTTCCAAGCCTAACACCTGGTCTGGCTCATTGCCCAGCACCAAATCCAATGTAGCCTCACCTCTAGTTGGCCTATCTACATACTGAGTCAAAAAACCTTCCTGCACACTCTGTACGAAAACTGACCCCTCTAACGAGCTAGAGCTATAGCTATTCCAATCAATATTAGCAAAGTTAAAGTCCCCCATCACAATTACCCTACTACTTTCACTCCTAATCAGAATTGACTTCGCAATCCTTTCCTCAACCTCTCTAGAACTATTAGGAGGTCTGTAAAAGACTCCCAACAGGGTGACCTCTCCTCTCCTGTTTCTAATCTCAGCCCATACTACCTCAACAGACAAGTCCTCATCAAACTTCTTTTCTATCACCGTGATACAGTCTTTGACCAATAACGCCACTCCTCCCCCCCTTCTACCTCCTTCTCTACTCCGACTAAAGCATTTGTACCCCGGAACCTGCAACATCCATTCCTGTCCCTGCTCTACCCAAGTCTCTGAAATGGCCACAACATCGAAGTTCCAGGTACTGGTCCAAGCTGCAAGTTCCTCCCCCTTATTGCGAATACTCCTTGCATTAAAGTATACGCATTTCAAACCATGCCCCACCCCACCCGTACGCCGCTGTGTTTTACAACTCTCTTCTATAACCCCCTTACTCTCATCCCTCTCAGCACCCCAACTACTTAGGATCCCACCCCCCCCCCGAATCAGTTTAAAGCCCCCATCATAGCCTTAGCAAATTTTCCCCCCAAGATATTAGTCCCCCTCTGGTTCAGGTGTAGACCATCTCTCTTGAAGAGGTCCCACCTATCCCAGAATGAGTCCCAATTGTTAAGGAACCTGAACCCCTCCCTCCTGCACCATCCACGCAGCCATGAGTTCAAACTATCCCTTTCTCTGTTCATCTCTAAACTATCTCTTGGCACAGGCAAGAGTCCAGAGATAACCACTCTGCCTGTTATGGACCTAAGCTTCCACCCTAACTCCATAAATTTCTGTTTAATATCCCCTTCCCTTGTCCTACCTACATCATGTGTCCCCACATGAACTATGACTTGGGGCTGACTCCCCTCACCCTTAAGAATCTTAAAAACCCGATCTGCAACATCCTGGACCCCAGCCCCTGGGAGGCAACACACCAGCCCTGAGTCCTGTTTATTACTATTTACCCTCCTATCTGTCCCTCTAACTATGGAGTCTCCTATAACTAGGCCTAATCTCTTATTCCCCCCACCCACCTTAGCATTCTCAGCAGGCTCACCCCCAGAGACCTGCTCCCTTTGGTCAGCTCCAGTTGATTCTTCCTCAACTGTAGCCTCCAAGACAGAAAATTTATTTTGGAGGGGAACAGCCCCAGGGGATTGTCTCCCCGATTGCTTCTTACCCCTCCTCCTAATAGTTACCCAATTATCACTTATAGGAGTTACAATCTCTTTGTTACTCCTGCCTATATCCTCCTCAACCTCTCGAATTACCCTGAGCTCCTCTAATTCCAGCTCCAGCTCCTTAACACGATCCTCAAGGAGCTGCAAATGTGCACACTTCCTGCAGGTGTAATCAGCAGGAACACTACTGGTGTCCCTCACCTCATACATACCGCAGGAAGTACAACGTAGTGCCTGCACTGCCATCACTGTTACTTTAATTTCCAGGAGAGAAAAAAAAAACTTCACCTCAGAAGGTTAAAGAAATTTGACATGTCAGCTGTGACTCTCACCAACTTTTACAGATGCACCATAGAAAGCATTCTTTGTGGTTGTATCATAGCTTGGTATAGCTCCTTTTCTGCCCAAGATTGCAAGAAACTACAAAAGGTCGTAGCCCAATGTAGCCCAAGCCATCACACAAACCAGCTTCCTATCTATTGACCATGACCTCAGTTCCTGCTGCTGGAAAAGTGGCCAGCATGTTCTCTGTTCCATCTTCTTTTGTCAGGAAAATGATACAAAAACTGAGATCATATACCAACTGACTCAAGAACAGTTTCTTCCCTGTTGCCATCAGATCTTGCATTAAGTTGATTTATCTTTCTACTCTAGCTATGACTGTAACACTCCATTCTGCACTTTCTTGTTTCCTTCTCTATGAACGGTATGCTTTTTCTGTATTAAGCACAAGAATTGATACTTTTCATTGTTTACTAATACATATGATAATAAGTCAAAATCAGTGATTGTAAAAGAGGGCAGGTAAATGGGCGGGGGTCAGTATTGTAATTTGTAAGCTCAAAGGGTAGAGTAAGATGTTATTATAAAAGCAAAATACTGTGGATGCTGAAATCTGAAACAAAAATGGAAAATGCTGGAAACTTCTGCAATTCTGGTAGCATCTGTGGAGAAAGAATTGAGCCAATATTTCGAGTCTCTGAAGAAGGATCATCCAAACTTGAAATGTTAACTGTATTCTCTCTCCACAGATGCTGTCTGTTTTTGTGTAAGATGGTTATTGTTAACTTGACAACTCTGGTGAGGTGATGAAACCTTCTGGCAGCATTATAGTCATGTGGTTGGAATTAAGCTCCTGGTTTGTTGTGCTCTAGGTAAGTGATGTCTTCCCACTGCTGCTAGTGTTGTCTGGAGGGCTTCCTGCTCTGTTTGCTCCTCTCACTACTTAAATCAGAGCCTCCAACACAGAATAAGGAAAATCAGCAAGTCATGCAACATCTGAAGTGAAAGTTAATGCTTCAGCTCAGTGGTTCTTCATTAGTCATTTCATCTCTTCTTGCTACTTTTCTGTTTTGAGACTTCCATTCCCATTTACAGCCAGACACTGCTTTCTCAAACTGCTTTTAAAACTGTGTCAGGGATGCCAGATTACTATTTCCCCAAACAAGCACACAGTCAATGAATCATTTTCTTAGGGTATCTCTCACGATTGAGGTTGACTTGCTTCCATTCTGGCTCATTATTCTGATATGGTTGAGAAGTCAGCTTCCTGATCTGGTCAGGGCTGGTGAGTGCTTTGAGAATTGGATAGCCAATGAAAAGCACAGGTAGCACTGATTATATGTTGGAATCATTACAATGAGCTGCAAACACCAGTTTCTGATAGTTGCACGTATACTTGTTTATATTCTTTCTAAGGCCTGATTAAAACTCTGAGCTTTCATATCTCATTCTAACTCTGAATTGTTTACATTTGCTGAAATTACTCTTGATCAATCTATCCATCACTTTTCATCTGTATACCATATAAATATTTCAGCACAAATGTGTTACAGTTGCTTCAAATCAATATTGCCATGTAAATATGCAATGGAAGCTTTTTTTGCAAATATCAGTATTCGGGAGGATGTTTATAGTCAAGATCTATCAGCAGAGACAACATTAGTAGAAAGATTAAGAGCTGATATTGTGGCCACGTTCTATTCATTTTTTAGAAAAGGACCCATTTTATACAAGTTAGAAACTAACTGACCAGCGTTTCACATAGCAAACTTGATATGATAAATGACTCACAAACTAACTCATGGAAAACAGGCTTATTGTTAGCAGAAAGTACTCATCGATCTCCTGCAGTCACGATTATTCATGCTATAATTCTGTTATAGATGGTTGGGATTTAACTTTTTGGCCACCCTTGCTGCCATTGTTCTGGCCTCTGTGTTTCAGAACACTGAACCATGTTTCCATATAAAAGCTGTTAATTAAAACAATTACCTCAGTGTACGATCTTTCTATTCAGTGTCAAACGTACTGATGCTATGAATTAAATGATTAAAGCTAAAATTATGGTTTTAATAATGGCCTTCAGATACGGTCTGATGGGACTAGTGAATGCTTAATTCATTGAACCGTTATTTTCCACCTGAGCTTGCAATTTCCCACGGTGAGTATGCAATTTATTCAAGTGCTCAGGAAGGCATGCAGTACAACTTAATTATTAACTCACTGCACTGACTCAGGCTGTCACCTGAGCTGTAATGCCCAAATACTCCATGCTAAAATATTTCTTTGTAAGTTACATAAATACTGATATTCAATGTCAGTGTTTTAATCCACTGACAGATACTTCAATAGTTTGCAGTCAGCATTTGCTTTGTCATGCTGCAGAGTAACTGCTGCTTCAGAAATGTGGAAGGGATACCTTGGTGTATTCCCCAGTTCAGACAGTAGTGTTAAATTCAAGGGTGGATACAGCATTGTCATTTTGATTATGAACAAGTTCACTAATGAATTGCTCACATGGAAGTCCTATGTGATGTCCCTCTTACATCTGAGGATTACTCTGGCCTTGGAGTTGGTCACCATTGAGTTCCTCTGAATTACCTCAGTGTGTTTTATAGACTTCCTGATTAAGAACAATTAAATGTTTGAAGGAAATAAAATTAAATGTTAATTGTTGAAGTTTTTTCAAATGAAAACATAGCCCAGAATTTTACAGCCTATGTAGCAGGGCTGAATGATGCTGAGAGCCGTTTAAAACACCATTGACTATGGCAGGAGTGCAAGATTCCGTCAGTGAGAGGGACCCAGACTTTTTAATCCCTAAAGCCTTCGTAACTTTTTTATTTTATTCCAAATGCTAAATAAAGGCTGCTTGAAAATACAGCACAGGCTACATTTCAGCAACATTGTTTTGTCTTCATACCAGTTAACAATAGTTAATTTACTTTAAAGCAATCGCCAAGGCTTCACGGAAGCAAATAGTTATTTTGTACTTGAAATCTTTCAACTGCAGGGACCCAGTTCATTTTTGGCCTTGGGTGACTATCTGTGTGGAGTTGGCATGTTCTCCCCATGTCTGCATGGGTTTCTTCCGGGTGCTCCAGTTTGATAGAATCATACAGTGCAGAAGAAGCCTTTTTAGCCCATTGACTCTGCACTGACAGGTGAGAGACATTAATTCCATTTACTGGCAGTTGGCCCATAACCATGAAAATTATGACATGCCAAGTGCTCGTCCTTTTTAAAGGATGTGAGGCAAGCCGCCTCTACCATCCTCCAGCTAGTGCTTTCCAGACCATCATCATTCTCTGTGCTTAAAAAAAAGCCTCACATTACACCTTAACATTCTGCCCCTCACCTTGAACCTATGTCCCCTCATGACTGACTCTCCAACTAAGGATGACAGCTGCTCCTTATCCAATCCGTGGACAAGTGTGAGGTAATGCATTTTGGAAAGTTGAATACAAATAGGAAAGAGTATTTGAAAGGCAAAGGGATCTGGGTATTCGGGTACACAGGTCACTGAACGTGACAATGCAAGTGGAGAAGTTAGTCAAAAAGGTATACAGCATGTTTGCCTTTATCTGCTGGGGCACTGAGTTTAAAAATTGATAAGTCATGTTGTAGCTTTATAGAACCTTAGTTAGGCTGCACTTGAAATATAATGTTCAATTCTGGTCACTGCACACCAGAAGGATGTGGAGGCTTTGGAGAGAGTATAGAAAAGATTTACCAATATGTTGCCTGTATGGAGAGTATTAGAACATAGAACATTACAGCACAGAACAGGCCCTTCGGCCTTCGATGTTGCGCCGACCAATATAAAAAGCAATGCCCCTCCATACTAAACCATTCCCTTCTCTTCCATATACTTATCAACTAACCTCTTAAACGCCACCAAACTTGGCGCATCTACAACTGCTGCAGGCAGGGCATTCCACTCCCGAACCACCCTTTGGGTAAAGAACCTACCTCTGATATCCGTCCTATAACTATCACCCCTTAATTTAAAACTGTGTCCCCTCGTGCTAGCTTTCTCCATCCTAGGAAAAAGGCTATCACTGTCCACCCTATCTAAACCTCTAATCATCTTATATGTTTCGATTAGGTCCCCTCTTAGCCGCCTCCTTTCTAACGAAAACAACCTCAAATCCCTCAGCCTCTCTTCATAAGACCTGCCCTCCATACCAGGCAACATCCTGGTAAACCTCCTCTGTACCCTCTCCAATGCCTCCACATCTTTCTTATAATGTGGGGACCAGAACTGCACACAATACTCCAAGTGCGGCCGCACTAGAGTTTTGTACAGTTGCAACATGACGTTGCGGCTCCGAAATTCAATCCCCCTACCAATAAAAGCTAAGACTCCATATGCCTTCTTAACAACCTTATCGACTTGATTGCCAACTTTCAGGGATCTATGCACATATACACCAAGATCCCTCTGTTCATCAACACTATTAAGAATCCTACCATTAGCCCTATACTCTACACATTTGTTATTCCTGCCAAAGTGAATTACCTCACACTTTTCCACATTAAACTCCATTTGCCACCTCTCGGCCCAGCTCTGCAACTTGTCCAAGTCTCTCTGCAAACTATAACACCCCTCTTCACTATCTACCACTCCACCGACTTTAGTGTCATCTGCAAATTTACTAATCCATCCTTCAATACCCTCATCCAGATCATTTATAAAAATTACAAACAGCAGGGGCCCCAAAACAGACCCCTGAGGTACACCACTTGTCACCGAACTCCACGATGAATATCTCCCATCAACCACCACCCTCTGTCTTCTATCTGCTAGCCAATTCCTAACCCAATTAGCTAAATCACCCTCTATCCCATACATCTGCATTTTCTGCAGAAGTCTTCCATGGGCCACCTTATCAAACGCCTTACTAAAGTCCATATATACCACATCAACCGCCTTACCCCCATCCACCTCTTTGGTCACTTTTTCAAAAAACTCAATGAGGTTAGTAAGGCACGACCTACCCTTCACAAAACCATGCTGACTATCCCCAATCAATTCATTCCTCTCTAAATAACTATAAATCCTATCCCTAATTATTCTCTCCAATACTTTGCCCACAACAGAAGTAAGACTCACTGGCCTATAATTCCCTGGAAGGTCTCTCTTACCCTTCTTGAACAATGGGACCACATTCGCTATCCTCCAGTCCTCCGGAACCACACCCGTAACCAACGACGACCTGAAGATCAGAGCCAGAGGCTCTGCAATCTCCTCTCTTGCCTCCCAGAGAATCCTAGGGTAAATCCCGTTCGGCCCAGGGGACTTATCCAACTTCAAACCCTCGAGAATATCTAGCACATCCTCCCTATCTACTTCGATACTTTCCAGTTTGCTACCCTGTACCTCAGTGTTCTCCATAATTACATTTACATCACCCTGCGTGAATACCGAAGAGAAATATTTATTCAGTGCCTCTCCAATCTCTTCAGGCTCCACGCACAACTTCCCACTGCTGTCTATGACTGGCCCTAATCTTGTCCTAACCAATCTTCTATTCTTAACATATCTAAAGAAAGCTTTAGGATTCTCCTTAATCCTATCAGCCAAAGTCTTCTCCTGTCCTCTCTTAGCTCTCCTCAATTCACTCTTTAGCTCCCTCCTGGCTAATCTATAGCTATCCATTGCACTAACCGAGCCTTCAAGCCTCATCCTGACATAAGCCTCCTTTTTCCTTTTAACCAGCAAATCAACTTTTTTCGTACACCAAGGTTCTCTTACTCGACCATTTCCTCCTTGCCTGACAGGGACATACTTATCAAGGACTCGCAGCAGCTGCTCCTTGAATAAGCTCCACATTCCAGATGTTCCCAGTCCCTGTAGTTTCCTAGTCCAATCTATGCACCCTAATTCTCTCCTGATGGCCTCATAATTACCCTTCCCCCAGCTATAACTACTGCCCCCAGCTTCATGCCTATCCCTATCCATCACTAAGGTGAACGTAACCGAATTGTGGTCACTATCACCAAAATGTTCACCAACTTCCAAGCCTAACACCTGGTCTGGCTCATTGCCCAGCACCAAATCCAATGTAGCCTCACCTCTAGTTGGCCTATCTACATACTGAGTCAAAAAACCTTCCTGCACACTTTGTACGAAAACTGACCCCTCTAACGAGCTAGAGCTATAGCTATTCCAATCAATATTAGTAAAGTTAAAGTCCCCCATAACAATTACCCTATTACTTTCACTCCTGACCAGAATTGACTTTGCAATCCTTTCCTCAACCTCTCTAGAACTTTTAGGAGGTCTATAAAAGATTCCCAACAGGGTGACCTCTCCTTTCCTGTTTCTAATCTCAGCCCATACTACCTCAACAGACAAGTCCTCATCAAACTTCTTTTCTGTCACTGTGATACAGTCTTTGACTAATAATGCCACTCCTCCCCCCCTCTACCTCCTTCTCTACTCCGACTAAAGCATTTGAACCCTGGAACCTGCAACATCCATTCTTGTCCCTGCTCTACCCAAGTCTCTGAAATGGCTATGAGGAGAGATTGGAGAAACTTGGTTTGTTTTCAATGGAACAATGGAGGTTGAGGGGCGACCTGATAGAAGTCTCCAAGATTATGAGAAGCATGGACAAAGTGGATAGTCAGAAGCTTTTTCTCAGAGTGGAAGAAGCAATTACGAGGGGGCACAGGTTTAAGGTATGAGAGACAAGATTTAAAGGAGATGCACGAGGCAGATGAGTGGTGAGTGCCTGGAACCCGTTGCTGGGTGAGATCATGGAAGTGGATATGTTAGTGACTTTTTAGGGACGTCTTGACAAATACATGAATAGAATAGGAATAAAGGGAAATGGTCCGTGGAAGGGTGGAGATGTTTTAGTTCAGTCGGGCAGCATGGTCGGTGCAGGCTTGGAGGGCTGAAGGGGCTGTTCCTGTAACTGTAATTTTCTTTGTTGTTTCTGTGTTCATACTCCTCATAATTTTGTACACTTTGATCGGGTTGCCCTTCAGTCTTTCTTTGCTCCAACAAAAGCAACCCAAGTCTTTCCAACTTTTTTTCATAACTTAAATGTTCCAATCCAGCAGTATCCTGGTAAATCTCCTCTGCACCAACTTCACGGCAATGACGTCTATCCTATATTGTGGTGACCAGAACAGCAGACAATACTGCCACTGCAGTGTCATCAAAGTTCGATAAAGCTCCAACATGAGTCCCCTACTTTTCTAATTGATGCCTCGGATGATGACGGCAAGAGTCTTAAATATCTTTTTCACTGCCTAACTAACATGCCCTTCCGACTTTAGAATCTATGGACAAACACACCAAGGCCCTTTGTTTGTTCCACAGAACTTCCTTGTGTCATGCTATTCATTAGATATTTCCTTGCCAAATTACTCTTTCCATTGTGTATCACCTCACACTTTTCAGGGTTAAATTCCATCTGCCACTTACTGCCCATTTGGCCATCCCTTCTATGTCTTCTCATAGCTCAAGACACTCGGCTTCACTGTTAACCAACTGGCTAATCTTTGTGTCACCTGCAAACTTGCTAATCCCATCCTCTGGTCATCTATGTCATTTATGTAAATGATGAATAATAGGGAACCTAGCACAGATTCCTGTGGTACACCACTGGACATTGGCTCACAGTCATTAACACAACCTTCTGTCATTACTCTCTATCTTCAACAGCTGAAAATCCAATTGGCTTCCTTCTGCACTGTAGGGATTCAATGACCAAAGGCTCTTACAGAAAATAAAAGCTTATTGTGTAAGGGTAACATATTGGCATGGATTCAAGATTGATTAGCTAACACTAAATAGAGAATTGGCATAAATTGGTCTTTTTGTGGTAGGGAAGATGTGAAAAGTGATGTATCACAGGAATGAGTGCTGGGACTTCAATATTTTACACCTTATACATGAAGTGTATTAGTTGGAAAGTAAATTGTGAAGTGGACATGAGGTGAAGACAAAGGAATATAGATAAAGCGAGTGGGCAAAGATCTTGCAAATATAGTACAATGTAGGAAAATGAAAAGAAAGCACATTATCGAAATGGTGAAGATTGCAAAGCTCAAAGATGTAGGAGGTGCATACATCACAAATGATGAATAAGCAATTACAACAAATAATTAAGAATGGCGGGAAATTTAAGCCAAACAAATACAAGGTGATGCATTTTGGAAGGTCTAATACAAGAGGGAAGTGTGTAGTAAATGGCAGAACTCTTCAAAGCATTAACAGACTGAGGGATCTCGGGACACAGGTCCACAGTTCCATGAAAGTGGCAATATAAATGGATAAGGTAGTCAAGAAGGCAGGTGGCAAATTTATCTTCATTGGTTGAGGCATGGACTATAAAAATTGGCAAGTCATGTTGTAGCTGTATTGAATTTGAATTTGGCCACATTTGGAATATAGCACACAGTTCTGGTCACCAAGGATGTGGAGGTTTTGGAATGGGTACAGAAAAGATTTTCTCGATGTTGCCTGATTTGGAGCATATTAGCTGTGCAGCGTGATTGGACACACTTAATTTGCTTTCACTTGAATATCAGAGGTTGAGGGGCGACTTGATAGAAGTTTATAAAATTGAGAGACATGGATGAATATAATTTTTGGAGTCTTTTAGAAATGTCATTGATTAGGGTACATAGGTTTAAAGTAAAAGGGTGAAAGTTGAAAGGAGGTGTGAGAGGTAATTGGTTTTAGACAGAGGGTGATAAATGCTTGGAATGTGTTGACAGAAGAGGTGATATAAGCACATACAATAGCAGTTTTTGAGAGGTATCTTGACAGGTACATCAATAAGCAGGGAATAGAGGGATACGGACTGCATTGGGACAAAAGGTCTTTAGAAAGGTGTCATGTTGGTGCCGACTTGGTGTCTGTGCTGTACTGTTAATAATAGAATGTTATCATTTGCTGGGAGATGAATTGAATACAAAAGTAGGGAGGTTTGGCTTTGGTTCCAAATGCATTGATGAGACCACACTTGAAATACATTTATCAAATTGGTCTCCTTATTTAAGGAAGAAGACTAAGGAAATTTGTCATGTCAGCTACGACTCTCACCAACTTTTACAGATGCAACATAGAAAGCATTTGTTCTGGTAATATCACAGCTTGGTATGGTTCCTTCTGTGTCCAAAACTGTAAGAAACTACAAAAGGTTGTGAATGTAGCCCAATCTATCACGCAAACCATCCTTTCATCCATTAACTCTGTCTACACTTCCCGCTGCAAAGCAGCTAGCATAATTAAGGACCCTACACACCCTGGACATCCACTCTTACACTTTCTTTTGTTGGGAAAAAGATACAAAAGTCTGAGGTCACGTACCACCCGACTCAAGACGAGATTCTTCCCTGATCCCATCAGACTTTTGAATGGACCGACCTTGCATTAAGCTGATCCCTCTCCCCACCCTGAAACACTACATTCTGCACTCTTTCATTTCTTACTCTGTTCTCCTGATTATGCTGCAAGTATACAGGACCTTGATGAGACCACATTTGGAATATTGTATGCAGTTCTGATCACTTCACTATAAGAAGGATGTAGAAGTATTGGAGAGAGTGCAGAGGAGATTTACCAGGATACTGCATGATTTGAAGAGTAGGTCTTATGAGAAAAGGTTGAGGGAGCTGTGGCTTTTCCCTTTAGTGTAGAAGAGGATGAGAGGTGACTTAATAGAAGTTTATATGATGATGAGGGAAATAGATAGAGTGGACGTTCAGAGACTGTTTCCTTGGGTGGATATAGCTGTTACTAGGGGGAATAATCATCAATCTTCGGTGACAAGTGGTGTGCCTCAGGGGTCTGTTTTGGGGCCCCTGCTGTTTGTAATTTTTATAAATGATCTGGATGAGGGTATTGAAGGATGGATTAGTAACTTTGCAGATGACACTAAAGTCGGTGGAGTGGTAGATAGTGAAGAGGGGTGTTATAGTTTGCAGAGAGACTTGGACAAGTTGCAGAGCTGGCCGAGAGGTGGCAAATGGAGTTTAATGTGGAAAAGTGTGAGGTAATGCACTTTGGCAGGAACAATAAATGTGTAGAGTATAGGGATAATGGTAGGGCTCTTAATAGTGTTGAGGAACAGAAGGATCTTGGTGTATGTGTCAATAGATCCCTGAAAGTAGGCAGTCAAGTGGATAAAGTTGTTAAGAAGGCTTATGGAGTCTTAGCTTTTATTGGTAGGGGGATTGAATTTAGGAGCCGCGGCATCATGTTGCAGCTGTACAAAACTCTAGTGCGGCCGCACTTGGAGTATTGTGTGCAGTTCTGGGCCCCACATTATAAGAAAGATGGGGAGGCATTGGAGAGGGTACAGAGGAGGTTTACCAGGATGTTGCCTGGTATGGAGGGCAGGTCTATGAAGAGAGGTTGAAGGATTTGAGGTTGTTTTCGTTAGAAAGGAGGCGGCTAAGAGGGGATCTTATTGAAGCATATAAGATGATTAGAGGTTTAGATAGGGTGGACAGTGATAGCCTTTTTACTAGGATGGAGAAAGCTAGCACGAGGGGACACAGCTTTAAATTAAGGGGTAGGAGTTATAGGACGGATATCAGAGGTAGGTTCTTTACTCAAAGAGTGATTAGGGAGTGGAATGCCCTGCCTGCAGCTGTTGTAGATGCGCCAAGTTTGGTGGCGTTTAAGAGGTTAGTTGATAAGTATATGGAAGAGAACATAGAACATAGAACATAGAACAATACAGCACAGAACAGGCCCTTCGGCCTTCGATGTTGTGCCGACCAAAATAAAAGCAATGCCCCTCCAAACTAAACCATTCCCTTCTCTTCCATATACTTATCAACTAACCTCTTAAACGCCAACAAACTTGGCGCATCTACAACAGCTGCAGGCAGGGCATTCCACTCCCTAATCACTCTTTGAGTAAAGAACCTACCTCTGATAGCCGTCCTATAACTCATACCCCTTAATTTAAAGCTGTGTCCCCTCGTGCTACCTTTCTCCATCCTAGGAAAAAGGCTAACACTGTCCACCCTATCTAAACCTCTAATCATCTTATATGCTTCAATAAGATCCCCTCTTAGCCGCCTCCTTTCTAACGAAAACAACCTCAAACCCTTCAACCTCTCTTCATAGGACCTGCCCTCCATACCAGGCAACATCCTGGTAAACCTCCTCTGTACCCTCACCAATGCCTCCACATCTTTCTTATAATGTGGCGACCAGAACTGCACACAATACTCCAAGTGCGGCCGCACTAGAGTTTTGTAAAGCTGCAACATGATGCTGCGGCTCCTAAATTCAATCCCCCTACCAATAAAAGCTAAGACTCCATAAGCCTTATTAACAACTTTATCCACTTGACTGCCTACTTTCAGGGATCTATTGACACATACACCAAGATCCTTCTGTTCCTCAACAATATTAAGAGCCCTACCATTAGCCCTATACTCTACACATTTATTGTTCCTGCCAAAGTGCATTACCTCACACTTTTCCAAATTAAACTCCATTTGCCACCTCTCGGCCCAGCTCTGCAACTTGTCCAAGTCACTCTGTAAACTAAAACACCCCTCTTCACTATCTACCACACCACCAACTTTAGTATCATCTGCAAATTTACTGATCAATCCCTCAATACCCTCATCCAGATCATTTATAAAAATTACAAACAGCAGGGGCCCCAAAACAGACCCCTGAGGTACACCACTTGTCACCGAATCCACGATGAATATCTCCCATCAACCACCACCCTCTGTCTTCTATCTGCTAGCCAATTCCTAATCCAATTAGCTAAATCACCCTCTATTCCACATATCTGCATTTTCTGTAGAAGTCTTCCATGGGCCACCTTATCAAACGCCTTACTAAAGTCCATATATACTACAGCAACCGCCTTACCCCCATCCACCTCTCTGGTCACTTTCTCAAAAAACTCAATGAGGTTAGTAAGGCATGACCTACCCTTCACAAAAACCATGCTGACTATCCCCAATCAATTCATTTCTCTCTAAATAACTATAAATCCTATCCCTAATAATTCTCTCCAATACCTTGCCCACAACAGAAGTAAGACTCACTGGCCTATAATTCCCTGGAAGGTCTCTCTTCCCTTCTTAAACAATGGGACCACATTCGCTATCCTCCAGTCCTCCGGAACCACACCCGTAACCACCGAGGACCTGAAGATCAGAGCCAGAGGCTCTGCAATCTCCTCTCTTGCCTCCCAGAGAATCCTAGGGTAAATCCCGTCCGGCCCAGGGGCCTTATCCAACTTCCAACCCTCGAGAATTTCTAACACATCCTCCCTATCTACTACAATACTTCCCAATTTGCAACCCTGTACCTCAGTGCTCTCCATAGCTACATTTCCAGCACTCTGCGTGAATACCGAAGAGAACTATTTATTCAGTGCCTCACCAATCTCTTCAGGCTCCACGCACAACTTCCCACTGCTGTCTATGACTGGCCCTAATCTTGCCCTAACCAATCTTCTATTCTTAACATATCGAAAGAAAGCTTTAGGATTCTCCTTAATCCTATCAGCCAACCTCTTCTCGTGACCCCTCTTAGCTCTCCTCAATTCACTTTTTACCTCCTTCCTAGCTAATCTATAGCTATCCATTGCACTACCTGAGCCTTCAAACCTCATCCTGACATAAGCCTCCTTTTTCTTCTTAACCAGCAAATCAACTTTTTCGTACACCAAGGCTCTCTTACTCGACCATTTCCTCCCTGCCTGACAGGGACATACTTATCAAGGACTCGCAGCAGCTGCTCCTTGAATAAGCACCACATTCCAGATTTTCCCAGTCCCTGTAGTTTCCTAGTCCAATCTATGCACCCTAATTCTCTCCTGATGGCCTCATAATTACCCTTCCCCCAGCTATAACTACTGCCCCCAGCTTCATGCCTATCCCTGTCCATCACTAAGGTGAACGTAAACGAATTGTGGTCACTATCACCAAAATGTTCACTAACTTCCAAGCCTAACACCTGGTCTGGCTCATTGCCCAGCACCAAATCCAATGTAGCCTCACCTCTAGTTGGCCTATCTACATACTGAGTCAAAACACCTTCCTGCACACTCTGTACGAAAACTGACCCCTCTAACGAGCTAGAGCTATAGCTATTCCAATCAATATTAGCAAAGTTAAAGTCCCCATCACAATTACCCTACTACTTTCACTCCTAATCAGAATTGACTTCGCAATCCTTTCCTCAACCTCTCTATAACTATTAGGAGGTCTGTAAAAGACTCCCAACAGGGTGACCTCTCCTCTCCTGTTTCTAATCTCAGCCCATACTACCTCAACAGACAATTCCTCATCAAACTTCTTTTCGATCACCGTGATACAGTCTTTGACCAGTAACGCCACTCCTCCCCCCCTTCTACCCCCTTCTCTACTCCGACTAAAGCATTTGTACCCCGGAACCTGCAACATCCATTCCCGTCCCTGCTCTACCCAAGTCTCTGAAATGGCATGAAGGGAATGGTTTAGTTTGGAAGGGCATTGCTTTTTATTTTGGTCGGCACAACATCGAAGGCCGAAGGGCCTGTTCTGTGCTGTAATGTTCTGTATATCTATATATAACTCTAATGTTCATGGTGGGAGATATAGAAGGGATGTCTGAGGTAGATTCTTTACTCAGAGAGTGGTTAGGGTGTGGAATGCATTGCCTGCTGTGATAGTGGAGTCGGACACTTTAGGAACTTCCAAGCGGTTATTGGATAGGCACGTGGAGCAACCAGAATGATAGGGAGTGGGACAGGCAGTGATCCCCTTAATCTTGGGTTCGGACATAGCTCAGCACAACATTGAGGGCTGAAGGGCCTATACAATGCTGTACTGTTCTATGTTTTATGTCTATGTTTTATGATATGCTTTGTCCTTATAGAGCACAAGAAACTATACATTTCACTGTATGCTAATCTTTTAAGAGAATTCTGGATGAGTACATGGGACTTAATAGGATTGAGGGTATAGGTAAGCCTAGTAGGTAGCAGCAACTTGTGGGCCGAAGACCCTGTTTGTGCTATAGTTTTTTTATGTTCTGTGTGATAATAATGAATCAAATCAAATCAAATGTAAATACATTGGCAGCAACTCAGAGAAAATTTATCAGACTAATAACACGAATAAATGCCCTATGAGGAACAGATGGACATTTTAGGCTTGTATCCACCAGAATGTAGACCCATAAGAGGCAACTTGATTGAAACATATAAGATTCATAAGGAGTATTGACAGGTTGGACGTGGAGAAGATGTTTCTTCTTGTAGAAAAATTATCAGGCCACAGATAATAGAACATAGAACATTACAGCGCAGAACAAGCCTTCAGCCTTCGATGTTGCGCCGACCAATTATGAAAAAAGCAATGAACCTCCAAACTAAACCATTCCCTTCTCCTCCATAAACTTATCAACTAACCTCTTAAACGCCACCAAACTTGGCGCATCTACAACTGCCGCAGGCAGGGCATTCCACTCCCTAACCACCCTCTGGGTAAAGAACCTACCTCTGATATCCGTCCTATAACTATCACCCCTTAATTTAAAGCTGTGTCCCCTCGTGCTAGCTTTCTCCATCCTAGGAAAAAGGCTATCACTGTCCACCCTATCTAAACCTCTAATCATCTTATATGTTTCAATAAGGTCTCCTCTTAGCCGCCTCCTTTCTAACGAAAACAACCTCAAATCCCTCAGCCTCTCTTCATAAGACCTGCCCTCCATACCAGGCAACATCCTGGTAAACCTCCTCTGTACCCTCTCCAATGCCTCCACATCTTTCTTATAATGTGGGGACCAGACTGCACACAATACTCCAAGTGCGGCCGCACTAGAGTTTTGTACAGTTGCAACATGACGTTGCGGCTCCGAAATTCAATCCCCCTACCAATAAAAGCTAAGACTCCATATGCCTTCTTAACAACCTTATCGACTTGACTGCCTACTTTCAGGGATCTATGCACATACACACCAAGATCCCTCTGTTCATCAAGACTACTAAGAATCCTACCATTAGCCCTATACTCTACACATTTATTATTCCTGCCATAGTGCATTACCTCACACTTTTCCACATTAAACTCCATTTGCCACCTCTCGGCCCAGCTCTGCAACTTGTCCAAGTCTCTCTGCAAACTATAACACCCCTCTTCACTATCTACCACTCCACCGACTTTAGTGTCATCTGCAAATTTACTAATCCATCCTTCAATACCCTCATCCAGATCATTTATAAAAATTACAAACAGCAGGGGCCCCAAAACAGACCCCTGAGGTACACCACTTGTAACCGAACTCCACGATGAATATCTCCCATCAACCACCACCCTCTGTCTTCTATCTGCTAGCCAATTCCTAATCCAATTAGCTAAATCACCCTCTATCCCATAGATCTGCATTTTCTGCAGAAGTCTTCCATGGGCCACCTTATCGAACGCCTTACTAAAGTCCATATATACCACATCAACTGCCTTACCCCCATCCACCTCTTTGGTCACTTTTTCAAAAAACTCAATAAGGTTAGTAAGGCACGACCTACCCTTCACAAAACCATGCTGACTATCCCCAATCATTCATTTCTCTCTAAATAACTATAAATCCTATCCCTAATAATTCTCTCCAATACTTTGCCCACAACAGAAGTAAGACTCACTGGCCTATAATTCCCTGGAAAGTCTCTCTTCCCCTTCTTGAACAATGGGACCACATTCGCTATCCTCCAGTCTTCCGGAACTATACCCGTCGTTGCCCATTTAGAAATTAGGAGAATTTTTACCTCTTGAGGATGACGAGTCTGGAACTGTCTTCCTGAAAAGTGATAGTAGAGTCTTTGATTATTTTATGGAAGCTGTAAATAAATGTTTAATAAGAAATAGGTTGCAAGGTTAAGTGGCGAGAATGTGAAATTGAGCTTAAAATCTTGTCAGCCATGTATTGAATGGTGGAACATGTTCAAAGGGCTCATGGCCCATTCCTGCTCCTAAATTCACATGTCTGTATGTATGAAGCGTTTAGAGGAATGCTCTTCGTGTTGTCCTCACCACACGCACACAAGTGTGGCCTTGAACACAAATTGTGAGTGTGCTCATGATATTGACTGTGCAGTGAGTATGGCGGTTGTGGTCACGGGCATGCACAGAGAGCAGGATGGTCCTGATTGTGCTCGCAGGCACGAGCAGCGAGCAGGGCAGTCCTGATCTCGTGTGCACGCAGCCAGTGGGGTGGCCCTGATTGCATGTGCAATCAGCGCTCAGCGAGTAGGGTGCTCATAAACATAACGGGCCTTCCATTCATCAAACAAAAGCTCCAAGCTTCTCATTGGCTTTGAGTTGCTGAGAAAGACTGTTGATGGCTTTGGAACATTGTTTTTGCAGGTTGAGAATCATAAGGGAGGGTTTTAATGAGTAGCGTCACCTGCTGCAGTCAAACTCATCCCCAGACAGTACCTATGAAGATCGCAACAATACTAAAAGTTTATGCCTTTGAATCATTTCAAGTGCCTTTGGTAATAAGCTCCACATTAATTAATCTATGATGTAAGTGACTGATACCTTGTTTGTTTGACCACTAATTCCATCTTCCTCATGGCTAATAGGTACCAGCAGAGGAATGATAATGGGAGATTCTAATTCCTTCAGTAATAAGTGAGAAAGGATTGTGCGAATCAGGGAGAAGAGAAAAAAATTCTAAAATATATTAGAACATAGAACATAGAACATTACAGCATAGAACAGGCCCTTCAGCCTTCGATGTTGCGCCGACCAATATAAAAAGCAATGACCCTCCAAACTAAACCATTCCCTTCTCTTCCATATACTTATCAACTAACCTCTTAAACGCCACCAAACTTGGCGCATCTACAACTGCTGCAGGCAGGGCATTCCACTCCCGAACCACCCTTTGGGTAAAGAACCTACCTCTGATATCCGTCCTATAACTATCACCCCTTAATTTAAAGCTGTGTCCCCTCGTGCTAGCTTTCTCCATCCTAGGAAAAAGGCTATCACTGTCCACCCTATCTAAACCTCTAATCATCTTATATGTTTCAATAAGATCCCCTCTTAGCCGCCTCCTTTCTAACGAAAACAACCTCAAATCCCTCAGCCTCTCTTCATAAGACCTGCCCTCCATACCAGGCAACATCCTGGTAAACCTCCTCTGTACCCTCTCCAATGCCTCCACATCTTTCTTATAATGTGGGGACCAGAACTGCACACAATACTCCAAGTGCGGCCGCACTAGAGTTTTGTACAGTTGCAACATGACGTTGCGGCTCCGAAATTCAATCCCCCTACCAATAAAAGCTAAGACTCCGTATGCCTTCTTAACAACCTTATCGACTTGACTGCCTACTTTCAGGGATCTATGCACAAATACACCAAGATCCCTCTGTTCATCAACACTATTAAGAATCCTACCATTAGCCCTATACTCTACACATTTATTATTCCTCAATTTATTATTGAGGAAAATCTTTTTGTTCAGTATGTTGCCTGCTCAACAATTAATGGAGTATTGCTGGATCTAGTTTGAGTGCTGGATCAGAAGTCCAAAGTATATTTTTAAACCAGACTAGCTCTTAACAATTTTTCTATTTTAGCGTAAATGTGATAAATGATACTTCCTTCCAGGAATTATTCCACTGATAAATTAAGTTTTTTAAAGTTTATTTATTATTGTCGCAAGTAGGCTTACATTATCACTGCAGTGAAATTACTGTGAAAATCCCTGAGTCGCAACACTCTGGCACCTATTCAGCTGCACCGAGGGAGAATTTAGCATGGCCAATACACATAATCAGAACGTCTTTCAGACTGTGGAAGAAAACTGGAGCACTCGGAGGAAGCCCACAAAGACACGGGGAGAACATGCAGGAACCACAAAGACAATGACCCAAGCTGGGAATTGAATCCAGGTCCCCGGTGCTCACCATGCCATCCACAGGGACCTTTATAAAACAAACTTTATTTAATAACACAGTTTAAATATAACTGTGGCAGTTTTCGATGTAACGGTTTAAGCACAATTTAAATGCTTTTAAGGGTGGCACAGTAGCATAGTGGTTAGCACTGCTGCTGCACAGTACCAGGGACCCAGGTTTGATTCTGGCCTTGAATGACTGTGGAGTTTGCATGTTCTCCTCGTTCTACATGGGTTTCCTCTGGATGCTCCAATTTCTTCCCGTAATCCAAAGATTGGTTGGCTGGATTAGACATGATAAATGCACATGGCTACAGGAATAGAGTGGGAGGGGTGGAGGCATCTCTAAATTAGATGCTCTTTTGGAGAGCCAGTACAGACTCAGTGAGTTAAATAACCTCTTTCTGTATCGTAAGGATTCTATAATTCTGTAAATGCTAACAAATGAAACAATATTTAAAATGAAAAGGAAATTATTTTAATGCTAATGTATCACTATTTCAGTTCCAAATAAGCAACATTCCTTTTACAGACTTAAAGTGCCACTTCAACTACAATTAGCAACCATAAATATGCTTCCTATAATGAGTGCAGACAAATTTGAAGCTTTCAGAGCGAGATAAAGTTCCAGAAGCCAGCAAAAGTCCTTCCAACTTCAACCAGTCTTCAGTTGCAAATAAAACTGACAACTTTCTGCTCCAGACCCGGCTCTTCCCATTACCATTTTAGCACCTGAGGGATAACTTATGACCCTTTCAATCAACCTAATTAAAAACCCTAAGGGAATCTCCAAGACAGGATTGGAGATGAGGCTGTGCAAAATAAACTTAGGAAATTAAGCAGGAAGTTAAAAAGCAGGCTCTCTACAGTTGTAATCACAGCATTACTCTCTGTGCCACATGTAAGTGAGACCAGTAATAGCAAGATGGTACTTGCTAAATAGCTCATGTAAGAAAGAGAGATTCAGATACTTAGACCTTTTGGATCTCTTACAGGGCAGGTGGAACCTGTACTAGAAGGACGGGTTGCACATAAACCAGAGGGGTAGCACTATCCTGGTCGGAAATTTGCTAGTGCCACATTCTAAAAGACTTGCTGGTTAAGTACATTGATCCAAACAGGTGCCGGACTGTGGTGACTAGGGAATTGCACGGTAACTTCATTGCATTGTCAATGTAAGCCTTACTTGTGACTAATAAATACATATTACTTTTTAAAAGAGAGCTTGGGGACAAGAAGAGGATAAAAGAGAGCACAGGGATATGGAGAAGATGAAGGAAGGACAAAGAGAGCACAAAGGTGAGGAGAGGATAAAAAAGAGTGTGGAGATGAGAGAATAAAAGGCAGTGTGGGGATGAGGAAAGGATAAAGGAGAACATGGGGATGAAGAGAAGATAAAGGAGATTGCGGGGATGAGGAGGATAAAGGAGAGTGTGGAGATGAGGAGAAGATAAAAGAGAGTGTGGAGATGAGGAAAGAATGAAAGAAAGCTCGGGGATAAAGAGAAGATAAAGGTGAATATGGGCATAAGGCTGTTCAAACAGCTCACTGAATTTGAGAAACAAAGTGACTTCACAGGAAAGTGGTAAGTTGGTTGGTGAGTAACTGATATTAGGGATCATGTTTAAATAGCTAAAATAAACATGATTTATTGTGAAAAGTATTCATAGAATCCCTGCAGTACAGAAGTAGTCATAATGTGGAGATGCCAGCATTGGACTGGGGTAAACACAGTAAGAAACCTTACAATATCAGTTTAAAGAACAGCAGGTTTATTTGGTAGCAAAAGCCACTAGCTTTCAAAGCGCTGCCTCTTTGTCAGGTAAGTGGAAGTTCTGCTCACAAACAGGGCATGTAAGTTCACAAACTCAGTTTACAATTTGACATTATATTGACACAGATATCAGGTTTCTACAAAGATGCAAGAAAGCAGATTTGTAAATTGAGTTTGTATCTTTATATGCCCAGTTTGTGAACAGAACTCCCACTTACCAGACAAAGGGGCAGCACTCCAAAAGCTAGTAGCTTTTGCTACAAAATAAACCTGTTGGAATTTAACCTGGTATTGTGAGACTTCTTACTGTACAGAAGTAGGCTATTCGGCACATCGAGTCTGCACTGACCACATTCTACCTAGGCCCTATTCCCGTAACCCTTGACATTTACCAGACTAATCCCCCTGACACTAAGGTCAATTTAACATGGCCAGTCAACCTAACCTGCACATCTTCCGACTGTGGGAAGAAACCGGAGCATCTGGAAGAAACCCATGCAGACACAGAGAGAAAGTGTAAATTCCACAGAGACAGTGACCTGATACCAGAAATGAACCTGTATTCCTGGTCCTGGGAGGCAGTAGTGTTAACCAAATTATTAGCAGTGCTTTGGTTAGCAGTGCTACCCTGGATGCTGTTAGTGTTCTAGGTGATCAAGAAGTACTCTTAGCTGCAGAAGCTGGAGCTCCAGGTTTCAAAGCTTGGCTGGAGATACTGTGGTGTATCCACAAGACTGTGAGTTAACGTAAATAACACGTTTAGAGAGGTGATCACACTCAAGGGACTCCAGGAAAGAAGAAAATGAGTGGCTATTGGACAGTCCACAAAAAAAAACAACTGGTAATGCAGGTCTTGTAATATAAACAGGGCCCAGTTTTATGGCTGATAACATTGGATATCCTAAATTAAAGAATTGGGCATATTAAAAATCAAACACAATCAAACCTCAGGCAGGCCAGTTCTACAATATACAAACCTATCTGGGCCTGACTCCCTGAAAGTAGGCAGTCAGGTCGAGAAGGTTGTTAGGAAGGCATATGGAGTCTTGGCTTTTATTGGTAGAGGGATTGAATTTCGGAGCCGCAACGTCATGTTGCAACTGTACAAAACTCTAGTGCGGCCGCACTTGGAGTATTGTGTGCAGTTCTGGTCCCCACATTATAAGAAAGATGTGGAGGCATTGGAGAGGGTACAGAGGAGGTTTACCAGGATGTTGCCTGGTATGGAGGGCAGGTCTTATGAAGAGAGGCTGAGGGATTTGAGGTTGTTTTCGTTAGAAAGGAGGAGGCTAAGAGGGGACCTGATCGAAACATATAAGATGATTAGAGGTTTAGATAGGGTGGACAGTGATAGCCTTTTTCCTAGGATGGAAAAAGCTAGCACGAGGGGACACAGCTTTAAATTAAGGGGTGATAGTTATAGGACGGATATCAGAGGTAGGTTCTTTACCCAAAGGGTGGTTCGGGAGTGGAATGCCCTGCCTGCAGCAGTTGTAGATGCGCCAAGTTTGGTGGCGTTTAAGAGGTTAGTTGATAAGTATATGGAAGAGAAGGGAATGGTTTAGTTTGGAGGGGCATTGCTTTTTACATTGGTCGGCGCAACATCGAAGGCCGAAGGGCCTGTTCTGTGCTGTAATGTTCCATGTTCTATGACTCATCCACCTCCTATCAAAGGTTGTTGTACCCTGCTGATAGTTAGCAGGAGATCATTGCACCCCATTGAAATGCACCAACCTATTGTTAGAAGCCCAGATCGGGCCAGTTGGCTTAATTTGATAACAGGTTACATGTAAGCAGCAGCATGGGGATGGACACCTGGGGACAGACTCTGGTGTCCTGTCAGGCAGACATCAAGAAGCCCACTGGGTATTGAAACCCGCTCCTGGGAGCTCATTGGCCAGAAGCCAGAGAAGTTTCTGGAAAGGCAAGCAGGCAGAGGATAAAGGAACACACTTTCAGGCTCCAGCAGGGAAGACTTGAGAAGACTCAGCGAAGGAGGTGACTCTTGACCATTCGGAAGACTGACCAGAGAAGAAAGGAAGAGGCTGCCATCGAGACTCACCTTCATGACGACAGGCCAGAGGGACTCAGAGAAATGAGCCCGCAGTTTTAACCAAACCATCTTTGCGGGTAGTATATCTGATTTTGGGGTATCTTCTTGTTTTATGTGGGTAATTTAAGGGTTGGGTGTTAATATTAATAAACTTCTTGAACCTTTACTTGTGTTTGTCGTTTGTCCACCTTGAAATAAGGGCACTGGAGTAAAACATTGGAGTAAGCAAACTGGTCAAAGAGACTCAGAGATTTTAAATTACAACAGTCCCATTCTCTAACCAGGGTTCCATTTTGGAAGTTGGTGCTTTGCAGAAGTGCAATGGACACCAAGGTTCTGGCACCACATGTGGCTTGTATCCATGTGGGGATCGGAAGAAGAAAGGAGGAAGAACAGAGATAGGGGACGCTTTCATCAGGGGAGCAGACAGACATTTCTATGACCAAAGACAGAACTTGAGGATATGTTGCCCCCCCCGATGTCAATGTCAGGGATGTCACTGGCTGCAGGGCATCCTGAAAGGTGAGGATGATGAGTTCGAGGCCGTGGTACATGTTGGTACCAATGATATTGGCCAAGTGAGGAATGAGATCTTGCATTAAGAATCAGGGAATAAGGCAGTAGATTAAAAAGCAGGACCTCACTGGTTGTAATCTCTGGATTACTTCAGTGCCATATGTTAGCTCGTTTAGAAATAGGAAAATAGGACAGGTGAATACGTGGCTGAAGAATTGGTGCGAGAGGGAGGATTTTGGATTCCTGGATTACTGGGATGGTTTCTGAGGAAGGTGGGATGTGTGCAAACAGAAGGTCTGCACCTGAACCACATTGAGGCCAACTTGCTTGCATGTAGGTTTTCTTGTGCTATTGGGAGGACTTTAAACTAGTTTGGAATTGGGAGGAGCACAGAATATTGGAGAAATATAGACTCACCATGCTATAGCTGAGGAAGCATGTCAGAGTGAGTTCAGCTATGTTGAGTGTCATGAGAGTAAGGCAAGGCTGCATGGTCTTTACTGCTAAGAGTGTAATAGGGAAAATTAAAGGTGTGGATTGACATATGGAAGTGATCAGGGCACAACTGACCAGTGAGTCTCACTTCAGTGGTCGAGAAACTATTGGAAAAACGTTTGAAGGAGAGCATCCATCTCCACTTGGAGAGGCAAAGCTAATCAAGGATAGTCAGCATGGCTTCACTAATGGGAGGTCATGTCTAACAAATTTGATTGGATTTTTTGAGTAGGTGACCAGGTGTGTGGACAAAAGTAATGCAGTTGATGTAATTTGTCAGGATTTTACCAGAGCATTTGACAAGGTCCCCGTGGGAGACATGTAAAGATGGTTAATGCACATGGAATACAGGGTAATTTGATTAAATGGATTCAAATTTGGCTCAGTTGTAGGACAGTAAGAAGTCCGACTGGGTTGGACTTAAACCTGGTGTTGTCAGACTTCTTACTGTGTTTACCCCAGTCCAATGCTGACATCTCCAATCAGTTGTAGAAGACAGAGGGCGATGACAGAAGGCTGCTTTATTGGAAGCCAATGTCCAGTGGCATACCACAGGGATCTGTATTGGGCCCCTTATTATTCCTCATTTATATAAATGACATTGATGACTATGTGGGGGGTAAGATTAGTAAACTGGCGGATTACAGAAAGATTGGCCATATGGTTAACAGTGAGCCAGTCTTGGGCCACGAGAAGATAGAAATGGAATGGTCAAATGAGCAGATAAGTAGCAGATGGAATTTATTCCTGAAAAGATGTGACTTTGGAAGGAATAATTTGACAAGAAAGCATTCAATGAATGGTCGGAACCTTGGAAGCTCTGTGAAATAAACAGTCCTTGATGTGTTTTTCCACAAATTTCTGAAAGTGGAAGGGCATGTTGGGGTGTTGAAAAAAGCATATGGTACATTTGCCTTTACCTTTCCTCCACAATCATCCTCAACACCAGTGCCCCACAAGGCTGTGTTCTCACCGCTATATTCCTTGTACACCTATGATTGTGCGACCAAATTCCCCTCCAACTCGATTTTCAAGTTTGTTGATGCCACCACTGTAATAAGTTGGATCTCAAACAAAGATGAGACAGAGTATAGGAATGTGATAGAGAATCTGGTGAACTGATGCGGCACAATAATCTCTCCCTCAATATCAACAAAACGCAGGACCTTGTCATTGACTTAAGGAAACGTAAAGAAGAACATGTCGCTGTCTACATCAATGGGGACGAAGTAAAAAGGGTTGGGAGCTTCAAGTTTTCAGATGTCCAGATCAACAATCTGTCCTGGTGCCCTCATGACAACAATATAATTGAGAAAGCTCACCAATGCCTGTACTTTCTCAGAAGACTAAGGAAATTTGGCATGTCAGCTATGACTCTCACCAACTTTTACAGATGCACCATAAAAAGCATTCTTTCTGGTTGTATCACAGCTTGATATGGCTCCTGCTCTGCACAAGACTTCAAGGATTTACAAAAAGTCATGAATGTGGCCCAAACCATCATGCAAACCAGCCTCCCATCCATTGACTCAGTCCACACTTCCCACTGCCTCGGCAAAGTAGCCAGCAAAATTAAGGCCCCATACACCCCGGACATTCTCTCTTCTACCTTCCTACTTCAGGAAAAAGATATAAAAGACTGAGGTCATGTACCAGTCGGCTCAAGAACAGCTTCTTTCCTGCTGCTGTCAGAATTTTGAATGGACTTAACTTGCATTAAGTTGATCTTTCTCTACACCCCAGTTATGACTAGTACATTATATTCTGCACTCTCTCATTTCCTTCTCTATGAACAGTATGTTTTGTCTGTGTAGCAAGAAACAGGATTTTTCACTGTATGATAATATATGTGACAATAATAAATCGAATCAATCAAGACATAGATTACAAAAGCAGAGAAGTCATGTTGGGAGTTGGATAGAACTTTGGTGAGACCACAGCGAGATTACTGTGGCAAGTTCTGGTCACCATTTTGTTGAAAGAATATGATTGTATTCAAGTAGATGGAGAAGAGATTTATCAGGATGCTGCCTGGGATGAAACATTTAAGTTATGAGAAGAGATTGTGTAAGCTTGGATTGTTTTTGTTGGAGCAGAGAAGACTGAGGGGCGACCTGACTAAGGTGTACGAGATTATGAGAGACGTGGACAGAGTGGATAAAGAGCAGCTGTTCCCTTTAGTTAAGGATCAGTCATGTGGGTACATAGGTTCAAGGTGAGGTTTAGGGGGGATTTGAGGAAAATCTATGTTATTCAGAGGGTGGTGACCACCTGGAATATGCTACCTGGGAGGATGATAGAGATGGATTGCCTCACATTCTTTATTAAGTTTCTGGATGAATACTTGGCACATCATAATATTCAAGGGGGCTATGGGTCAAGAGCTGGGGCATGGGATTAGGTAGAAGTTCAGACATTTCTAATGAGTCAGTGCAGACTCCATAGGCTGAAGGGCCTCTTCTGCGCTATATAATTCGATGATTCTATGAAGTGTGATATTGTTACCATCACGGAAGCATGATTGAAGGAAGGGCAGAACTGGTAACTCAACATTCCGCAGTATAGGATCTTTAGTCGAAACAGGAGAGGGTATAAAAAAGGAGGTGATGTTAAGGAGGCAGCCACATTACGGGGAGTGAATTATAGGCTTCCAAATAGTTAGTGGGAAATAGAGGAACTAATATGTAGACAGTTTACCGAGGTGTGTAGGAGTATTAATTGGGTAGTTAAACCAGGGGATTTCAACTTTCCCAACATAGATAGGGATTGCCAAAGTGTAAAGGGTTTACAGAGGGGCTGGATTTCTTGAAATATATCCAGAGGACCTTTTTGTATCAATATGTAGAAGGCCCAACAAGTGCTCGATCTGATTCTGGAAACAAAGTTCAACGTGGCATTAGGGGAGTATTTTCAGCGATTGTAACCACAACATGGAATAGTTCAAATTTGTTATGGAGAAGGAAATAGATGGCCTGCAAAAAGCGTCTTTGGATTTGGGGAAGGCAGATTTTATTGAAATAAGGCAGGATCTGGCCAAAATGACTGATAACAGTTTCTTGTGGGTAAGACTGCAGAAGAGCATTGAGTGGCATTCAGAAGGAGATGTACTCTTTAGGGGGAAATGTAGGAGCAATAAGCCTAAGGAATTCTGGATGTCTATGACAATTCAGGACTGGAAGAGGAAGAAAAGGAAGGGTTCAAAGGTAGCAATTCAGCTATGGTCCGAGAGGAAATAGGAAGTGCAAGAAGCACTTTAAAACAATTGAAAGAACAAAAAGGAGGCATGAGAAAGGACTTGTGAACAGAATTAGGAAGAATCCTAAGATATTTGATAAGTACGTAAAAAGGAAGAGGGTAAGCAGGGAAAGAGTAGGGCCCATTAGGGACCAAGGGTGCACTCTTTTGTGTGAAACCGCAGGATATAGGAAGGGTGTTTAATGGATGCTTCTCTTTGATCTTCACTCAGGAAAAGGAGTTTTTAGGTATAGAATTCAGGAAAAGAGACTGTGTGGAACTTCCACAGTTTAAGACAGAAAATGAGCCAAATGGCCTCTTCTGCACTGTATTCCAGGTCTATTCCATGGTTCTATAAATGGGGAGTTATTGGAGGCTCTAACAATCATAAAACAGACAAATCCCCTGGACCGGATGAATTCCATCACAGACTGTTGTGGGAGGTGAGGCAGGGAATTGGATCAATGCCATTAAAAAATGCACCGCAGTCAAACAGATGGTGTGGTGGCACAGTGATTAGCATTGCTGCCTCACCATGCCATGGACCTGTGTTCAAATCCAGCCTTGGGTCACTGTCTGCATGGAATTTGCACATTCTCCCCGTGTTTGCGTGGGTTTCCTCCAGATGCTCTGGTTTCCTCCCACAGCCCAAAAATGTGGGGGTTAGGTTGATTAGCCATGCAAAATTGACCCTCGTGTTAGGGGAATAGCAGAGTAAATATGTGTGTTTGTGGGAATAGGACCTAGATGGGATTGTGGTCGGTGCAGACTGAATGAGTCGAATGGCCTCTTTCCTCACTGCAGGGATTCTATGAGCATTCTAAGACTGATTGAGAAGATGAAAGCACATGGACTTCAGGGAAACTTGGTGAGATGGATCAGAAACTGACTTAGTAATAGGACACAAAAGTGGTGGTAATAGGCTGTTCAAGTCGCTGGAGGCCAGTGTCCAGAGTTCTACCACATGAATTAGTACTAGGATCATTATTCTTTGTTTTATTCATAAAAGGTAACAATGAAAATGTTAGAGGAATGTAAGTGTGCAGATGACACCTAGATTGGTAGGTTATTAAATAGGGAAGAAGATGGTTGTAAGTTACAGGTACAAGGTACGGTTGGCCAAATGGGCAGAAATTGGCAGATGGTATTTAACCCTGATAAGTGTGAAGTGATGCACTTGGAGGAAGAAACAAGTTGAATGGCAGAACATTTGGTAGCTCAAAGGGATCTTAGGGTATTTATTCACAGATTCCTGAAAGCAGCAGAGCACACATGGAATAAGATAATTAAGAAGACATATGGGACATTTGCTATTACCAGCTGTGACAGTGAGTATAAGTGCAAGGCAGCAACGTTGGAGCTGTGTAGAGCATTGGTCGGGCCACAACTGGATACTGTGTGCAGTTGTGATCATTTGACTATAGGAAGATGTGACAGCACTAAGGGGGTACAGGTGTTGCTTGGAGCAGAGAAGGTGAATAGGGGACATGAATGAGACATAGAACATAGAACAATACAGCACAAACAGGCCCTTTGGCTCACGAGTTGCGCCGATCACATCTACCAATCCACAGACCTCTATAACCCCCTATCCTATTCTTTTCCATATACTCATCCAGAAGTCTTTTAAAAGACCCCAGTGAGTTTGCCTCAACAACTTCCGACGGCAGTCGGTTCCATTCACTCACCACCCTCTGAGTGAAAAACCTACCCCTGACATCTCCTTTGTATTTGCTTCCCTGCACCTTAAATCTGTGTCCTCTCGTATTGACCATTTCAGCTCGGGGAAATAGTCTCTGAGAGTCCCCCCTATCTATTCCTCTCAACATTTTATAAACCTCTATCAGGTCACCTCTCAACCTACGTCTCTCCAGTGAGAAGAGTCCCAGCTCCTTCAACCTATCTTCATAAGGCCTGCCTCCCAATCCAGTGAGCATCCTTGTAAATCTCCTCTGAACTCTCTCAATAGCCTCTACATCCTTCCTATAATGGGGTCTGACAAGAGATGCATCATTACCTCCTGACTCCTAAACTCTATTCCTCGATTAATGAAGGCCAGTACACCGTACGCCTTCTTGACCACTTCCTCCACCTGCAAGGCCGATTTAAGAGTCCTATGGACCTGGACCCCGAGATCCTTCTGCTCTACAACACAGCTAAGACTCCTACCCTTTATATTGTACTTCTTCATCCCATTATTCCTGCCAAAATGGACCACTACACATTTATCTGTATTGAAGTCTATCTGCCACTCCTCCGCCCAGTCTTGCATCCTGTCTATGTCCCGCTGCAACTTTTGGCATCCCTCCAGACCATCCACAACACCACCGACCTTTGTATCATCGGCGAACTTGCTAACCCATCCCTCCACTTCCTCATCCAGGTCATTTATGAAAATGACAAACAGCAGGGGTCCCAGAACAGATTCCTGGGGCACTCCACTGATTACCGACCTCCATGCACAACAAGACCCATCCACTCTCTGCCTTCTGCCGGCAAGCCAGTTCTGGATCCATGAGGCCAAAGCCCCTTGGATCCCATGCCCTCTCACCTTCTCCAGAAGCCTTGCATGGGGGACCTTATCAAATGCCTTACTAAAGTCCATGTACCTACGTCCACCGCCCTTCTTTCGTCAATGTGTTCAGTCACGTTTTCGAAGAACTCAACTAGGCTTGTAAGGCATGACCTGCCCTTGACAAAACCATGCTGACTATTTCTAATCAGTCCAAACTTCTCCAAATGTTCATATATCTATATGAGACATACAACATTATGAAGGGTATGGACAGGATGAAGTATGAAACAGCTATTCCTCTTGGTTGTAGGGTCAGTCAGGAAGGGACATAATTTTAGGTAGGAGATTCAGGGGATGTGAAAATAATAAATTGACCTGAGGATGGTGGGAATCTCAAATGCACTGTCCAGGAAGGTAGGGAAGGTCAGAAATGATACAATCTATGAACAAAATTTAGGTGAGCACTTGAAATATCATAACATTGATGGATATGGGACAACTGCAAGAAAATGGGATGAGTTTGCCCTTAGTGGTAGTTATTGTTGGTGCAGACTCATTGGGCCAAAGGCCTGCAACAGGCCTCGAGGAATCTCTCTGACTATGTCCAGATCTTCAAAAATTGTTGTATTGTCTTCTCTGCTATTTTCACTGTTGGGGAGTTTAAATAAAGTTAGTTCTCTGCTGCCGCTTTATTCCATTATTAAGACATTATGGCCAGGATTCATCGACCTTGTCCACATCTGGTATTCTCTGATCCTGCTGCTGTTAATGGAGATTTGGCTGAGTGCCAAATTCTCTGTTCTCACTCGCAGCGGTGGTGGGGCTTCTGACTTTGGACAATTTTGGCCTTTGACTCAAAGCATGATGGACAAGTTATTGCCAGCCTAAATGATTGTTAGAAAGCTCCTTCTAGTCATTAATGTCAAGCTGCTCCACTTCAACGGAAGCTTCAGATTTCCTTTTGAAATATTTTCTTTTTGTTCACCAGGAACATTGAGAGATGAAACAAACGGAACCTGGTGGGGGAGACAATTTTTGAAGATCTGGACACAATGTCCAGCCCATCAAAGTTGATTTTACAAAGGTTTTTGCCTGGAAGCTTGTGGAGCTGTCTTTGAGAGAGACAGCAGCATTTGTTTGACCACTCTCCCGTAGAATCAAGAATGTATGGTGGAGGCACTGTTGATGGAATTGCTTGAGCCTTTGTATATGTCTATGATACAAGACCAGAGTGGGATTTTCTGGCCTTGCTCACCCCAAAATCAGAAAATCCCACCCGAACTTTACATGGTGGCCCACTTTGATTCCCGTGATGGGAGAATTCCAGCCCAAGTCTCATTGTGATGATGATAACGCTCTGTACATTAAAAGTTTTGTTGACTTGTGGAGGTCTTTGTTGCCAAACACTTGATGCCATAGTTTGAAGAAGGGTGAATTGGTGCAGGTGATTGGAATTGGATCTCCTCATCAATGGTGGGCTTTTAAGAGAGGTGTGTGGCCAGCGCTAGAAAGAGGTGAACATATTCGTGAGTCTCAACCTGTATGGGAGGTGGAATCTCCTGCTAATCAAGTATGGGTTGATGTATAAACTTTGTTTTGATAACACTCAAGGACAGGCCAAGTTTTGTGAAGACAAAATTAAAGAGGTGAAAAGTGGCTTCTAAATCTGGTGCAGAATGGGCAACAACACTGCAGCCACCCTCAAACTGCAGATCACATATGTCTATTGTCATCAGTTTAGCTGTGGCACGGGGTAGTTGAGATTAAAGAATTTGCTATCTATTTAACTCTTGACACAAGAGGACAGTTGATTTTTGATGACGTGAGTAAGCAGGGTCAAGTAGATCATCGCTGTAATTCTCCAACCTCACTTGTGGCTGGGATTTTTTAGCCAAATTCTGAGAACCAACTTTTCCAATCTCACTGGCAGCAGTGGCAGGGTATACGAGATTGGAGAATTCTGGCCCTGGTCAATATTTTACAAGTATTTGTTTCAGAACTCTCACTCAAAACCATCGCAGTCATGTCACCATGAAGCAATTGGAGGTTGGTAATGAGGTTTCTTGGAAATTCAAATGTTTGGAACGCAATCACAGGTCTTTATGATTTAGTGGGTAAAACTCAGATTGTTGAATTCAATGAACAGTTCCTGACATTGTTCTCAACATTTTCCTTGAATTTGTGTGGCAGTGTAGACCATGTTGAAGATTCCTCAGGATGGTCTAACGCTACATTGTGTCACTGAGAGGATTTCCTTAGCCACATGAAATGCATAATTTCAGCAAATGTGTGTCAAGCCTTTTCTGTGCTGTGGACAAGTGGGAAATATCACCATAGTATTTTCGGTATGATTTATTTCTCCCTTGAAGGTAGTGACAATTGTCACAATCCTGAAGTCAACATGAGTTCTTTCACATCCCTGATCTGTAGGATGAGTGCATTGTATCTTGATCTGAGCAAAAGCTCACAAGATTTGAAAATCTTAGCTGGAATATCATCAGGCTGTGAGTTTTGGTACTTTGTATTCATTTGATTGCTTATTTCAACTCTCCTATGAATGGGAGTTCATCATATACTGTACCAGAGGGTAACTGAAGATAGCTTGCAGAGTGCCACTGTTGCTTCGTATTCAAGGAGTTGTTGAAAATGTCCTTTCCAGCACTGACAGATGACATTTCCATCCTGAAGAAGGGAAACACCATCCAATGAGGATTTTATCCATTTGATTTTGGTCTGTCAATGGCCCTGGTGACTTTCCAAAAATTTGCATGCAGTTGGGTCTCTTGGACTTCCTCTCTTAACTCATGGCTTTTATATTGGTGAGAGCGCATCTCAAATACTGTCTGCACATTTTGTCCTCTTATTTAAGGAAGAATACAGTTCACAGGAGGTTCACTAGATTGATAGGAGGTTCACTAGATTGAGACTTGGACAAGTTGCAAAGTTGCAGAGCTGGGCTGAGAGGTGGCAAATGGAGTTTAATGTGGAAAAGTGTGAGGTAATGCACTTTGGCAGGAATAATAAATGTGTAGAGTATAGGGCTAATGGTAGGATTCTTAATAGTGTTGATGAACAGAGGGATCTTGGTGTATTTGTGCATAGATCCCTAAAAGTAGGCAGTTAAGTCGATAAGGTTGTTAAGAAGGCATACGGAGTCTTAGCTTTTATTGGTAGGGGGATTGAATTTCGGAGCCACAACGTCATATTGCAACTGTACAAAACTCTAGTGCGGCCGCACTTGGAGTATTGTGTGCAGTTCTGGTCCCCACATTATAAGAAAGATGTGAAGGCTTTGGAGAGGGTACAGAGGAGGTTTACCATGATGTTGCCTGGTATGGAGGGCAGGTCTTATGAGGAGAGGCTGAGGGATTTGAGGTTGTTTTCGTTAGAAAGGAGGAGGCTAAGAAGGGACCTAATCGAAACATATAAGATGATTAGAGGTTTAGATAGGGTGGACAGTGATAGCCTTTTTTCCTAGGATGGAGAAAGCTAGCACGAGGGGACACAGCTTTAAATTAAGGGGTGATAGTTATAGGACGGATATCAGAGGTAGGTTCTTTACCCAAAGGGTGGTTCGGGAGTGGAATGCCCTGCCTGCGGCAGTTGTAGATGCGCCAAGTTTGGTGGCGTTTCAGAGGTTAGTTGATAAGTTTATGGAAGAGAAGGGAATGGTTTAGTTTGGAGGGTCATTGCTTTTTTCATAATTGGTCGGCGCAACATCGAAGGCCGAAGGGCCTGTTCTGCGCTGTAATGTTCTATGTTCTATATCTGCAATGAGTAGTTGTCTTGCGAGAAAAGGTTAACAAACTGGGGTTGCTTCCACTGGAATTTAAAGGGATGAGAGGAGACTAGATTGAAATGTATAAGATCTTGAATGATCTTGAAAAGGTGACGTGGAAAGGATGTTTCTATATGTTGGTGAGTCCAAACTAGGGAGTGCTATTTTAAAATTTTGGGATGTTTTATAGGATAGAGATGAGGAGAATATTTTTCTCTCAGAAGGTTGTGCAACTTCAGAATTCTCTACCTCAAAAGATGGTGGAGGAAGAGTCATTGTACATTTTTAAGATGTAGATAGATTATTGTCAGGTAAGGGGGGATATTGAGGGATAGATAGGAACGTAGAATTAGAAACGCAAGGAGATCAGTCATAATCTTATTGATTGGCAGAACAGGCTCAAGGGGCTGAATGGCCTATTTGTGCCCCTATTTTGTGGGGTGGCATAGTGGTTAGCGATTCTACTCACAGTGCCAGGGACTCGTATTCAATTTTGGCCTTGCATGACTGTGTGGAGTTTGCAAGTTCTCCATGGGTTTCTTCTTGGTACCCCAGTTTCCTCCCACAGACCATAGATGTGCAGGTGGGGTGGATTGGCGATGCTAAATGCATGGTGTTATGGGCTGCTGGGATCACAGCAGAGAGGAGGGCTTGAATGGGGCAATCTTTCAGAGATTTGGTGCAGACTCCATGGGCTGAATGGCCTCTTTCTGCACTGTATGGTTATATGACGCTATTTTGTAAGTTTACTTGTTCTTATCTTTGGATTTGTCTCTGGTCATCAGCCTTGAATGGAGTGTTGTCTTCTTGATTTAAAACCATGAGATGTTCTGCCAGGCAATGAAAGCTACTTGGTTTTATTCTTGGAGGTCACATTTTCAGCATAATTTTTGTCAAACGAATCCTGGTGACGACATTGCTTGAATTGAATAGTCTGGGTACATGAGCCGAGTACAGCTGACTGTACTTGATCCCTACTGTTTGGAAATTGAATTGAGTGTGTGAAGATTTTTCAGATTGGTCATGAGCTGCACTTAGAATTTCTCTCTTTGGTCAGGCTGCTTCAAAACTGAGACATTGATTTATTTTGGATTTTTAAGTCTGTAATGTCTTAATGCCAGTGAATGTCATCATGCATTGAACATGTCAGTAATCTATCCAGCAGGCATCAGTGTGTGGATTGAGAGATACAGACATCATGTAGATCTTTGACCTGAACAATTACATAATTCAAGAAATGCTAATGCTTTGATGAGGATGCATCCATTTGGTTTTGTACTTGTCATTTTGAACGAAGCTGATTATTATCGGGCAGACTACTTTATTGTTATCTTTATCAAAAGGAAGATGCATTGGCTTTTCTCATCCCATTTTTCCCAAATAGTTTTGTTCCAGGCATCATAGTCAAAGTTCCTCTAAAAGGATGATCTTTTCCTCTTGTGAGATATAAGGGAAATCTTCATCAAGATTGGAATGTAACTTTTCTTTCACATCTTCATTGGGTCCAGGGTTGGGCCAGAAGCAGTGATGATGGTTGCATGTTGGTTATGGGCGAGCAGAAACCAAGGCACAGAGTTTCTCTACAACGAGAAAGTTTATTGAAATGTTTAGCCTCATAGCTCTCCAACACACAAACCAGTGACCCAGCTATCTCTATTTATATTCTTCTTTCAAAATGACGAATAAAATGAATTAATTAAATGGAGTGACAGCCCCCTTGTAGAGCACTGTAACTAACACAAAACACTGAAGAAAAACCGGACTAAATAAACCAAAATATCGTTATCAGGGCAGACACCTGCAGTGTCTGCCAGTCATTATCTAATTATATTCTCTTCCAATAAAATAAAATCAACAATTTAAACAAAAAAATCAGTAAGTGAGAGAGAGTGGCAGCCCCTGGTTGGGCACTGTAACTAAAACATAAACCAAAAGGAAACAAATCAAACAAACAAATCAAAAGAGGAGGGGATTCTTCACGCAGAGAGTGGTAGGAGTACAGAATGAGCTCCGGATGAAGTGGTAAATGTGGGGTCACTTTTAATGTTTAAGAAAAACTTGGACAGGTTCAAGGATGAAAGGGATGTGGAGGGATATGGTCCAAGTGCAGGTCAGTGGGACTAGGCAAAAAATTGTTCAGCACAGACAAGAAGGGCCAAAAAGCCTGTTTTTGAGCTGTAATTTTCTATGATTCTATGGTTAAAGCAAAACCTTTTCCTGGGATTGATGATGCACCACATCCCTGCAAAGCCCACTGGACATAGAAGATCTGAATTGTACCAGGAACACGACGTGTTCGCTCTCCAAAGCCACTTAGTTATGACAATAGACAGGCAGTCAGGTCACAAGCTCTTCTTGAGAAATCTTGACTGCCTGCTGCCTGGACCCGTTAATGGCCACTTTGGCACGACCCAGGAGCAAACGTTGAAGGAGGTTCTCGTCCCTCCCTGCTCCCTCCAAACCAAATAACCAGACTGAAGTTCAACCAAACATTAAGGAGCAGCCCCTTCATCTAATTAAAAAGAAGTTGCAACCTCAGGCAATAGACATAAACATAGAATACAAATTTCCCTTGGCTGCAACAAAGGCATGCAGTCTGTGAGTCTACAAATTACCTTAATCCATGGTTGCATGGCATACAACTCTCTCCACACCAGGTCCCTTATCAAAAAGGGGAGGTTCCCACAAGGAAAGCCCTTCACTGCGGATTTTCCTTAGTGCCAAAAGGCAAAACAAAATGCCAAAGTGTTTCTGGTAGAGGGAGTACAGCAGCAGGCCAGGTAGCCCTCTGCACTGAATGGAAAGGTACAGAGTGTTACCGCATTGAAAAAGGGAGATGGAGAGAAAACTGGGAACTATAGACCAGTGAACCTAAAGTTAATATTTAAGGAAGTTGTCAGAACAAAACATGTAAAGTTAAAGCACATGGGATTGCAGGTAATATCTTGAGATGAATAGAAGGCTGGATAGCAGATAGGAAGTAAAAAGCTGGCAAAAATAGTATTTTTTTGATTGGCAGTCAATGACTAGTGGGGTTCCACAGGGATCTGTGCTAGGATCCTAACTGTTCACATTAAAAGTTAATGATTTGGAAGACGGAACAGAATGTATTATCTCCAGTTTTGTAGATGACACAAAATTGGGTAGGAAAATGAGCTGAAATGAGGATGCAAAGATGCTTCAACATGATTTGGACAGGCTGAGTTTTCAGGCATATGCATCGCAGATGCAGTATAATGTACTTTGGTAGCAATAATGGGAAGACAAATTATTACTAGAATGGGTGTAAATTGAACAAAGAACAAAGAAAATTACAGCACAGGAACAGGACCTTTGGCCCTCCAAGCCTGTACTGACCAGGCTGTTTGAATGAACTAAACCCCTACCTGAACTAAAAACCTACCCTTCCAGGTACCAGACCTCTCTATTCCCATCCTACTCAGGTATTTGTCCAGACGCCATGAAAAGTCACTATTGTATCTATTTCCGTTACCTCACCCAGCACCAAGTTCCAGGCACCCACCACCCTCTGTGAAAAGAAACTTAGAACATAGAACATTACAGCACAGAACAGGCCCTTCGGCCTTCGATGTTGCGCCGACCAATATAAAAAGCAATGCCCCTCCAAACTAAACCATTCCCTTCTCTTCCATATACTTATCAACTTGTCTTGTACATCTCCTTTAAACCTTGTCCCTTGCACTTTAAACTTATGCCCCTAGTAATTGACTCTTTCACCCTGGGAGAAAGCTTCTGACTATCACTCTGTCCATATCCCTCATAATCTTCTATCAGGTCGCCCCTCAATCTCTGTCATTCCAGTGAGAACAAACCAAGTTTCTCCAACCTCTCCTCATAGTTAATGCCCTCCATACCAGGCAGCATCCTGGTAAATTTTTTCTGTTACCTCTCCAAAGCCTCCACACCTTTCTGGTAGTGTGGAGAATTAAACAGTATATTTGAAGTGTGGCTTAACTAAGGTTCTATAAAGCTGCAACATAACTTACCAATTTTTAAGTTCAATGCCCTGACCAATAAAGACAAACATAGTGTATGCATTCTTGACTACCTTCTCCACCTGCGTTACCATTTTCAGTGATCTGTGTACCTGTACACCCAGATCCCTCTGCCTGTCAATACTCTTAAGAGAGACTGTATATTTATTGTATATTTCCTATCTTTATTCGACCTTCCAAAATGCATTACCTCACCTTTATCCAGATTAAACTCCATCTGCCTTATCTCTGGCCAAGTTTCTAACCGATCCGTATCCTATTGTATCTACTGATGATCCTCATCACTATCCACAATCCATCAACCTTTTGTGTCATCTGCAAACCTAGTAATCAAACCAGTTAAATTTTCCTCCAAATCATTTATACATTACAAATAATAAAGGCCTCTGCTCTGATTCCTGAGGAATGCCACTTATCACTTCCTCCATTCAGAAATGCACCCTTCCACTACGACCCTCTGCCTTCTATGACCAAGCCAGTCTGAGGAGAGATTGGGTAAACTGGGATTGTTCTCCCTGGAAAGACGGAGAATGAGGGGAGGCCTAATAGAGGTGTACAAAATTATGAAGGGTATAGATAGAGGGAACAGTGGGAAGCTTTTTTCCAGATCGGAGGTGACGATCATGAAGCTCAGAGTGAGAGGGGTGAGGTTTAACTCAGATATCAGAGGATGTTTTTTACAGAAAGGGTGGTGGGGGCCTGGAATGCACTGCCAAGTAGAGTGGTGGAGGCGGACACACTGGGATCATTTAAGACTTACCTGGATAATCACATGAACAGACTGGGAATGGAGGATACAAACGAATGGCCTAGTTGGACCAATGAGTGGCACAGGCTTGGAGGATCGAAGAGCCTGTTTCCTGTGCTGTACTGTTCTTTGTTCTTTGTTCAGTTCTGAATCCAGCTCACCTCTGATCCTATGCAACTTCACCTTCAATAGTGGCCCACCGTATTGGTGCACTTTCTGATGCACCTTCAGTCTGCCATGTTCTGTACCAGTCTACTTTATCAAAGGCCTTACTGAAGTCCATGTAGACAACATCCACTGCCCAGCCCTCATTAATGATTTTCATCACTTCCTCAAAAAATTCGATCAGATTAGTGAGATGCAACTTCCCCTTCACAAAACCATGTTGTCTCTTGCTAAAACTTCCACTGATTTCCAAGTGGGAGTAAATCCTTTCTCAAAGAGCCCGCTGCAATAATTTCCACATGACTGATGTAATGCTCGTCAGCCTGTAATTTCCTGGATTATCTTTGCAACCCTTCTTAAACAAAGGAGCAACATTGGCTATTCTTCAATTCTCTGGGACCTCCCCTGTAGCCAGTGAGGATACAAAGATTTCTCTCAAGACCCCAGCAATTTTTTCCCTGCTTCTCTCAATATTCAGAGGTATATCCCATCAGCCCTGGGGACTTTTTTATCTTAATGTTTTTTAAGACTCCCAATACCCCTCCTTCTTGATCTCAACATTACTCCAATTATCTACACATTCTTGCCCAGTCTCACCATCCACCAAGTCCTTCTCTTTGGTGAATACTGATGCAAAGTACTCATTTAATACTTCGCCTATTTCCTCTGGCTCCACACATAGCTTCCCTCCCCTGTCCTTGAGTGGGCCTACCTTTGTATCCTCACTGGCTACAGGGGAGGTCCCAGAGAATTGGAGAATAGCCAATGTTGCTCCTTTGTTTAAGAAGGGTTGCAAAGATAATCCAGGAAATTACAGGCTGACGAGCATTACATCAGTCATGTGGAAATTATTGCAGCGGACTCTTTGAAAAAGGATTTACTCCCACTTGGAAATCAGTGGAAGTTTTAGCAAGAGACAACATGGTTTTGTGAAGGGGAAGTTGCATCTCACTAATCTGATCGAATTTTTTGAGGAAGTGATGAAAATCATTAATGAGGGCTGGGCAGTGGATGTTGTCTACATGGACTTCAGTAAGGCCTTTGATAAAGTAGACTGGTACAGAACATGGCAGACTGAAGGTGCATCAGAAAGTGCACCAATACGGTGGGCCACTACAGAAGGTGAAGTTGCATAGGCAAGAAGGCCGCCCTCTTCCTCTTTATATATGATATATATGTATAAAAAGCCTTGGGACTTTCCTTAATCCTGCTGGCCAATAATTTTGTGACCCTTTTGCCCTGACGGAGGTGGATATGCAAAGAGACCTTGGGTTCCTGAAAGTGACCAGCAGATATCGCAGGCAGTAAAGAAGGAAATGGTATGTTAGCCTCCATAACGAGAGGGTTTGACTATTGGGAAAGGGATGTTTTGTTGCAATTGTATGGGGTATTGGTGGCCACGCCTGGAGTATTGTGTGCAGTTTTGGTTTCCTTATCTAAGGAAGGATATCCTTGCTACAAAAAGAGTACAGCAAAGGTTTACCAGGCTGATTCCTAGGATGACAGGTCTGTCGTATGAGGAAATTTAAGTCAGTTAGGATTATATTCACTGCATTCAGAAGAGTAAAAGGTAATCTTATAAAATTCTAACAGGGTTAGACAGGATAGATTCAGACTCCCAGTGGTAGTCCAGAACTAGGGTCGTAGTTTGAGGATTTTAGAAATGAGGTGAAGAAGAATTTCTTCACCCACAGAGTCATAAATGTGTGGAACTGATCACCACAGAATGTAATTGAGACCAAAGCGTTGTCTGATTTCAAGAAGAAATTAAATATAATTGGGGCTAAAGAGATCAAGAGATATGGGAGGGAAGAGTGAAGTTGTTGAATTTGTTGATCAGCCATAATCAAAATGAATAGCAGAGCAGACTCAAAGGACTGAATGGCTTACTCCTGTTTTTGGTTTCTATGTTTCTATGCTAAAAGACAATTCATACCATAGAACATAGAACATTACAGCACAGAACAGGCCCTTCGGCCTTCGATGTTGCGCCGACCAATATAAAAAGCAATGACCCTCCAAACTAAACCATTCCCTTCTCTTCCATATACTTATCAACTAACCTCTTAAACGCCACCAAACTTGGCGCATCTACAACTGCTGCAGGCAGGGCATTCCACTCCCGAACCACCCTTTGGGTAAAGAACCTACCTCTGATATCCATCCTATAACTATCACCCCTTAATTTAAAGCTGTGTCCCCTCGTGCTAGCTTTCTCCATCCTAGGAAAAAGGCTATCACTGTCCACCCTATCTAAACCTCTAATCATCTTATATGTTTCGATAAGGTCTCCTCTTAGCCGCCTCCTTTCTAACGAAAACAACCTCAAATCCCTCAGCCTCTCTTCATAAGACCTGCCCTCCATACCAGGCAACATCCTGGTAAACCTCCTCTGTACCCTCTCCAATGCCTCCACATCTTTCTTATAATGTGGGGACCAGAACTGCACACAATACTCCAAGTGCGGCCGCACTAGAGTTTTGTACAGTTGCAACATGACGTTGCGGCTCCGAAATTCAATCCCCCTACCAATAAAAGCTAAGACTCCGTATGCCTTCTTAACAACCTTATCAACTTGACTGCCTACTTTTAGGGATCTATGCACAAATACACCAAGATCCCTCTGTTCATCAACGCTATTAAGAATCCTACCATTTGCCCTATACTCTACACATTTGTTATTCCTGCCATAGTGCATTACCTCACACTTTTCCACATTAAACTCCGTTTGCCACCTCTCGGCCCAGCTCTGCAACTTGTCCAAGTCACTCTGCAAACTATAACACCCCTCTTCACTATCTACCACTCCACCGACTTCAGCGTCATCCGCAAATTTACTAATCCATCCTTCAATACCCTCAGCCAGATCATTTATAAAAATTACAAACAGCAGGGGCCCTAAAACAGACCCTGAGGTACACCACTTGTCACCGAAACGTGTTTCTTTTAACTATGACAATGTAATTGATGCTATCAAACCGTAACAAGATAATTTGGTAAAACATGAATTAAACTATAGGCAGCATTTAATTTCAGAATGATTGAGAAGTTTATCGCTTCTCAGCCTTTTGTCGAAGATAAAACATCAGATCAAGCCCAAAATGGGGTACAATGCCTTATCTTGTCAGCTTGGATCTTGTTAGCCTCTCTTTGGGGACCATGAATTGGATTCATTTTGTATTTGCGTTGACTTTTATAGCCAGTAAAGAGATGGATTCAGGTCTCTGAGCATTGGCATTGTAACTTTAAGAATGGAATTTTTGTTTAGAAAAGCCACTGGTGAAGTGCCACGAGTATTTCAGTAATATGATTGGGGGAGGTCAGGCAGTGATCCTATTCCAGCTAGCAAACTGCATGGACATGACGGTTGCTGTCAACTTTCCTTCCCGGGTGTAGCTGCATTCTCCTGCTGGTTCCTTCAGTTGCTCCTGGAGGTTGGGCTCATTGAGGGTGGCAATATCAATTTAGAATCTTGATAGCTCATATGACACAATTATAGTTCTTCTCTCTAGACTAACTTGAAATTATCCGTGACTGTTCCAACGTTCCAAGTCTCAGCCAAACTAAAATTCAATGGATTTCATAGTCTGTTATATTCTGAGCATGGCAGCCTGAACAGATTTATTTTGAAGGTGCTGAAGCAGGATAGCACAGAGCCCTGTGTGGATGGCAACATTTCAAAAGCCAGAGGCTCATTTTCCTCTTTTATTTGAGAGGGTTAATAAATATTGAAAATCCTGCCACAAAGATTGTGGAAATAATACCTATTTCCCCAATGTAAAATGAAGTGCATAGTTAGTCACAGAACAAGGTGTATTCTCAGCTGTGTCCAGGGAAGGCGCAACTGTTGGGAAAGGAATATATGTAAATTGAACTGAGGAGATTTTACAAACTAAAGAAATGCATCAGAATAGTGTGATCAGCCAAAGTCAGCATAGTTTTAAAAAAGGGAAGCTATGTTTGACAAATGTATTCTTCTTTGAGGATGTAAAAGTAGGGTAGATAAAGATAAATTAATTGATGTAACATACCTACATTTCCAAACACCATTTTAAAAGATGACACACAAAAATCAAGATAAGGACTCATGAAGTTGGGAATCATAGTGTCATTGAGGTCTACAGTACGGAAACAGGCCCTTCAGCCTTAATTGTCCATGCTGCTTAAACATTAAGCAAGTCCCAATTGCCTATATTTAGCTCATATCCCTCTATGCCTATCTTACCAAGGAAACTGTCTAAGTGCTTTTTAAAAGACAAAATTGTTGCTGCTTCTACTACTACCTCTGGCAGCTGGTGCCAGATGCTCACCACCCTCTATGTAAAACAAAATTGCCCCTCTGGACCCTTTTATATCTCTCCTCTCTCACCTTAAACCTATGTCCTCAAGTTTTGGACTTCCCTACCTTTGGGAAAAGATGTTTACTATCTAGCTGATTTATACCCTTCATTATTTTATGGACCTACACAAGATCAGTCCTAAGCCTCCAATGCTCCAGAGAAAAAGTCCCAGCCCATCCAGCCTCTCCAAACCCTCAAGTCCCTGTAGCATCCTGGTAAATTTTTACCGCATTCTTTCTAATTTAAGAATACCTTTTCTATAATAGGGTGACAAAAACTGTATACAGTCCAAGTCTGGCATTACCAATGTCTTGTGCGACTTCAACAAAATGCCACACTCCTTGTATTCAATGTTCTGATCAATGACATCGAGCATGCCGATTGCCTTTTTCACCACTCTGTCCACCTGTGACACTACTTTCAAGGAGCTATGAACCTGTAGCCCTTGATCTCTTCATTCTATAATTCTCATCAACAGTCTACCACTAACTGAGTAACTCCTGCCCTGGTTCAATGTACCAAAATGCATCACCTCGCATTTATCTAAACTCCATCTGCCATTCATCAGCCTACTGGCCCAATTGATCAAGATCTCTTTGCCATCCGAGAGAACCTTCTTCACTGTCCAATCTTGGTGTCATCTGCAAACTTAGTAACCATGCATTCTAAATTCTCATCCAAATCATTAATATAAATGACAAGCAACAGTGGACCCAGCATCAATCCCTGAGGCACACTGCTGGTCACAAGCCTCCAATTTGAAAAACAACCATCTACAACCACCCTCTAGCTTCGGTTATCAATCCAAATTGTGTCATCAGGCCAATTTTGTATCCATTTGACTACCTCAACCTGAGTTTCACCCTATGCAACAACCTACTGGGCGATACCTTGTCAAAGCCTTGCCTAAGTTCATGAGGACAACATCAACTGCACTGCCCTCATCTACCTTCAAGGTTTCCCTTTTGACAGGGATAGAGGACTGGTTAAAAGCCAGAACATAATGAGGACTGGAATAAATGGGAAATTTTTAAGTGGCAGACTGTGACTAGTGGATTGTCACAAGATCAGTGCCGGGTCCTCAGCTATTTATGGAATCCCTACAGTGCAGAAAGAGGCCATTTGGCCCATCGAATCTCACTGACTCTGTCAGAATATCTTAGTCAAGCCCACCCCCCTGTCCTATCCCTATAGCCCAACACATTTACCATGGTTAATCATACACATTTTGGGACAATAAACAGCAATTTACCAGGGTCAATCTACCAAACCTCTACATCTTTAAATTGTGGGAGGAAACCGCAACACCTGAAAGAAAACGCACACAGACACAGGGAGAATGTGCAAACTTCACACATGGCCATACACTACAAGATAATAGTGCTAACCACTGTGAATTTAGAGAAACAGAGATGTTTGCTGGTGAGACAAAGCTGTGAGGAGGACATGAATGGTGGCAGAGAGAGATACAGACAGGTTGAGTGGTCAACAAGGCGATAGATGGATAATCTGGGGATGCGAGAGATTATTCACTTTGGTCATAAAAATAGAAAAACAGAATATATTTTAAAAGTTGTGAAACTGGTAAATTAGACTTGGAAGTACTTGGAATGCAGAAAATTAGCAATTGATTTTGAAGCCAGATTACATGTTTTCTGTTATTGTAAGGGAATTGGCATGCATGGTTAAAGAAGTCTTATTACCACATTTGCAGTATTGTGTACAATTTTTATATTTAAAAAAAGGATATATTTGCATTGAAGGCCATATAGTAAAGAGTCATTAGATTAGAGAATAGAGCCAATGTTTTAAGTCTTGATGACTCTTCGATAGAAGGATCCTGGATCCAATCTCGTACTTTACCCCCAATCCCCTGTGATCTCACCTTCTGGATCAGTCTTTTATGCAACACCTTGTCAAATGGCTTCTGGACGTCTGGATATACCACATCCACAAGTTCCCCACTATCTGCCTTATTGGTTGTGACTTCAAAAAAGCTCAAGCAAGTTTGTCAAGTATGACTTACCCTTTATAAAACTATGCTGACCATGGTGGATTGAGCTTTGTCTTTCCAAATGTTCAATCATCTCTTCAATGATTGATTTGAACAACTTCCCCACTATAGTGATAAAGCTAACCAGTCTATAGTTTCCTATTTTTTGCCTCCCTCCCTTTTTGAATAGGGGTATCACATTAGCATGTTTCCAATCCGCAGGACCTTACCAGAGTCCAAGTAATTTTAAAATATCACAACCAATGCATCCACTATCCTTTCTGCCACCACCTTTAATACCCTATGGTGCAGGCTATCATGTTCTGGAGACTTAGCTGCCTTTATTCCCATTAGTTTATTCAAACCTTCTCCTTAGTAATGGTTATTGCACCAAGTTTCTCTGCATTAGCTGCAGTTTTTGGGAAATATTCATTATTCCCTGCCATGAAGACAGAGGCAAAATATTGTTTAGTGCTTCCATCATCTCTGCGTTTCCCATTAATTCCTCACCAGTACTGTCTCAGAAAAAAAAAACATTTATTTCAGCTATTATCTTTCTCTCGTATGATTATCAGAGATTTTGATATAGTGTTTATGTTTTCTGCTAGTTTCCTTTCGTAGTTCATCTTAGTTATTTTGATTCCATTTATTGTTGTGTTTTGCTGAATCTTAAAGTTCTCTCAAACCTCCAGCTTTTGCAGTTTGGTATGCCCTAGTTTTTGCCTTTATGTTCTCTTTGACTTCCTCGTCTAGACATGGAATATTTCTCTTCCTTTTACAATTCCTCTTCACCTCAGGAATAACTTTATTTGAGAGGTATTCAAAATCTCCCTGAACTTCCACCATTGTTTCTTAATTGCCCTCAGGTTTTTGTGCAAAGGTTACTTGGGTCAAATTTTTCCTCAGGTTACCTCTGCCCATTGCTAAAACTCTAATATGGCACTTTGTTGTCTTGCTCAGTCGGAATCTAAAATCCTAGCATGCTGTGATCACTGTTTCCAAGATGATCTTTAACAACAAGATTATTTATCAAGTCGTTACATAATACTGAGTCTAAAATAGCCTGCTCCTTGGTGGATTACGTAACATATTGCTCCGAGAAACATTCTCTCATACACATTATGAAACCTCCCTTGAGGCTACCTTTGTCAATTTCATTAATCCAGTCAATATGCATGTTAAAATTACCCATGTGATTTTAACCCATTGTGCTTTTCTCACAAGCCCTCATTATATCTTGTTTAAACGATGTCTTTTGAGGGCATGTACATGTCTTTTCCTTTGTTTTTTATTTCCACCCAGATCAATTCAACATGTTGGCCCTTTGTGCCAATGCAATTTCTTAATGCAGTTTTGATGTCATCTTTAACCAATAAAGCAACTTCACCTGTTCCATCTTACCTTTTTTTTTCGGAATACTGAGTATTCTTGGACCTTCAACTCCCAGTCCTGTTCCACCTGTAACCATGTTTCAGTAATCCGCACAGAATCATACTCATTTGTGTCATCAACTCATTGACCTTATTCCAAATACTGCATGCATTTAGGTACAGAGTTTTTAAATAGGTCCTACTGGATTTTCTTGCAGGATTTTCTTGTGCATGACATTTTTCACACATTTTGACTTCCTTTATTTAATCTCTGATGGTCGTTAGACTGTTCCTGCTTGTTCATCTTGTTAACCTCTATATTCTCCTCACATGCTATCTTGATGATTTGGTTCCCATTAACCATTATACTTCTTGTACATAGAACATAGAACATTACAGCGCAGAACAGGCCCTTTGGCCTTCGATGTTGCACCGACCAATTAGGAAAAAGCAATGACCCTCTAACCTAAACCATTCCCTTTTCGTCCATAAACTTATCTACTAAGTAGTAGTTTTACTATTTCCTCCCCCCCACCCACTTGCTAATTTGAAGTCCTTGTGACCACTTGATTTATCCTTTCAGCTCGAACATTGGTCCCAGATCGGTTCGGGTGGAGACAGTCCCAATGGTACAAATCCCTCCTGTTCCAACCTAATGTCAATGCCCCATGAAATGGAACACTCTTTCACGGACCACTCTTTTAGTTAAGTGTTTACTTCCCTAATTTTCTCATTCCTGTGCCAATTTGCAAGTGGTTTAGTAGTAATCCAGATATTATAATCCTTGAGGACCTGTTCTGTAATTTAGTTCCTCGTTCCGGATAATCCCCAAACGGGTCTTCTTTCCGAGTCTTGCCTATGTTGTTTGTCCCAACGTGGACCACAATATCTGGATCCTGGTTACTGTGCTCAGTTCAGTGTTCACTCTACCTGGTGGCATGGATGAGATCACTCATTCACTTCTGGCATTGGAGGTTCCAGGCACTGACAGTGGCAGTGACCTGATTCCCTTGCTCAGCCAACTCCTCTGAGTACAAGATATCCCTCCCGGCCTCCATCTGGCCAGAATGACCACGAGTGAGTCACTAACCTTTGGCATCAGAAGCCGTGTCCTTCGCTTATCATAGCGATCGGCTTTGTGAGTAAGTTGCTGTCCGACCGCCTTTTAAATATGATGCTGGATACAATGGTGGGGTGTGAGCAATCTGCCCTATTGAGAAACATTTGATTGTATAATTAATAAGGCCAGAGTCTTATAATGCCATGTGAATTCCTATTGCCTTCCACAGCAAAAAACAATGCACTGAGACCTAGCCTTTGAGTGGAAAATCCCATCCAGTGTGTTCCAAAAGTAGGGGAAGCTGAAACTTGCTGATCAATTCTCATATAATCCATACTTCTGAGGAAACCACAGCATGTCTTCCGGGTATCCCTAGAGTCAACCATCAGAGACTGGAAAATTTGGGCCTCTGTTTTTAAATAACATTAGACTACTTTCAGCATCATCTGATTTAAAGTGAATGGGTCTTGTGTTCAAAATCTGAAGATTGGATTGCCAAAGAAGAGATGAGGGTCAATAATGTACTTTTTAAAATTGAGCAGCTATTCAATACCTCTGTGAGACAGGAAGAAACTGTAAATAATTTTCCCATAACTGTCAAATGGATAAAGTAGAGTTCATGAAGGGCAGATTGCACACAATCTGTGACATGAGCAGACAGCTTGTACATTTAGGCTTCCCAGTTTCAGATTTGGGATGTATTAGCAAATCTCTCGCAGAAGTTCCCAGGTAGGATTTATCCAGCCCTTGTCCAGAAACACTAATTTGCCCTGGACAATTGCGCTGGGTTGGAAACTATCTGACAAAGCTATGAAATCACTAACTTGGAATGGTTCTGGCAGTTTTACCCTGATAGTTACTTTGAATAAGTTAGAAGAAAAAGCCTCCTAACTTCAAAGTATTTATTTTAAAGAGCTCAAAAGAGGACACTCCACAGGGACTCCACATCTCCTCCCCACCCCCACTGCACTGTGCTTCCCAATACCTTCCCTCCCCCCCAACTCCCCACCCATATAGGATTTCCTTGGGGTGTGTCCTCTTCAGTCCACTCCTTTTACACTGTGACACTGGATCCAGGACATGCTATATTGCTGATGTAAATGGACAATTTAACATGGATGGCGCGATTATCTGGCATAAAGTCCCAGTAATAATATTTAAATGATTGCTAATAGGGATCCTGAATTTTCATGTCAGGATTCCCACTATGCTATTGGTGGGGAGCCAAAAGATTGGGGAAAATCCCTCTAGTGAAAATGCAGTTTTGAGGCTCCCATGGGTTTTTCTGCCTCCTTTGCCATTCCTGCCCTCCAAAAACTGGAGTGGAAATCCACTGCTCCCCACCAATATATCAGTGCCAGAACCAGACTGTGGTTTGAAAAATGTGGGTGTCATCTCTGATCAGAATTGAAGCCTAAACATTTGTCTGAAGATGTTTCAGAAAGCAGGATAGTTTCCCCAATGAATCTGAATAACAGAAGTGTCTTTCCAATGGATGAAATTTTCTATTGCATTGATGAGTATTGTTATTTAGATTAGATTCAGATGCTATTTTCTCACTTGCTTCACTTAACAACCTTGGATATATTTCAGCCAACTTGGAGATTTATCTACTTTTAATCCTATCAGATCACTCTGAACCCTCTCTCTGTTGATGTTTATTACTTTAATTGGATCACAATCATTCTCCCTGATTTCTGAATCCAAAACGTCTCTCTCACGAGTGACCACCATCATAAAGTATTCACTTAGACTGTACCACTACACCCTCCGGCTCCACACACAAATTACCACTATGGTTCTTAATAGGTTCTACTTTTTCCGTAGTTACCCTTAATGTATTTGTAAATTAATTTAGAATTTTCCTTCCTTCTACCTGCCAGTATCCTTTCATATCTCTTTAGAGCCATTGAGGTTTACAGCTTGGAAACAAGCCCTTTGACCCAACTTACTTATGCCGCCCTTTTTTTTAAACCCCGAAGCTAATCCCAATTCTGTATTTAGCCCATATCCCTCTTTATCCATCTTACCCATGTAACTGTCTAAATGCTTTTTAAAAAACAAAATTGAACTTGACTCTGCTACTATCTCTGACAGCTTGTTCCAGATACTCATCACCCTCTGTATGAAAACATTGCCTCTCTGGACACTTTTGCATCTCTCCCCTCTCAATTTAAACCGATGCCCTCTAGTTTTAGACTCCTCTACCTTTAGGAAAAGATATTGACTATCTAGCTGATCTGTACCCATCATTATTTTATAGATCTACATAAGATCACCCCTCAGCCTTCTATACTCCAGAGGAAAAATGTCCTAGTCTATTCAGCCTCTCTTTATAACTCAAACTATCAAGTTTCAGTAGCATTCTAGTAAATCTTTTCTGCACACTTTCTAGTTTAATAATAGCGTTTCTATAAAAGGGTGACTAGAACTATACACAGTATTCAGGCCTTCCCAATGTCTTGTACAACTTCAACATCCCAACTCCTATATTCAGTGTTCTGACCGATGAAACTAAGCATGCCAAATACCCTATTCACCACTCTGTCCATCTGTGATTCCACTTACAAGGAACTATGAATAGACACTCCTAGATCTCTTTGTTCCGTAACTCTCTGCAACTCCCTACCATTAACTAAGTCCTGCCCTGGTTCAACCTACCAAAATACATCACCTCGCATTTGTCTAAATTAAACTCCATCTGCTATTCATCAGCTCACTGGCCCAATTGATCAAGATCTCATTGCAATTGGAGATAATTTTCTTCACAGTCTACTGTGCCACCAATCTTACTATCATCTGAAAACTTATTAACCATGGCTCCTATATTCTCATCCAAATCATTAATATAAATGACAAATAACAGTGGACCCAGCACTGATCCCTGGGGCACCCTGCTGGTCACACGCCTCCAGTTTGAAAAACAGTCCTCTACAACCATCCTCTGGCTCCCATAAAGAAGCATTGATCCCTGAGGCACGTCACAGGTCACAAGCCTCCAGTTTGAAAAATAACCCTCTGGCTTCTATCATCAAGCCAATTTTGTATCCATTTAGATACCTCACCCTCTATCCTGTGAGATTTAATCTTATACAACAACCTACTATGTGGTATCTTGTCAAAAGCCTTGCTAAAGTCCATGTAGACAACATCAACCGTACTGCCCTCATCTACCTTCTTGGTTATTTCTTCAAAAAGCTCAATCAAATTTGTGAGACATGATTTTCCATTCACAAAGCCAAGCTGACTGTCCTAATCAGTCCTTACATCTCTAAATGCTTGTCGACCCTGCCTGTCAAAATACCTTCCAACAATTTACCCACCCACCATAGATGTGAGGTTCACTGGCCTATAGTTCCCTGCAGCCTTTTTTAAATAAAAGCACAACATTTGTCACTCTCTAATCTTAAGACAATTCACCCGTGACTGTCAATGATTTAGATATATTGGCTAGGGGACCTGCAATTTCCTCCCTAGTCTCCCACAGTGTACTGGGATACATATCATCAGGTCCTGGGGATTTATCTATCTTGATGCCCTTTATGACCTACAGCATCTCTTTCTCTATAATGTGTACACTCCTCAAGACATCACTATTTATTTCCTCAAATTGCCTAACATGCATGCTTTTTTCAACAGTAAATACTGATGAGAAACTTTCATTAGGATCATATCCATTCTTTGTGGATCCGCACATAGATGACCTTGTTGATTTTTAAGAGGCCTACTCTCTTCCTTGTTACTCTTTTGCCCCTTATGTATTTGTAGATGCTTTTTGGATTCTTTTTACTCTCGTAATTTACTTTTTAAGTTACCTCTTGCACATTCTATACTGCTTTAGGACTTATGCTCTTTTGAGCCCTCCACATCTGCCATAAACCTCCCCTTTTCTCTTTATTCCCCAATATCCCACCCTTGTTTTATATAGAACATAGAACAATGTAGAACAATACAGCACAAACAGGGCCTTCGGCCCACGAGTTGCACCGATCACATCTATATCTACCAATCCACAGACCTATCTATAACCCCCATCCCATTCGTTTCCATATACTCATCCAGAAGTCTTTTAAAAGACCCCAGCGAGTTTGCCTCAACAACCTCCGATGGCAGCCGATTCCATTCACTCACCACCCTCTGAGTGAAAAACTTACCCCTAACATCCCTTCTGTATTTGCTTCCCTGCACCTTAAATCTGTGTCCTCTCGTAGTGACCATTTCAGCTCGGGGAAATAGTCTCTGAGAGTCCACCCTATCTATTCCTCTCAACATTTTATAAACCTCTATCAGGTCGCCTCTCAACCTACATCTCTCCAGTGAGAAGAGTCCCAGCTCCCTCAACACATTGACCCTGTACTGACCCTATTTTCTTCTTGAGTGCGTTCTGTCAGAGATTTACCTAAAATGGTTTTGCTTCTAGATCTGCTCCTCTTTGCCTAGATGCTGCCTGGCCTGCTTGGTTTTCATCATTTACTGCTTTGATTTCAGATTTCATGTATTCTCAACATTATGTTTTGGTCAATGTGTCTTTCAGTGACATTCCTGTGAATGCACCTACCAACAAAACTTGACTAATTATTTTGTCCTTTTGGCCACAGAGTGCCAAATGAACTTCTTTCATCAAGATTGGACATTCCTCCCTCAGTTTATTTCTTTTCAAGATGATGATTTCAAATACTGAGAGCTAAAATTGGGGTACACTGGTCATTTTGTTAAGAAAATGCAATTTCATAATCTATCTTTTTTGTTGCCAATTGAATCAAGTGGGCTTTCAAAAATTGCCTGTATGCCTACTGATTGACAATAGATAGTTTTTTCTTCCATTATCATAGAATAATAAAAGCATAAGATCCATACAGTGCAGAAGGAGGCCATTTGATCCATCAAGCCTACACTGATTCTCCAACAGAGCACCTTACCCAGGTCCTATCCCTGTAACCCCATCTATTTACCCCACTAATCCCCCTAATTTGCACATCTTTGGATACTAAAGGACAATTAGGGTGGCCAGTCTACAAAAACTCAAAATTTTTGGATTATGAGGGGAAACTGGAGTACTTGGAGGAAATCCACGCAGACATAGAGATAATGTGCAAATTCTACACAGTCGCCTAAGGCCGGAATTGGATCCTGGCGCTTAGCTCATTTCTTTACTTACTTTATAAAATGTATTAAAAGAAAATCACATGGATTGGAGATGGTCCAACACAAAGACAGGAAAGAAATAAGTAATCGGGTTGGGTGTCATCAAATGTGGCACTTTAATTCCAGTTATTTTTGTGACAGTTCATGCTGGTTTCTTTTCCACTGAGGGATCTTCAGAGACAGTTTGTACAATGACTGTTTAACCTTGATACAGATTTCACATTGAGAAAATCAGAGTGAGAACGTGACCAATGGAATGTAGCGAGCTGACTTTGCAGGCAGTACAGCAAAGCAGGCCTGTCAAATCTGTCTTTGTTTTTCATTCTCTGGTTTGTGGAACCTTCTTGTCTCACATTAAGAGTCAATTTGAAATTAGGAGATTTAGCTTGAGGCTCTCTCTCATACATGCTGAAATGATGGGATTGGGATGAGTGGGCAGCTGGCTGCTATTGATCGCTCCTCATTCATAAAACAAACTGCAGAGCTGAGAGGAGGAGTCGAAACGAGAACCTTTGAGACCATTTACAAGAGATCCTGATTTGCATAATAAGTGATTATAGAGGTTGTGCAGCTGGTGTGGAATGGGTGTAATGAGGACATGTATGATAAATCGCAATTAATTAATGCACGTAATTAAGAAACATAGTCTTGGAGTCTGAGGCAATCTTTGTATGCTTATGAACTAAACATAGTAATTATATAATGACTGTCCTTTCTATTATTGTAAATCACCCACCTTTCAAAGGATACAGTGCATTTCTTTTAATATAAAAAACATAGGCTTTATAATTAGAAGTCAGGCAAACAAGGAGCCAGTGGTCTGGATCATTTGTGTATTTTCCTAACAGCAGGTTAGTCACAATTTCAAATCTACAGCAGCTTCTGTTCATGTTGGGAATACATTTTGCTGGTCTTTGGGTAGGCTGCTCAGAACTGAAATATTTTGTGGTACTCTGAATCATAGAGAATGGCACAAACCATTTAGCCCACTGTATGTGTGACAGCTCTTTGACAAAACTCCCCTACCAGTCTTATTTCCCTGACATTTCTCAATACCCTGCGTACTATTTCTCCTTCCAGTATTTGTATAAATCCCTTCAGAAAATTATGATTGACTCTGCTTCCACTACCCTTTCAGGTAGCACTTTGCAGATCACAACAACTCATTGTGTAAAACAATTCACATGTTCTGTCTAGTTCTTTTGCATTTACCTGAAATCTTTGTCCTCTGTCCTGCTGCCACTGGAATCGGTTTTTACTTTATTTATGTTTGGATTGTCATTCAATATAGGGATGGATCATAATCAATCATAGAAACACAGAATCCCATATGGTACAGAAAGAAGCCATTTGGCCCATCAATTTTGCTTGAAACTTTCTGAAAAAGCATCCCACCCAGGCCTTCCACTCCACCCTATCCCCATAATCCTAGTCATTAACCATGGCTAATCCACCTAACCCAGATATCTTCGGACTGTGGGAGGTGTTCAAAAAGGAAATGGAGAGTTGTATGCCTGGCATATTCCCTCAAAGGTAATTGGTAAAAGTAACAAGCCCAGAAATCATGGAAGACCAGAGATATTCGAGATAGATTGAGAAGGAAAAGAATGTACAAGGGGAGCAAATCAGTGGTATAGAAAATGCAGGGTAGAGCTTAAGAAAGTGATTAGGAAAGCAAAAAGGGGATATGAGAAAGCTGTAGCTCTGATAAAAGGGAAAATCCCACAATATCCTTTAAACATATCCGTGTGAAGAGAATAATTGGGGAAAGATGAGGGACCAGTAGAGAGCAAAGGAGCAATCTATGGGTGGAGCCAGACGACATTGGTAGAGTGTTGAATGAATACTTTATATCTGTCTTCACCCAAGAGAATGAAGATGATAGTGTGGAATTGAGGAAGAGAGACTGTGAGGTTCTTGAGCACATTGACATAGTGAAAGATAAGATAATGGAGATTTGGCAGCTTTAAAAATGGGTAAAACTCCAGGACCAGATGAGTTGTGTCCTCAGCTGCTGTGGGAGGCAAGGGAGAAGATTGCAGGGCTCTGACCCAAATTTTCAATTCACCTCTAACCACAGGGAAGGTGCCAGACAATTGGAGAATAGCTAATGTGATTCCACTATTTAAGAAGGGTTGTAGAGATAAACCAGGGGATGACAGACCAGTGAGTCTCACATCTGTGGTAGGGAAATTTTGGAGAAACTCCTGAAGGAGAGCATCTGTCTCCGTTTGGAGAGGGATTGTCAGCATGGTTTCATCAGAGGGAGATCATGCTTACCAAATTAGATTGAATTTTTTGAGGAGGTGACCGGGTGTGTAGATGAGAATAGGGCAATCGACGTAGAATCATAGAATTCCTACAATGTAGAAGGACGCCATTCGGCCCATCATTTCTGCACCAGCCACAATTCCACCCAGGCTCTATCCCTTAAAACAGACGTCTCCAAACTATGCCCTGTGGGTCACATCCGACCTGCAGCGGACTGCATACGGATCGGAGTTTGGAGACCGCTGTCTTAAAACATAGAAACTCTACAGTGCAAAAGGAGGCCATTCAGCCCCTCAAGTCTGCCCTGAAAACAATCCACACAGGCCCCTTCTCCGTAATCCCATATATTTATCCTGCTAATCCCTACACCTAATCACCCCAAGAGACAAAGCGGCAATTTAGCAAGGCCAATGCACCTAACATCACATCTTTGGATTGTGGGAGGAAACTGGAGCACTGGAGGAAACCCACAAAGGTACGAGGAGAACAGGAAAACTACACACAGGAAGTCATCCGAAGCTGGAATTGAACCTGGGCCCCTGGTGCTGTGAGGCAGCACTGCTAGCTACTGTGCCACCATGTAGTTCATATGTATTTCAGCAAAGCCTTTGCCATGGTCCCACACAGGAGACTTGTAAAGAAAGTAAATGCACACAGGATACAGAGTAATTTGATAAAGTGGATTCAAAATTGGCTCAATTGTAGGATGCATACAGTGACTGCTTTAGTAACTGGAAGTCAGTGTCTAGTGCCACAGTGTCTAGTGTTGGGCCCCCTATTTTCAGTCATTTTCTGCGTGGGATGCCACATTTAAGTTATGAAGAGAGGTTGGGTAGGTTTGGGTTGTTTTCGTTGGAACAGAGAAGACTGAGGGGTGACCTGATCAAGATGTACAAGATTATGAGGAACATGAACAGAGTGGATAAGGAGCAGCTATTCTCCTTAGTTGGAGGGTCAGTCTCAAGGGGACATAGGTTCAAAGGGCAGAAGGTTTGGGGGAATATGAGGAAAACTTTTTTACCCAGAGAGTAGTGGTGATCTGGAATGTGCTACAGTTGGTTTGCCTCATTCTTTAAGAAGTATCTGAATAAATGCTTGACACATCATAATATTCAGGACTATGGGCTAAGTGCTGGCAGATGGGATAAAGTGGGAGTTCAGGTGTTTTTAATGTATCAGTGCAGACTTTTTTTAGGCCAAAGGGTCACTTCTGCATTTTATCATTCTATGAAACTGGATGACCTGGAGGAAACCTGTGCAGACATGGGAAGAATGTGTAAACTAGCATAATCATCCAAGGCCAGAATTCCTGTCGCTGTGAGGCAGCACAATGCTAACCTCTGTGCCAGGGTGCTGCCCGTGCCAAAGGAATAACAAAAAAAAATCACAGTGGAACCAGCAATTATTATCCCTATTTGCCCTTGAGGGTGTGGGAAAGGAGCCTGGGTGAGATTATTGTCGGTGCAGACCACGTGGGCTGATTGGCCTCCTTTTGCTCTGTAGCAATTCTTTTGTATAATTCTAATTATAATAAATTGTATAATTTTCATGCTAAACAGCGAAAGATCAGAAGCTGAACCACTTGCAATAATCTTCAGCCAGAAGTGGACGGTCCATCTTAACCTCCTCCGGAGATTCCCAGCATCACTGTTGTCAGTCTTCAGCCAATTTGATTCATTTCACATAATATCAATAAATAGCTGAAGACACTGGATCCTGCAAAGGTTATCGCCCCTGAAAATACTCTGGTAATAGTACTGAAGACTCCAAAACTAGCTACATCCGTAGCCAAGCTGTTCCAGTACAGCTACAATACTGGTGGACTTTGCAGGGATAGGAATAGGTACTCTCTTGTTGTTTCCAATGCTTCGGTCAATACCAAGTATTTCCATTCCTTATTGTGAGCTTTGTCACTTTGTCAGTTTGGTATGTGATTGACCATTTCAGAGGGTAATGAGAGTCAACCACATTACTATGGGTCTGGAGGCACATTTAGGCCAGAGACAGATGATGGATTGATCTTTTTCAAGGACATTAGTGAGCCAGATGGATTTTTCAGACAATTGACAATGGTTTCATGATCACAATAAATTTAATTCCAAATTTATTTATGACTTTAAATTTCACCAGTTATGGAGTATGTGACTTGACTGCCACTGTCTTGCCGCAAATCATTGTGAATTGTGTAGTTGAATTTAAGTAGAAGCTAGACAAACAAACAAGGAAGGAGGAGATAGCATATCATGGTGTGAAAGGTAATGAGAGATAGACCCAAGTATGGAATTGAGATTAAAGATCATGGCTGACATGATCTTTTCGAATAGTGGAATAGCTCAAAGTGTCAGTGGCCTGCTCTTGTTCCTGATTTGTATGTTTGTATACGTTCTTTTGTTATGATCGTCAATTAAGATGAGAAAGGATAGGAGATTCAAGTTGAGGATAAGTACTAGTATGGCTTGTTTTTGTGCCATCTACCTTGTACAGTCATTTTTATTGAGAATCAGTTGATTTTTAATTTAGTCTCAAATTTTAACTAACCTAACATCCATAACCTCTGAGGGGAAATCCTCGCTGCAAAAAACTGCTTTATTCTTGAATGACTGAGGTCTAATTTTAATGCTATGCCCAGATGTGGAATATAATTTAATTAACTGTGCCTTACCTATGTTACAATCTCCATAGAGACCGATAATGATTAAAAATTAATTTGAACTCCTGTTAAAATTTGAATAGACATGACTAGACTTTGCGTCTTCACAATTTCATGATTTTTGTCAGAAGCTCATCATTTCAACTTCATTGAGGAACGATTCTTTTTTTTTAGGTCTATCACACATGACAATACAGAATTATGGCGAGTCCTTACAGCAGACAGCTGCTTCCAGCAGCCCATGGATTCATGTTTTCTCATTTCATCAAGCAGTTACATTGACTTACCGCCTTCAGGTGCTGCTCTCAGTTTTTGGAGGGTTTCCAAATGTCAGGAGCAATACCTGCCGCATTGATGCCTGGTCATACTAGGAGGAATTCCCTATATTTCAGATATAGTTGCAGAATTCATCTCCTTGACAAAAGTAAACCTGAAGAAATTATTATTTTTAATCCACGTGAAAATGAACTTAAAAAGCCTTTGCTTAAAAGTGCTAATTAGAGATCAGATGAATGTTATTTAGTTAATTCTATGTGGTATTTACTACATTCCAATCTTCATAGACCTGCTGTTTTTCAAACTCTCCCCTTAGAACAATCCCATTGTTTGTTTCCTTCATATAGGGGCCAATGCTTTCACACCTGGGTGTGCACCACCTGTTACATGCTGTGTTCATCTGTTATATTCAATCTGTGTTCTTTAAACACAGGAGCACTGGGAATTGAGACATGGTGATTTGGCTTTTGCAGATTGTTTCCTGTAGTATATTCACTTTCCTTTCATAGCACACATCATATTTTCTGCCTTTGCTGTTAAAGAGCATTCCTCTTTGAAGTTCTCTGAAGCTCATCTGTACACTCTTGCACAGTTTTCAATACTCTAACTTTATAGCCTTATTTTAATGTTTTTGTTAAAGATTGTTGAAGGATATTCTGCCAGTCCTCCAACAATTTACATTTTTACAACTTTACATTTTAATTTACATGTTTTGTAATTTTCCACTTTCTGTCTGTGTTGGATCTTGATGACCTAAAATGTCTTTACTACTTCGCTATTGATTCTTCAGTCTATCCAGAGCCTGAGTGTGATGAGGCCTGAATGCCAATTTTAAAATTTGGTTCAGGTGGGAATTTGATGATGAGGTAAGGAGTTGCTGCTTTTTATATCTTTTCTTTCAGGCTCCAGAAGCTGGTGAGAGTTCATGGCTTTAATCACAGAAGAAAGGTAGGTGATCGGTTAGTGAACTAAGAGTTCATTCCTTTGAACAGGAGCAATCATTTAAACCGGTACAGGGAAGCTGTAAACATTGCCTTAAATTGATAGCTTAACTCGTCAAACGACACATATTTCTAAACTTTAAAGATAATGAACTAACTTGAACACAATAAAGATGGCAGGATAAATGAATTGTTGGAGATCTAGCATGTGGGTGCTGTTGCTCTACAGTAATGTCTGCAGCTCGAGGAGCTTTAGTCCAGAGTCAATGAACTGGAGGCTGAACCTAAGATTTGAGGTGGGGGAAGCTAACTGGACACTTTATTCCAGGAGAGAAGCGAGGTATTTATGATTATTCTGTGCTCAGGAGAGTGTGAGTATAAGTAAGGCAGGCATTCAGATCCAGAAATTATTAATAGAGGAGCAGTGATTATTGCAATTATCCAACAGATTTGATGTTCTTATAACTTGTGTGGACCAGAGCAAGGGACTGCAAGGAGGATGAGCAAATTGACCACAACACCATAATACAGGAATACAAGTGGGGGAATAAAAATAAATGTAGGGTTTTGGTCGGGGACAGCATGATTAGGTGGATAGATATTGTTTTCTGTAGCTGTGAACATGAGTCCTGAAAGCTATGTTGCCTGCCTAATACCAGGACCAAACCCTTAATGTTGGCGAGAAACTTTGATTCTTGGGTGGAGGGAAATAATAAGGAACCAGGCTGCTAAAGAATTGGAGCAATTAGGGGCTAACTTTAAGAACAGAGTCACAATCTGAGCTACAAGCAAATTGGCATAAGGTAAGTAATACTTGGTTGAAAGATTGGTATTGGAGAACTGGATTTCGATTCATGGGACACCAATACTGGAAAAGAAGATGCAAACTTTCCAATGACTTTAACTTGAGCAAGGATGGGTCAGTGTCCTGGTTAATAAAGCTTTAGAGAAGGCTTTAAATGAAGTAGATGGGAAGAAGTTTGAAAAGTGGAAAAGAAAGGACAACGCAATAGTGAAGGGCTGCAATGTGGGTAATAATATCTAGAATGTGACAGGAAGATACAGCATGTACACACTTAACAGTGCATCAGTTAAAAAAAGTCAGAGTAGAGAATTATGGTAAAAGGACAAGGTTAAAAGATTTTCATCTCTGTGCATTCATAACAAAATGGATGAATTGATGGCAAAAGTAGAATTAGACCAGTATGAGATGGAAGAGCATAACCAGAGAAAGAGTAGGGCCCATTGGGGACCAAGAGGGAAATTTGTGGGTGGAGGCAGAGGACATTGGTAGGGTGTTAAATCAATATAGAACATAGAACATAGAACAATACAGCACAGAACAGGCCCTTCGGCCTTCGATGTTGTGCCGACCAAAATAAAAAGCAATGCCCCTCCTAACTAAACCATTCCCTTCTCATCCATATACTTATCAACTAACCTCTTAAACGCCACCAAACTTGGCGCATCTACAACTGCTGCAGGCAGGGCATTCCACTCCCTAACCACCCTTTGGGTAAAGAACCTACCTCTGATATCCGTCCTATAACTATACCCCTTAATTTAAAGCTGTGTCCCCTCGTGCTAGCTTTCTCCATCCTAGGAAAAAGGCTATCACTGTCCACCCTATCCAAACCTCTAATCATCTTATATGCTTCAATAAGATCCCCCCTTAGCCGCCTCCTTTCTAACGAAAACAACCTCAAATCCTTCAACCTCTCTTCATAGGACCTGCCCTCCATACCAGGCAACATCCTAGTAAACCTCCTCTGTACCCTCTCCAATGCCTCCACATCTTTCTTATAATGTGGCGACCAGAACTGCACACAATACTCCAAGTGCGGCCGCACTAGAGTTTTGTACAGCTGCAACATGATGCTGCGGCTCCTAAATTCAATCCCCCTACCAATAAAAGCTAAGACTCCATAAGCCTTCTTAACAACTTTATCCACTTGACTGCCTACTTTCAGGGATCTATTGACACATACACCAAGATCCTTCTGTTCCTCAACACTATTAAGAGCCTACCATTAGCCCTATACTCTACACATTTATTGTTCCTGCCAAAGTGCATTACCTCACACTTTTCCACATTAAACTCCATTTGCCACCTCTCGGACCAGCTCTGCACTTGTCCAAGTCACTCTGTAAACTATAACACCCCTCTTCACTATCTACCACTCCACCGACTTTAGTGTCATCTGCAAATTTACTGATCCATCCCTCAATACCCTCATCCAGATCATTTATAAAAATTACAAACAGCAGGGGCCCCAAAACAGACCCCTGGGCACACCACTTGTCACCGAACTCCACGATGAATATCTCCCATCAACCACCACCCTCTGTCTTCTATCTGCCAGCCAATTCCTAATGCAATTAGCTAAATCACCCTCTATTCCACACATCTGCATTTTCTGTAGAAGTCTTCCATGGGCCACCTTATCAAAAGCCTTACTAAAGTCCATATATACTACATCAACCGCCTTACCCCCATCCACCTCTCTGGTCACTTTCTCAAAAAACTCAATGAGGTTAGTAAGGCATGACCTACCCTTCACGAAACCATGCTGACTATCCCCAATCAATTCATTTCTCTCTAAATAACTATAAATCCTATCCCTAATAATTCTCTCCAATACTTTGCCCACAACAGAAGTAAGACTCACTGGCCTATAATTCCCTGGAAGGTCTCTCTTCCCCTTCTTGAACAATGGGACCACATTCGCTATCCTCCAGTCCTCCGGAACCACACCCGTAACCAACGACGACCTGAAGATCAGAGCCAGAGGCTCTGCAATCTCCTCTCTTGCCTCCCAGAGAATCCTAGGGTAAATCCCGTCCGGCCCAGGGGACTTATCCAACTTCAAACCCTCGAGAATTTCTAACACATCCTCCCTATCTACTACAATACTCCCCAATTTGCAACCCTGTACCTCAGTGCTCTCCACAGCTACATTTCCAGCACTCTGCGTGAATACCGAAGAGAAATATTTATTCAGTGCCTCGCCAATCTCTTCAGGCTCCACGCACAACTTCCCACTGCTATCTATGACTGGCCCTAATCTCGCCCTAACCAATCTTCTATTCTTAACATATCGAAAGAAAGCTTTAGGATTCTCCTTAATCCTATCAGCCAACATCTTCACGTGTCCCCTCTTAGCTCTCCTCAATTCACTTTTTACCTCCTTCCTAGCTAATCTATAGCTATCCATTGCACTACCTGAGCCTTCAAGCCTCATCCTGACATAAGCCTCCTTTTTCTTCTTAACCAGCAAATCAACTCTTTTCGTACACCAAGGCTCTCTTACTCGTCCATTTCCTCCCTGCCTGACAGGGACATACTTATCAAGGACTCTCAGCAGCTGCTCCTTGAATAAGCACCACATTCCAGATGTTCCCCGTCCCTGTAGTTCCCTAGTCCAATCTACGCACCCTAATTCTCTCCTGATGGCCTCATAATTACCCTTCCCCCAGCTATAACTACAGCCCCCAGCTTCATGCCTATCCCTGTCCATCACTAAAGTGAACGTAACCGAATTGTGGTCACTATCACCAAAATGTTCACTAACTTCCAAGCCTAACACCTGACATATTTCACCCATGAGAATGAGAAGGTAGTTCTGGAACTCAGGGAGAGAGACTGTAAGGCTCTAGAGAAAATTATCATAGGGAATAACAAGGTATTGGAGATGTTGGCAGGCTTAGAAATGGACAGATCTCTAGGCCGAGACTAACTGTGTTCCAGGTTGTTGTGGGAGGCAAGGGAGGAAATTGCAGGGACTTTGACCCAAATTTTTAATTCCTCTTTGATCACTGGGGAAGTGCCAGAGGATTGGAGAACAGCTAATATGGTCCCAGTATTTAAAAAAGGTTATAGACACAAGCCAGGAACTACAGATCAGCGAGTCTCATGTTTGTGGTTGGGAAACTACTAGAAAAGATGTATAGGAGAGAATCAATCTCCATTTGAAGAGGTAAGATTTGATCAGGGCCAGTCATCGTGGTATTGTCAGTGAAAGATCATGCCTAACAAATTTGATTGAATATTTTGAGCATATAACCAACTAAGTGTGTGTCTGAGGGTAGTGCGGTTTTTGTAGTTTACATGGATTTCAGTAAAGCCTTTGACAAAGTCGCCCATGGAAGACTTACTAAGAAGGCTAATGCACATGGGATACAGGGTGAACTGACCAGGAGGTACATAATTGGCTTAGCAGTAGGAGACAGAGAGTGATGATAGATGGCTGCTATAGCAACCAGTGTGGCCAGCAACCAGTGGCATAGCACATGGATCCATTCTCGGCCCCTGTTGTTTTACATTTACATAAATGACATAGATGACAATGTCATCAGCAAGGATCAGGAAGTTTATCAATGACACAAAGATTTACTGCATAGTTAGTAGTGAGGTTTAGTGTCTTGGGTTATAGCAAGATACAGATGAGATGGTCAAATGGCAGATGGAATTTAATCCTGAAAAGTGTAAGGTGATGCACTTCAGAAGGAGTAGTTTGATATGAAATATACAATGAAAAGTCTGACACTGGGAAGTTCTGAAGAATAAAGGGACCTTGGTATGTTTGTCCATCGATCTCTGAAGGCAGAAAGGTAGGTAAATAGTGTGGTGGAAAAGTGTGGCGCACTTGCCTTTATCAATCGGGATATAGATTACAAAAGCAGAGTTTCTATGATACCTGATGAGCTTTGGGAAGGTCACAGTTGGAGTACTGTGTGCAGTTCTGGTCACCACATTATAGGAAGGACGTGAACACACTGGAAGGGGTGCAGAGGAGATTCACCAAGATGCTGCCTGGGATGAAACATTTAATTTATGAGAAGAGGTTGCGGTAGGAGCAGAGAAGACTGAGGGGAGACCTGATTGAGGTGCTCAAAATTATGAGGGAGCAGCTGTCCCCCTTAGTTGAAGGATCATTAAAAGTGAAGGGTGGGAGAGGGAAAGCTTTTTTACACAGAGGGTGGTGATGGTTTGGAATGCACTACCTGGGAGGGTGGTGGAGGTGGGATGCCTCACATCCTTTAAAAAGTACCTGGATGTTTACTTGCACACCATAACATTCAAGGCTATGGGTCAAGAGCTGGTAGGTGGATTAGGTGGGTGGATCAGGGCTTCGGTCAGATTTGATGGCTTCTTCTACACTGTAGGATTCCATGATTCTCAGAGTGATTACAGAAATGATGTTGCAAAGTGACGACTGGGAATTTAATTTAAGGCTCCTTCACATTTTGAAAGGATAGAAAGAAAGGAAAAGGAGGTGAAGTGATACTGTTAATAAACCAGGACATCAATATAATAGTAAGAAATAATCTTTGTTCAGAGGATTAAAATGTGGCATCAATTCAGGTGGAGCTAAGAAATATCAAGGGAACAAAATCACTGCTTGGATTGGTTTGTAGCCCCAAATTTTCTCAAATTCCAGATCACTCAGGTGTCTACCAGGTTCTGCATTCCACAATTGCAAGCCTGCTACCATTATTTAACAAATTGCAATTTTAGAAATATTTTGTACCTATAACTACCTTAAGCATTTTAACAAGTAGTAGATTTAATGCAATAATTATATCATCCTGGCACCAATTTCAACTACTATTTAGAAGAAACAAAATCTTAAAACTAACCAACCAGCCATTCTTATTAACCTAATCGATGCCTAAAGGCTCAAAGTATAAAATGTAACAACTCCTTCTCCCACCCACTAAATTCAGATGAAAACCAAATTCTTTGTTAGTATTCATTCCTCATTGTGCTCAATCCTTGTCACCTTCACTCTGTTGTCCCATTCTGTGTTGTCACAAAAACCTGTCTACTTTTATGAAGGACTGGTGACTTTAAGTTCCAACTGCTAAATTATTTTCCTGCTACAACAATTGCCATTTATTCAGGCAACTTCCATGAAATTGACAGATCACTGCCAGGCAGTTTCTTTCAAACTAGGTTTTTAAACAAGCTTGCAGTGATTTAAGTCAGAATCTGATTGTTAATCTAAATGCAGCTTGAGGAAAATCTTAGCAGAGATATCTTACCTAAATATCTTCCCAGTGTCAGACCTTTCATTGTATATTTCCATATCAAACTACTCCTTCCAAAGTGCATCACTAAATTTCCAAGTTAGCACTCATTCCTTGACAGATTCAGACATTGGAGTCTCCATTCTGTGCTCCTGATAACTGACAATCACAACAGAAAGAGGCTATCGTATATTCAGTAAGCCTCTGAAGGAGCAAATCACCATGTCTCTGCCTTTTCCCCATAGATATGAGAATTCTCTCTTTTCATAAAATTCCCTTTTGAAATTTTCAACTGAAAATTGCATTCTCATCCCAAGCATTCCAGATCGTAACCACTCATAGTCTGAAAAAAGCTTCTTCTCATTCCAACATTTTTTCTTTAACCAGTTATCCTAAAGCTGTGCTTTAGGGCTTGCAATCCTTCTACAATGGAAAGAGTTTCTCTCTATCTACTCTGGCCCACTCCTCATGATTTTGAACATCTTTATCAAATCTCTCTCAACGTACTCCAAGGAAAACAGTACCGACTTGCCAATCTATCCTTGTAACTGAAGTTAATCGTCCCTTTGGTCATTCTTGTGAATCTTTTCTGCATTTTATCATGCTTTCCTAAAGTGTGGTGCTCAGAACCAGACATAATATTGCAATTGAGACCTAATCAATATTCTGTCCAAGTTTAACATAACTTCTTGCTCTTGTACTCTATGCCACTATTAATAAAACCCAGGATATGATATGGTTTATATCCTCTCTCAATCTGTCCTGCCACCTTCAATGATTTATGCACTATACACTAAGGACATTCTACTCCTTACCCCCTCTAGATTTGTATCCTTTTTTTATTGTGTCTCCATGTTCAAAATGAATCACTTCACATTTTTCTGCATTAAACTTAATCTGTCACTTGTAAACAATTTTTGAAGCTGTCCCCTACCTACCAAAGTCTAGATTATTAATACATGTCAGGAAGAAGAGGGGTATCAATACCAACCTCTTGGAAACTTACTGTAAGTATTCCTCCAGTCCAACAAATAGCTATTCATTCTTATTTTTTCGAATCAGAGAGGTTTACAGCATGGAAGCAGGCCCTTTGGCTCAATTTGTCCATGCCGCCCAGTTTTTATCACTAACCTCACCCTGCCCCTGACTCATATCCCTTTATACCCATCTTACCCAAGTAATGGTCTAAATGCTTTCTGAAAGACAAAATTGTACCCACTTCTACTATTACCTCTGGCAACTCGTTTCAGACACTCACCACTCTCTGTGTGAAACAGTTGCCCCTCTGGACATTTTTGTATCTCACCCCTCTCCCCTTAAATCTATGCCCTCTAGTTTTCAACTTCCTACCTTTGGGAAAAAGTATCCATGCCCTTCATTATTTTATACACCGCTATAAGATCACCCCTAAGCCTCCTACGCTCTGGGGGAAAAGTTCCTAGTCTATCCAGCCTCTCCTTATAATTCAGAGGAGGTTTACCAGGATGTTGCCTGGTATGGAGGGCAGGTCCTATGAAGAGAGGTTGAAGGATTTGAGGTTGTTTTCGTTAGAAAGGAGGCGGCTAAGAGGGGATCTTATTGAAGCATATAAGATGATTAGAGGTTTAGATAGGGTGGACAGTGATAGCCTTTTTCCTAGGATGGAGAAAGCTAGCACGAGGGGACACAGCTTTAAATTAAGGGGTATGAGTTATAGGACGGATATCAGAGGTAGGTTCTTTACTCAAAGAGTGATTAGGGAGTGGAATGCCCTGCCTGCAGCTGTTGTAGATGCGCCAAGTTTGGTGGCGTTTAAGAGGTTAATTGATAAGTATATGGAAGAGAAGGGAATGGTTTAGTTTGGAGGGGCATTGCTTTTTATTTTGGTCGGCACAACATCGAAGGCCGAAGGGCCTGTTCTGTGCTGTAATGTTCTATGTTCTATGTTCTATGTTCTAAACCATCAAGATAGCATCCTGGTAAACCTTTTCTCCACTCTTTCTAGATTAATAATAAATATCCTTTTTATAATCATGTGATGAGAACTGTGTACAGTATTCCAAGTGTGGCTTTACCAATGACTTGTCCAACTTCAACAAGACATCCCAACTCTTGTATTCCATATTCTGATCAATGAAACGAAACATGCTGAATGTCTTCTTCAGTGCTCTGTCCACCTGTGATTTCACTTTCAAGGAGCTATGAACCTGTACCCTAGATCTCTTTGTTTTACAACTTTCCCCAACCACCTACCATTAAGTCAATAAGTCCTACCCTGGTTTATCTACCAAAATGCATAACCTCACATTACTCGAAGTTAAATCCATCTGCCATTCATCAGCCCGCTGGCCCAATTGATCAAGATCCTGTTGCAGTCCTAGGTAACCTTCTTTATATTTTACTATCCCATTGTCCACTGTGCGACCAATGTTGGTGTTATCTGTAAACTTACTAATCATGGCATGGTGGCTAGAACAGTGCCAGGGTTCCCGGTTCAATTCTGGCCTCGGGACACTATCTAAGTGGAGTTGGCACATTCTCCCCATGCTTTTGTGGGTTTCCTCTGAGTGTTCCAATTTCCAACCACAGCCCAAAGATGTGTAGGTTAGGTTGATTGGTCATGCCTAGTGTCAGGGGATTAGTAGCGTAAATATATGGGGTTATGGAAATAGGACCTGGGTGGGATTGCCTCAGTGCAGACTCAGTGGGCTGACTGGCATCCTTTTGCACTGTAAGAATTCAATGAATATTTTATGTCTCCTCTTTGCTTCCTGTTGCTCAGCCAATTTTACACTGGGGGAAAACTCGACTATTAATCCAGAAACTCGTATTCTGGGGACCTGCATTTGAATCCAGCCAGAGCAGATGGTGGAATTTGAATTCAATAGAAGAAAACATAGAATTAAGAATCCATGATGACCATGAAACCATTGTCAATTGTTGGAAAAATCTATTTGGTTCACTAATACCCTTCAGGGAAAGAAATCTGCTATCCTTACCTGGTGTGTCCCATGTGTGACTCCAGGGCCACAGCAATGTGGTTGACTCACAACTGAACGAGGGCTACTTGGGATGGGCAATAAATGCTGATCAGCCAGCAATGCCCTTATGCCATGAATTAATAAAAAACTTTGTAATTTTTCTCACAAGTCTGTTTTCTCGCACTGTATATTTTCCAAGTCTTTTCGATGAGTGCCACATCAACATTGCTCCTCCTACCATCACTCTCTATTACTAATTCAAAATTCAAGTTAGTTAAACATAATTTTCCCTGAATGAATTTATACTGGTTTTGCTTCATCGAATTGACTGTCATTTCTTCCCAAATTATTGTTTCCGGATGTTTCCTCATCACGGAGGCTCATCTCTATACCTATTTTTGAACAGAGATTTGCAATTCTCCAGACCTCTGACACCAGCCCTGAATCAAAGGAAAACAGAAAAATTATGGCTGGTGGCTCTGTAATTTCCACTCTCGTTTTGCTCAGCATCTTTACATGCATCATCCAATCCTGGTATCTTATCAACTTTAAATATAGAGAGCCTACCTAATAGCTCTTCCTGATCAATTTTAAATCCTTCAGCTGCCTGAACTTTCCGAAAAGCATTTGTTAATGTACTATACAAAAAGGCTACTTAATAAAAATATGAGCCCATGGTATTGCGGATAGAATATTAGAACAGTATATTATTCTAGTATAGATTGGTTAACTGATGAAAGACAGATGGGATAAGAGAGGTATTTTCAGGATAGCAATCTGTAACTAGTGGAGTTCCATAGAGATCGGTGTTGGGGCCAGAATTATTTACAATAAGCATCCAATGACTTGGATGAGGGAAGTGAATGTACGATAAGGCAAGTGGTGAGGATGATACGAAGAATATGCAGCAGGATATAGACACGTTGATTGGGCAAAAACTTGGCAGATGTACGAAAATGTCAAGTTATGCCATTTGTTAGGAAGACTAAAGGAACTGACCATTATTTAGAAGGAGTTAGAATGTAGAAAACTCCATACAGTGAAGGCCCTTGTGCGTGAAACACAAAAAGCAAGCGTGCAAGTTCAGCAGGTAACTAAGAAGGCAAATGGAATGTTGGTCTTTATTTCAAAGGGGATGGAATATAAAATAGGGAAGCTTTGCTAAAATTATATATTGTGCCTGGGATATTGGCACATATATCCCACATATATGTGGGATGCTAGGGATCCCACAGAGGGGATGCTAGGGGAAAGTTTTTCACTCAGAGGGTGGTGAGTGAATGGAATCGGCTGCCGTCGGTGGTGGTCAAGGCGAACTCGCTAGGGTCTTTTAAAAGACTTCTGGATGAGTATATGGGATCCAATGGGATTGGGGGTTATAGATAGGTCTATGGCTGGGTAGGTTTTGATGTGTTCGGCACAACTTGTGGGCTGAAGGGCCTGTTTGTGCTGTAGTATTCTATGTTCTATGTTCTATATCCCACATTGGGACATTGGAAACTTGAGCCCCATAGGCGAATGCCACCTTCCACAATCAATTGCTCTCTCTATCTCCATACCATCCTACTTCCCCTATCAGTGCTGGTGGTTTCAATTTCACAAGGACTGTTTCACAAGAACAATCTCACAAGGACTCAGGGTGGCATGGTAACACAGTGCTTAGCACTGCTGCTTCACAGCTCCAGGGACCCGGATTCGATTCCCAGCTTGTATTACTGTCTTTGTGGGGTTTGCACATTCTCTTTATGTCTGCGTGGTTTTCCTCTAGGTTGCTCTGGTTTCCTCCCATAGTCCAAAGATGTGCAGGTGAGGTTAATTGGCCATGCTAAAATTGCTCCTTAGTGTCCTGAAATGCTTAGGTTAGAGGGATTAGTGGGTAAATATGTAGGGATATGGGGGTAAGGTCTGGGTGAGATTGTGGTCAGTGCAGACTCAATGGGCCAAATAACCTCTTTGTGCACTTCTTGTGTCTACAGCTGAATTATCAAGGATTCAATTGCTCAGCATTTGGAAGGTAGTGGTGCAATCAGACAAAGTCAACATGGATTTACAGAGAGGAAATGATGCTTGACAAATTTATTGGACCATTTTGAGGATGTAACTAGTAGACTTGACCAAGGAGAACCAGTGGATGTGGTTTATTAAACTTTCAGAAAGCTTTTGACAAAGTCTCACAAAACAGACTACGATATAAAATAATAATGAAAGCAAATTACTGCAGATGCTGGAATCTGAAACCAAAAAAGAAAATGCTGGAAAATCTCAGCAGGTCTAGCAGCATCTGTAGGGAGAGAAAAAGCCTATCGTTTCGAGTTCAAATGATTCTTTATCAAAGCTAAAAGGCGTAGAAAGTGAAAGATATTTATACTGCAGGGTAAGAGAATGAAGAGAGTTATAGCCACAAAAATCAGAGGAAAAGACTGCTAAAGAGAATAAAACATGTGAATGGCCAAATGATAGAGAAGCTGTAAGGTGTGACAGATGAAGGTGTGGGGGTGGGGAGGAGAATGTATGGGACAAAAGTAAAATTTAGAAAGGGGGAAGGAAAGGAGGAGAAAAGGTAAGGTAAGGGAAGGGGGATAAAGTGAAGAGGGAGAGAAAACAAGAAATAAAAGGCAGAGAAGAGTAAAAAATTAATTAAAATAGAATGAAAACAAAGAGGTCTGAGGTGGTGTAGTACAAATCATCTGAAACTGTTGAATTTGATGTTGAGACTGGAAGGCTTTAAAGTGCCTAACCAGGCACTGTTCCTCCTGTTGAGATGCTGTTCCTCCAGTTTGAGTTGACCTCCAGTAGAACATTATACCAGGAAGTCTCTCAACACCAGGTTAAAGTCCAACAGTTTTATTTGGGAGCACAAGCCACTAGCTTTTGGAGCATTTCCTTTTCATCAGGGAAGTGGGAATTCTGACCTGATGAAGGGGCAGTGCTCTGAAAGCTAGTGGCTTTCAGCAGGGGGATCTGGGTGTACAGGTACACAGGTACCTGAAAGTGGCAAAGCAGGTGGAGAAGATAGCCAAAAAGGCATATTGCACGCTTATCTCCATCGGTCAGGGCACTGTGTTTAAAAATTGGCATGCATGTTGCAGCTTTATAAAACCTTAATTAGGCTGCATTTAGAATATAATGTTCAATTCTGGTCGCCACACTACCAGAAGAATGTGGAGGCTTTGGAGAGGGTACAGAAAAGGTTTACCAGGATGTTGCCTGGTATGGAGGGCATTAGCTATGAGAAGAGGTTGGAGAAACTTGGTTTGTTCTCACTGGAACAATGGAGGTTGAGAAGTCTACAAGATTCTGAGAGGCATGGACAGAGTGGATAGTCAGAAGCTTTTTCCCAGGGTGGAAGAATCAATTACAGGTTTAAAAGAGATGTACAAGGCAGGTTTTTACACAAAGGATGGTAGGTGCTTTGAACTTGTGCTGGGGAGGTAGTGCAAGCAAACACAGTAGTGACTTTTAAGGGGCATTTTGACAAACACATGAATTATTTGGGAATAGAGAGATATGGTCTCTGGAAGGTTAGAGGGTTTTAGTTAAGCTAGGCAACATGATCAATGCAGACTTGGAGGGCTAAAGGGCTGTCATTTTTTTTGCTCTTTGTTCTTGTTTTGGGAGAAGGGGGAGAAGGAGAGGGTACTGGCATAGGAGATGGACTGCTCCTGTTGAGGGCACTGTCGACAACTGTAGATGGGAATCTACGATTGAGGGAAAAGGAGCACATGTTAGAAGCACCACTTTTGAAAATGGCATCATCGGATCAAATGCAACAGAGGTAAGGAGCTGAGAGACAGGAATGGAATCTTTATAGGATGCCGAGTATGAACAGCTGCAGTTCAAATAGCTGTGGGAGGCAATGGCTTTGTAATAGATATTAATAGATAGTCTATTGCTGGAAATAGAGACAGAAAGGTCAAGGAAGGGAGGGGAAGTGTCTGAGATGGACCAGGTGAAGGTGATGGAGGAGTGGAAACTGAAAGTGAAGTTGATGAATTTTTTTGAAGCCTAATCGAGAGCATGAAGTGGCACCAAAATTGATGTATCAGTAAAGGGATTGTGGGAGGGGATCTCGATAGGCCTGGAACTAATAATGTTCTACATACCCCATAAAAAGAAAAGTGTAGCTAGGATCCATTGCTAATGCCCATTGCTACTCCTTTGATTTGGAGAAAGTGGGCTGAGGTAAAGGAGAAGTTGTTGAGAGATGGAACAAGTTCAGGTCGAGGTCAATGTGCCAGATGACAACAGCACCCACTTCATTGCAGTTTTGACAATGTCAGGGTTAGATCTGAGGGAGCAAAGAGTGGAAGGTTTGGAAGGAGAGTGATTGGAATGGGTGAGGGAGATAGAAAAATTGAGACGGCCAATGTCCCAACATCAGTTCCCAATGAAAAGACCGGTGTCCAACTGGAGACAGTATATTGGAGGCATATGAAAGGATCTGTGGAACTGGGAGAGGACTCATGCCCAAGAAAGTGAGCACAGAGACGAATGCGACGAAGAAAGAGTTCAATATCATGTCAAGCCCAGAATTCATTGAGGTGGGGACGTAAGGGTACAAAACTGAGCCCTTTGCTGAGCATAGCATGCTCAGCCTCAGAGAGAGAAAGCTCGGAGGGTACAGTGAAGACCTGACAAACTCTAGGGTAAGAAGAGATGGAATTCAAAGGATTGGGACTGGTGGAGGGCCTTGGATATACAATGTTATTGATAAGTTGTTGAAGCTTGCATTCCTTTACATCTGCAAGAAGCAGGAAAGTTTTTTTTAAGATGTCGAATGAGGTGGAGGATGAAATGACACCGGGGACAGGGACAGCTTTGAGAGAGAGTAAGACAGTGTGGCTGGAGAGAGGTACAAAGAATAAAACAGCATGGGAAACAGGCCCTTCGGCCCAACGAGCCCGTGGCTCCACCCCGATATTCCCACCTCTACCCGTGATCCCTGTCCACGTTTATAGATCCATGGATTAAAAAACCAAATTTGAGACAATTTAGGGAGAATTTGTTCTGCCAGTCAGCCTAAGAGCACATCTTTGGGATGTGGGAGGAAACCGGAGCGCCCGGAGAAAACCCACGCAAGCACGGGGAGAATGCGCAAACTCCCACAGACACAGGCCCAAATCCATGTATCTGCACAGCACAGCAATAGTCACTGAGCTGTCGTGTTGCCCATCAAATGGTCCAGGTCAAGAGTACACTAACGACGTGAAGCACTAGGATACTCTCGAAAAAGATCCAAGAACAGCCCTTTTACGACCCATTGCGTGTATGCCCCTCGTTAGACAACAAGGTGGACCAAATGTCAAATGTCTTTATGTGGCGGTATGTGGAACTGAGTGTAGCTTTCAGGATACGGTGAAGACAGGAGTTCAAAGAATGTTGTATATCCTGGAGGTACCTGTAATCCTGGAGATTACACGTGGGGTGGAATTTGAGTTGAAATCCATGTGGGGTAAGTTGGAGATGAAGACAATCATTGAGGAAGGAAATGTGGCTGTGGAAAGGCTCTTGGTAAATACCTTGTCCAACACTTAGAGAAATGGAATGTAGTGAAGGCAGAAGGGGGATAAACATACGGACATCTGTGGGAAGAAGAGCAGTACTTCTTCAGGGTAGGCATTCCTGGAAGAGAAGTGGTGGTGAGTTATATCAAGCTAAAGCACGTGGGATTCCAGGCAATGTCTTGAGTTGGATAGAAAGCTGGTTAACTGATAATATAAATGGGTCTTTTTCCACTTGGCAGGCAGTGATGAGTGGGGTTCCACAGGGCTCTGTGCTCACATTATGTATTAATGATTTAGGAGAGGGAATTAAATGTATTATCTCCAAATTTGCAGATGATAAAGTTGGGTGGGAGGATGAGCTGTGAGGAGGATTAAGAGATGCTTCAACATGATTTGGACAGGCTGAGTGAGTGGGCATAGTAAAATGTCTCACAACATCAGGTTAAAGTCCAAGAAGTTTATTTGGTAGCAAAACCACTGGCTTTCGGAGCGCTGTTGTTTCGTCAGGTGAGTGGGAGTTCTGTTCACAAAAGGGCATATAAAGACACAAACTCAATTTACAAAATAATGACTGGAATGTGACATTTTACAGCTAATCAATTCTTAAAGGTACAGACAATGCGAGTGGAGAGAGCATTAGCACAGGTTAAAGAGAGCGTATTGTCTCCAGACAGGACAGTTAGTGAGATTTTGCAAGCCCAGGCAAGTCACGGAGGTAACAAAGTGTGATCTCTGCAGAGACTGATAGCCAAGCTCTGCATACGTGAGGATGGACTCAACTGGGATCTTGGGTTCATGTCACACTATCTGTAACCCCACAATTTGCCTGGGCTTGCCAAAATCTCACTTACTATCCTGTCTGGAGACAATACAATTAACCTGTGCTTAATGCTCTCCCACTCACATTGTCTGTACCTTTAAGACTTAATTACTTGTAAAGATTTGCATTCCAATTGTTATTTTGTAAATTGACTTTGTGTCTTTATATGCCCTGTTTATGAACAGAACTCCCACTCATCTGATGAAGGGGCAAATAAACCTGTTGGACTTTAACCTGGTGTTATGAGACTCTCTACTGTGTTTAACCCAGTTCAATGCCGGTATCTCCACATTATAATGTGGATAAACATGAGGTTATCCATTTGAAACAAATAGGAAGGCACTATTTGAATGGGTGTAAATTGGGAAAGGGAGATACTCAGCAAGACCTTGGTGTCCTTGTGCATCAATTGCTGAATGTAAGCATGTAGATACAGCAGGCAGTAAAAAAGGTAAATGTAAGTTGGTCTTTATAGTTGAGTTTTGCTGCAATTGTGCAGGGTGTTGATGAGCCATACCTGAAGTAATGCGTGACAGTTTTGATGTCCTTATCTGAGGAAGGATGTCCTTGCTATACAGGGAAGGTTTACCAGGCTAATTTCTAGGATGGTCATATGAGAAGAGACTATTTGGTAAGGATTATATTTAGTGAAGTTTAGAAGAGTGAAAGGGCATCTCATAGAAACTAAGGTTTCTAACAGGATTAGACACAGTGGATTCAAAAAAGGCATGATGATGCATAAGAATTGCTTATCCCAACTTAGTTCTTTAAGAATCACAGCTTACCTCATTGCTACTGAAATAACTCCAAAAAGGTCAGCGTTCCAAAATAAATCCAAATTTATTTACAATAGTTAGCAATACTCAGCCAGATACTTCTCAGTACTAAGTATACATTCTGAGTGCTAATAACAAAGAACAAAGATCAAAGAACAAGACAGCATGGGAAACAGGCCCTTCGGCCCAACGAGCTCGCACCGCCACCCCGATGTTCCAACTTCTACCCGTGATCTCTGTCTATGTTTATAGATCTCTGGATTGAAACAAAATTTGAGACAATTTAGGGAGAATTTGTTCTGCCAATCAGCCTAAGAGCACATTTTTGGGATGTGGGAGGAAACCAGGGCACCCGGAAAAAACCCACGCAAGCACGGGGAGAATGCACAAACTTCCACAGACACAGGCCCAAATCCATGCGTCTGCACAGCACGGCGATAGTCACTGAGCTGTCGTGTTGCTCATCAAATGGTCCAGGTCAAGCGTACACTAACAACGTGAAGCACTAGGATACTCTCGAAAAAAAATCCAAGAGCAGTTCTCTCACGACCCATCGGGTGTATGCCCCTCGTTAGACAACAAGGTGGACCAAAGCACCTGTAGGATAAAAACAAATACATCAATATCATCGACTATTTACACACTACCCAGGGACTCCCAAGGCTCATGATCCCTATTTTAATTCAGTTTTCTATACCCCTCCATTCCCATTCTGTTCATGTGCCCATCTAAGTATTTCTTAAATAATTCCAGAGTACCTGCCTCCACCACTTTACTTGGCAGCGCATTCCATACCCCCACCACCCTCTGTGTGAAAAAACTCCCTCTAGCATCCAAATTATACCTTACCCCCCTTACCCTAAGCCCGTGACCCCTCGTGCTATTTGAGTCCATCCTAGAAAAGAGCTTAACCCTGTTTACTCTATCTATACCCCTCATAATCTTGTACACCTCTATTAGATCTCCTCTAAGTCTACGTCTTTCTAAGGAAAACAAGCCGAATTTGCCTAACCTCTCCTTGTAAGTCAGACCTTCCATACCAGGTAGCATCCTGGTAAACCTCCTCTGCACTCTCTCCAGAGTCTCCATGTCCTTCCTTCCGGTAGCGAGGCGACCAGAACTGGATGCAGTGTTCCAAATGAGGTCTAACCAACGTTTTATACAACTGCAACATTAAAGGCCAGCTCTTGTACTCTATACCCCTTCCTATAAAGGTTAACGTACCATATGCATATGTGGACAGTGATAGCCTTTTTCCTAGGATGGAAAAAGCTAGCACGAGGGGACACAGCTTTAAATTAAGGGGTGATAGTTATAGGACGGATATCAGAGGTAGGTTCTTTACCCAAAGGGTGGTTCGGGAGTGGAATGCCCTGCCTGCAGCAGTGTAGATGCGCCAAGTTTGGTGGCGTTTAAGAGGTTAGTTGATAAGTATATGGAAGAGAAGGGAATGGTTTAGTTTGGAGGGGCATTGCTTTTTATATTGGTCGGCGCAACGTCGAAGGCCGAAGGGCCTGTTCTGTGCTGTTCTATGTTCTATGTTCTATATGCTTTCTTCACAACCTTCTCCACCTGCTCTGCCGCCTTCAGAGACTTGAGCACCTGCATCCCCAAGTCCCTCTGCGTTTCTATATTCTTAATAGGTTTACCCTTTATCATAATACCTCCCCCCTACATTCTTTTTCCCGAAATGCATCATCTTGCATTTATCAAGATTGAATTCCATCTGCCGTCTATCTGCCCAAGCTACCAGCCTATCTATGTCCTGCTGCATTGCCTGACAATGCTCCTCACTATCCGCAAGTGCAGCCATCTTTGTATCGTCTGCAAACTTGCTGATCACTCCACTTACTCCCAGTACCAAGGTCTCAGTACCGAGCCCTGCGGCACATCACTAGTGACCGATCTCCAGCTAGAAAAGCTATTTTCTTTTATAATAATAATAGTAATAGAAAAACTATTACTCTCTGTCTCCTATTACCAAGCCAGTTACTTATCCATCTAGCTATCTGTCCTTGTATCCCATTAGCCATGACCTTTTCAATTAATCTCCCATGAGGGACTTTGTCAAACGCCTTACTAAAATCCATATAGACCACATCAACGACACCGTTTTCATCATCTCCTCAAAAAATTCTACCAGATTCGAAAGGCACAACCTCTCTTTAACAAAGCCATGCTGCGTATCCCTAATCAGATCACAACGCTCTAAATGCTGATACATCCTATCTCTAAGAATCCCTTCCAACAGCTTCCCTACCCCTGACATCAAACTCACCGGCCTATAATTTCCAGGGTTATCCCTATTACCCTTTTTAAACAACAGTACAACATCTGCTATTCTCCAGTCCTTTGGGACCTCACCTGTGTCCAAAGAAGAGAAAAAGATTTGTGTCAGAGGCCCAACAATTTCACCTTGCACCTCCCTAAGCAGTCTGGGATAGATGCCATCAGGCCCCGGAGATTTATCAGTTTTAATGCTACCTAGAAGCTCTAACACTTTCTCCCTCGGTATGGATATAAATTGTCTCAACTGGTCCACAGCTCCCTCAGAGACAGGACCAGTCAACAAGCCCCTCTCCTTCATGAATACTAATGCAAAGTATTCATTCAGGATCTCCCCCATTCCCTCAGGCTCTAAGCACAGTTCCCCTCCTCTGTCCCTAAGAGGTCCGATTTTTCCTCTAACCACCCTTTTATTCTTAACATAGGAGTAAAAAGCCTTTGGATTTTCCTTTATCCTATCCACCAAAAGCATTTCATGTCCCCTTTTTGTCCTTCTGACTCCCTGTTTAAGCTCCCTCCTATTCTCTCTATATTCCTTCAACACTGTCTCTGTTCCCAGCTGCTTTGACCTAACATGCGTCTCTCTTTTCTTCCTAACCAAGTCTTCAATATCCCTAGTAATCCACGGCTCTCTAATCCTACTTTTCCCATCTTTCCTCTTAGCTGGCACGTATCTTTCTTGCAACATTTTCAGTATTCCCTTGAAAGAGTCCCACATGCCTAGCATGGACTTACCCTCGAACAACCGTTCCCAATCAGTTTCTATAAGTGCCTGCCCAATCCGACTGTAGTTAGCCTTCCCCCAATTCAGCACCCTCCCCCTGGGGAAACAAGCATCTTTTCCATCTGTATCCTAAAGTAGACAGAATTGTGGTCACTGTTAGCTACATGTTCCCCCACTACAACATCAACCACCTGACCTGGCTCATTACTCAGAACTAAATCCAATATAGCCCCCTCTCTAGTGGGGCTAGTCACATACTGCTCCAACGGTCATTCCAGTACACATTTCACAAATTCCTCCCCGTCCAAACCCCCAGCTCTAAGTACCTTCCAATCCACCCTAGGGAGATTAAAATCTCCCACTATAACGACTCTGTTCTTTCTGCACCTATCCAAAATAACCTGGGCACTGCACATCACACACGTGTGCAGAGCTTACAGATTGAAGAGCGTTAACTGCCTCAATCAGGGAGGACAGATTTTTAATCAGTAAGGGAATCAAGGGCTATGGGTATAAAGCGAGGAAGTGGAGTTGAGGATTATATCAGATCGGTCGTGATCTCATTAAATAGTGGAATATACTTGATGAGCTGAATGGCCTACTTCTCTTTTGATGCCTTATGAATTTCCTCCTCTTGCACCAATGATCTCAATGGATAACCAAGGAAGATTGAAGAAAAGTATTCATTTAATACCACAGTCATGCTCCGTGCTTCAATGTGTAAATCCCCTTCTAGGACATCCCAGTTTTTACCTACCTCCCCTCAGCTGTTCCAGTCTCTGAAACTTGTGCATTCCTTTAAATATTCCACTTCCTCTTCACCAAACTCTAAATTGATTCTTTAATAACCTTAATTAGCCTGCATTTGAAAGTATTGGTTTCCTGACCAACTCTTTCCCTGCACTGCTCATTATTGTTGGAACTGGCATCAGTGACTGGAAATCAACATACTGTGCTGTGCCAAATTTCCCAGAACTCTCTTGCTTCCGGTGCTGTCTTCAGAGAAAGCTCCAAAAATTAACCCACAAGAAGTATCCTTTTCTGAACTGTGTGTTGAGACATATGGAATTAACATTTGCAATGGAAACTGTGGCTTGACAAAGCTGCAGTGGACATTCACCAGAATAGAATAAAGGAATCATCCTTCTTGCAATATTTGAGGGGAACTTCAGCTGTCAACATGCAGCTGATATTTGCTATTCCTTCCCATCGAATACTGTCCATCTCTGCTTCAAGGCTGCTATCCTTAAAAATAACTTTACGTTGACCTCTCTGTCTTTGCAGAATCCCCAACCTCCCTTTCCTGTCCAAAGTCCTTGAATACATTATCATCTCTACTCCCATTTTTCCCATGTTTGAATCCTTCCAACAGATTGCAGTCCCTCTGATTAGTAAAGGCATTCCGGAATGGTCTCTCACATTTTACCATCTGTAAGGTGCCCAAAACTCTTCTGCTTACCTTTTAACTTGCAGCAAGTCTCATTCTCCATTGCTTACCTACATTGGCTCTTGATCAAGCAATATTCTTATCCTTGTTTTTAAGTCTGTCTATGGTCTTGCTCCTCCCTATTTCTGTAACTTCCTCCAACCCTGCAACTCTCTGTGATCGGCATCCTTGATTTTAACCATTGCACTATTAACAACCATGCATTGTTGTAGAACATAGAACATAGAACATAGAACAATACAGCACAGAACAGGCCCTTCGGCCTTCGATGTTGTGCCGACCAAAATAAAAAGCAATGCCCCTCCTAACTAAACCATTCCCTTCTCATCCATATACTTATCCACTAACCTCTTAAACGCCACCCAACTTGGCGCATCTACAACAGCTGCAGGCAGGGCATTCCACTCCCTAATCACTCGTTGAGTAAAGAACCTACCTCTGATATCCGTCCTATAACTCATACCCCTTAATTTAAAGCTGTGTCCCCTCGTGCTAGCTTTCTCCATCTTAGGAAAAAGGCTATTAGATTAAACCTCTAATCATCTTATATGCTTCAATAAGATCCCCTCTTAGCCGCCTCCTTTCTAACGAAAACAACCTCAAATCCTTCAACCTCTCTTCATAGGACCTGCCCTCCATACCAGGCAACATCCTAGTAAACCTCCTCTGTACCCTCTCCAATGCCTCCACATCTTTCTTAGAATGTGGCGACCAGAACTGCACACAATACTCCAAGTGCGGCCGCACTAGAGTTTTGTACAGTTGCAACATGATGCTGCGGCTCCTAAATTCAATCCCCCTGCCAATAAAAGCTAAGACTCCATATGCCTTCTTAACAACTTTATCCACTTGACTGCCTATTTCAGGGATCTATTGACACATACACCAAGATCCTTCTGTTCCTCAACACTATTAAGAGCCCTACCATTAGCCCTATACTCTACACATTTATTGTTCCTGCCAAATTGCATTACTTCACACTTTTCCACATTAAACTCCATTTGCCACCTCTCGGCCCAGCTCTGCAACTTGTCCAAGTCACTCTGTAAACTAAAACACCCTCTTCACTATCTACCACTCCACCAACTTTAGTGTCATCTGCAAATTTACTGATCCATCCCTCAATACCCTCATCCAGATCATTTATAAAAATTACAAACAGCAGGGGCCCCAAAACAGACCCTGAGGCACACCACTTGTCACCGAACTCCACGATGAATATCTCCCATCAACCAGCACCCTCTGTCTTCTATCTGCCAGCCAATTCCTAATCCAATTAGCTAAATCACCCTCTATTCCACACATCTGCATTTTCTGTAGACGTCTTCCATGGGCCACCTTATCAAACGCCTTACTAAAGTCCATATATACTACATCAACCGCCTTACCCCCATCCACCTCTCTGGTCACTTTCTCAAAAAATTCAATGAGGTTAGTAAGGCATGAACTACCCTTCACGAAACCATGCTGACTATCCCCAATCAATTCATTTCTCTCTAAATAACTATAAATCCTATCCCTAATAATTCTCTCCAATACCTTGCCCACCACAGAAGTAAGACTCACTGGCCTATAATGCCCAGGAAGGTCTCTCTTCCCCTTCTTAAACAATGGGACCACATTCGCCATCCTCCAGGCCTCCGGAACCACACCCGTAACCAACGAGGACCTGAAGATCAGAGCCAGAGGCTCTGCAATCTCCTCTCTTGCCTCCCAGAGAATCCTAGGGTAAATCCCGTCCGGCCCAGGGGACTTATCCAACTTCAAACCCTCGAGAATTTCTAACACATCCTTCCTATCTACTACAATACTTCCCAATTTGCAACCCTGTACCTCAGTGCTCTCCATAGCTACATTTCCAGCACTCTGCGTGAATAACGAAGAGAAATATTTATTCAGTGCCTCACCAATCTCTTCAGGCTCCACGCACAACTTCCCACTGCTGTCTATGACTGGCCCTAATCTTGCCATAACCAATCTTCTATTCTTAACATATCGAAAGAAAGCTTTAGGATTCTCCTTAATCCTATCAGCCAACATCTTCTCGTGTCTTGGCCCGAAGCTGTAGTGTTCCTCCTCTTCACCCCTTGGACTTTCTATCTGTTTCTTTAGACCTTCCTTAAAAAATACCTTTTAACTAAGCCTTTTAAAGCCTTCTAAAGACATCTAAAGTCCAAAGGTGTGCCGGTTAGATGAATTGGCCATGCTAAATTGCTCCTTGTTGTCCAAAGATGCATAGATTAAATGGATTAAGCTTGGTAAATGTGAGGAGTTACCGGGATAGGGTGGGGGAGAGTAAGTGGGTAAAGAGTGTCAGAGAGTCGGTACAGATTGGATGGGCCAGACGGTCTCCTCCTCCACTGTACGAGTTCTATGGTGGCTCTAACCCTCTTTAGAGGTTTAAAGAGCCCTTTTACCTCTTTAAAGTTCCAGGTCACGTTTTCTTTAATAATGCCCTGTGAAGCACCTTGGGATGTTTTATCACTGATTTGTACAATTTGTCAAAAATCAGAATTGAATATATTCTGGTGATTATATTATTTTATGTGATGAGCTTGGTTACAGCTTATCATATTCCAATCCTGATCTTCTTGAATTGAATTGTAACTTGAAATTTACACACTCATTTATTTCAAATAACAACAGTTGCACATATTCTTGAATTGAATGTGGTGTTGGAGTTTAAATGGTCATTGCTATTTAGGTTAAGATCACTGGCAGTTAAAGCGAATATTTGGTAGTAAGGGATCAACATATTGACTGCTGTAGTTAATAACATTCTGTTATTGACAGAGGCCAATGGCAACACTTCATGAAATTGAATACAGTAATGAAAGAATTTTGTTCAGCCGTTTTAATTGAAAATGACAAGAAATCGTCACAAACTACATCACGTAATGTGTAACATTTAGAATACCTTGCAACTTCACTTTCAACTGATATCCTCAAAGACTGAATTCTTCTGTTGTTGAAGATATTGATTATTCTTTTTGACTGCTAAACGTGAGCAGTCACGTGCTCGGAATGTATAATGTCCATCTTGTTGTGGAATATAGTCCCTCCAAACATTTATGTTATTGGACTAAAATAACTGAGTCATGGACTGAATATCAGTGAACCTTACTAAATCTGTGCTATTTAAGTTGTTTGCATGCCAAACTACTGAAATTCTGCAAAGTTCAGTGTTTCAGGTGAATAAGATTGACAGTGATGTTGTGGGTTTTTTATCTGCTGTTGGTGTCAGCTGAATGAAGCGAGCAAGACGGAAGTGGTGCACTCAGAACCATTATAACATCACAGTTCGTGGATCAGTAAAAGCTGGGAAATGCTGGCATTCTGCCCAGATTCTGGCGTCAGGTACAGAACAGGAGCTTCAAATATCAAACATGATGCCTGCAGCATTGGTGGTATGCACTGGAACTGCTGCCTGGAAATTGGAGTGATTTACACATTTTCATCAGAATTCTCCAACTTCACCATGGCTGGGATTCTCTGGTATTGCTGCAGTGAATGGATATTTGGCTGAATGCTAAATTTTCTGTTCTCACTGACAGCAGTGATTGGATGAACGAGACTAAAGAATCAAGGAGTCAAGAGTCATAGAGATTTACAGCATGGAAACAGGCCCTTTGGCCCAATTTGTCCACGCCACCCCTATTTTTAACCACTAAGTTAGTCCCAATTGCCCACTTTTGGCTCATTTCGCTCAATAGCTGTGACGATCGAAACACTTTTTAAAAGACAAGATTGTACCCGCTTCTACTATTATGTCTGGCAGCTTGTTCCAGACACTCATCACCCTCTATGTGAAAAAATTGCCCCTCTAGACTGTTTTATATATTTCACCTTAAACCTATGTCCTCTTGTCTTAGACTCCCCCACCTTTGGGAAAAGATATTGACTATTTGGAACTATGATGTTGTTGCTATTACAGCGGCTTGGTTAAGGGAAGGATACCTGAGTATCTGAGTAAATACCTTTTAAATGTTGTCGATGTCTCTGCCTCAACCACTTTGTCTGGCAGCTCATTCTACATATGTACCACCCTCTGTGTAAAAAAAGTTGCTCCTTAAATTCCCATTAATTCGGGCAGAATTTTAACAGGTGGTGTTCAATGTCAAGATGTGTGAAGTGATCAAACTTAAAAGAGAGACCTGCATTTATATGTCACCTTTCCTCACAGCATTGATTGAGGGATAAATTTAAGTCGGAATATAGGGGAGCCACTCCCCTGCTCTTCTTCAAAACAGTGCTATTGGGATCTTTTATATCCACCTGAGAAGGCAAATGGCACTTCCAACAGTACAGAGTTCTCAATGGATTAATCTCAAGTCTCCAGTTTAGATTTTTTGTCCTTAAGTTCTGGATTCCTTTCATAGAATCATAGAATCCTCCTGTGCAGAGGGAGGCCATTCAGCCCATTGAGTTCACTGACCACAACCCTATCCAGGCTCTATCCCCATAATACCATGCATTTACCCTAGCTAGTCCCCTGACACTGGGGGGCAGTTTAGCATGGCCAATCAATGTAATCCACACATCTGATGCTGTGAGGCAGCAGTGCCAACTACTGTGCCACTATACTGCCCACATTTTTAAAAAGGGAGTGATTTCTTGGGCCACAATCATCTGACTCCAAGATAAGAGTGCTTATGTTTCAAGAAAGATTTAAAGGCCTTCGCGAAGGAAGTAGAGGTGGTTTACCAGCATGGTAGTAGTGATGCAAGACTTCAATTACGAGGAGAGGGTGGAAAGGTTTGAAGTTTTCTTTTTGGAACAGAAAGGATTAAGAGGTGACTGAATCGAGGTATTCACAATGATGAGATGTTTTGACAGAATGAATAGAGAGAAACCACTCCCTCTGATATTTGGTTCAGTATTTAAAATTATTGGGCAAAAATCTATAGGGATGATGAGAAGTGTTTTTCCCCATTCATTGAATTGTTAGGATATGGAACACTTAGCCTACAGTAGTGAAAGTTAATTCCATCAATAATTTGAAAAGTGAGTTGGACAGTGTACAATCTGCTCATGTTAACATGAGAAAGTGCTGTTCATTGCCACTGATCTGTGACAGATCTAACTAATATTAATTAGTTAATATTAACTACTAATACTAACAACTAATATCAATTAGTTAATAATATTAACTAATGGCACAGTAGCACAGTGGTTAGCACTGCTGTTTCACAGCTCCAGGAACCTGGCTTCGATCCCCAGCTTGAGTTACTGTCTGTGTGGAGTTTGCACATTCTCCTTGTGTCTGTGTGGGCTTCCTCCGGGTGCTCCGGTTTCCTCTTTCAATCCAAAAAGTGCAGGTTAGGTTGATTGGCCATGCTAAAATTGCCCTTAGTGTCCCAAGATGCGTAGGTTACAGGGATTAATGAGTGAATCTCTAGGGGTATAGGGCCTAGGTGGGATTGTGGTTGATGCAGACTCAATGGGCCGAATGGCCTCTTTATATGCTGTAGGTTTCTATAATTCATATCCATGTAGTTCTCGTCCCGCTGACCCAGTTAGCATTGTATTTCCAGTGCTTTTATTTTTCTTGTGTCATTAAATATAAAAGTCTTAAGTTTACAGAATGTTGGAAATCTGAAATCAGAATAGAAAATTGTGGGAATGGCAGGGCAATAAACACCTGAAAAGGTAAGGTGAATTAATGTTTTATGGGAAGCTGTTTGTCAGAGCTAGTGTTTGAGAATTGCATCAAAAAGCCTGAATATCTCTTTGTCTTCAAGACATAAATCAGTTTGTGGAGGTTTCCAGCAGTATGCCTGATGAAGTATATAATTTAGCCATCCACAGATTGAAGGTATGTCCAACAATTTTCATCCTGAGCAGCAATCTTTTGTTTCCAAATTGTCATCATTTAATTATCTCCCTAGGAGAAACATCATGTATTTATTGATGGACAGGATTCAGTTCTGGGATTCTTCCTCCTTGTTAGATTTACAATAAATGAGTCAGTTTTTCAGGAAATAAATCTACCAAAGTGTAAGAGAACTGATTGCATGCCCCATGTAGAGGTAGCAGAAAGGAGACAAGACTACAATATAATAGCACCAATTTGTTTCCTTTCAGCTTGGCTTGACCAATTAATTAATCCATTGAGAACTCTGTACTGTTGGAAGTGCCATTTGCCTTCTCAGGTGGATATAAAAGATCCCAATAGCACTGTTTTGAAGAAGAGCAGGGGAGTGGCTCCCCTATATTCCGACTTAAATTTATCCCTCAATCAATGCTGTGAGGAAAGGTGACATATAAATGCAGGTCTCTCTTTCAGCTTGGCTTCATTACCAAATGTAATGAAGTGTGCAAGAGTGCAATCCTCCCAATTATCTGATCTCCATGGTTTCCAGTATTTGTTGCAACGATTTGTGGTTTCTCTGACCGTGTTGTGTTTTCTTTATGGGTCATGGCAACAACTTACACAGGCCAACAGATGAGAAGCACATATGGCTTATACATCCTGCTGATAACAACTGCATCTTAGCAACAAAGCACCAGCAAGACCTTCCTGGAACTGGGTACATAAATGACAGTTCTGCAACAGTCATGTATTTTCCGTACTTAGATGGGGTGAAAATCCTTATTTGTTCCAACTGTTAGCACGAGTGGGCGAACATGATCACTATGGACTCAGGGTCAGGTTCAACAGCGATACAGCTTTACTCTTTTATGTCGATGGAAGGTGCAGTCAGGACATATAAACCAAACTGTCCCAAAAGCACTCTAAAGACCCGCCGCAATGGGCTACAGTTATACCTGAACTTCGATACATTGTACAATTCAAATGCTAATGTTTTATTTACAGTATTCAACTTTCACCAACCTGTTTCGATGCCTTCAAGTATTGTAACGATGGATTTAAGCGTGTGTTAATCATTTCTGTCTGATGGGTTATTAATGGACTAGAACCTCCAGGATTTGAACAATGGGTGTTTGACTATTCTCAGGAAGTTTGAGGGGCCAGGGATGCTTCCTTAGTTATGCTAATCTTTAGGGGCCTCCATAGAGGGTTGCTTGATTAGATCAGAGGTGCTGATTTGGTGGGATGACGGTGTACTTTTTAATTTAGTTCCTGTAGATGTCATCCTGTCCGATTCCCTTTGTGTGCTAGCCCTCATTTGTATTTTAAAAGCATGTCCTTGCCTGCTAGTCTGTGTCTGTTCCTTTGTGATCTTTAGTGGGGAGGTTCTGAGTGCAACTTTAGTCTACTTCCATATTGTGTACCCAATTTTGTAAAATTTGTTGTCAACCTTTTAGGACAAAGAAATGGGATTGACTAGCTAATGGCAGGGCTTTGAATCTGGGAAGTTAGTTTGTAAAATATCCCAGATGGATTGGATAAAATCTCTTCCCTATGCCACAATAGGGGATAGCTAGATTGATGATTCTGTGCATTCACTTAGAACATAGAACTTAGAACATAGAACATAGGGGGATCATGTAAACTCCACATCCGAGTCACAATCACCCAAGGCCGGAGTCGAACCCGGGCCTCTGGAGCTGTAAGGCAGCAGTGCTAACCACAATGTTTTAAGGAATCTCTCAAAGGAGAAAGAGATGCCAGGAGGATGTGTTTGAAGTCACAGTGACGTACAGAAATGAATATCAACAAGGGAAAGAGCGAGGATTGGAGGATTTAAGTGCCTCGGAAGCTTGTAGGACTGAATCATAGAATCTTATCTCCCTTACCAGTAATTGAAGAGAAAGCAAATCAAGTTTTCAATGTCTCACACAGCCTCAGCTAATGGTGTGGATAATAGTTCAGCTGTCTTATTATGCAAGCTTTAAAATTTTGTCTTGTTCCATGACTTGGCCTACTTGGATTGCCATTTCACTGCATTTCTGCACAAGAGATTTCATGCAGTCCTATTCGCACTTTCAAAACTTAGGAAATAGATTCCATGGGACTTTATAATAGTGAAGCTTTGTAACTGTTTGTGTTAAAGTCAGCGAATGATGCAGCACAGAAGGAAGCCACTTGGCCCATCATATCAATGCTGTCAACTTGCCTTTTTCTCTGCTCTTTCCCTGAAGCTTTTTACATTTTTAACCCTTGTTGAGCTGTTTGCCTTTTGAAAATTACTGCGGAATCTGCTTCCACCCTTTCAAGTGGTTCATCAAGCTTGCAATGACTCATTGCATTCATGAATGTCTCCTTGTATCATCTTTGTTCTTCTGGCAATAACCAAAAAGCTTTATCCATTGTTATCAATCCTTCTGTCACTGGAAACTATTTGATTTGATTTATTATTGTCATATGTATTAGCATACGGTGAAAATTATTGTTTCTTGCGTGATGTACGGACAAAGCATACTGTTAATAGAGAAGGAAATAAGAGAGTGCAGAATGTCATGTTACAGTTATAGCTAGTGTGTAGAGAAAGATCAATTTTATGCAAGGTATGTCCATTTTAAAGTCCGATGGCAGCAGGGAAGAAGCTGTTTTTGTGTCTGTTGGTATGTGACCACAGACTTTTGTACCTTTTACCCTACGGAAAAAGGTGGAAGAGAGAATATCTGACATGTACGGGATCCTTAATTATGCTGGCTGCTTTTCCGAGGCAGTGGGAAGTGTAGACACAGTCAATGGATCGGAGGCTGATTCATGTGATGAATTGGGCTACATTCATGTCCTTTTGTAGTTTCTTGCGGTCTTGGGCACAGCAGGAGCCATACCAAGCTGTGACACAACCAGAAAGAATGCTTTCTATGGTACATCTGTAAAAGTTAATGACAATCTTCGCTGACATGCCAAGATATCAATGGTACAGGTTGATCCATACCAGTTTTACCAGTTATATCAGTTACATAGGTTGGTTCGTACCAGTTATGCACAAGTTTTACCAGTTATATCAATGGCACAGACTTCCTCAGCTGGTCACAGACAAAAGTTGAATCGACCATTTGCAGGATCGATTACTTTTTATCAACTGGAGGAACCAAAAATGCTGCTTCGTTCTGATGCTGTCCTTCAGTTAAAATGATTTCTAGTTTTGTGATATAGAAATATTGCCATAATAAATGTTATTGAATTACTTTCACAAAAATAGTATGATTTTATTTAGTATTTTATTACATTTTTCACAGGTTGGCCTGTAAACACTGTAATCCCAACGCAGGCAGTAATTAGATTACTAATTGTATTATTTATGTAGATGCTGTTAAATGCAAATAAAGAAACTTTTGAATGGCACTAATTTTGTCAAGTGCTTTCCGAGGCTATCAAGCAAATTAGATGGTGACCGACAGGAGACATTGCAAGGGTTCATAAGAAACCTGAGCAAACACTTTCAGGAACAACTTAGAGAAGGAGAGAAGCTTGAGCATGTTGGGATAAAACTACAATCAGTGACGTTGTAGTAGCTGAAGTGATGGTCAATTGTGATGGTGTGAGCCAAGGGAAATAGAGCAGAGTCTGAAGTCAGAGGAGTTTGGGCTGGAGGAAGCTGGAGATAGGAAAGGCCAACACCATGAACATGAAGGGACAAATTTTAAATTTGAGATACTAAGAGGCTGAAAGCCAAAGTAAATTAGTGAAGATGGAGTGATGTGTAAGACGTTGTTACACAGTTAGATGTCGGTAGCAAAGTTCTGGATGAGCAGAAGTTTACATAAGATGGAGGATGGGAAGACAGCCAAGAGAACATTGAAATAGTTCCGTCTAGCAGTGATAAGGGAATGGATGACATTTTGAACAGATGGGCTGAGATGGATGATATGACAAGCTTGGAGCTGGATAGTATTTGTGGCCATGAGGGTAAAATATTTGTTAAATATTGAATAGGATGCTAAACTTGCAGTGGGGCAGTTGTTGGGGTGTGGGTTTATGACACCTGTGGAACCTATGAAAATGATTTTGATCTTGTCAGTATTTTGCTGGAGGAAATTCTTGGAATATTAGGATTATTTCTGTTGGAGGTGGGACCACTACAGACCAGGCAAGTTGCATCTGAATAGAACAGAGACAAATTCACTTGTGGAACAATTTGCTGGTGCTATTGGGAAAGATTTAAACTAATTTAGCAAAAAATAGGAATCAGGGTAATTTTAGGAAGGAAATCTTTCTGTGTTTGTTCTGGCATGTAAAACGGAGAGTTTCCAGCCGATGACACTAGTGTGTTTTTGGGCTTAATTTTATGCCTTGTTATGAATAACTTTTCTGACTATGAGTATCATGCAACTCCAGTAGCGTGCTCCCTCTGATTCTCTCTTCCCACAATAACTTAACTGCTGCAGGCACTGGGTTCTCCATAGAAACAACTCTCCAGCATTACTTCCACAACGACTGCCAGGGATGGCAGCCAAGAAGCCCGGACCACTGGTTTCAGATTGGGCCCTCACAAAGATGCTGAATGGAGTGAGCAGAGTGGGACACCCGTAGCCATGCCTCAGGAGATGGCTTTTCAGCAGAATCGCCATCCCACCTGGCATGTTGTGATAGCCCTGGTCAGTGCAGGCATGTTCTAGAAGAGGACAGGATAACAGTGTGGGAAGAAGATGAATGATCATCTTTGCTCAACCAGGGTAAGTGAACCACCTCAAGTCTCCCAGTGGACTCTGTCACACCCCAACACTTTCTCTCGCTCAGCCATGTTGGTCTTTGCCAACACTAGGCATCAGGTCCCCTTCTCTCTCACAATCATCACATTCTCCTCAAGTGGCTATGCTCCTCACATTCCAGCTCCCACCCAAGCAGACATCTCATCAACATCTTAAATGTCAACACTCCCACTTACTGTGTCATAGAATTATAGAATAAACAGCACAGAGACAGGCCTTTTGGCCCAAGTTGGTCCATGCCAACCAAATGCCCATCTAAGCTAACCTCATTTGCCTGCATTTGGCCACAACCCTCTAAACCTTCTAACTATATATCTGTCCAAATGCCTTTTAAATGTTGTCAATTGTCTGTGTCTCAACCACTTTGTCCGGCAGCTCATTTCTACATATGTACCACCCTCTATATAAAAAAAGTGGCTCCTTAAGTTGCCATTAATTCTTTCCCCTCTTAACTTAAACCTATGCCCTCCAATTCTCGATTCCCCAATGCTGGGAAAAAGACAATCATCTATCCATGCTGTTCATGATCTTATATACCTCAAAAGATTTCTCCTCAGTCTCCTACACTCCAAAGAAAAAGGTCCTAGCTTGTCCAATCTCTCCCAATAACTCAGTCCCTTGAGTCCTGGCAACATGCTTGTAAATCTCTCCTGTATGCTCCACAGTTTATAACATCTTTCTACAGCAAGACAACCAAATCTGAACACATTACTCCAGGTGCAGCCCCACCAATGTCATATACAATGGCAACATAACTTCCCAACTTCTATATTCAAAGCCCTGAATGATGAAGGCCAGCATGCCAAAAGCCACCTTCTCTGCACTGTCTATCTGTGAGAACTATGCACCTGAACTCCAGGGTTCCTCTCTTCCACGATACTCCCTCAGGTCCTACCGTTCACCATGTTATTGCAGGACAATCTCAACTACAATACACATGAGCATCCAACTGCACTCATGCCTGAGCTGAGAACCTTTGCAAGCCCCTCGATCTGGTCTGGGAGGAGAAGGAGCTTACCTGCACTGCTGGTGATATGGAGACAGCGGAAGAAACAAGAAATTCAAGTGACTAATCAATATTCCCTCCACGTCCCCTGTAATGCATTTCCCTTTTCTTGCAGGCCAACCAGCGGAACAAGTTGGACCATCCTTGCAGCAGCCCTGGACCCACTGCACTCCAGAAGTTTGGAGGGGAAGGCCACTATGAAAGAGGCGTCAAAGCTATAATCTGCACCAGCACCCACACAGATACCATACTTTGGTGGGATCACTAAACAGTCAGGCTTTTGGGTTACCATTGGTGAGCTCTCCACAGCAGGTGATGGTAGGGATGTCCCAGTGAACCGGCACTTGGAGGGATGCCAGAGCCCAAGACTCTGCTGCCCCTTGCTGATGATATGCCCCTGGACACGATTGGTCCACAGTTGTTGGAGCTGTAAAGGCAGAGTTGTGAGTATCAGGAAGAAATGACAGCATCCTTCCTCAGATTGCAAGGCCGATTGGAGAAGTCCCATCACCTTCTATCCGAGGAGACGGTCCAGTCACTATAGCACACCAAGGCCAACACTATATGTTTGGCATCTGCAGCAAAGACCTTGGTGCAGGATGTGTACTCCATGGCAGGAGTTGTTCACCTCATGGCTCAGCATATGAGCACCAGGATGCAGGACTTTGACTGCTTGGTGCAGGCACTGATGGGAATCCGTAAGTCTCAATGCCAGAGGAATGCAGGGCTTCTGGATCACGTTCTAGTTTCTCCCCCATTACACGGAGAAGACAGCAGCTAAATAATATGAATCCTGGAAATCTGAAATTAAAACAGAAAATGTGAGAAAAGCTCAGTAGGTGTGGCAGCTTCTGTTGAGGGAGAAATAAAATCCTAAATTTTCCAGTCCTGCCAACAGAAGGAGTTGCTGCGGGCAGGATGGATAATTTGATATACTGTGGTGAGAGGGATCTGAAAATTCCACCTGGAGTTTAGTGTTACATATGGGCAGCATGGTGGCACAGTGGTTAGCACTGCTATCTCACAGCGCCAGGGAATCCAGGTTCGATTCCTGTTTTGGGTCACTGTCTGTGTGGAGTTTGTACTTTCTCCCTGTCTCTTGGTTTCGTCTGGGTGCTCCGGTTTCCTACCACGTTCTGAAAGATGTGCTAGTTAAGTGTGTTGACCCAAGCAGGTGGCAGAGTGTGGTAATTCAGGGAATTTCACAGTAATTTCATTGTAGTGTTAATGTAAGCCTTACTTGTGATGCATAAATAAAAATTTAAAACTTTCACAACTAAGCTGATATTAACACAGCAATAAAGTTCCTGTGAAGATCTCCTAGTCACCATATTCCAACGCCTGTTTGGGTACACTGAGGGAGATTTTAGCACGCCCAATGTACTCAACCAGCATGTCTTTCCAACTGTGGGAAGAAAACAGAGCACCTGGAGGAAACCTACGCAGACATGGGGAGACTGTGCAGACTCTGCACAGAAGGTGACTCAATCCGGGAATCGAATCGGGGTCCCTGATGCTATGAAGCAGCAGTCTTAACCACTGTGTAATGCTCCCCAGCATTACAGGTCTGAGCGACTTCGTTGATGAACTCAGTGTCCTTGTTGGATTTGGAGGCAGCAGGAGACGGTGCTGTCAGAAGACAAGAGGTACTCAGAAGAAGTAACCAATGGATATTGTTAATCTCCAGAAGTATTTTGATTTGTGAAGCAGCCAAGGATTGAAGTTTTATTAAAGAAAACTCTCTCCGGAGATTGTTTTAAAATATCTTATATAGTTATTAATGGTTAAGGTAATATTATAGTATTCCAGTTTACTACTTGAGAAATGGTTAATCCTGGAAAATGATTACTTTGACGTATCAGCAGAGAAGCTATTTAGATTGACACCACTTCCTGGGGGTTTTGCTTAAATTGTGACCTTAATTTTTATACCAGATAAAGCACGTTAGTCAGGGTCTGATTTGGGACAGTTATCTGTTGTATGTGGTGAATGTGATGATACTGTGCCTTTAAGAAATATATTTGTATTTTTTTTCTTATAAGCAGTAGTGTTTTGTTGCAAGGAGTCAATTTGTCTCAAAAAACACACAGTCCCATGCTGATACTGCAGAATAATAACTCATTTTAGCTAATGGTGTGTTTGTGTTTACTTTGGTTTTTCCCGAGGTTTCAGAATAACGTTTTTTATTAGATCAATTGACAAATGCAAAGTCATGTGCTTAATAGGAGCAGCTAAGCTTGCAGGGAAGATACACAGTTTCTCTTTCATTTTAAAACAAGCAATTCAACAGTTGATTTGTATATACTGTAGTTGATGTGTATATAATACAGTTGTAGTTGTATATACAGTACAGTTGATGTGTCTGTATATATATGATGTATGTAGGACTGCCAATGCTGTGGATAAAGCTTTTCAAAAAACATGATGATGTACCTCCTCCTAGACATGTCACAAAGCCTGAAGCTCACAGGATGAAAAAAGGCAGTGGCTGCATGGATACAAAATTGCTAAAAGAACAGAAAGTGGAATGTATCAACAAATGATTGTTGTTCTTGATATCTATTAATAACCTGTATTGAAGAGGGTATAATTTACAAAGTCAAGAGAAGAAATATAGTGAAAAACAGGTAGACAGAGTAATGAAATGGATAGAAATGTGACAGATATCATGCCTAAAAGTGTGAAGTGATGTATTTTAGAAAGGAACGTGAGAAGATGCAACATAAGAGATCTATACTGGAGCATCAGTTTTTCAGTTTTTCACTATATTTTTAAATAACTTACATGATTGAAAATATCTCAGATTTGCCAATGGCCCTAACTTTGGTGTCTCAATAAATCTTGTAGACAGAATCAGCACTACCATTTTTCAAGCTGATCCAATTATGCAGTTGAAAAAAAATTTGCAGTGAAGAAAACCTGCCAGTGAGCTTGTGGACCAATCAAATTAATTTTGCCTTAGTTCAAGAACAGTTAGGGAAGTGTAACACACGTGATGTCTAAATCCTATCAAATAATTTTTAAAAATACGCTCTTTTCCCATAGACCTATGTTTGTCCAAACATGTTCTGACTGAGCTACTTTTTCCCATAGCTTGTATTTGTCCAAAATTATTCCCAGGTTCCAGATCTTCTTTGGTTTCATGGAATATAGAGTTGTTACTGCACAGGTGGAGGCTCTTTGGCCCATTTTGTCTATTAGGCAATTTATCTTGTGTCAGTCCACTGCCCTTTCCTCATAGTCCTGCACATTCAGATCCTATTCTCTTTTGAAAACAATTATTGAACCTGCCTTCACTCCACCCTTCAATACTCCAGTTGGGACCAAACCAGTGTTTTATACAGGTTTATCAAAATCTCATTGTTTTCATATTCCAGACCCCCATTTAAACAGCCCAGCATCCCATATGTTTTTTTGTAAACTATATGCTGAACCTGTCCTGCCAAATGTGTACACATACCCCTAGATCTCTCTGCTTCTGAACCTTTAGAACTGTACCCTTTGTTTAATACTGTCTCTTCATGTTCTTCCTACTTTAATGAATCATTTTACACCTCTCTGCATTAAATTTCTTCCATCAGTTGTCTGCTCATTCTGCCATCTCTCTATGTCCTTTTGAAGTTTAGCACAAATACTTCCAAGTTTTGTGTCTTTTCAAATTTTTTAAATTGTGCCCTGTACACTAAGTACTTGTCTGATCTTCTGCTAAATATTCAGTGCTCTTCTTCAAATACTGACATCAGAAGCATTCCTCATTCAAAAAGCTATTGCTTAAAATATATTTCTCCATCTCTTCATTGAGAAATCCCAGAACACAGATTGTGATACTTGCATAACATAGAGACATGGAAGATAGGAGCAGGAGGAAGCCATTCGCTCCTTTGAGCTTGCTCCACCATTCATTACGATTATGGCTGATCATTCAACTCAGTAGCCTAATTCTGCTTTCTCCGCATAACCTTTGATCCCAATTGCCCCAAATGCTATATCCAGCCACCTCTTTGGCATCAAGTACTTTCTGCGGTCATGAATTCCACAGGCTCACCACTCTTCAAGTGAAAAAATGCTTCCTCACCTCCGTCCTAAATGGTCTATCGTGAATCCTCAGACTGTGACCCCTCGGACTGGACTCCCCCACCATTGGGAATGTCCTCCCTGCATCTATCCTGTCTAGTCCATTTAGAATTTTATAAGTTTCTATAAGATCCCACCCTCATTTGTCTGAACTCCAGCAAAAACAGTTCTAACCTAGTCAATCTCTCCTCATACATCAGTCTAGCCATCCTGGAATCAGCCTAGTAAACCTTCACTGCACTCCTTCGAGAGTAAGAACTTCCTCAGAAAAGGAGACTAAAACTGTGTACAATAATCTCACTGTGGCTTCACAATGGCCCTGTATAATTGCAACAATACATCTCTGCCCCTGTATTTGAAATCTCTTGCAATGAAGGCCAACACCTTACACAGATGGTGGTAAGGGTATGGAATGCCCTGCCTGCTGCGGTTGTAGATGCGACAAGTTTGGTGGCGTTTAAGAGGTTAGTAGATAAGTTTATGGACGAAAAGGGAATGGTTTAGGTTAGAGGGTCATTGCTTTTTCTTAATTGGTCGGCGCAACATCGAAGGCTGAAGGGCCTGTTCTGCGCTGTAAAGTTCTATGTTCTATGTTCTAACATGCCATTTGCCGCCTTTACTGCCTGTGAAACAAATGCTAAATTTAGAACAGCACTTGAGCAAGAATTCTGGGATAGATTATAACAAGTACTGTAGGATTGTATGAAAAGGAGTAACTCTCAGTTTGATGTATTGTTTGGAGATGTTGACACACTTACAAAACTGCTAATCACTTTTTGGTTAAAATGGGACTGTGATTAGCACAAGTGATCAGGGGCACAGTTAACCTACTATGGTAGTTAAATGATTGTTGCAGCAAAATTTAAAAGACAAAATAAAAGAAGGGATGATTACTTTTCAGATTAGTTACTTTAGGAACATTCTGTTGATGCCCCTCAATTCTCTTCCTGATACAGTGAGTAAAGACACTCTCCAGTGTAGTAAAAATTAAGGTGGCTCTGTTAATGAGCTGAACATGGAACTGGCAAAGGAAGAAGCTGAAACCAGTTAACTTTCGACATAGGTTTCTTCACAAAACCCAGCAGGGAATAAGTAATGAATACTTTTCTATATGCTCCTCGTATACCCATCCACTCCTCCCACTCACCCCAGACGAAACTGCAATCCTAACCCTTTTCCAATTAACATCAGCTGCTTTTAAACATAACCAGAGCATGCACTAAATTGTTACTGCATTTGCAACATTAACAGATTCCAAAAGAAAAAAAATTAATAAGTACATATTTTTTAAAAAGCTGAAGAAATAAATCTTAAACTCCCAAGATTTGCATCATGAGGTGTCTTGAATATATAGAACATTACAGCATTGTGCAGGCCCTTCGGCCCTCAATGTTATGCCAAGCTATGTCCAATCCCAAGAACAAGCTATCCCACTCCCTGTCATTCTGGTGTGCATGATGTAGAGATGCAGAGGTGCTTAACGAGTACTTTGTCTTGGTATTCACGGTGGAAAGTGAACTGGGAGATTGCACTGCAGGTTTGAGGCATACGGAAAAGATTGAGTACGTGGATGTTAGGAAAGAGGATGTGTTAGACCTGTTAAATTCTATCAAGATAGACAAGTCGCCGGGACCGGATGGGATGTACCCCAGGTTATTGTGGGAGGTGAGGGAAGTGGTTGCAGAGCCCCTGACGATGATCTTTGCGTCGTCCATGGAAACGGGAGAGGTTCCGGAGGATTGGAGGATTGCGGATGTGGTTCCTATCTTTAAGAAAGGGAACAGGGAAAGTCCAGGAAATTACCGACCGGTGAGTTTGACTTCAGTGGTTGGTAAGCTGATGGAGAGGCTTCTGAGGAATAAGATATATGAACATTTGGAGAAGTTTGGACTAATTGGAAATAGTCAGCATGGTTTTGTCAAGGGCAGGTCATGACCTACGAGCCTAGTTGAGTTCTTCGAAAATGTGACTGAACACATTGACGAAGGAAGGGCGGTGGACGAAGTGTACATGGACTTTAGTAAGGCGTTTGATAAGGTCCCACATGCAAGGCTTCTGGAGAAGGAGAGAGGGCATGGGATCCAAGGGGCTTTGGCTTCGTGGATCCAGAACTGGCTTGCCGGCAGAAGGCAGAGAGTGGTTGTGGATGGGTCTTGTTCTGCATGGAGGTCGGTAACCAGTGGAGTGCCCCAGGGATCTGTTCTGGGACCCTGCTGTTTGTCATTTTCATAAATGACCTGGATGAGGAAGTGGAGGGATGGGTTAGCAAGTTCGCCGACGATACAAAGATCGGTGGTGTTGTGGATGGTCTGGAGGGATGCCAAAAGTTGCAGCGGGACATAGACAGGATGCAAGACTGGGCGGAGAAGTGGCAGATGGACTTCAACGCAGATAAATGTGTAGTGGTCCATTTTGGCAGGAATAATGGGATGAAGGAGTACAATATAAGGGGTAGGAGTCTTAGCTGTGTTGTAGAGCAGAAGGATCTCGGGGTCTGGGTCCACAGGACTCTTAAATCGGCCTCGCAGGTGGAGGAAGTGGTCAAGAAGGCGTACGGTGTACTGGCCTTCATTAATCGAGGAATAGAGTTTAGGAGTCAGGAGGTAATGATGCAGCTCTATAAGACTCTTGTCAGACCCCAGTTGGAGTATTGTGCGCAGTTCTGGTCGCCTCATTATAGGAAGGATGTAGAGGCTATTGAGAGAGTTCAGAGGAGATTTACAAGGATGCTGCCTGGATTGGGAGGCAGGCCTTATGAAGATAGGTTGAGGGAGCTGGGACTCTTCTCACTGGAGAGACGTAGGTTGAGAGGCGACCTGATAGAGGTTTATAAAATGTTGAGAGGAATAGATAGGGTGGACTCTCAGAGACTATTTCCCCGAGCTGAAATGGTCACTACGAGAGGACACAGATTTAAGGTGCAGGGAAGCAAATACAAAGGAGATGTCAGGGGTAGGTTTTTCACTCAGAGGGTGGTGAGTGAATGGAACCGACTGCCATTGGAGGTTGTTGAGGCAAACTCACTGGGGTCTTTTAAGAGACTTCTGGATGAGTATATGGAAAAGAATAGGATAGGGGGTTATAGATAGGTCTGTGGATTGGTAGATGTGATCGGCGCAACTTGTGGGTCGAAGGGCCTGTTTGTGCAGTATTGTTCTATCTTCTACGTTCTATGCCGGCGTTGGACTGGGATAAACTCAGTAAAGTCTGGCAACACCAATTTTAAATCCAACCGATTTATTTGATAGTAAATCTACGAGCTTTTGGCCTTTGTGGCCTTCGTCAGGTGAATGAGGTGTTCAGAACAGATTGGCGATATATTTCCTGTGTACAGATGCTATAGGAAAGATAAAACAAAAGGTAAGAGAGGAGGTGGAGTTGCATTTTTTATTCAGGAGAACATCATGTCTGTCAAATTCAAATTCAATTGTGTTTTTAAGAAGGTAGTTGAGGGCAGTGCAGTTGATGTTGTCTACAACATCAAAAGCAAGGCCTTTGACAAGGTACCACATGGTAGGTTGTTGCATAAAGTTAAATCTCATGGGATACAGGTGAGGTATCTAAATGGATACAAAATTGGCTTCTTGACAGAAGTCAGAAGATGATTGTAGAGGGTTATTTTTCAAACTGGAGGCCTGTGACCAGCAGTGTGCCTCAGGGATCAGTCCTGGTTCCACTGTTATTTGTCATTTACATTAATGATTTGGATGAGAATATAGGAGACATGGTTAGTGAGTTTGTAGATGATACCAAGATTGGCGGTATAGTGAAGACTGAAGAACGTTATCGCCAATTACAGTGGGATTTTGATCAATTGGGATAATGGGCTGATACATGGCAGATAGAGTTTGATTTAGATAGATGTGAGGTGATGCATTTGGTAGATTGAACTAGGGCAAGACTTACTCAGTTATTGATAGGGCGTTGGGGAGAGTTACAGAACAAAGAGATCTAAGAGTACATGTTCATAGCTTCTTGAAAGTGGAGCCACAAGTGGACAGAGTGGTGAAGAAGGCATTTGGCGTGTTTGGTTTCATTGGTTAGAACATTGAATACAGGAGTTGGGATGTCTTGTTGAATTTGTAAAGACATTGGTAAGGCTATACTTGGTCACCCTAGTATAGAAAGAATATTATTAAACTAATATGTGCAGAAAAGATTTATTAGAATGCTAACAGAACTTGATGGTTTAAATTCTAATGAGGGGCTGGATAGCCTTGGAGTTTTTTTCTCTGGAGTGAAGAAGGTGGAGGCGTGATCTTATAGAGGCCTATAAAATAAGAGTGGCACAAATCAGCTAGATAGTCAATATCATTTGCTAAAGGCAGGGGAGTTTAAAATTAGAGAGCATAGGTTTAAGGTGAGAGGGGAGAGATACAAAAGTGTCCAGAGAGGCAACTTTTTCATTCAAAAGGTGATGAGTGTCTGGAACAAGCTGTCAGATAGTAGTAAAGGCAGGTACAATTTTGTCTTTTAAAAAGCATTTAGACAGTTACATGGGTAAGATGAGTATCAAGGGATATGGGCCAAATGTGGGCAATTGGGATTAGTTTAGGGGTTTTAAAAAATGTGCAGCATGGACAAGTTGGGCCAAAGGGCTTGTTTCCATGCTGTAAACCTTTATGAAGCTCTATGAAATGGCATTAGAACATAGAACACTACAGCACAAACAGGCCCTTCAGCCCACAAGTTGGGCAGATCATATCTATACCTTCCAGGCCATACAACTATCTGTAACTTCCAATCCCATTAAATCCCATGTACTCATCCAGAAGTCCCTTAAAAGACCCCAGCGAGTTCGCCTCTACCACCACTGATGGCAACTGATTCCATTCACTCACCAACCTCTGAGTGAAAAAATTACCTCTAACATCTCCTCTGTACTTGCCCCCCAGCACCTTAAACCTATGTCCTCTCGTAGCAACCATTTCAGCCCTGGGAAATAGCCTCCGAGAATCCACTCTATCTATTCCTCTCAACATCTTATAAACCTCTATCAGGTCACCTCTCAACCTTCGTCTCTCCAGGGAGACGAGACCTAGCTCTCTCAACCTATCTTCATAGAGCATGCCTCCCAATCCAGGCAACATCCTTGTAAAACTCCTTTGCACCCTCTCAATAGCTTCCACATCCTTCCTATAGTGAGGCAACCAGAACTGCACACAATACTCGAAGTGGGGTCTGACAAGGTCTTATAAAGTTGCAGCATTACCTCCCGACTCCTAAACTCAATTTCTCTATTAATGAAAGCTAGTACACCATATGCCCTCTTGACCACATCCTCCACTTGCGGGGCAGATTTAAGAGTCCTATGGACCAGACCCCAAGATCCTTCTGCTTCTCAACACTGCCAAGACTCCTACCCTTGATATTATACTCCTTCATCCCATTGGTCCTGCCAAAATGGACCACCACATACTTATCCACGTTGAAGTCCATCTGCCACTTCTCCGCCCAGTCTTGCATCCTATCTATGTCTCGCTGCAACTTCAGACATCCCTCCAGACTATCCACAACACCACCAACCTTTGTATCATCAGCAAACATCATGCAGTTCTGGTCCCCGCATTATAAGAAAGATGTGGAGGCATTGGAGAGGGTACAGAGGAGGTTTACCAGGATGTTGCCTGCTATGGAGGGCAGGTCCTATGAAGAGAGGTTGAAGGATTTGAGGTTGTTTTCGTTAGAAAGGAGGCGGCTAAGAGGGGATCTTATTGAAGCATATAAGATGATTAGAGGTTTAGATAGGTTGGACAGTGATAGCCTTTTTCCTAGGATGGAGAAAGCTAGCACGAGGGACACAGCTTTAAATTAAGGGGTATGAGTTATAGGACGGATATCAGAGGTAGGTTCTTTACTCAAAGAGTGATTAGGGAGTGGAATGCCCTGCCTGCAGCTGTTGTAGATGCGCCAAGTTTGGTGGCGTTTAAGAGGTTAGTTGAAAGTATATGGAAGAGAAGGGAATGGTTTAGTTTGGAGGGGCATTGCTTTTTATATTGGTCGGCGCAACATCGAAGGCCGAAGGGCCTGTTCTGTGCTGTAATGTTCTATGTTCTAACTTACTAACCCATCCATCCACTTCCTCGTCTAGGTCATTTATGAAAATGACAAACAGCAAGGGTCCTAGAACAGGTCCCCAGGCACTCCACTGGTGACTGACCTCCATGCAGAAGAAGACCCATCCACAACTACTCTCTGCCTTCTGCAGGCAAGCCAGTTCTGGATCCACAAGGCTAAAGCCCCTTGGATCCCATGCCCTCTCACCTTCTCAAGAAGTCTTGCATGGGGGACCTTATCAAATGCCTTGCTGAAATCCACGTAAACCACGTCCACTGTTCTTCCTTCGTCAATGTGTTCAGTCACATTTTCGAAGAATTCAACATTACTGAGAGGGGGCATATCCAAGGATTTACACATTGAGTTTCTACGAATACATAAAGGCAAAGAGTAACTAAGCAGAGAGTATGGCCTGTTAAGGATCAACGAGGTCATCTGGGTGCAGATCCGCAAGAGACGGGTGTGATCCCAAATGAATATTTCTTATTGGTATTTAGTGTTGAGAAAAGCGTGGATATTAGGGAACTTGGGGAAATAAATAATGGTGTCTTAAGAATTGTACAAATTACAGGAGGAGGAGGATCTGAAAATCTTAAAAGCACTTAAAAGGGGAGAAATACAAGAGAGTCCAGAGGGGGCAGTTTTTCCATTCAGAGGGTGGCAAATGCCTGAAACAAATTGCCAGAAGTACTAGTAGAGGCAGGTACAATTTTGTCTTTTAAAGGAATTAAGACAGTTATATGGGTAAGATGGGTATAGAGGGATATGGGCCAAATGCAGACACTTGGGACTAGTTTAGTGGTTAAAAACTGAGTAGTATGGACAAGTTGGGCTGAAGGCCCTATTTCAATGCTGTAAACCTCTGTGACTCTATTGTCTGTGTGCCCAGCCAGTTCAATTGTCCAACTAAATTTTTCATGTCTCAGTTTTAGAAGCAACTACATGTTTTTGGGAGGACCTGACAAGATGTGAGTGTGTTGGATTAGTGTTTTCTAAGTAAGATGGTTGATAAAGTAACATCAGCCCCATTCTGACTGATTTCAAACTCAACATATTTAAAGGCCCCAGAAGCTTGATTCCCAACACTAAACTCTATTCTAATCCAGCAAGTATTGTTTTTTTTTAAACTCGCTAATACCATCCCATAAGAAGTCATGAAAATGCATTATAAAAATTCCTGAGAGTTCCCATACATGACGCTAATAAAACATGGCAAGATACGCTTTCAGTTGGAGACAGCCAACTTCAACAAAGTTGACCTAACTGAAAAGTATCGTACTCAGGAGCTAGTGTTCAAATCATAGACACGCTTATTTAGCTTATAGAGTTTTTCTTCTATATCTGACACTGCTGAGGAGTTGGAGAAACATATTTCTCTGGAGATGATACCCCTGCAGAAATGTTGCTTTTATGTCGACTAACGTACATTGAAAAAAATGTTCCTAAAAGAGCCAAAAAAAAAATTTGAATTACCAATCCATTCTGACTGTATAGAACATAGAACATAGAACAATACAGCACAGAACAGGCCCTTCGGCCTTCGATGTTGTGCCGACCAAAATAAAAAGCAATGCCCCTCCAAACTAAACCATTCCCTTCTCTTCCATATACTTATCAACTAACCTCTTAATGGCACAGTGGCACAGTGGTTAGCATTGCTGTCTCACAGCACCAAGGAGCTGAGTTCAATTTCAGCCTTGGATGACACTGTGGAATTCTTATTTTCTCTCTGTAACTGTAGGTTTCCTCCGGGTGCACTTGTTTTCTCCCACAGTCTAAAGATGTGCAGGTGAGTTGGATTGGCCTTGGTAAATTGCCCCTTAACGCCCAAAGATGTGTAGGTTAGGTAGATTGACTATGTTAAGTTGCCTCTTAGTTCCAAAATGTTAGAAGTATTAGCCATGGTAAATGTATACGGTTAAGGGAATAGAGTGGGTTTGGGCCTGGATAAAATGCTTTGTCGGAGAGTTGGTGCAACTGTTGGGATTGTATATTTCTTTCTCCTATGCATTCTTCAAAACTCTGGATGACTAATCTAGTCTTGGCCTTGCCACTTACCAAGTCTTGGCCTTCTAAGTTCCATCTGATTAGACCATTTCTGTACAGATTCTTCTTTGCAATAATGCTGGCTTATCCCTGTCTGGAACCTCTGAATGCATGCCTATCTCCCTTCGTTATCTTTCTGTTTATGTTTCATGTGGCTTTCTTTCCTAATTTGCCAAAAACACATCTCAGCCATGGGATGGGACTATCTTGCTCGGATGGTGCTGCATTCTCTATTAAATTGTGTTACCTAGTTAGATTGTGACTGCTACTGGCCTGCTAAAATTTTTCCTAGAGTCCGAATGTTAGATCTCCTACAATACCACTTTGAAGCCCTTTCCACCGACATGACCATTTCCTCAACTGGGATTTGTCACCTGACTCACAGTTGAAACTTGAGCCACGCTTTCTCGTTTCCCTTCTCCCAGTCCATGGCCCTCACTCCTCATCCCATCAATTTTGCTATCTCCAGCAGATATCCCTGCCCATTTTATTATCATTGCATCCATCCAATTATTCGATCCTTCTGGATAATATATCACCTGGGAACCTACTTTGGTCTGCAGATAAAATAGACTTTTTTTGTTCATCACGATCAGTTTTTCTACAAGCATTTCAGCCCTGAGCTGTTATAATTTGTTCCTCTGCCCTATCCCACACCGTATATGAGTGTGCAGTGCACGAGGTGCTTCATCCTCTATCATATATTCTATATACAAAAATCTGAATTCAAGATGACCCTTGAGGAATGAGGTTTTATTTCTTGCATCCCATGTTGGATTTTTCTTCCTTTTTACTCATGTCTGACAGTTTGCCCTGGATGTTTCCATTTTCAATGCTCCTCACTCCTGAAATAAACCAGATCACTGGAAATAAAGTCAACATCAGGCACTCTAATATGATGTTACAATTCTCTTTGAATTCTTTCTGAAACTTCAGCTTTGATACAAGCTTTCCTATCTGCATATAACATATTTAAATAGTCAGGGAAAACAGAACTAATGGTAGTTCCTCCCAGAGCTGGGGAACCGCACAACACTAAAGGCAATTTTGGATTCCTTCCCTATACCATTGGAATGAGCTATACCCCCAACCATATACAAATAATTTTTTGCATATATCACCCATACCAGTGCCATTTGTGAATTGCAGGCAGTATCCTATAGAACACCTTGTTAATTACTGTATTATTCCTCTCACATAACGCATTGCCCCCATTGTTGAACAGTCTCTCGTCTGCAATAGTCATGACTGCAATCTTTAATTTCTCACAGATGTTTGAAATGTATTATTGATGAATTATCCTCCATTATTTATCTAAAATGTTGTTGCCATTCCGAGTCCCGTACAATCCATTTATCCGTGTCTGTATCTGCCATTTACCCCATGATGTGGAGATGCCAGCACTGGACTGGGGTGGGCACAGTAAGAAGTCTCTCAACACCAGGTTATAATCCAATAGATTTATTTGGTGGCATGAGCTTTTGGAGCACTGCTGTTACTACTTTGTAGTCATCACCTGATGAAGGAGCAGCGCTCCCAAAGCTCGTGCTACCAAATAAATTTGTTGGGCTTTAACCTGGTGTTGTCATTTATTGCCATAAATAGGCTGAATCTAATTACCATATCCACAAAGTGTAGCAAAAAAAAAACTCAATCTTTATTCCATACCTTTAGGTCCATAACCACTATCTGTATCCTCTGGTATTTGTCAGAAACGTCACATTGAAATGTAACTTGCTCAGTAAAAGTTTCATATTCCCTATCGACTTCTCCAAGCATTCCACAGCACAGCTTTTAATTTCTGTGATGAAAGTCAGGCAAATTATCCACATCATTTCCAAGTAATTATTCCCCGTCAACTAGACTTCAACCCTGTGAAGCCATCAATTCTGTCAGACACCTCGACAAGAAACGTTTGATTTCCTCAATGGTATATTATAATGTCCTGATCAAGTGAAATGCAAATCTCCAGCTATCCTGGATAAAATGCTTTGTCATTTTTCGTGTCTTGTTACATCTGCACCTTTTAATTGAGGACTTGCTCAGTAATAAAAGGTATCTCACTGAAAACCACATCAGAGTTAATGAAGAGATTTCTTACAGCTATTTTGCACAGATTGACTTCACCTGACAAAGGGGCAGAGCTCTAAAAATTTGAGATTTCAAATAAGCCTGACCTCTCATCTTGTCCACCGCAGTCCAACACTGGCATATTCACATCATTACACAGGATGATAACTCTTTTGAAGACTTGAGCGCATTGTCATCCCCCAATCTAATATTTATTCATACACTTATTGATTAATAGTCCATATAAAACCATGACTATTTGCAGATTGAAAGAGACACATTGTACCAGCTTTAACTAAACAGAATAGCAGACAGCCATCCACCGAATAATTCCCCATGGAATTATTCCAATAAGGGTCTAGCTGCCTGTTTTAAAGTTTCAAATAATCTTTGGCAGTTTACTGTCAATTGGTGCATTCTCCATGGACCTCTGTGGAGTCCACTTACCAACCAATCCGCATTCTCTTCTCATATCAAATAAATTGTTGTTTTCCCCTTATACTTGTTTTCTTGAGGCATCTGAATGACTGCAAGACAAAAAGCTTCAACGCGCTATACAAACAAGATGTACCATTCATAGAGAAGGAAAGGAGAGAGTGCAGAATGTAGTGTTACAGTCACAGCTAGGGTGTAGAGAAAGATCAACTTAATATGATGTAGGTTCATTCAAAAGTCTCATGGCAGCAAGGAAGAAGCTGTTCTTCAGCCAGTTGGTACGTGACCTCAGACTTTTGTATCCTTTTTCCGATGGAAGAAGGTGGAAGACAGTATGTCTGAGGTGCAAGGGATCCTTAATTATGTCAGCTGCTTTTCCGAGGCAGTGCGAAGTGTAGATAGATTCGATGGATGGGCGGCTGGTTTGCATGATGGACTGGGTTTCATTCATGACCCTTTGTGGTTTCTTGTGGTCTTGGGCAGAGCAGGAGCCATACCAAGCTGTGATACAACCAGAAATAATGCTTTCTATGGTACATCTGTAAAAGTTGGTGAGAGCCATAAGAACATAAGAAATAGGAGCTGGAGTAGGATATCCAGCCCTTCAAGCCTGACCCGCCATTCAATAAGATCATGTCTGATCTGAAGTGAATCATTTCCACTTACCCGCTTTCTCCCCAAAACCCTTCATTCCCTAATCGATCAGAAATTGTATAGTGTGCAAAAAACAAAACAAGTCATAGCGAATATGCCAAATTTCCTTCGTCTTCTGAAAAAACCTTTGTGAAATGGATACCAGAATGACCTGTGAGCTGCTTAGATGGCGGATAGGATATGATTAAGTGGCAAAATTAATAATAGCAATGAGACAACAGAAGGCAGAATATGAGACTCAAAATCACACATATTGGGGAACCTCCTGTGGACTGGCATGCACCATTGCAATGGCAAGTGGCTTGGAATTGGGTGTCAACACCAAAACAAATTCACAACAACACTCTGTAGCTTTATGGATGTTGGTTATGGAAGAATCTGCCCCTCAAGAATTAACCTTTTCAACCATCAGCAAAGGTGCACCACCAGAGGACACCTGAAATGGTTTGTTTGTTGTCTGCCCATCATTTTTCACAGGTGGAAGGATGAGTTAAAAGGTTTTCTCTGGGTGCTCCAGTTTCCTCCCACATCCCAAAGATGTGCTCTTAGGCTAATTGGCAAAACAAATTCTTCCTAAATTGTCTCAAATTTGGTTTTAATCCATAGATCTATAAACATAGACAGGGATCACGGGTAGAGGTGGGAACATCGGGGTGGCGGCGTGGGCTCGTTGGGCTGAAGGGCCTGTTTCCCGTGCTGTTTTGTTCTTTGTTCTTTGTCTTTTCTTTTTCCAAATACTGAAGTTCTGTGTCACCAGAAGACTAAACATACATTACTTCTAAGCTCATGTTTTCCTTACAGTGACAAAGTCAAAGCCATACCTTACTTCCTCTTGGATGATGAGGTAACTCAAGTCCACATTTCCACCTCATTGTTTCAATGCTCATATGGTTCTTAGTCTAAAACAAACTGGTGCATAATCAAAGTTTGAAAATTGACATCAGGCCTCAGCCTTTTCACTGAGGCTGTTGGGAGCATTAATTTTGTTAGTAGAGAGAGACAAAATCCCTTATACAGCTTCCAACCTCCACAGATTGACGGTAATCCTCTGCTACCATGTTAATTTGATGAATGTGGATCTGGCAAATGTAGAAGCTGGAGCCAGTCTGTTTTCAACATATGTTTATTCACAAAACCCTGTGTTACATAAGTGCAGACTACTGCAGGAAATTGCAGGGGCTCTAACACAATTTTTAATTCCTTTCTGTCCATGAGAAGAGTGCCAGAGGACTGTAGGACAGCTAAGGTGGTTCCACTTTTCAAGCAAGGTGATGAATCAGAAAATTACAGACTGGTGAGAAAATTCTGAAGAAGAGATTTATTCCGCTTGGAAAAGCATGGGTTCATGGAATCAAACATAGAACATAGAACATTACAGCACAGAACAGGCCCTTCGGCCTTCGATGTTGCGCCAACCAATATAAAAAGCAATGCCCCTCCAAACTAAACCATTCCCTTCTTTTCCATATACTTATCAACTAACCTCTTAAACACCACCAAATTTGGCGCATCTACAACTGCTGCAGGCAGGGCATTCCACTCCCGAACCACCCTTTGGGTAAAGAACCTACCTCGGATATCCGTCCTATAACTATCACCCCTTAATTTAAAGCTGTGTCCCCTCGTGCTAGCTTTCTCCATCCTAGGAAAAAAGGCTATCACTGTCCACCCTATCTAAACCTCTAATCATCTTATATGCTTCAATAAGATCCCCTCTTAGCCGCCTCCTTTCTAACGAAGACAACCTCAAATCCTTCAACCTCTCTTCATAGGACCTGCCCTCCATACCAGGCCACATCCTGGTAAACCTCCTCTGTACCCTCTCCAATGCCTCCACATCTTTCTTATAATGTGGGGACCAGAACTGCACACAATACTCCAAGTGCGGCCGCACTAGAGAGCAGAAGAGATCCTTTGGCCCATTCAGTTCATACTGACGCATTAGAAACACCTGAACTCCCATCTGCCAGCACTTGGCCCATAGCCCTGAATGTTAAAGGATGTGAGGCAACCTGCTCTACCATCTTCCAAGAAGCGCATTCAAGGCCGTCACCACCCTCTGGTTACAAAAATCTTACCTCACATCCCTGCTAAACCTCCTGCTCCTCACCTTGAACCCATATCACCTTGTGACTGACCCTTCAACTAAGGGAGAGCTGCTCCTTATTGACTTTTTCCTAGGATGGAGAAAGCTAGCATGAGGGGACATAGCTTTAAATTAAGGGGTGGTAGTTATAGGACGGATATCAGAGGTAGGTTCTTTACCCAGAGGGTGGTTAAGGTATGGAATGCCCTGCCTGCGGCAGTTGTAAATGCTCCAAGTTTGGTGGTGTTTAAGAGGTTAGTAGATAAGTTTATGGACGAAAAGGGAATGGTTTAGATTGGAAGGTCATTGCTTTTTCCTAATTGGTCGGCGCAACATCGAGGGCCGAAGGGCCTGTTCTGCGCTGTAATATTCTTTGTTCTATGTTCTATGTTCATGTCTCTCATAATCTTGTACACCTCGATCAGGTCGCTGCTTTGTCTTCTCTGCTCCAATGAAAACAACTTAATCTACACAATCTTTCTTCAGAACTTAAATATTCCATCCCAGCCAGTATCCTGAATTCCTCTGCATCCATTCCAGTGCAATTATATCCTTCCTATAATGTGGTGTCCATAACTGCACACAGTATTCTAGTTGTGGCCTCACCGAAGTTCTATACAATTCAACATGACTTTTCTGCTTTTGTAATCTACTTGTCTTGACAAAGACATGTTCCATATGCCCTTTTCACCACCCAACTAGCATAACCTTCCACTTTTTGAGATCTGTGGACAAGCACACCAAGGTCACTTTGTGCCACAGAATTTTCTTGTGTCCTACCATTCATTGAGTACTTCCTTGTCAAATTACTCCTTCTGAAATGTATCACATCACACTTTTCAGGGTTAAATTTCATCTGTCACTTAGCTCCCCATTTGGCCATTCTGCCTGCATCTTCTTGTAGCCCTCTGACACTCTACCTCATTGTTAACCACTTGTCCAATCTTTGTGTCATTCACAAATTTTACACACAATAATCACACACTCCCCCCTCGCTTAGTCATCAACTTCATTTATATAATAGGGGGCCCAACACATGTCCCTGTGGTATGCCACTGGGCACTGGCTTCCAGTCACTAAAACAGTCTTTTGTCATCCCCCTCTGTCAATATTGAAACCACTTTATCAAATTATCCTGTATCCCATGTGCGTTTACCTTCTTTACAAGTCTTATAAAGGCTTTGTTGAAATCCATATAAACTACATAGACTGCATTACCCTCATCTATACATCTGGTCATCTCCTCAAAAAATTCAATCAAATTTGTTAGGCATGACCTCCCTCTGAGGAAGCAATGCTGACGATCAATGATCAAGCTTTCTCTCTCCAAGCAGAGATTGATGCCCTCCTTCAGAAGTTTCTCTAATAATTTCCCTAGCACTGATATGAGACTAACTAGTCTATAGTTCTCTGGTTTATCTGTGCAACCCTTTTGAAATGGGGGGCCCACATCAGCTGTGCTCCAGTTGTCTCCTCTCCCCATAGTCAGAGAGGAATTGAAAATTTGGGTCAGAGCCCCTGCAATTACCTCTTGTGCTTCCCTCAGCAGTCTAGGGCACATTCATCCAGAGCTAAAGATTTATTCATTTTTAAGGATGTCAACAGCCTCAATACCTTGTCCTTCCCAATGTCAATTTACTCAAGAGCCCCACAGTCTCCTTCATTCCATTCCATTGTCCTCATCTCTTGGGTGAAGATGGATGTGAAGTATTCATTCAACACACTACCAATGTCCTCTGGCTCCATCTATAGATTGCCTCCTTGATCCCTAATGAGGCCTACTCTTTCTCATTATCCTCTTCCGTTGAAATTGTTATGGAATATCTTGGGATTTTCCCTACTTTTACCAGCCAGAACTTTCTCATATCTTCTTTTTGTTTTCCTAATTGCTTTCTTAAGCTCCACTCTATACTTTCTATAACTTGTTAATGCCCTTCCCCTTATACTTTTTAAAAGTGTTTCTTTTCTTTCTCATTGTATTCTAAATATCTCTAGTCATCCATGGGCTTGTTATTTCTACCTGTCACCATAGAAGGAACAAAGTGGGCTTGCACCCATTTCCTTTTTGAATGTCTCCCCTTTGTCTTTTGTAGATTTTCCCATTAGTAGCTGTCCATTCTTCCCTAATCCAAAACTTTTTTTTTTGTAGGTTATCTATTTTCTTATCCATAAGAAGGGTTAATTAAGGATAGTCAACATGACTTTGTCAAAGGGTGGTCAACAAATTTGTCAGAATTTTTTCAAAAATGTGCTCAAATGTGTGTATGAGGGAAGTTCAGTTGATGTAGTTTATGTGGATTTCAACAAAGCTTTTGATAACGTCCCACATGTGAGGCTGATTGAGACGGTGAAAGCACATGGAATTCAGAGGAACTTGAGGAAATGGATCAAAACCGGCTTAATGATAGAACACAAAGGGTAATGGTAGAAGGCTGTTCAAGTGAATTGTAAGTCAAGGGGTGTACCACAAGGATCGGTACTGGGCAGTTATTGTTTGTTATACACAAATAATAAGGGTGAAAATGTGAGAGGAATGATAAGCAAGTTTGGAGGCCACAACAAGATTGGTATGGTGGTTAATAGTGAAAAAGATGAAAAAAGATATCGATGGGTTGGTCAGAAGGGCAGAACAACGGTAAATGGTATTTACTCCTGATTCGTATGAGGCAATGCACTTTGGAAGAAGAAACAAAGCAAAGGGTTACTTAATGAATTGCAGGAAACTGGGAAGCTCAGAAGAACAGAGGGATTTATGGAACCCTGAAGTCGGCAGAGCACATGAATAGCATAGTTAAGAACACGTATGGGATACTTGCTTTCATCATTTGTGATATAAAACACAAGAACAGGGAGGGAATGTTGGAGTTGTATAGAATGTTGGTTGGCCATAGCTGGAATACTGTCTGTAGTTCTAGCCACATCACTCGGAAGGATGTGATAATACTAGTAGGGGTTCACCTGGATATTTCTTGGAATGGACCATTTGAGCTTTAAGGAGAGATTAGATAGGCTTGGATTATTTTCTGTAGAATACAGAAGCATTAGGGACATGATTGAGGTGCATAAGGTTATTAGAAGCATGGACAATGGAGTAGGGTTCCCCGTGAACATAGAACATAGAACATTACAGCACAGAACAGGCCCTTCGGCCTTCGATGTTGCGCCGACCAATATAAAAAGCAATGCCCCTCCAAACTTAACCATTCCCTTCTCTTCCATATACTTATCAACTAACCTCTTAAACGCCACCAAACTTGGCGCATCTACAACTGCCGCAGGCAGGGCATTCCACTCCCGAACCACCCTTCGGGTAAAGAACCTACCTCTGATATCCGTCCTATAACTATCACCCCTTATTTTAAAGCTGTGTCCCCTCGTGCTAGCTTTCTCCATCCTAGGAAAAAGGCTATCACTGTCCACCCTATCTAAACCTCTAATCATCTTATATGTTTCGATTAGGTCACCTCTTAGCCGCCTCCTTTCTAACGAAAACAACCTCAAATCCCTCAGCCTCTCTTCATAAGACCTGCCCTCCATACCAGGCAACATCATGGTAAACCTCCTCTGTACCCTCTCCAATGCCTCCACATCTTTCTTATAATGTGGGGACCAGAACTGCATACAATACTCCAAATGCGGCCGCACTAGAGTTTTGTACAGTTGCAACATGACGTTGCGGCTCCGAAATTCAATCCCTCTACCAATAAAAGCCAAGACTCCATATGCCTTCCTAACAACCTTCTCGACCTGACTGCATACTTTCAGGGATCTATGCACATACACACCAAGATCCCTCTGTTCATCTAGACTACTAAGAATCCTACCATTTGCCCTATACTCTACACATTTATTATTTCTGCCATAGTGCATTACCTCACACTTTTCACATTAAACTCCATTTGCCACCTCTCGGCCCAGCTCTGCAACTTGTCCAAGTCCCTCTGCAAACTATAACACCCCTCTTCACTATCTACCACTCCACCGACTTTAGTGTCATCTGCAAATTTACTAATCCATCCTTCAATACCCTCATCCAGATCATTTATAAAAATTACAAACAGCAGGGGCCCCAAAAACAGACCCCTGAGGTACACCACTTGTCACCGAACTCCAAGATGAATATCTCCCATCAACCACCACCCTCTGTCTTCTACCTGCTAGCCAATTCCTAACCCAATTAGATAAATCACCCTCTATCCCATACATCTGCATTTTCTGCAGAAGTCTTCCATGGGCCACCTTATCAAACGCCTTACTAAAGTCCATATATACCACATCAACCGCCTTACCCCCATCCACCTCCTTAGTCACTTTTTCAAAAAACTTGAAGGGGCCAGTCACGAGGGATCATAATTTGAGGGTAAGGGACAGGAGATTCAGAGGAGATTTGAGAAAAAAACTTTTGACTAAGAGGGTTGTGGGAATCTGGAAAGCACTGCCCAGGAAGGTAATGGCAGCTGGAAACCTTGCAACCTTTAAAACATATTTGGATGAGTATTTGAAATATCACAATATTCAAGGATATGGGACAAATGCAGGAAAATGGGATTAGAACATAGAATATAGAACATAGAACATTACAGCACAGAACAGGCCCTTCGGCCTTCGATGTTGTGCCGACCAAAATAAAAAGCAATGCCCCTCCAAACTAAACCATTCCCTTCTCTTCCATATACTTATCAATTAACCTCTTAAACGCCACCAAACTTGGCGCATCTACCACAGCTGCAGGCAGGGCATTCCACTCCCTAATCACTCTTTGAGTAAAGAACCTACCTCTGATATCTGTCCTATAACTCATACCCCTTAATTTAAAGCTGTTTCCCCTCGTGCTAGCTTTCTCCATCCTAGGAAAAAGGCTATCACTGTCCACCCTATCTAAACCTCTAATCATCTTATATGCTTCAATAAGATCCCCTCTTACCCGCCTCCTTTCTAACGAAAACAACCTCAAATCCTTCACCCTCTCTTCATAGGACCTGCCCTCCATACCAGGCAACATCCTGGTAAACCTCCTCTGTACCCTCTCCAATGCCTCCACCTCTTTCTTATCATGTGGGGACCAGAACTGCACACAATACTCCAAGTGCGGCCGCACTAGAGTTTTGTACAGTTGCAACATGATGCTGCGGCTCCTAAATTCAATCCCCCTACCAATAAAAGACTCCATATGCCTTGTTGCCAATGCAGATTTGATGGGTCAAAGGGCCTTTTCTGCGCTATATGTCTCCATGACAGTTTCCACACAGTAACCATTAATAACCACCACCACCACAAGAATTCCATAACCTTTTCTCAATTAGTATCAGCTGTTTTAATTAAAGCAAGCACATGCACTCAATTGCCATAACATCTGGAAAATTAACAGCCACCCAATCCTGGCATGTTGGATAAATATACCATCTAGTGTGGTGGTGAACCATGCAAATTAAACTAGATTCCCACATTCAAACACGAACTCTGTTGGGTAGACAATCCAACAAAAAAAAAGGAATTCAAAACTGTTGAATGTCGAGGTGCCATTGTTCTCAGAAGATAAATACAATATGAGGAGGCCATGTGGCGCATCAAGCTGATCTTCCCTTGTCCTCGTGCTTGCGAAAAGCTTGAATTGCTCCTGCTGCTGGGTGAAAACACAAGTATTCTCCCTATGATCAGAGGATCACATTCAATATTCTAGCACCTCCTTGAAGAACTTACACTTCAAACAAGCTCATATTTATTAAACAAGTAACCTCACACATGGAGAAGATTGAACTAATTTCTTTGCAAAATGATACTTTGATGTTTGGTAGATGTTTTATGAAACTGCAAAAAAGTTCAGTGTTGAGTGAACTGGTTAACGTGTCTTTGCAGAGTTTTAAATAGATTTTGCCTCCTGATTGTCTTTGGTGCCAGGATTCAGTAAATGTCAGCAGAAACAGCTCATATTTTCTTTATTTTCTCCTGCATTTCAGAGCGCTCGATTTATTTAAAGGTGACAGTAATGCATTCATTTTTAATTGTTACTTACAATTCAGCAAAATTACCATTATTGAAGACTGATCATTTAAGTTTCTTTTTCATAAAAAAGATGATTAAAATTTTGATAGAATAAAGACAAAATTATAAATTAGCCCTTTACAATCATTTTTTTGTATTTCTTTTTTGTGCTTTTTCCAACTGGCACTTAGTTGTTTTTGTACAGTAATTTGTAATTGTCTGTCTCTCTCTCCCTTTGACTTGTTTTGTGTCTGTTTGTTTCCTATGCTATTTGAAGTCTGTTGGACATCTCGTGGGCAAGAAATGAGCCTTTAACCCCAAGCGGGATGTCCTGATTTAAAACAAGAAAATTCAGTACTGTTGTATTTTCATGATTCTAAGATCCAGTGCTGCATAATTATGAAACCTGAACCCCAAACAATATTTGCATTTGGATGTAGTTTTAAATTTCTTGCTATATACATTGTGTTCTGTTGCATATAGTATTTTTTTAAATTGTTCTTTGTTGCATTTTGGAGTGCATTAGATTAATTTTTTCAAATGAAATTAAGCTCTTAGTTGAGAAAACAATCCTGATCTTACATAGTGACATGACATAAATTAAACTGTGCATACAAAGTAGATCTTTTAATTAAAACAGCACAAGGGATAGTTTTTTTAGCCCGATTCAACGAATGCAGTATATCCTGTATCAACAGATAATCTGGGCTAATATAATAATACAACGTATGACTTTTATAGCTTGCCCCAGTGGAACGAATTGCCAACAAACTCGTCGAAGAGAGTCAGCAAGATGTATTCCTCTCCAGATCTGGACCAGTATGTTGTGTTTTATCCATTCTACATTTTGCCAGTTATATTCATTAAACTATTGTGCAAACAATAGATAAGAAACTTAAAAACAAACAACTGAAATGTAATTAATATTGTTAACTGATTGAATTATATATTTAATTGTTTAGCTGTTTGTTTAATAGTAAACCTTGAAGTAAAGCATTAATTTTGAGCTATTTAATTTTGATAAATTATTGGTGTAAATAATAAACATATTGTCATTGAAGCCAGTTTTTACAAGATTTGTTATTATTGGTTGTAGATACATTTTATAATTAAGGATTGTTCAGTATTCCATTAATTTCCACTTCATTATATTATTTATTTTCATGGGTCTTGTGTGAAATAACATGAGCAGTTACTGCTGGGCTCTTGTTGTGCATGTATGAATTTCCAGAGTCTCAACAAGCCTTTCTTAAAATTGACTAGGATCCAATAACTTAACTAATGAACAACAGAAGTTGATGAATCCAGTTGAACTCTGTCATGGTGCAATTCAAATCCTTCTCCAAGTCATTACCCTGGCTTTCTAGATTACTAATCCGGTGACAGTACTTCTGTGCGATCGCCTCTCCTGATATCTGCTGCTGATTGATGCCTTTGTTACCTCTAGACTTGACTCCAGGCTGGTCTCCAACAATCTATCCTGTGTAAACTTGAAGTTGTCTAAATCTTTGCTGCCCATGTCTTAAAAATCCCATTCACCTCCACAATGCGCATTGACTAACATTGGCTCTTGCTCAAATAACAGTTGGGATTTTCCAGCCTTGTCGTGGTGGGATCTGTGGCAGCCCAGCCAAAGTCCATCGATTTTCGGTGGGACTGGATGATCCAGGTGGGGAGTAGGGCTAGAAAATCATGCCCATTGTCTCGGCTTCAAAGTTCTGATCCTTGTTTGTAAATCCCTCAATGATGTGGCCCCTCAATATCTCACCAAACTCCTTCAGCCCATGATCCAGTTAGCACTGCTGCCACAATAGTACCAGGGACCTTTGGTGACTGTCTGTGGAGTTTGCATTTTCTCCTCAAATCTACATGTATTTCTCCTGAGTGCTCCGTGCTCTAAAAATGTGCAGTTAGATTGATTGATCATACTAAGTTGCCGCTTAGTGTCAGCGGAATTAGCACGGTAAATACGGGAGTTACGGGAAAAGGATCAGGGTGTGATTGTTATTGGTGCAGGATTGATGGGCTGAATAGCCTCCTGTATTGTAGAGATCCTGAGATTTCTCTGTTCTTCCACTTCTGGGGCTTTGTGCATCTCCAATTTGCATCATTCCATTTATGGTGGCAACACCTTCAGTTGACTCAGCTCTAAGCTTGGGAAAGCCCCCTCTAAATCTGTCTGCCTCTCTATCTCACTTTGCTCCTTCAATAATTTCCTCAAAGCCTATCTTTGACTACCCTTTGAGTTATCTGACCTACCATCTCCTTATGTGTCATACCTTGTTTTATAAAAATCCTATGAAATGCTTGTGGATGTTTTATTATTGACCTCAGCCCAAGGCAAGTAATTTCTATATCATGGATAGAGTTAGAGTCGGAAAGTCATTGAGTTTTGCAGAGCAGAATGAGACTCTTTGGCTCCACACTGGAGATCAAGCACCTATTTATTCATCTTCCAGCACTTGGCCTGTCACCTTGTATGTTATGGAATTGCAAATACTCTACTAAAGGAAAGGATTTTCCTTGCATCTGCTATAAAGTTCCTTTGATAAGAGTAAAGTTCCTTCCTATCTATTTCCCTTATAATTTTATACACATGAATCAGATTTCTCCTCAGCCTTCTCTGCTGCAAGGAAATCAACGCCAGCCTATGTACTTTCTTTTGATAGGTGAAACGCTCCATCCCAGGCAACATCATGATGAATTTCCTTAGTATCTTCTCCAGTATAATCACATCCTATCTATGTTTGATTTGAATTTTTATTGTCACAGGTATTAGTATACAGTGGAAAGTATTGTTTCTTGAGCACTATTCAGACAAGGCATACTGTCCATAGAGAAGGAAACCAAAGAGTGCAAAATGTCATGTTACATTCACAGCGAGGGTGCAAAGAAAGATCAACTTAAAGCAAAGTAGGTCCATTCAAAAATCTTATGGGAGCAGGAAAGAACCTGTCCTTGAGTTGGTTGGTACATGGCCTCAGACTTTTGTACCTTTTTCCCAACAGAAGAAGGTGGAAGAGAGAATATCTGGGGTGCATGGGATCCTTAATTATGCTGGCTGCTTTGTTGAGGCACTGGGAAGTATAGACAGAGTCAGTGAATGGGAGGCTGGGTTGTGTGATAGATTGGGCTGCAGTCATGACCTTTTGTAGTTTCTTCTGGCCTTGGGCAGAGCAGGAGCCATACCAAACTGTGATGCAACCAGAAAGAATGCTTTCTATGGTGCATTTGTAAATATTAGTGAGAGTCGTAGCTGACATTTCCTTGGTCTTCTGAGAAAATAAAGGTATTGGTGGGTTTCCTTAACTATTGTGTAGGCATTGGGGAGGGGGGAGCCAGGACAGGTTGTTGGTGATCTGGACACGTAAAAACTTGAAGCTCTCAACATTTCTACTTTGTCCTCGTTGATGCGGACAGGAGCATGTTCTCCACCAAGCTTCCTGAATTCGATGACAATCTCCTTCATCTTATTGACTTGGAGGGAGAGATTATTGTCACTGCACCAATTCGTCAGATTCTGTATTTCATTCCTGTGATCTGACTCATATAGTGTGATGATCAGAACTTCACAAGGCACTCTAGCTATAGTCTAACCAGTGGTTTATACAGCTGCATCATAATCTCGCTGTTCTTACAATCAATACCTCAAGTAATAAAGGCAAGTATTACATTTGCCTTCTTATCCACCTGTCCTGCTGTTTACTATGGACATACATATCAAGATCACTCTCCCCCTAAATTCCTATTTAGATCATTAATGTACGCTGCCAACAGCAGGGGTTCCAGCACTGATCCCTGTGGTACACCACTGGGCACAAGCCTTCAGTTACAAAAACAACTAACCTCTGCCTCCTGCCACCAAGTAAGAATCTGGCAACACCAATTTTAAATCCAACCAATTTATTTGATAGTAAATCTGCGAGCTTTTGACTTTTTCGTCTTCAAAAGCTTGCAGATTTACTATCTAATAAATCGGTTGGAATTAAAATTGGTGTTGCCAGATTCTTACTGAGTTTACCCCAGTCCAATGCTGGCATCTCTACATCATCCTGCCACCAAGCCATTTGCAAACGCATTTTGCAAACTAGTGGCAGATGTTTTAAGACCCTCCATCTATTTGCATTTCCAGATGAAATCCTTTAAAAGTTATGTAGTCAACAGTGTCAGTAGGGGGTCTTGCTTGAGGTAAAGACTCATTGGACAATCTTACATAGGTAAATAGACTGTCTGATCCTGAAATAAATGTGCCAATTTGCAGTCTTCCCAATTTTCTCATCATTAATAATTGGAACGTTGGGGACATGTGATTCAGAAGAGTTATCCATTCCTGATGGGATTCATCACAACAGAGGGAAGTAAAGCTGGAAATATGGCAGCCAGTCAGCCTCAAGTGAAGAAGCTTTTGAAGAGAACATAATCCTGGGATAAAATTAATTTTCATCCGAAAGGACATGGTGACAGCATACACAGCAAATATTGTGTAATTGCAAATTATGCGGTTGACAAATTTGATTGAGTTTTGCAATGAGATATAGAAAGTGTTTATAAAGAACAAAGAACAAAACAGCATGGGAAACAGGCCCTTTGGAGCCCGCGCCGCCACCTCGATGTTCCCACTTCTACCCGTGATCCCAGTCTATGTTTATAGATCTATGGATTGAAACCAAATTTGAGACAATTTAGGGAGAATTTGTTCTGCCAATCATCTTTGGGATATGGGAGAAAACCAGAGCATCTGGAGAAAACCCACGCAAGCACGGGGAGAATGCGCAAACTCCCACAGACACAGGCCCAAATCCATGTATTTGCACAGCACAGCAATAGTCACTGAGCTGTCGTGTTGCCCATCAAATGGTCCAGGTCACGTGTACACTAACGACGTGAAGCACTAGGATACTCTCAAAAAAAAATCCAAGAGCAGCCCTCTCACGACCCATTGCGTGCATGCCCCTTGTTAGACAACAAGGTGGACCAAAGCACCTGTAGAATAAAAACATACTTCCCAGGGACTCCCAAGGCTCATGATTCCCACTTTAAATCAGTTTTTTATACCCCTCCATTCCCATTCTATTGATGTGCCCATCTAAGTATCTCTTAAATAACTCCCAAGTGCCTGGTTCCACTACTTTACTTGGCAGTGCGTTCTATACCCCCACCACCCTCTGTGTGAAAAAACTCCCTCTAGCATCCAAATTATACCTTACTCCCTCACTCTAAGCCCGTGACCCCTCGTGCTATTTGAGTCCATCCTAGGAAAAAGCTTAACCCTGTTTACTCTATCTATACCCTTCATAATCTTGTACACCTCTATTAGATCTCCTTTAAGTCTACGTCTTTCTAAGGAAAACAGTCCTAATTTGCCTAACCTCTCCTCATAACTCAGACCTTCCATACCAGGCAGCATCCTGGTAAACCTCCTCTGCACTCTCTCCAGAGTCTCCACGTTCTTCCGGTAGTAAGGCGACCAGAACTGAACGCAGTGTTCCAAATGAGATCTAATGAATGTTTTATCCAACTGCAATATTAAAGGCCAGCTCTTGTACTCTATGCCCCTTCCTATAAAGGCTAGCATATCATCTGCTTTCTTCACAACCTTCTCCACCTTCAGAAACTTGATCACCTGCACCCCAAGTTCCCTCTGAGTTTCTATAATCTTAATAGGTCTACCCTTTATCATATATCTCCCCCCTACATTCTTTCTCCCAAAATGCATCACCTCGCATTTATCAGGATTGAATTCCATCTGCTATCTATCTGCCCAAGCTACCAGCCTATCTATGTCCTGCTGCATCGCCTGACAATGCTCCTCACTATCCGCAAGTCCAGCCATCTTTGTATCGTCTGCAAACTTGCTGATCACTCCACTTACTCTCTCTTTGAAGTCGTTTATATATATTACAAATAGAAGAGGTCCCAGTACCGAGCCCTGCGGCACACCACTAGTGACCAACCTCCAGCTAGAAAAAAACTCTTCCACTATTACTCTCTGTCTCCAAGCCAGTTACTTATCCATCTAGCTACCTGTCCTTGTATCCCATTGACCTTTTCAACTAACCTCACATGAGGCACTTTGTCAAACGCCTTACTGAAATCCATATAGATGACATCAACGGCTCGCCCTTCGTCAACTGTTTTCGTCACCTCCTCAAAAAATTCTACCAGATTTGGAAGGCACGACCTCCCTTTAACAAAGCCATGCTGTGTATCCCTAATCAGATCGCAATGCTCTAAGTGCCTATACATCCTATCTCTAAGAATCCCCTCCAACAGCTTCCCGACCACTGAGAATTATCCAGTTAATGTACATGAAGTTTCAGGAGGCATTTCATTAAGAATCATAAAATCCAATTTTATGCAAAAACTAGAACTCTCAGGATTGGAAGGACAATGTTGGCTAAGTTTCAGAACGAGAAGTCTGACAACACCAGTTTTAAATCCAACCGATTTATTTGATAGTAAATAAATTTGATATCAAATAAATCGGTTGGATTTAAAACTGATGTTGTCAGACTTCTTACTGTGTTTACCCCAGTCCAACGCCAGCATCTCTACATCATAAGTTTCAGAAAGCAGCAAGCAGTGGTGAACAGTTGTATTTCAGAATGGAGGAAGAGAGATAAGTGTATCTCTTGCTTGGTATTGAAATCACTGCTGTTTTTGATTGAGCTGAGTGGGCAGGACTTGCAGAACAACTCTTACCATATCCTGCTGATATTACGTGTAGAAGTGTTCCAACCCAAAGTACTGGTTTCCTATCGTGTACTTCTTTTGAATATTTTGTGGGAAATGTTTGCGGAAACTGTGAGAATTCAGATCTCTCTTTCATGAAGTAATCAAACACAAATATTTATTAAAGTAGAAGAAAACATTGCAAATGAGAATGTCATACCTCAGCAAATTTAATAGTAAGCGTTTGCTCCCTCAATGACTGAAAATCCAAAAGTAGCTGTTTCTCCCATAATCCTAAATTCTGCTGAAAACTCGTTTCCCACACAGCAACAAAGTTATTGGTCAAATCTAACCAGTGATTACGACAGCATACAAGTTAAGTGACCAGGTCTTGGGAATGGTCTTTGGTTCAGTGAAGAATACAATCTTTTGCAAAAACTGAGTGTTTGCCTTCAGTACTTAGTACAGGGATCCTAAGTAGTTGGGGTGCTGAGAGGGATGAGAGTAAGGGGGTTATAGAAGAGAGTTGTAAAACACAGCGGCGTACAGGTGGGGTGGGGCATGGTTTGAAATGCGTATACTTTAATGCAAGGAGTATTCGCAATAAGGGGGAGGAACTTGCAGCTTGGACCAGTACCTGGAACTTCGATGTTGTGGCCATTTCAGAGACTTGGGTAGAGCAGGGACAGGAATGGATGTTGCAGGTTCCGGGGTACAAATGCTTTAGTCGGAGTAGAGAAGGAGGTAGAAGGGGGGGAGGAGTGGCATTATTGGTCAAAGACTGTATCACGGTGATAGAAAAGAAGTTTGATGAGGACTTGTCTGTTGAGGTAGTATGGGCTGAGATTAGAAACAGGAGAGGAGAGGTCACCCTGTTGGGAGTCTTTTACAGACCTCCTAATAGTTCTAGAGAGGTTGAGGAAAGGATTGCGAAGTCAATTCTGATTAGGAGTGAAAGTAGTAGGGTAATTGTGATGGGGGACTTTAACTTTGCTAATATTGATTGGAATAGCTATAGCTCTAGCTCGTTCGAGGGGTCAGTTTTCGTACAGAGTGTGCAGGAAGGTTTTTTGACTCAGTATGTAGATAGGCCAACTAGAGGTGAGGCTACATTGGATTTGGTGCTGGGCAATGAGCCAGACCAGGTGTTAGGCTTGGAAGTTAGTGAACATTTTGGTGATAGTGACCACAATTCGGTTACGTTCACCTTAGTGATGGATAGGGATAGGCATGAAGCTGGGGGCAGTAGTTATAGCTGGGGGAAGGGTAATTATGAGGCCATCAGGAGAGAATTAGGGTTCATAGATTGGACTAGGAAACTACAGGGACTGGGAACATCTGGAATGTGGTGCTTATTCAAGGAGCAGCTGCTGCGAGTCCTTGATAAGTATGTCCCTGTCAGGCAGGGAGGAAATGGTCGAGTAAGAGAGCCTTGGTGTACGAAAAAAGTTGATTTTCTGGTTAAGAAGAAAAAGGAGGCTTATGTCAGGATGAGGCTTGAAGGCTCAGTTAGTGCAATGGATAGCTATAGATTAGCCAGGAAGGAGCTAAAAAGTGAATTGAGGAGAGCTAAGAGGGGACACAAGAAGACTTTGGCTGATAGGATCAAGGAGAATCCTAAAGCTTTCTTTCGATATGTTAAGAATAGAAGATTGGTTAGGGCAAGATTAGGGCCAGTCATAGACAGCAGTGGGAAGTTGTGCGTGGAGCCTGAAGAGATTGGTGAGGCACTGAATAGATATTTCTCTTCGGTATTCACGCAGAGTGCTGGAAATGTAGCTATGGAGAACACTGAGGTACAGGGTTGCAAATTGGGAAGTATTGTAGTAGATAGGGAGGATGTGCTAGAAATTCTCGATGGTTTGAAGTTGGATAAGTCCCCTGGGCCGGACGGGATTTACCCTAGGATTCTCTGGGAGGCAAGAGAGGAGATTGCAGAGCCTCTGGCTCTGATCTTCAGGTCCTCGTTGGTTACAGGTGTGGTTCCGGAGGACTGGAGGATAGCGAATGTGGTCCCATTGTTTAAGAAGGGGAAGAGAGACCTTCCAGGGAATTATAGGCCAGTGAGTCTTACTTCTGTGGTGGGCAAGGTATTGGAGAGAATTATTAGGGATAGGATTTATAGTTATTTGGAGAGAAATGAATTGATTGGGGATAGTCAGCATGGTTTCGTGAAGGGTAGGTCATGCGTTACTAACCTCATTGAGTTTTTTGAGAAAGTGACCAAAAGTGACCTGGGTAAAGAACCTACCTCTGACATCCATCCTATAACTACCACCCCTTAATTTAAAGCTACGTCCCCTCGTGCTAACTTTCTCCATCTGAGGAAAAAGGCTATCACTGTCCACCCTATCTAAACTTCTTATCATCTTATATGTTTCAATAAGGTCTCCTCTTAGCCACCTTCTTCCTAACGAAAACAACCTCAAATCCCTCAGCCTCTCCTCATAAGACCTTCCCTCCATACCAGGCAACATCCTGGTAAACCTCCTCCGCACCCTCTCCAATGCCTCCACATCTTTCTTATAATGTGGGGACCAGAACTGCACACAATACTCCAAGTGCGGCCGCACTAGAGTTTTGTACAGTTGCAACATGACATTGCGGCTCGAAATTCAATCCCCCTACCAATAAAAGCAAGAATCCGTATGCCTTCTTAACAACCTTATCGACTTGATTGCCAACTTTCAGGATCTATGCACATATACACCAAGATCCCTCTGTTCATCAACACTATTAAGAGTCCTACCATTAGCCCTATACTCTACACATTTGTTATTCCTGCCAAAGTGAATTACCTCACACTTTTCCACATTAAACTCCATTTGCCACCTCTCGGCCCAGCTCTCAACTTGTCCAAGTCTCTCTGCAAACTATAACACCCTCTTCACTATCTACCACTCCTCCAACTTTGGTGTCATCCACAAATTTACTAATCCATCCTTCAATACCCTCATCCAGATCATTTATAAAAATTACAAACAGCAGGATGTCTATATTGAAGAGAAAGGTCGTTGATATTGATGGAGAGAATGGTACCTCTATTGATAGAATGAACATAGAACAAAGAAAATTATAACAATGAAACAAGCCCTTTGGTCCTCCAAACCTGCACAGACCATGCTGCCCAACTGAATTATAACCCCCGACCTATCCACGGATTGTATCACTCTGTTCCCATCCTATTCATGTATTTGTCAACATGCCCCTTAAAAATCACTATCGTATCTGCTTCCACTATCTCCGATAGTAGTCATGATGTAGAGATGCCGGCATTGGACTGGGGTAAACACAGTAAGAAGTCTGACAACATCAGATTTATGTCCAGCCAATTTATTTGATAGTAAACTGACAAGCTTTCGAGACTGTCCTCTTTGTCAGGTGACCCTTTCCTTGAACGTAGAACATAGAACATTACAGCACAGAACAGGCCCTTCTGCCTTCGATGTTGCGCCAACCAATATAAAAAGCAATGCCCCTCCAAACTAAACCATTCCCTTCTCTTCCATATACTTATCAACTAACCTCTTAAACGCCACCAAACTTGGCGCATCTACAACTGCTGCAGGCAGGGCATTCCACTCCCGAACCACCCTTTGGGTAAAGAACCTACCTCTGATATCCGTCCTATAACTATCACCCCTTAATTTAAAGCTGTGTCCCCTCGTGCTAGCTTTTTCCATCCTAGGAAAAAGGCTATCACTGTCCACCCTATCTAAACCTCTAATCATCTTATATGTTTCGATTAGGTCCCTCTTAGCCGCCTCCTTTCTAACGAAAACAACCTCAAATCCCTCAGCCTCTCTTCATAAGACCTGCCCTCCATACCAGGCAACATCCTGGTAAACCTCCTCTGTACCCTCTCCAATGCCTCCACATCTTTCTTATAATGTGGGGACCAGAACTGCACACAATACTCCAAGTGCGGCCGCACTAGAGTTTTGTACAGTTGCAACATGACGTTGCGGCTCCGAAATTCAATCCCCCTACCAATAAAAGCTAAGACTCCATATGCCTTCTTAACAACCTTCTCGACTTGACTGCCTACTTTCAGGGATCTATGCACATACACACCAAGATCCCTCTGTTCATCAAGACTACTAAGAATCCTACCATTTGCCCTATACTCTACACATTTATTATTCCTGCCATAGTGCATTACCTCACACTTTTCCACATTAAACTCCATTTGCCACCTCTCGGCCCAGCTCTGCAACTTGTCCAAGTCCCTCTGCAAACTATAACACCCCTCTTCACTATCTACCACTCCACCGACTTTAGTGTCATCTGCAAATTTACTAATCCATCCTTCAATACCCTCATCCAGATCATTTATAAAAATTACAAACAGCAGGGGCCCCAAAACAGACCCCTGAGGTACACCACTTGTCACCGAACTCCACGATGAATATCTCCCATCAACCACCACCCTCTGTCTTCTATCTGCTAGCCAATTCCTAACCCAATTAGCTAAATCACCCTCTATCCCATACATCTGCATTTTCTGCAGAAGTCTTCCATGGGCCACCTTATCAAACGCCTTACTAAAGTCCATATATACCACATCAACCGCCTTACCCCCATCCACCTCCTTAGTCACTTTTTCAAAAAACTCAATGAGGTTAGTAAGGCACGACCTACCCTTCACAAAACCATGCTATCTCCAATCAATTCATTACTCTCTAAATAACTATAAATCCTATCCCTAATTATTCTCTCCAATACTTTGCCCACAACAGAAGTAAGACTCACTGGCCTATAATTCCCTGGAAGGTCTCTCTTCCCCTTCTTGAACAACGGGACCACATTCGCTATCCTCCAGTCCTCCGGAACCACACCCGTAACCAACGACGACCTGAAGATCAGAGCCAGAGGCTCTGCAATCTCCTCTCTTGCCTCCCAGAGAATCCTAGGGTAAATCCCGTCCGGCCCAGGGGACTTATCCAACTTCAAACCCTCGAGAATATCTAGCACATCCTCCCTATCTACTTCGATACCTTCCAGTTTGCTACCCTGTATCTCAGTGTTCTCCATAACTACATTTACATCACCCTGCGTGAATACCGAAGAGAAATATTTATTCAGTACCTCTCCAATCTCTTCAGGCTCCACGCACAACTTCCCACTGCTGTCTATGACTGGCCCTAAACTTGCCCTAACCAATCTTCTATTCTTAACATATCTAAAGAAAGCTTTAGGATTCTCCTTAATCCTATCAGCCAAAGTCTTCTCGTGTCCTCTCTTAGCTCTCCTCAATTCACTCTTTAGCTCCCTCCTGGCTAATCTATAGCTATCCATTGCACTAACCGAGCCTTCAAGCCTCATCCTGACATAAGCCTCCTTTTTCCTTTTAACCAGCAAATCAACTTTTTTCGTACACCAAGGTTCTCTTACTCGACCATTTCCTCCTTGCCTGACAGGGACATACTTATCAAGGACTCGCAGCAGCTGCTCCTTGAATAAGCTCCACATTCCAGATGTTCCCAGTCCCTGTAGTTTCCTAGTCCAATCTATGCACCCTAATTCTCTCCTGATGGCCTCATAATTACCCTTCCCCCAGCTATAACTACTGCCCCCAGCTTCATGCCTATCCCTATCCATCACTAAGGTGAACGTAACCGAATTGTGGTCACTATCACCAAAATGTTCACTAACTTCCAAGCCTAACACCTGGTCTGGCTCATTGCCCAGCACCAAATCCAATGTAGCCTCACCTCTAGTTGGCCTATCTACATACTGAGTCAAAAAACCTTCCTGCACACTTTGTACGAAAACTGACCCCTCTAACGAGCTAGAGCTATAGCTATTCCAATCAATATTAGTAAAGTTAAAGTCCCCCATAACAATTACCCTATTACTTTCACTCCTGACCAGAATTGACTTTGCAATCCTTTCCTCAACCTCTCTAGAACTTTTAGGAGGTCTATAAAAGACTCCCAACAGGGTGACCTCTCCTTTCCTGTTTCTAATCTCAGCCCATACTACCTCAACAGACAAGTCCTCATCAAACTTCTTCTCCGTCACTGTGATACAGTCTTTGACTAATAATGCCACTCCTCCCCCCCTTCTACCTCCTTCTCTACTCCGACTAAAGCATTTGAACCCCGGAACCTGCAACATCCATTCTTGTCCCTGCTCTACCCAAGTCTCTGAAATGGCCACAACATCGAAGTTCCAGGTACTGGTCCAAGCTGCAAGTTCCTCCCCCTTATTGCGAATACTCCTTGCATTAAAGTATACGCATTTCAGACCATGCCCTACCCCACCCGTATGCTGCTGTGTTTTACAGCTTTCCTCTATGACCCCCTTACTCTCATCCCTCTTAGCACCCCATCTACTTAGGATCCCACCCCCCCCGAATCAGTTTAAAGCCCCCTGCATAGCCTTAGCAAATTTTCCCCCCATGATATTAGTTCCCCTCTGGTTCAGGTGTAGACTATCTCTCTTGTAGAGGTCCCACCTATCCCAGAATGAGTCCCAATTGTTCAGGAACCTGAACCTCTCCCTCCTGCACCATCCCCGCAACCACGAGTTCAAACATTCCCTCTCTCTATTCTTCTCCAAACTATCCCTTGGCACAGGCAAGAGTCCAGAGATAACCACTCTGCCAGTTTTGGCCCTAAGCTTCCACCCCAACTGCGTAAATTTCTGTTTACCCTCTTGCTCTTTATGTATCTATAAAAAGCTTTGGGATTTTCCTTAATCCTGCTGGCCAATGACTTTTCATGATCCCTTTCAGCTGTCCTTAGTTGTTGTTTAAGTTTCTTTCTACTTTCCTAGTATTCCACACTTGCATCATGTATTCCAGTCTCCCAGCTTTGACAAATGCTTCCTTTTTCTTTTTAACTAGGCTCACAATATCCCTTGTTATCCAAGATTCCCAAAACTTGCCATACTTATTCTTCATCCTTATAAGAATGTGCCAGCCCTGAATTCCTATCAATGTACACTTGAAAGCCTCAAACATCTGACCCCAGTCTACATTCTTCAGTTCCTGACCACTATTGTTGTAACTGGCCTTCCCCCTTCCTACTGTGTCCACTACCTCCCCCAGCAACATGTTCCAGGCACGCACCACCCTCTGTGTAAAAGAAGTCACCTTGTACATCTCCTTTAAACCTAGCCCCTCGTACCTTAAACCTGTGCCCCCTTCTAACTGAATCTTCCACTCTGGGAAAAATTTTCTATCTACCCTGTCCATGCACCTCATAACCTTCCCCCAATTTAGCACCTTCACTTGAGGACGATGCTTATCTTTACCTATCAGTACCTTAAAGCTTACTGAAGTGTGGTCACTGTTCCCAAACTGCTCCCCTACTGAAATGTGGACCACCTGGTAGGGCCTATTCCCTAATACCAGGTCCAGTATGGCCTGTTGTCTACTTGGACTATCTACATATTGTTTTTAGAAGCCCTCCTGCATGCCGCTTACAAACTCTGTCCCATCCACATCCCCAGCACTAAGTGAGTCCCAGTCAATATAGAAGTTAAAATCTTCCACCGTAACAACCCTATTATTTGTACACTTTGCCAAAATCTGCCGATGTATCTGTTTCTCTGTCTCTCTTTGGCTGCTGGATGGCCGATAGGAAACCCCCAACATTGTAATTACATCTTTTTTATTCCTGAGCTCTACCCACATTGCCTCATTGTTTGAACTCTCCGACGTGTCCTCCTGCAATGCAGCTGTGATATTCTCCTTAATCAGTAGTGCAAATCCCCCACCCCTTTTACAACCCCACTACCTCACCTGAAACGTCGATATCCTGAAACATTAAGCTGCCAACCCTGTCCTTCCCTTAACCAAGCGTCTGTAATAGCAACAACATCATAGTTTCAAGTATTAATCCAAGGTCATCTGCCTTATCTGTTACACTTGTTGCATTGAAATAAATGCACTTCAGTCCAACAGATTCTTTTTGATGAGCAATGACACGCTGCCTGCTTTTCCTCTGAGTCTCACTGGCTGTACTGTCTGGTTCCTCTTCTGGTAATTCACCTTTGCTTTGGTTCCCACCAATACAGGTACCTATGCCTGTATTAATGGGGAGAAGGGTGTCCGTACTAATGGAGAGAAGTGTATGACTGGAGAGAAGGGTGTCTATGCTGAAAGGAAGGGTGTCTATACTGGAGAGAAGGGTGTCGATACTGGAGAGAAGGGTGTCTATACTGAAGAGAAAGGTGTCTATACTGAAGAAAAGGGTGTCTATACTGGAGAGAAAGGTGTCTATGACTGGAGAGAATGGTGTCTATATTGAAGAGAAGGTTGTCTATACTGGAGAGAAGGGTGTCTATACTGAAGAGAAGGGTGTCTGTGCTGGAGAGAACAGTGTCTATACTGAAGAGAAGCGTGTCCATACTGGAGAGAAGGGTGTCTACCCTGAAGCGAAGGGCGTCTATACTGGAGAGAAGGGTGTCTATGACTGGAGAGAAGGCTGTCTATACTGAAGAGAAGGGTGTCTATACTGGAGAGAAGGGTGTCTATGCCTGGAAAGAAGGGTGTCTATACTGGAGAGTGGGGTGTCTATACTGAAGAGAAGGGTGTCTATACTGGAGAGAAGGGTGTCTATAGTGGAGAGAAGGGTGTCGATACTGAAGACAAGGGTGTCTATACCAGAGAGAACGGTGTCTATGACTGGAGAGAAGGGTGTCTATACTGAAGAGAAGGGTGTCTTCACTGGAGAGAAGGGTGTCTTCACTGGAGAGAAGGGTGTCTATACTGGAGAGAAGGGTATCTATGACTGGAGAGAAGGGTGTCTATGCTGCAGAGAAAGGTGTCTATAATGAAGAGAAGGGTGTCTACAACTGGAGAGAAGGGTGTCTATGACTGGAGAGAAGAGTGTCTATACCGAAAGGAAGCGTGTCGATACTGAAGAGAAGAGTGTCTCTAACTGGAGAGAAGGGTGTCTATACTGGAGAGAAGGGTATCTATGACTGGAGAGAAGGGTGTCTATACTGGAGAGAAGGGTGTCTATACTGGAGAGAAGGGTGTCTATGACTGGAGAGAAGGGTGTCTATGCTGGAGAGAAAGGTGTCTTTCACTGGAGAGAAGGGTGTCTATACTGGAGAGAAGGGTGTCTATACTGAAGAGAAGGGTGTCTACACTGAAGAGAAGGGTGTCTCTATTGGAGAGAAGGGTACCTATGACTGGAGAGAAGGGTGTCTATACTGGAGAGAAGGGTGTCTATGACTGGAGAGAAGGGTGTCTATGACTGGAGAGAAGGGTGTCTATATTGAAGAGAAGGGTGTCTACAGTGAAGAGAAGGGTGTCTATACTGGACAGAAGGGTGTCTACACTGGACAGAAGGGTGTCCATACTGGAGAGAAGGGTGTCTATACTGGAGAGAAGGGTGTCTACAGTGAAGAGAAGGGTGTCTACAGTGAAGAGAAGGGTGTCTATACTGGAGAGAAGGATGTCAATAGTGAACAAAAGGGTGTCTATTCTGGAGAGAAGGGTGTGTATGACAGGAGAGAAGGGTGTCTATACTGGAGAGAAGGGTGTCTATACTGGAGAGAAGGGTGTCTATACTGGAGAGAAGGGTGTCTACAGTGAAGAGAAGGGTGTCTACAGTGAAGAGAAGGGTGTCTATACTGGAGAGAAGGATGTCAATAGTGAACAAAAGGGTGTCTATTCTGGAGAGAAGGGTGTCTACACTGGACAGAAGGGTGTCTATACTGGAGAGAAGGGTGTCTACACTGGACAGAAGGGTGTCCATACTGGAGAGAAGGGTGTCTATACTGGAGAGAAGGATGTCAATAGTGAACAAAAGGGTGTCTATTCTGGAGAGAAGGGTGTCTACACTGGACAGAAGGGTGTCTATACTGGAGAGAAGGGTGTCTACACTGGAGAGAAGGGTGTCCATACTGGAGAGAAGGGTGTCTATACTGGAGAGAAGGGTGTCAATAGTGAACAAAAGGGTGTCTATTCTGGAGAGAAGGGTGTCTATACTGAAGAGAAGGGTGTCTTCACTGGAGAGAAGGGTGTCTTCACTGGAGAGAAGGGTGTCTATACTGGAGAGAAGGGTATCTATGACTGGAGAGAAGGGTGTCTATGCTGCAGAGAAAGGTGTCTATAATGAAGAGAAGGGTGTCTATAACTGGAGAGAAGGGTGTCTATGACTGGAGAGAAGAGTGTCTATACCGAAAGGAAGCGTGTCGATACTGAAGAGAAGAGTGTCTCTAACTGGAGAGAAGGGTGTCTATACTGGAGAGAAGGGTATCTATGACTGGAGAGAAGGGTGTCTATACTGGAGAGAAGGGTGTCTATACTGGAGAGAAGGGTGTCTATGACTGGAGAGAAGGGTGTCTATGCTGGAGAGAAAGGTGTCTTTCACTGGAGAGAAGGGTGTCTATACTGGAGAGAAGGGTGTCTATACTGAAGAGAAGGGTGTCTACACTGAAGAGAAGGGTGTCTCTATTGGAGAGAAGGGTACCTATGACTGGAGAGAAGGGTGTCTATACTGGAGAGAAGGGTGTCTATGACTGGAGAGAAGGGTGTCTATGACTGGAGAGAAGGGTGTCTATATTGAAGAGAAGGGTGTCTACAGTGAAGAGAAGGGTGTCTATACTGGACAGAAGGGTGTCTACACTGGACAGAAGGGTGTCCATGCTGGAGAGAAGGGTGTCTATACTGGAGAGAAGGGTGTCTACAGTGAAGAGAAGGGTGTCTACAGTGAAGAGAAGGGTGTCTATACTGGAGAGAAGGATGTCAATAGTGAACAAAAGGGTGTCTATTCTGGAGAGAAGGGTGTGTATGACAGGAGAGAAGGGTGTCTATACTGGAGAGAAGGGTGTCTATACTGGAGAGAAGGGTGTCTATACTGGAGAGAAGGGTGTCTACACTGGAGAGAAGGGTGTCTATACTGGAGGAGAAGGGTGGCTACAGTGAAGAGAAGGGTTTTGTCTACAGGAAGAGAAGGGTGTCTATACTGAGAGAAGGAGTCAATAGTGACCAAAAGGGTGTATATTCTGGAGAGAAGGGTGTCTACACATGGGAAGAAGGGTGTCTATACTGATGAAGGGTGTATACACTGGACAGAAGGGTGTCCATACTGGAGGAGAAGGGTGTCTATACTGGAGAGAAGGGTTGTTCAATAGTGAACAAAAAGGGTGTCTGATTCTGGAGAGAAGGTGTTCTACACGGACAGAAGGGTGTCCTATACTGGAGGGGAAGGGTGTCTATACTGGAGAAGGTTGTCTATACTGGAGAGAAGGGGTCAAATGGAAGGAGAAGGGTTGGCTATACTGGAGAGAAGGGTGTATATACTGGAGGAGAAGGGTTGTCTATACTGAGACGAAGGGTGCTGTGCGATGAGGAACGTTTCTGACTGAAGAGAAGCGTGTCCATACTGGAGAGAAGGGGGTCTATAGTGAAAAAAGAGTTGTTATACGGAGGAGCAAGGGTGTCTATTCTGCGAGAGAAGGGTGTCTATACTGGAGAGGAACGGGTGTCTACATGGGAGACGAAGGGTGTCCATACTGGATGAAGGGTGTCTATACTGGAGAGAAGGGTGTCTATACTGGAGAGAAGGGTGTCTATACTGGAGAGAAGGGTGTCTATACTGAAGAGAAGGGTGTCTGTGCTGGAGAGAACGGTGTCTATACTGAAGAGAAGCGTGTCCATACTGGAGAGAAGGGTGTCTATAGTGAACAAAAGAGTGTCTATACTGGAGAGAAGGGTGTCTATTCTGGAGAGAAGGGTGTCTATACTGGAGAGAAGGGTGTCTATACTGGAGAGAAGGGTGTCTATACTGGAGAGAAGGGTGTCTATACTGGAGAGAAGGGTGTCTATACTGGAGAGAAGGGTGTCTATACTGGAGAGAAGGGTGTCTATACTGGAGAGAAGGGTGTGTATGACTGGAGAGAAGGGTGTCTGTACTGGAGAGATGGGTGTCTATACTGGAGAGAAGGGTGTCTATACTGGAGAGAAGGGTGTCTATACTGAAGAGAAGGGTGTCTATACTGGAGAGAAGGGTGTCTATACTGGAGAGAAGGGTGTCTATACTGGAGAGAAGGGTGTGTATGACAGGAGAGAAGGGTGTGTATGACAGGAGAGAAGGGTGTGTATGACAGGAGAGAAGGGTGTCTATACTGAAGAGAAGCGTGTCTATACTGGAGAGAAGCGTGTCTACACTGAAGAGAAGCGTGTCTTAACTGGAGAGAAGGGTGTCTACATTGAAGAGAAGGGTGTCTATACTGGAGAGAAGGGTGTCTATACTGGAGAGAAGGGTGTCTATACTGAAGAGAAGGGTGTCTATACTGGAGAGAAGGGTGTCTATACTGGGAGAAGGTGTCTATACTGGAGAGAAGGGTGTCCACACGAGAGGGTACTATATGGAGAGAAGGTTGCTATGACTGAGAGAAGGGTGTCTATACTGGAGAGAAGGGTGTCTATGACTGGAGAGAAGGGTGTCTATACTGGAGAGAAGGGTGTCTATGACTGGAGAGAAGGGTGTCTATGACTGGAGAGAAGGGTGTCTATGACTGGAGAGAAGGGTGTCTATGACTGGAGAGAAGGGTGTCTATACTGGAGAGAAGGGTGTCTATGACTGGAGAGAAGGGTGTCTATGACTGGAGAGAAGGGTGTCTATACTGAAGAGAAGGGTGTCTACAGTGAAGAGAAGGGTGTCTATACTGGAGAGAAGGGTGTCTTTCCTGAAGAGAAGGGTGTCTATACTGCAGAGAGGGGTGTCCATACTGGAGAGAAGAGTGTCTATACTGAAGAGAATGGTGTCTATACTGGAGAGAAGGCTGTCTATGACTGGAGAGAAGGGTGTCTATACTAAAGAGAAGGGTATCTATACTGGAGAGAAGGATGTCAATAGTGAACAAAAGGGTGTCTATTCTGGAGAGAAGGGTGTGTATGACAGGAGAGAAGGGTGTCTATACTGGAGAGAAGGGTGTCTATACTGGAGAGAAGGGTGTCTATACTGGAGAGAAGGGTGTCTACAGTGAAGAGAAGGGTGTCTACTGAGAGAAGGGTGTCTATGAAGAGAAGGGTGTCTATACTGGAGAGAAGGATGTCAATAGTGAACAAAGGGTGTCTATTCTGGAGAGAAGTGTCTCACTGGACAGAAGGGTGTCTATACTGGAGAGAAGGGTGTCTACACTGGACAGAAGGGTGTCCATACTGGAGAGAAGGGTGTCTATACTGGAGAGAAGGATGTCAATAGTGAACAAAAGGGTGTCTATTCTGGAGAGAAGGGTGTCTACACTGGAGAGAAGGGTGTCTATACTGGAGAGAAGGGTGTCTACACTGGACAGAAGGGTGTCCATACTGGAGAGAAGGGTGTCTATACTGGAGAGAAGGGTGTCAATAGTGAACAAAAGGGTGTCTATTCTGGAGAGAAGGGTGTCTATACTGAAGAGAAGGGTGTCTTCACTGGAGAGAAGGGTGTCTTCACTGGAGAGAAGGGTGTCTATACTGGAGAGAAGGGTATCTATGACTGGAGAGAAGGGTGTCTATGCTGCAGAGAAAGGTGTCTATAATGAAGAGAAGGGTGTCTACAACTGGAGAGAAGGGTGTCTATGACTGGAGAGAAGAGTGTCTATACCGAAAGGAAGCGTGTCGATACTGAAGAGAAGAGTGTCTCTAACTGGAGAGAAGGGTGTCTATACTGGAGAGAAGGGTATCTATGACTGGAGAGAAGGGTGTCTATACTGGAGAGAAGGGTGTCTATACTGGAGAGAAGGGTGTCTATGACTGGAGAGAAGGGTGTCTATGCTGGAGAGAAAGGTGTCTTTCACTGGAGAGAAGGGTGTCTATACTGGAGAGAAGGGTGTCTATACTGAAGAGAAGGGTGTCTACACTGAAGAGAAGGGTGTCTCTATTGGAGAGAAGGGTACCTATGACTGGAGAGAAGGGTGTCTATACTGGAGAGAAGGGTGTCTATGACTTGAGAGAAGAGTGTCTATGACTGGAGAGAAGGGTGTCTATATTGAAGAGAAGGGTGTCTACAGTGAAGAGAAGGGTGTCTATACTGGACAGAAGGGTGTCTACACTGGACAGAAGGGTGTCCATACTGGAGAGAAGGGTGTCTATACTGGAGAGAAGGGTGTCTACAGTGAAGAGAAGGGTGTCTACAGTGAAGAGAAGGGTGTCTATACTGGAGAGAAGGATGTCAATAGTGAACAAAAGGGTGTCTATTCTGGAGAGAAGGGTGTGTATGACAGGAGAGAAGGGTGTCTATACTGGAGAGAAGGGTGTCTATACTGGAGAGAAGGGTGTCTATACTGGAGAGAAGGGTGTCTACAGTGAAGAGAAGGGTGTCTACAGTGAAGAGAAGGGTGTCTATACTGGAGAGAAGGATGTCAATAGTGAACAAAAGGGTGTCTATTCTGGAGAGAAGGGTGTCTACACTGGACAGAAGGGTGTCTATACTGGAGAGAAGGGTGTCTACACTGGACAGAAGGGTGTCCATACTGGAGAGAAGGGTGTCTATACTGGAGAGAAGGGTGTCAATAGTGAACAAAAGGGTGTCTATTCTGGAGAGAAGGGTGTCTACACTGGACAGAAGGGTGTCCATACTGGAGTGAAGGGTGTCTATACTGGAGAGAAGGGTGTCTATACTGGAGAGAAGGGTGTCTATACTGGAGAGAAGGGTGTCTATACTGGAGAGAAGGGTGTCTATACTGAAGAGAAGGGTGTCTGTGCTGGAGAGAACGGTGTCTATACTGAAGAGAAGCGTGTCCATACTGGAGAGAAGGGTGTCTATAGTGAACAAAAGAGTGTCTATACTGGAGAGAAGGGTGTCTATTCTGGAGAGAAGGGTGTCTATACTGGAGAGAAGGGTGTCCATAGTGGAGGGAAGGGGTCTATACTGGAGAGAGGGTGTCTATACTGGAGAGAGGTGTCTATACTGGAGAGAAGGGTGTCTATACTGAAGAGAAGGGTGTCTGTGCTGGAGAGAACGGTGTCTATACTGAAGAGAAGCGTGTCCATACTGGAGAGAAGGGTGTCTATAGTGAACAAAAGAGTGTCTATACTGGAGAGAAGGGTGTCTATTCTGGAGAGAAGGGTGTCCATAGTGGAGGGAAGGGGTCTATACTGGAGAGAAGGGTGTCTATTGGGAGAGAAGGGTGTCTATACTGGAGAGAGGTGTGTATGACAGTAGAGAAGGTGTCTGTACTGAGAGATGGGTGTCTATACCGGAGAGAAGGTGGCTATACTGGAGAGAAGGGTGTCTATACTGAAGAGAAGGGTGTCTATACTGGAGAGAAGGGTGTCTATACTGGAGAGAAGGGTGTCTATACTGAAGAGAAGGGTGTCTATACTGGAGAGAAGGGTGTCTATACTGGAGAGAAGGGTGTCTATACTGGAGAGAAGGGTGTGTATGACAGGAGAGAAGGGTGTGTATGACAGGAGAGAAGGGTGTGTATGACAGGAGAGAAGGGTGTGTATGACAGGAGAGAAGGGTGTCTATACTGAAGAGAAGCGTGTCTATACTGGAGAGAAGCGTGTCTACACTGAAGAGAAGCGTGTCTTAACTGGAGAGAAGGGTGTCTACATTGAAGAGAAGGGTGTCTATACTGGAGAGAAGGGTGTCTATACTGGAGAGAAGGGTGTCTATACTGAAGAGAAGGGTGTCTATACTGGAGAGAAGGGTGTCTATACTGGAGAGAAGGGTGTCCACACAGAAGAGAAGGGTATCTATACTGGAGAGAAGGGTGTCTATGACTGGAGAGAAGGGTGTCTATACTGGAGAGAAGGGTGTCTATGACTGGAGAGAAGGGTGTCTATACTGGAGAGAAGGGTGTCTATACTGGAGAGAAGGGTGTCTATACTGGAGAGAAGGGTGTCTATGACTGGAGAGAAGGGTGTCTATACTGGAGAGAAGGGTGTCTATACTGGAGAGAAGGGTGTCTATACTGGAGAGAAGGGTGTCTATACTGGAGAGAAGGGTGTCTATACTGGAGAGAAGGGTGTCTATGACTGGAGAGAAGGGTGTCTATGACTGGAGAGAAGGGTGTCTATACTGAAGAGAAGGGTGTCTACAGTGAAGAGAAGGGTGTCTATACTGGAGAGAAGGGTGTCTTTCCTGAAGAGAAGGGTGTCTATACTGCAGAGAGGGGTGTCCATACTGGAGAGAAGAGTGTCTATACTGAAGAGAATGGTGTCTATACTGGAGAGAAGGCTGTCTATGACTGGAGAGAAGGGTGTCTATACTAAAGAGAAGGGTATCTATACTGGAGAGAAGGCTGTCTATACTGGAGAGAAGGGTATCTTTATTGGAGAGAAGGGTGTCTATACTGGACAGTAGAGTGTCTATGCTGGAGAGAAGGGTGTCTATGACTGGACAGAAGGGTGTCTATACTGAAGAGAAGTGTGTCTATACTGGAGAGAAGGCTGACTATACTGGAGAGAAGGGAGTCGATACTGGAGAGAAGGGTGTCTATACTCGAGAGAAGGGTGTCTATGACTGGAAAGAACGGTGTATATACTGGAAAGAAGGGTGTCTATACTGGAGAGAAGGGTGTCTATAATGGTGAGAAGGGTGTCTATGACTGGAAAGAAGGGTGTTTTACTGGAGAGAGGGGTGTCTTTACTGGAGAGAAGGGTGTCTTTACTGGAGAGAAGGGTGTCTATACTGAAGAGAAGGGTGTCTATACTGGAGAGAAGGGTGTCTATACTGGAGGGAAGGGTGTCTATACTGAAGAGAAGGGTGTCTATACTGGAGAGAAGGGTGTCTATACTGGAGAGAAGGGTGTCTATACTGGAGAGAAGGGTGTCTGTGCTGGAGAGATGGGTGTCTGTGCTGGAGAGAAGGGTGTCTATACTGAAGAGAAGGGTGTCTATACTGAAGAGAACGGTGTCTATACTGGAGAGAAGGGTGTCTATACTGGAGAGAAGGGTGTCTATACTGGAGAGAAGGGTGTCTATACTGGAGAGAAGGGTGTCTATACTGGAGAGAAGGGTGTCTATACTGGAGAGAAGGGTGTCTATACTGGAGAGAAGGGTGTCTATACTGGAGAGAAGGGTGTCTATACTGGAGAGAAGGGTGTCTATACTGGAGAGAAGGGTGTCTATACTGGAGAGAAGGGTGTCTATACTGGAGAGAAGGGTGTCTATACTGGAGAGAAGGGTGTCTATACTGGAGAGAAGGGTGTCTATACTGGAGAGAAGGGTGTCTATACTGAGAGAAGGGTGTCTATACTGGAGAGAAGGGTGTCTATACTGGAGAGAAGGGTGTCTATACTGGAGAAAGGGTGTCTATACTGGAGAGAAGGGTCTATACTGGAGAGAAGGGTGTCTATACTGGAGAGAAGGGTGTCTATACTGGAGAGAAGGGTGTCTATACTGGAGAGAAGGGTGTCTATACTGGAGAGAAGGGTGTCTATACTGGAGAGAAGGGTGTCTATACTGGAGAGAAGGGTGTCTATACTGGAGAGAAGGGTGTCTGTGCTGGAGAGTAGGGTGTCTATACTGAAGAGAAGGGTGTCTATACTGGAGAGAAGGGTGTCTATACTGAAGAGAAGGGTGTCTATACTGAAGAGAAAGGTGTCTATACTGAAGAAAAGGGTGTCTATACTGGAGAGAAAGGTGTCTATGACTGGAGAGAATGGTGTCTATACTAGTATGAGTTATAGGACGGATATCAGAGGTAGGTTCTTTACTCAAAGAGTGATTAGGGAGTGGAATGCCCTGCCTGCAGCTGTTGTAGATGCGCCAAGTTTGGTGGCGTTTAAGAGGTTAGTTGATAAGTATATGGATGAGAAGGGAATGGTTTAGTTAGGAGGGGCATTGCTTTTTATTTTGGTCGGCACAACATCGAAGGCCGAAGGGCCTGTTCTGTGCTGTATTGTTCTATGTTCTATGTCTATATTGAAGAGAAGGTTGTCTATACTGGAGAGAAGGGTGTCTATACTGAAGAGAAGGGTGTCTGTGCTGGAGAGAACAGTGTCTATACTGAAGAGAAGCGTGTCCATACTGGAGAGAAGGGTGTCTACCCTGAAGCGAAGGGCGTCTATACTGGAGAGAAGGGTGTCTATGACTGGAGAGAAGGCTGTCTATACTGAAGAGAAGGGTGTCTATACTGGAGAGAAGGGTGTCTATGCCTGGAAAGAAGGGTGTCTATACTGGAGAGTGGGGTGTCTATACTGAAGAGAAGGGTGTCTATACTGGAGAGAAGGGTGTCTATAGTGGAGAGAAGGGTGTCGATACTGAAGACAAGGGTGTCTATACCAGAGAGAACGGTGTCTATGACTGGAGAGAAGGGTGTCTATACTGAAGAGAAGGGTGTCTTCACTGGAGAGAAGGGTGTCTTCACTGGAGAGAAGGGTGTCTATACTGGAGAGAAGGGTATCTATGACTGGAGAGAAGGGTGTCTATGCTGCAGAGAAAGGTGTCTATAATGAAGAGAAGGGTGTCTATAACTGGAGAGAAGGGTGTCTATGACTGGAGAGAAGAGTGTCTATACTGAAAGGAAGCGTGTCGATACTGAAGAGAAGAGTGTCTCTAACTGGAGAGAAGGGTGTCTATGACTGGAGAGAAGGGTGTCTTTGCTGGAGAGAAAGGTGTCTTTGACTGGAGAGAAGGGTGTCTATACTGAAGAGAAGGGTGTCTCTATTGGAGAGAAGGGTACCTATGACTGGAGAGAAGGGTGTCTATGACTGGAGAGAAGGGTGTCTATGACTGGAGAGAAGGGTGTCTATGACTGGAGAGAAGGGTGTCTATGACTGGAGAGAAGGGTGTCTATGACTGGAGAGAAGGGTGTCTATGACTGGAGAGAGGGTGTCTATACTGGAGAGAAGGGTGTCTATACTGGAGAGAAGGGTGTCTATACTGGAGGAAGGGTGTCTAACTGGAGAGAAGGGTGTCTATACTGGAGAGAAGGTGTCTATTCTGAGGGAAGGGTGTCTATACTGGAGAGAAGGGTGTCTATACTGGAGAGAAGGGTGTCTATACTGGAGAGAAGGGTGTCTATAAAGAGGACAAAGGGTGTTATATGGAGAGAAGTGTGTATATAGTTTCTGGAGAGAAGGGTGTCTATACTGGAGAGAAGGGTGTCTATAGTGAACAAAAGGGTGTCTATACTGGAGAGAAGGGTGTCTATACTGGAGAGAAGGGTGTCTATAGTGAACAAAAGGGTGTCTATACTGGAGAGAAGGATGTCTATTCTGGAGAGAAGGGTGTCTATACTGGAGAGAACGGTGTCTATACTGGAGAGAACGGTGTCTATCCTGGAGAGCAGGGTGTCTATACTGGAGAGAACGGTGTCTATACTGGAGAGAAGGGTGTCTATACTGGAGAGAAGGGTGTCTATACTGGAGAGAAGGGTGTCTATACTGGAGAGAAGGGTGTCTGTGCTGGAGAGAAGGGTGTCTGTGCTGGAGAGAAGGGTGTCTATACTGGTGAGAAGGGTGTCTGTGCTGGAGAGTAGGGTGTCTATACTGAAGAGAAGGGTGTCTATACTGAAGAGAAGGGTGTCTATACTGGAGAGAAGGGTGTCTATACTGAATAGAAGGGTGTCTATAGTGGAGAGAAGGGTGTCTATACTGGAGAGAAGGGTGTCTATACTGGAGAGAAGGGTGTCTATACTGGAGAGTAGGGTGTCTATACTGAAGAGAAGGGTGTCTATACTGAAGAGAAGGGTGTCTATACTGGAGAGAAGGGTGTCTGTGCTGGAGAGTAGGGTGTCTATACTGAAGAGAAGGGTGTCTATACTGGAGAGAAGGGTGTCTATAGTGAAGAGAAGGGTGTCTATACTGGAGAGAAGGGTGTCTATACTGGACAGAAGGGTGTCTGTGCTGGAGAGTAGGGTGTCTATACTGAAGAGAAGGGTGTCTATACTGGAGAGAAGGGTGTCTATAGTGAAGAGAAGGGTGTCTATACTGGAGAGAAGAGTGCCTATACTGGAGAGAAGGGTGTCTTTAGTGGAGAGAAGGGTGTCTTTAGTGGAGAGAAGGGTGTCTATACTGGAGAGAAGGGTGTCTGTGCTGGAGAGATGGGTGTGTATGACAGGAGAGAAGGGTGTGTATGACAGGAGAGAAGGGTGTCTGTGCTGGAGAGAAGGGTGTCTGTGCTGGAGAGAAGGGTGTCTATACTGAAGAGAAGGGTGTCTATACTGGAGAGAAGGGTGTCTATACTGGAGAGAATGGTGTCTGTGCTGGAGAGAAGGGTGTCTTACTGGAGAGAAGGGTGCTATACTGGAGAGAAGGGTGTCTATACTGGAGAGAAGGGTGTCTATACTGAGAAAGGTGTCCTATACTGAATAGAAGGGTGTCTATACTGGAGAGAAGGGTGTCTATACTGGAGAGAAGGGTGTCTATACTGGAGAGAAGGGTGTCTATACTGATAAAGGGTGTCTATACTGGAGAGAAGGGTGTCTATACTGGAGAGAAGGGTGTCTATACTGAGAGAAGGGTGTCTATACTGGAGAGAAGGGTGTCTATACTGAAGGAGAAGGGTGTCTATACTGGAGAGAAGGGTGTCTATGCTGGAGAGAAGGGTGTCTATACTGGAGAGAAGGGTGTCTATGCTGGAGAGAAGGGTGTCTATACTGGAGAGAAGGGTGTCTATACTGGAGAGAAGGGTGTCTATACTGGAGAGAAGGGTGTCTATACTGGAGAGAAGGGTGTCTGTGCTGGAGAGAAGGGTGTCTGTGCTGGAGAGAAGGGTGTCTATACTGAAGAGAAGGGTGTCTATACTGGAGAGAAGGGTGTCTATACTGAAGAGAAGGGTGTCTATACTGGAGAGAAGGGTGTCTATACTGGAGAGAAGGGTGTCTATACTGGAGAGAAGGGTGTGTATGACAGGAGAGAAGGGTGTGTATGACAGGAGAGAAGGGTGTGTATGACAGGAGAGAAGGGTGTCTGTGCTGGAGAGAAGGGTGTCTGTGCTGGAGAGAAGGGTGTCTATACTGGAGAGAAGGGTGTCTGTGCTGGAGAGTAGGGTGTCTATACTGAAGAGAAGGGTGTCTATACTGAAGAGAAGGGGGACTTTACTGGAGGGAAGGGTGTCTATACTGAATAGAAGGGTGTCTATACTGGAGAGAAGGGTGTCTATACTGGAGAGAAGGGTGTCTATACTGGAGAGAAGGGTGTCTGTGCTGGAGAGTAGGGTGTCTATACTGGAGAGAAAGGTGTCTGTGCTGGAGAGTAGGGTGTCTATACTGAAGAGAAGGGTGTCTATACTGAAGAGAAGGGTGTCTATACTGAAGAGAAGGGTGTCTATATTGGAGAGAAGGGTGTCTATACTGAAGAGAAGGGTGTCTTTACTGGAGAGAAGGGTGTCTATACTGGAGACAAGAGTGTCTATACTGGAGGGAAGTGTGTCTCTGACTGGACGGAAGTGTGTCTATACTGGAGAGAAGGGTGTCTTTACTAGAGAGAAGGGTGTCTTTACTGGAGAGAAGGGTGTCTGTACTGAAGAGAGGGGTGTCCATACTGTAGAGAAGGGTGTCTACACTGGAGAGAAGAGTGCCTATAGTGGAGAGAAGGGTGTCTTTAGTGGAGAGAAGGGTGTCTATATTGGAGAGAAGGGTGTCTTTAGTGGAGAGAAGGGTGTCTGTATTGGAGAGGTGTCTATAGTGGAGAGAAGGGAGTCTATACTGAAGAGAAGGGTGTCTATACTGGAGAGAATGGTGTCTATGACTGGAGAGAAGGGTGTCTGTACTAGAGAGAATGGTGTCTATACTGGAGAGAAGGGTGTCTATACTGGAGAGAAGGGTGTCTATACTGGAGAGAAGGGTGTCTGTGCTGGAGAGTAGGGTGTCTATACTGGAGAGAAAGGTGTCTGTGCTGGAGAGTAGGGTGTCTATACTGAAGAGAAGGGTGTCTATACTGAAGAGAAGGGTGTCTATACTGAAGAGAAGGGTGTCTATATTGGAGAGAAGGGTGTCTATACTGAAGAGAAGGGTGTCTTTACTGGAGAGAAGGGTGTCTATACTGGAGACAAGAGTGTCTATACTGGAGGGAAGTGTGTCTCTGACTGGACGGAAGTGTGTCTATACTGGAGAGAAGGGTGTCTTTACTAGAGAGAAGGGTGTCTTTACTGGAGAGAAGGGTGTCTGTACTGAAGAGAGGGGTGTCCATACTGTAGAGAAGGGTGTCTACACTGGAGAGAAGAGTGCCTATAGTGGAGAGAAGGGTGTCTTTAGTGGAGAGAAGGGTGTCTGTATTGGAGAGGTGTCTATAGTGGAGAGAAGGGAGTCTATACTGAAGAGAAGGGTGTCTATACTGGAGAGAATGGTGTCTATGACTGGAGAGAAGGGTGTCTGTACTAGAGAGAATGGTGTCTATACTGGAGAGAAGGGTGTCTATACTGGAGAGAAGGGTGTCTATACTGGAGAGAAGGGTGTCTATACTGGAGAGAAGGGTGTCTATACTGGAGAGAAGGGTGTCTATACTGGAGAGAAGGGTGTCTATACTGGAGAGAAGGGTGTCTATACTGGAGAGAAGGGTGTCTATACTGGAGAGAAGGGTGTCTATACTGGAGAGAAGGGTGTCTATACTGGAGAGAAGGGGGTCTATACTGGAGAGAAGGGTGTCTATACTGAAGAGAAGGGTGTCTATACTGAGAGAAGGGTGTCTATACTGGAGGAAGGGTGTCTATACTGAGAGAAGGGTGTCTATACTGGAGAGAAGGGTGTCTATACTGAGAGAAGGGGCTATACTGGAGGTGTCTATACTGAAGAGAAGGTGTCTATACTGGAGAGAAGGGTGTCTATACTGAAGAGAAGGTGTCTATACTGAAGAGAAGGGTGTCTATACTGGAGAGAAGGGTGTCTATAGTGAGGAAAAGGGTGTCTATACTGGAGAGAAGGGTGTCTATACTGGGAAAGGGTGTCTACACTGGAGAGAAGGGTGTCTATACTGGAGAGAAGGGTGTCTGTGCTGGAGAGATGGGTGTCTATTACTGGAGAGAAGGGTGTCTATGCTGGGGAGAAGGGTGTCTATACTGAAGAGAAGGGTGTCTATACTGGAGAGAAGGGTGTCTCTACTGGAGAGAAGGGTGTCTATACTGGAGAGAAGGGTGTCTATACTGAAGAGAAGGGTGTCTATACTGAAGAGAAGGGTGTTTATACTGAAGAGAAGGGTGTCTATACTGAAGAGAAGGGTGTCTATACTGAAGAGAAGGGTGTCTATACTGGAGAGAAGGGTGTCTGTACTGGAGAGAAGGGTGTCTATACTGGAGAGAAGGGTGTCTATACTGGAGAGAAGGGTGTCTATACTGAAGAGAAGGGTGTCTATACTGAAGAGAAGGGTGTCTTTACTGGAGAGAAGGGTGTCTATAATGGAGAGAAGGGTATCTATGACTGGAGAGAAGGGTGTCTATGCTGCAGAGAAAGGTGTCTATAATGAAGAGAAGGGTGTCTATAACTGGAGAGAAGGGTGTCTATGACTGGAGAGAAGAGTGTCTATACTGAAAGGAAGCGTGTCGATACTGAAGAGAAGAGTGTCTCTAACTGGAGAGAAGGGTGTCTATGACTGGAGAGAAGGGTGTCTATGCTGGAGAGAAAGGTGTCTTTGACTGGAGAGAAGGGTGTCTATACTGAAGAGAAGGGTGTCTACACTGAAGAGAAGGGTGTCTCTATTGGAGAGAAGGGTACCTATGACTGGAGAGAAGGGTGTCTATACTGGAGAGAAGGGTGTCTATGACTGGAGAGAAGGGTGTCTATGACTGGAGAGAAGGGTGTCTATGACTGGAGAGAAGGGTGTCTATGACTGGAGAGAAGGGTGTCTATGACTGGAGAGAAGGGTGTCTATACTGGAGAGAAGGGTGTCTATGACTGGAGAGAAGGGTGTCTATGACTGGAGAGAAGGGTGTCTATACTGAAGAGAAGGGTGTCTACAGTGAAGAGAAGGGTGTCTATACTGGAGAGAAGGATGTCAATAGTGAACAAAAGGGTGTCTATACTGGAGAGAAGGGTGTGTATGACAGGAGAGAAGGGTGTCTGTACTGGAGAGATGGGTGTCTATACTGGAGAGAAGGGTGGCTATACTGGAGAGAAGGGTGTCTATACTGAAGAGAAGGGTGTCTATACTGGAGAGAAGGGTGTCTATACTGGAGAGAAGGGTGTCTATACTGGAGAGAAGGGTGTCTATACTGGAGAGAAGGGTGTCTATACTGGAGAGAAGGGTGTCTATACTGGAGAGAAGGGTGTCTATACTGGAGAGAAGGGTGTCTATACTGGAGAGAAGGGTGTCTTGACTGAGAGAGAAGGGTGTCTATACTGGAGAGAAGGTGTCTATACTGGAGAGAAGGGTGTCTATACTGGAGAGAAGGGTGTCTACAGAGAGAAGGGTATCTATACTGGAGAGAAGGGTGTCTATACTGGAGAGAAGGGTGTCTATACTGGAGAGAAGGGTGTCTATACTGGAGAGAAGGGTGTCTATACTGGAGAGAAGGGTGTCTATACTGGAGAGAAGGGTGTCTATACTGGAGAGAAGGGTGTCTATACTGGAGAGAAGTGTGTCTATGCTGGAGAGAAGGGTGTCTATACTGAACAGGAGGGTGTCCATACTGGAGAGAAGGGTGTCGACACTGGAGAGAAGGACGTGTATGACTGGAGACAAGGGTGTCTATACTGGAGAGAAGGGTGTCTATTACCGGAGAGAATGGTGTCTATACTGGAGAGATCGGTGTCTATTACTGGAGAGAAGGGTGTCTATACTGGAGAGAAGGGTGTCTATATTGGAGAGAAGGGTGTCCATACTGAAAAGAAGGGTGTCTATACCCAAGAGAAGGGTGTCTATTCTGGAGAGAAGGGTGTCTTTACTGGAGAGAAGGGTGTCTTCACCGGAGAGAAGGGTGTCTATACTGAAGAGAAGGGTGTCTATACTGAAGAGAACGGTGTCTTTGCTGGAGAGAAGGGTGTCTATAATGGAGAGAGGGGTATCTATGACTGGAGAGAAGGGTGTCTTTCCTGAAGAGAAGGGTGTCTATACTGCAGAGAGGGGTGTCCATACTGGAGAGAAGAGTGTCTATACTGAAGAGAATGGTGTCTATACTGGAGAGAAGGCTGTCTATGACAGGAGAGAAGGGTGTCTATACTAAAGAGAAGGGTATCTATACTGGAGAGAAGGCTGTCTATACTGGAGAGAAGGGTATCTTTATTGGAGAGAAGGGTGTCTATACTGGACAGTAGAGTGTCTATGCTGGAGAGAAGGGTGTCTATGACTGGACAGAAGGGTGTCTATACTGAAGAGAAGGGTGTCTATACTGGAGAGAAGGCTGACTATACTGGAGAGAAGGGAGTCGATACTGGAGAGAAGGGTGTCTATACTCGAGAGAAGGGTGTCTATGACTGGAAAGAACGGTGTATATACTGGAAAGAAGGGTGTCTATACTGGAGAGAAGGGTGTCTATACTGGAGAGAAGGGTGTCTATAATGGTGAGAAGGGTGTCTATGACTGGAAAGAAGGGTGTTTTACTGGAGAGAGGGGTGTCTTTACTGGAGAGAAGGGTGTCTTTACTGGAGAGAATGGTGTCTATACTGAAGAGAAGGGTGTCTTTACTGGAGAGAAGGATGTCTATACTGGAGAGAAGGGTGTCTTTACTGGAGAAAGGGTGTCTATACTGAAGAGAAGGGTGTCTATACTGGAGAGAAGGGTGTCTATACTGGAGAGAACGGGGTCTATACTGGAGATAAGGGTGTCTATACTCAAGAGAAGGGTGTCCATACTGGAGAGAAGGGGGTCTATCCTGAAGAGAAGGGTGTCTATACTGGAGAGAAGGGTGTCTATGACTGGAGAGAAGGGTGTCTATGCTGGAGAGAAAGGTGTCTATACTGAAGAGAAGGGTGTCCATACTGGAGAGAAGGGTGTCTTTTCTGGAGAGAAGGGTGTCTACAATGGACCGAAGGGTGTCTATACTGAAAGGAAGCGTGTCTATACTGAAGAGAAGGGTGTGTATAACTGGATAGAAGGGTGTCTATGACTGGAGAGAAGGGTATCTATGCTGGAGAGAAGGGTGTCTATGCTGGAGAGAAAGGTGTCTTTGACTGGAGAGAAGGGTGTCTATACTGGAGAGAAGGGTGTCTATACCAGAGAGAAGAGGGTCTATCCTGAAGAGAAGGGTGTCTATACCAGAGAGAAGGGTGTCTATACTGGAGAGAAGGGTGTCTATGACTGGAGAGAAGGGTGTCTATACTGAAAGGAAGCGTGTCGATACTGAAGAGAAGAGTGTCTCTAACTGGAGAGAAGGGTGTCTATGACTGGAGAGAAGGGTGTCTATGCTGGAGAGAAAGGTGTCTTTGACTGGAGAGAAGGGTGTCTATACTGGAGAGAAGGGGGTCAAAACTGGAGATAAGGGGGTCTATCCTGAAGAGAAGGGTGTCTATACCAGAGAGAAGAGGGTCTATCCTGAAGAGAAGGGTGTCTATACCAGAGAGAAGGGTGTCTATACTGGAGAGAAGGGTGTCTATACTGGAGAGAAGGGTGTCTATGACTGGAGAGAAGGGTGTCTATGCTGGAGAGAAAGGTGTCTATACTGAAGAGAAGGGTGTCCATACTGGAGAGAAGGGTGTCTTTTCTGGAGAGAAGGGTGTCTTTTCTGGAGAGAAGGGTGTCTACACTGGACGGAAGGGTGTCTATGCTGAAGAGAAGGGTGTGTACAACTGGAGAGAAGGGTGTCTATGCTGGAGAGAAAGGTGTCTTTGACTGGAGAGAAGGGTGTCTATACTGGAGAGGCGGGTGTCTATGCTGGAGAGAAGGGTGTCTATACTGGAGAGAACAGTACCTATGACTGGAGAGAAGGGTGTCTATACTGGAGAGAAGGGTGTCTATACTGGAGGGAAGCGGGTCTATACTGGAGAGAAGGGTGTCTATGACTGGAGAGGAGGGTGTCTATACTGGAGGGAAGGGTGTCTATACTGGAGGGAAGCGGGTCTATACTGGAGAGAAGGGTGTCTATGACTGGAGAGGAGGGTGTCTATACTGGAGGGAAGCGGGTCTATACTGGAGAGAAGGGTGTCTATACTGGAGAGAAGGGTGTCCATACTGGAGAGAAGGGTGTCTATACTGGAGGGAAGCGGGTCTATACTGGAGAGAAGGGTGTCTATGACTGGAGAGGAGGGTGTCTATACTGGAGGGAAGGGTGTCTATACTGGAGAGAAGGGTGTCCATACTGGAGAGAAGGGTGTCTATACTGGAGGGAAGCGGGTCTATACTGGAGAGAAGGGTGTCTATACTGGAGAGAAGGGTGTCTATGACTGGAGAGGAGGGTGTCTATACTGGAGGGAAGGGTGTCTATACTGGAGAGAAGGGTGTCCATACTGGAGAGAAGGGTGTCCATACTGGAGAGAAGGGTGTCTATGACTGGAGAGAAGGGTGTCTATTCTGGAGAGAAGGGTGTCTATACTGGAGAGAAGGGTGTCTATACTGGAGAGAAGGGTGTCTATAGTGAACAAAAGGGTGTCTATACTGGAGAGAAGGGTGTCTATTCTGGAGAGAAGGGTGTCTATACTGGAGAGAAGGGTGTCTATAGTGAACAAAAGGGTGTCTATACTGGAGAGAAGGGTGTCTATTCTGAAGAAGGGTGTCTATTCTGGAGAGAAGGGTGTCTATCTGGGGAAAGGTGTCTATACTGGGAGAAGGGTGTCTATTCTGGAGAGAAGGGTGTCTATACTGGAGAGAAGGGTGTCTATTCTGGAGAGAAGGGTGTCTATTCTGGAGAGAAGGGTGTCTATTCTGGAGAGAAGGGTGTCTATACTGGAGAGAAGGGTGTCTATTCTGGAGAGAAGGGTGTCTATACTGGAGAGAAGGGTGTCAATAGTGAACAAAAGGGTGTCTATACTGGAGAGAAGGGTGTCTATTCTGGAGAGAAGGGTGTGTATACTGGAGAGAAGGGTGTCTATACTGGAGAGAAGGGTGTCTGTGATGGTGAGAAGGGTGTCTATACTGGAGAGAAGGGTGTCTATAGTGAACAAAAGGGTGTCTATTCTGGAGAGAAGGATGTCTATACTGGAGAGAAGGGTGTCTATACTGGAGAGAAGGATGTCTATTCTGGAGAGAAGGGTGCCTATACTGGAGAGAAGGGTGTCTATCCTGGAGAGAAGGGTGTCTATTCTGGAGAGAAGGGTGTGTATACTGGAGAGAAGGGTGTCTATAGTGAACAAAAGGGTGTCTATTCTGGAGAGAAGGATGTCTATACTGGAGAGAAGGATGTCTATACTGGAGAGAAGGGTGTCTATACTGGAGAGAAGGGTGTCTATACTGGAGAGAAGGGTGTCTATACTGGAGAGAAGGGTGTCTATACTGGAGAGAAGGGTGTCTATACTGGAGAGAAGGGTGTCTATACTGGAGAGAAGGGTGTCTATACTGGAGAGAAGGGTGTCTATACTGGAGAGAAGGGTGTCTATTCTGGAGGGAAGGGTGTCTATACTGGAGAGAAAGGTGTCTATTCTGGAGGGAAGGGTGTCTATACTGGAGAGAAGGGTGTCTATACTGGAGAGAAGGGTGTCTATACTGGAGGGAGGGTGTCTATACTGGAGAGAAGGGTGTCTATCTGGAGAGAAGGGTGTCTATACTGGAGAGAAGGGTGTCTATACTGGAGAGAAGGGTGTCTATACTGGAGAGAAGGGTGTCTATACTGGAGAGAAGGGTGTCTATACTGGAGAGAAGGGTGTCTATAGTGAACAAAAGGGTGTCTATACTGGAGAGAAGGGTGTCTATACTGGAGAGAAGGGTGTCTATAGTGAACAAAAGGGTGTCTATACTGGAGAGAAGGATGTCTATTCTGGAGAGAAGGGTGTCTATACTGGAGAGAACGGTGTCTATACTGGAGAGAACGGTGTCTATCCTGGAGAGCAGGGTGTCTATACTGGAGAGAACGGTGTCTATACTGGAGAGAAGGGTGTCTATACTGGAGAGAAGGGTGTCTATACTGGAGAGAAGGGTGTCTATACTGGAGAGAAGGGTGTCTGTGCTGGAGAGAAGGGTGTCTGTGCTGGAGAGAAGGGTGTCTATACTGGTGAGAAGGGTGTCTGTGCTGGAGAGTAGGGTGTCTATACTGAAGAGAAGGGTGTCTATACTGAAGAGAAGGGTGTCTATACTGGAGAGAAGGGTGTCTATACTGAATAGAAGGGTGTCTATAGTGGAGAGAAGGGTGTCTATACTGGAGAGAAGGGTGTCTATACTGGAGAGAAGGGTGTCTATACTGGAGAGTAGGGTGTCTATACTGAAGAGAAGGGTGTCTATACTGAAGAGAAGGGTGTCTATACTGGAGAGAAGGGTGTCTGTGCTGGAGAGTAGGGTGTCTATACTGAAGAGAAGGGTGTCTATACTGGAGAGAAGGGTGTCTATAGTGAAGAGAAGGGTGTCTATACTGGAGAGAAGGGTGTCTATACTGGACAGAAGGGTGTCTGTGCTGGAGAGTAGGGTGTCTATACTGAAGAGAAGGGTGTCTATACTGGAGAGAAGGGTGTCTATAGTGAAGAGAAGGGTGTCTATACTGGAGAGAAGAGTGCCTATACTGGAGAGAAGGGTGTCTTTAGTGGAGAGAAGGGTGTCTTTAGTGGAGAGAAGGGTGTCTATACTGGAGAGAAGGGTGTCTGTGCTGGAGAGATGGGTGTGTATGACAGGAGAGAAGGGTGTGTATGACAGGAGAGAAGGGTGTCTGTGCTGGAGAGAAGGGTGTCTGTGCTGGAGAGAAGGGTGTCTATACTGAAGAGAAGGGTGTCTATACTGGAGAGAAGGGTGTCTATACTGGAGAGAAGGGTGTCTATACTGGAGAGAAGGGTGTCTATACTGGAGAGAAGGGTGTCTATGCTGGAGAGAAGGGTGTCTATACTGGAGAGAAGGGTGTCTATACTGGAGAGAAGGGTGTCTATGCTGGAGAGAAGGGTGTCTATACTGGAGAGAAGGGTGTCTATACTGGAGAGAAGGGTGTCTATACTGAATAGAAGGGTGTCTATCTGGAGAGAAGGGTGTCTATACTGGAAGAAAGGGTGTCTATACTGGAAGAAGTGTCTATATGAGAAGGGTGTTATATGGGAGAAGGGGTTATACTGGAGAGAAGGTGTCTATACTGAAGAGAAGGGTGTCTATACTGAGAGCTATCTGGAGAGAAGGGTGTCTATACTGGAGAGAAGGGTGTCTATACTGAAGAGAAGGGTGTCTTAACTGGAGAGAAGGGTGTCTATATTGAAGAGAAGGGTGTCTATACTGGAGAGAAGGGTGTCTATACTGGAGAGAAGGGTGTCTATACTGAAGAGAAGGGTGTCTATACTGGAGAGAAGGGTGTCTATACTGGAGAGAAGGGTGTCTATACTGGAGAGAAGGGTGTGTATGACAGGAGAGAAGGGTGTGTATGACAGGAGAGAAGGGTGTGTATGACAGGAGAGAAGGGTGTCTGTGCTGGAGAGAAGGGTGTCTGTGCTGGAGAGAAGGGTGTCTATACTGGAGAGAAGGGTGTCTGTGCTGGAGAGTAGGGTGTCTATACTGAAGAGAAGGGTGTCTATACTGAAGAGAAGGGGGACTTTACTGGAGGGAAGGGTGTCTATACTGAATAGAAGGGTGTCTATACTGGAGAGAAGGGTGTCTATACTGGAGAGAAGGGTGTCTATACTGGAGAGAAGGGTGTCTGTGCTGGAGAGTAGGGTGTCTATACTGGAGAGAAAGGTGTCTGTGCTGGAGAGTAGGGTGTCTATACTGAAGAGAAGGGTGTCTATACTGAAGAGAAGGGTGTCTATACTGAAGAGAAGGGTGTCTATATTGGAGAGAAGGGTGTCTATACTGAAGAGAAGGGTGTCTTTACTGGAGAGAAGGGTGTCTATACTGGAGACAAGAGTGTCTATACTGGAGGGAAGTGTGTCTCTGACTGGACGGAAGTGTGTCTATACTGGAGAGAAGGGTGTCTTTACTAGAGAGAAGGGTGTCTTTACTGGAGAGAAGGGTGTCTGTACTGAAGAGAGGGGTGTCCATACTGTAGAGAAGGGTGTCTACACTGGAGAGAAGAGTGCCTATAGTGGAGAGAAGGGTGTCTTTAGTGGAGAGAAGGGTGTCTATATTGGAGAGAAGGGTGTCTTTAGTGGAGAGAAGGGTGTCTGTATTGGAGAGGTGTCTATAGTGGAGAGAAGGGAGTCTATACTGAAGAGAAGGGTGTCTATACTGGAGAGAATGGTGTCTATGACTGGAGAGAAGGGTGTCTGTACTAGAGAGAATGGTGTCTATACTGGAGAGAAGGGTGTCTATACTGGAGAGAAGGGTGTCTATACTGGAGAGAAGGGTGTCTGTGCTGGAGAGTAGGGTGTCTATACTGGAGAGAAAGGTGTCTGTGCTGGAGAGTAGGGTGTCTATACTGAAGAGAAGGGTGTCTATACTGAAGAGAAGGGTGTCTATACTGAAGAGAAGGGTGTCTATATTGGAGAGAAGGGTGTCTATACTGAAGAGAAGGGTGTCTTTACTGGAGAGAAGGGTGTCTATACTGGAGACAAGAGTGTCTATACTGGAGGGAAGTGTGTCTCTGACTGGACGGAAGTGTGTCTATACTGGAGAGAAGGGTGTCTTTACTAGAGAGAAGGGTGTCTTTACTGGAGAGAAGGGTGTCTGTACTGAAGAGAGGGGTGTCTATACTGAAGAGAAGGGTGTCTATACTGGAGAGAAGGGTGTCTATACTGGAGAGGGTGTCTATACTGAAGAAGGGTGCTTACTGAGAGTGTCTAGAAGGGTGTCTATACTGAAGAGAAGGGTGTCTATACTGGAGAGAAGGGTGTCTATACTGGAGGAAGGGTTCTATACTGGAGAGAAGGGTGTCTATACTGGAGAGAAGGGTGTCTATACTGGAGAGAAGGGTGTCTATACTGGAGAGAAGGGTGTCTATGTCTATACTGAGAGAAGGGTGTCTATCTGGAGAGAAGGGTGTCTATACTGAAGAAGGTGTCTATACTGGAAGAAGGGTGTCTATACTGGAGAGAAGGGTGTCTATACTGGAGAGAAGGGTGTCTATACTGGAGAGAAGGGTGTCTATACTGGAGAGAAGGGTGTCTATACTGGAGAGAAGGGTGTCTATACTGGGGAGAAGGGTGTCTATACTGGAGAGAAGGGTGTCTATACTGGAGAGAAGGGTGTCTATACTGGAGAGAAGGGTGTCTATACTGGAGAGAAGGGTGTCTATACTGGAGAGAAGGGTGTCTATACTGGAGAGAAGGGTGTCTATACTGGAGAGAAGGGTGTCTATACTGGAGAGAAGGGTGTCTATACTGGAGAGAAGGGTGTCTATACTGGAGAGAAGGGTGTCTATACTGGAGAGAAGGGTGTCTATACTGGAGAGAAGGGTGTCTATACTGGAGAGAAGGGTGTCTATACTGGAGAGAAGGGTGTCTATCTGGAGATGTTTCTGAGAGAGGGTGTCTATACTGAGAGAAGGGTGTCTATACTGGAGAGAAGGGTGTCTATACTGGAGAGAAGGGTGTCTATACTGGAGAGAAGGGTGTCTATACTGGAGAGAAGGGTGTCTATACTGGAGAGAAGGGTGTCTATACTGAAGAGAAGGGTGTCTATACTGGAGAGAAGGGTGTCTTTACTGGAGAGAAGGGTGTCTATACTGGAGAGAAGGGTGTCTATACTGGAGAGAAGGGTGTCTATACTGAAGAGAAGGGTGTCTATACTGGAGAGAAGGGTGTCTATACTGGAGAGAAGGGTGTCTATACTGGAGAGAAGGGTGTCTATACTGGAGAGAAGGGTGTCTATACTGGAGAGAAGGGTGTCTATACTGGAGAGAAGGGTGTCTATACTGGAGAGAAGGGTGTCTATACTGGAGAGAAGGGTGTCTATACTGGAGAGAAGGGTGTCTATACTGGAGAGAAGGGTGTCTTACTGAAGAGAGGGGTGTCTATACTGAAGAGAAGGGTGTCTTTACTGGAGAGAAGGGTGTCTATACTGGAGAGAAGGGTGTCTATACTGGAGAGAAGGGTGTCTGTACTGAAGAGAGGGGTGTCCACACTGGAGAGAAGGATGTCTATACTGGAGAGAAGTGTGTCTACACTGGAGAGAAGAGTGCCTATACTGGAGAGAAGGGTGTCTTTAGTGGAGAGAAGGGTGTCTTTAGTGGAGAGAAGGGTGTCTATACTGAAGAGAAGTGTGTCTATACTGGAGAGAAGGGTGTCTTTACTGGAGAAAAGGGTTTCTATACTGGAGAGAATGGTGTCTATGACTGGAGAGAAGGGTGTCTATACTGGAGAGAATGGTGTCTATACTGGAGAGAAGGGTGTCTATACTGGGAGAAGGGTGTCTATACTGAGAGAATGCTATCTATAATGGAGAGATGGGTGTCTTTACGGGAGAGATGGGTTCTTTACTGGAAGAAGGGTGTCTATACTGGAGAGAAGGGTGTCTATACTGGAGAGAAGGGTTCTATACTGGAGAGAAGGGTGTCTATACTGGAGAGAAGGGTGTCTATACTGGAGAGAAGGGTGTCTATACTGGAGAGAAGCGTGTCTATACTGGAGAGAAGGGTGTCTATACTGGAGAGAATGGTGTCTTTACTGGAGAGAAGGGTGTCTATACTGGAGAGAAGGGTGTCTATACTGGAGAGAAGGGTGTCTATACTGGAGAGAAGGGTGTCTATACTGGAGAGAAGCGTGTCTATACTGGAGAGAAGGGTGTGTATTCTGGAGAGATGGGTGTCTATGCTGAAGTGAAGTGTGTGTGTACTGGAGAGAAGGCTGTCTCTCGTGGAGAGAAGGGTGTCTTTACTGGAGAGAAGGCTGTCTATACTGGAGAGAACGGTGTCTATTCTGGAGAGTTGGGTGTCTATGCTGGAGTGAAGGGTGTCTGTGACTGGAGAGAAGGGTGTCTGTACTAGAGAGAAGGGTGTCTATACTGAAGAGAATGGTGTCTATACTGAAGAGAAGTGTGTCTGTGTTGGAGAGAACGGTGTCTATGACTGGAGAGAAGCGTTTCTATACTGAAGAGAATGTGTTTGTATTGGAGAGAAGGGTGTCTATACTGACGAGAAGGGTGTCTATACTGGAGAGAAGGGTGTCTATACTGAAGAGAAGGGTGTCTTTACTGGAGGGAAGGGTGTCTATACTGAAGTGAAGGGTGTCTATACTGGAGAGAAGGGTGTCTTTACTGTAGAGAAGGATGTCTATACTGGAGAGAAGGGTGTCTATACTGAAGTGAAGGGTGTCTTTAGTGGAGAGAAGGGTGTCTGTATTGGAGAGAAGGTGTCTATAGTGGAGAGAAGGGAGTCTATACTGATGAGAAGGGTGTCTATACTGAAGAGAAGTGTGTCTATACTGGAGAGAAGGGTGTCTTTACTGGAGAAAAGGGTTTCTATACTGGAGAGAATGGTGTCTATGACTGGAGAGAAGGGTGTCTGTACTAGAGAGAATGGTGTCTATACTGGAGAGAAGGGTGTCTTTCCTGTAGAGAAGGATGTCTATACTGGAGAGAAGGGTGTCTTTACTGTAGAGAAGGATGTCTATACTGAAGTGAAGGGTGTCCATGCTGGAGAGAATGGTGTCTGTACTGGAGAGAAAGGTGTCTATACTGAAGAGAAGGGTGTTTATACTGGAGAGAAGGGTGTCTATACTGGAGAGAAGGATGTCTATACTCGAGAGCAGAGTGTCTATACTGGAGAGAAGGATGTCTATACTGGAGAACATGGTGTCTATGACTGGAGAAAACGGTGTTTATACTGAAGAGAATGGTGTCTAGACTGAAGAGTAGTGTGTCTATGACTGAAGAGAAGGGTGTCTATACTGAAGAGAAAGGTCTCTGTGACTGGAGAGAGGGGTGTCTATACTGTAGAGAATCGTGTCAATGACTGGACAGAAGGGTGTCTATACTGGAGAGACGGGTGTCTGTATTAACGCAGAGAAGACTGTGTGTATGAATGCAGAGAAAGGTGCCAATTCTGATTGAATGGAGAGAAAGATGTCCATATGAATTGGAGTGAAGGGCGTCTGTGCTAACTGAGAGAAGGGCTTCTGTATTCGTCAAGATATTTGTGCCTATTATTTGACATGATCTAGTTTGTACTGATTGACATAGGTGTCTCTATATTATTTGAGATATGAGTAGACGTTGATTGAGATGATGATCTGTATTAATTGATGTGGATATCTGTATTAATTGTGTCTATGAGCTTTGTATTACAACATGATCAACTCTGATGTATTATGCAATGCTACTTGACGTGTTCTGTACTTTGCACAGTGAATACATTTTGCAGACGTGTATTGCCCTGTGTTTCCTGATTCTGAACCATGAGGTGGCAGTATCACACTCACACACAAAACAATCACCATATGTATGTTCTAAATTTAAACAGATACTGCTCAGACTTTCACAGTCTGTTCCCTTAAATTCACGTTCTCTTTCATCAATGTGGCACAAGACACAGATGCCAATCAGTATGAAACTATTTATCTCTTCTCGAAGTTTCATTCTCTCTCTCTTTTCTCTCATATATATTCCCCTGCTCTCACTTTCAACTTGTCAACTTAGACTTGTCTCCTTTCTGTTTCTCCACACTGCCCCTTCTGTATCTTTTACTCTCTTGTTTCCCTCCATGCTTGCTCCCTATTCATTGTTTGTCATTCCATCTCTTTAGATAACATAAGAATTAGGAGCAGGAGCTGGTCACTTGACCGCTGGAGCCTGTCTGCCATTCAATAAGATCATGGCTGATATGAATGTCACCTCAACTCCGCATTCCTGCCTCCCGCAATAACCTTTCACCCTTTTTTTAATCTAGAATCTATCCAGTCCAGTCCGAGAAACATTCTAAAACTATGCTTCCTTTGAGGATGACAGTTCCAGAGATTCATGACTTTCAGAGGAAAATTTCTCCTTAACTCTGTCCTGGATACTGAAAATATTGGAAAAAAGCAGGCTAGTTGTGATGGGTGACTTTAATTTCCCCCATATTGACTGGGACTCCCTTGCAAGGAGGGGCTCAGATGGAGAGCAATTTGTTCGATGGGCTTTTTGAAACACTATACTGACAATCCAACTAGAGAGGGGGCCATGCTGGACTTAATATTGGGGAAATAAGACAGGCCTGGTGATCGATGTTTCAATGGGGGAGCATAACTTTAATAAATAAGATTTCGAGTAGTCACTGATAAGGACAAGAGTAATTCTTGGGTAGGGTGCTTAATTGGAAGAGGGCCAATTACATTGAAATTAGACAAGAATTGGGGAATGTGAACTGGGAGTGGCTATTAAAGAGCAAATCCATGTCTGGCATGTGAGAAGTTTTTAAAGGCCAGCTGATTGAAATGTAGGGCTTGCATGTCCCCACAAAAATGAAGGATAGAAATGGTAGGATTCAGGAACCATGGATGACAATGGGAATTGTGAACTTAATCAAAAGGAAATACTGACAAAGCCCCTGAGGAGTACAGGAGGGAACTTAAACGTGGAATTAGGAAAACAGGGTCAAGAAGAATACCAAGGCTTTTTATGCATATATAAAAACAAGATGGCAACACAAGGAAGAGTAGGCCCATTCAGAGACAATAGAGGGAAGTTTTCCGTAGAGTCACAAGAAGTGGATGAGATTCTTCATGAATACTTTGTATTAGTATTCACCAAGGAGAAGGACATGGTGGACGCTGAGATCAGGAATAAATGTGTGAACACTTTATGGAATGTCAATATATCGAAGGAAAAAAGTTAAATATCCTAATTTGCATGAAGGTAGACCAATCGCTGGGCAGGACGGGATTTATCCCAGGTTGCTGCGGGAGGCAAGGGAGGAAATAGTTGGGGCATTAATAGATATCTTAGACCATAAAATAGAGGAGCAGAATTAGGCCATTCAACTCATCAAATCTGCTCCGCTATTTAATCATTACTGATATGAAACATGTTACCTTATTGAAACATATAAGATGGTTAGAGGTTTAGATAGGGTGGACAGTGATAGCCTCTTTCCTAGGATGGAGAAAGCTAGCATGAGGGGACATAGCTTTAAATTAAGGGGTGGTGGTTTTAGGACAGATGTCAGAGGTAGGTTCTTTACCCAGAGGGTGGTGAGGGTATGGAATGCCTTGCCTGCGTCAGTTGTAGATGCGCCAAGTTTGGTGGCGTTTAAGAGGTCAGTAGATAAGTTTATGGATGAAAGGGGAATGGTTTAGGTTAGAGGGTCACTGCTTGTTCCTAATTGGTCGGTGCAACATCAAAGGCCGAAGGGCCTGTTCTACGCTGTAATGCTCTATGTTCTATGATTTTAGAGCATAGAACATAGCACACTACACGCTTCGGCCCATAAGTTGTGCCGATCATATCTGTACCTACCAGGCCATAAAACTATCTGTAACTCCCAATCTCATTAAATCCCATGTACTCATCCAGAAGTCTCTTAAAAGACCCCAGCAAGTTCGCCTCTATCATCATTGACGGCAACCGATTCCATTCACTCACCAACCTCTGAGTGAAAAACTTACCTCTAACATCTCCTCTGTACTTGCCCCCCAGCACCTTAAACTTGTGTCCTCTCATAGTGACCATTTCAGCCCTGGGAAATAGCCTCCGAGAATCCACTCTATCTATTCCTCTCAACATCTTATAAACCTCTATCAGATCGCCTCACCAGGGAGAAGAGACCTAGCTCTCTCAACCTATCTTCATAAGGCATGCCCCCCAATCCAGGCAAAATCCTTGTAAATCTCCTCTGTACCCTCTCAATAGCTTCCACATCCTTCCTATAGTGAGGCAACCAGAACTGCACACAATATTTCAAGTGGGGTCTGACAAGGGTCTTATAAAGTTGCAGCATTACCTCCTGATTCCTAAACTCAATTCCTCTATTAATGAATGTCAGTACACCATATTGCCTTCTTGACCACATCCTCCACTTGTGGGGCAGATTTAAGAGACCTATGGACCTGGACCCCAAGATCCTTCTGCTTCTCAACACTGCCAAGACTCCTACCCTTGATATTATACTGCTTCATCCCATTTGTCCTGCCAAAATGGACCACCACACATTTATCTGCGTTGAAGCCTATCTGCCACTTCTCTGCCCAGTCTTGCATCCTATTTATGTCTCTCTGCAACTTCAGACATCCCTCCAGACTATCCATAACACCACCAACCTTCTTACCGTCGGAGAACTTACTAACCCATCTCTCCACTTCCTCATCCAGGTCATTTATGAAAATGACAAACAGCAAGGGTCCTAGAACAGATCCCTGGGGCACTCCATTGGTGACTGACCTCCATGCAGAAGAAGACCCATCCACAACTACTCTCTGCCTTCTGCAGGCAAGCCACTTCTGGATCCACAAGGCCAAAGCCCCTTGGATCCCATGCCCTCTCACCTTCTCAAGAAGTCTTGCATGGGGGACCTTCTCAAACGCCTTGCTGTAGTCCATGTAAACCATGCCTACTGCTCTTCCTTCGTCAATGTGTTCAGTTACATTTTCGAAGAATTCAGTTAGGCTCATAAGGCACGATCTGCCCTTAACAAATCCGTGTTGACTATTCCTGATCATATTGAATTTCTCTAAATGCTCATAAATCATATCTCTCAGAATCCTAACCCTCTCCCTGGTTATCCTCTTGCTCTTTAAATATGTGTAAAAAAGCCTTGGGGTTTTCCTTAATCCTGTTGACTAATGCTTTTTTGTGACCCCCTATTAGCCTCCTTACTCCTTGCTTACATTTCTTTCCACTTTCCTTGTATTCCACACTTACTTCGTGTGTTCTTGGCCTCGTAGCTTTGACAAATACTTCTTTTTTTTCTTTAACTAGGCTCACAATATCTCTCATTATCCAAGGTTCCCAAAACTTGCCATATTTATCCTTCAAGCTTATAGGAATATACCACTCGTGAATTCCTAAAAACTTACACTTGAAAGCCTCCCACATGCGAGATGTTTATTTGCCCTTGAACATCTGCCCCCCAATCTACATTCTTCAGTTCCTGCCTAATATTATTGTCTATAATTAGCCTTCCCCCAACTTAGCATCTTAACTTGAGGACTACACTTATCTTTATCCATCAGTACTTTAAAGCTTACTGAATTGTGATCACAATTGTGAAAGAGGATGTGTTGGAGCTTTTGAAAAGCACCAAGTTAGATAAGTCACCGGGATCGGATGGGATGTACCCCAGGTTACTGTGGAAGGCGAGGGAAGAGATTGTAGAGCCTCTGGCAGTGGTTTTTGCGTTATCAGTGGAGACGGAAGAGTTCCAGAGGATTGGAGGATTGCGGATGCAAGTCCTCTAGTCAAGGAAGGAGTAGAGATTGCCCAGGAAATTATCGACCGGTGAGTCTAACCTCAGTGGTTGGTAAGTTAATGGAGAAGATCCTGAGAGACAGGATTTATGAACATTTGGAGAGATATAGTATGATCAAAAATAGTCAGCATGGCTTTGTCAAAGGCAGATTGTGCCTTATGAGTTTGGTTGAGTTTTTTGAAGATGTGACGAACCACATTGACGAAGGAAGAATGGTAGAGGTGGTTTACATGGACTTCAGCAAAGCATTTGATAAGGTCCCCCATGTAAGGCTTATTGAGAAAGTGAGGAGGCATGTGATCCGAGGGGACGTTGTTTTATGGATCCAGAACTGGCTTGCCTACAGAAGGCAGAGAGTGGTTGTAGATGTGTCTTCTTCAGGATGGAGGTCGGTCACCAGTGGATTGCTTCAAGGATCTGTTCTGGGACCCTTGCTCTTTGTGATTTTTATAAATGACTGCTTGAGGACAGTTTGAGAGAGCTTACGTTCACCTTAGTGTTGGAAAGGGATGGGCACATACCAAATAACAGTAGTTATAGCTGGGGGATAGATAATTATGAGGCTATTAGGAGAGATTTAGGATGCATAGGGTGGAGCAGGATATTGCAGGGGCTGGGGACATCTGAAATGTGGAGCATATTTAAGGAACAGCTTCTGCATGTCCGTAATAAATATGTACCTGCCAGGTAGGGAGGACGTGGTCGAGTGAGGGAACCATGGTGTACCAGGGAAGTTGAATCACTGGTGAAGAGGAAGAAGGAAGCTTATATAATGATGAGACGTGAAGGCTCAGTTAGGGCACTGGAGAGCTATAAATTAGCCAGGAAGGAGCTAAAGAGGGAGTTGAGAAGAGCTAGAAGAGGACATGAGAAGACTTTGGCGGATAGGATTAAGGAGAATCCTAAAGCTTTTTATAGGTATATAAATAATAAAAGATTGGTTAGGGCAAGATTAGGGCCAGTCAGAGATAGCAGTGGGAAGTTGTGCGTAGAGCCTGAGGAGATAGGAGGGACACTGAATGAGTATTTTTCGTCAGTATTCACGCAGGAGAAAGACAATGTTGTCGGGGAGAATACTGCGATACCAGGTTATAGACTGGGCAGGATTAGGGTTTGTAAGGAGGAGGTGTTAGCGAATCTTGAGGGTATGAAAATTGATAAGTCCCCTGGGCCAGATGGGATTTACCCTAGGATTCTCTGGGAGGCTAGAGAGGAGATTGCAGAGCCTTTGGCTTTAATCTTCATGTCGTCGTTGGCTACAGGTATAGTGCCGGAAGACTGGAGGATGGCAAATGTTGTCCTTTTGTTCAAAAAGGGGAGTAGGGACCATCCTGGAAATTATAGACCGGTGAGCCTGACTTCTGTTGTGGGCAAAGTCTTGGAAAGAATTATAAGGGATCGGATTTATAAGCATCTAGAGAGAAATAAATTGATTAGGGATAGTCAGCACGGTTTTGTGAAGGGTAGGTCGTGCCTCACAAACCTTATTGAGTTTTTTGAGGAGCTGACCAAAGAGGTAGATAAGGGTAAGGCAGTTGATGTAGTGTATATGGATTTTAGCAAAGCATTTGATAGGGTTCCCCATGGTAGGCTACTGCAGAAAGTGCAGATGCATGGGATTGAAGGTGATTTAGCAGTTTGGATTAGGAATTGGCTAGCTGATAGGAGACAGAGGGTGGTGGTTGATTGGAAATATTCAACCTGGAGTGCAGTTACAAGTGGTGTACCTCAAGGATCTGTTTTGGGGCCACTGCTGTTTGTCATTTTTATAAATGACCTAGATGAGGGTGTAGAGGGTTGGATTAGTAAATTTGCTGACGATACCAAAGTGGGGGGAGTTGTAGACAGCGAGGATGGATGTTACAGTTTGCAGAGGGACATAGATAGGTTGCAGAGCTGGGCCGTGAGGTGGCAAATGGAATTCAATACGGATAAGTGTGAGGTGATTCACTTTGGTAGGAATAACAGGCATATGAAATATAGGGCTAATGGAAGGACCCTTAATAGTGTTGTCGAGCAGAGGGATCTTGGGGTACAAGTACATAGCTCTTTGAAAGTTGGCACCCAGGTTGATAAAGTTGTTAAGAAGGCGTACGGTGTGTTAGCTTTTATTGGTAGAGGGATTGAATTTAGGAGCTGTGAGGTTATGTTACAACTGTACAAAACTCTGGTGCGGCCGCACTTGGAGTATTGCGTACAGTTCTGGTCGCCGCATTATAAGAAAGATGTGGAAGCATTGGAAAGGGTGCAGAGGAGGTTTACCAGGATGTTGCCTGGTATGGTGGGAAGGCCTTATGAGGAAAGGCTGAGGGACCTGAGGTTATTTTCATTAGAGAGAAGAAGGTTACGCTGTGACCTAATTGAGGCGTATAAGATGATCAAAGAACTGGATAGGGTAGATAGTGAGAGCCTTTTTCCTCGGATGGTGATGACCAACACGAGGGGACATAACTTTAAATTAAGAGGTGGTAGTTATAGGACGGATGTCAAAGGCAGGTTCTTTACACAGAGGGTGGTGAGGGCGTGGAATGCCCTGCCTGCAGCAGTTGTGGACTCGCCTACTTTGGGGGCATTCAAATGTTCGGTGGATAGGCATATGGATGATATTGGAATAGTTTAGGTTAGAGGGTCCACTGGCCGGCGCAACATCGAGGGCCGAAAGGCCTGTACTGCGCTGTAATGTTCTATGTTCTATGTTCTTGGTCTTTTCTCCTTAGAGAGACAAAGGATGAGGAAGTAGAGGGATGGGTTGGTAAGATTGCCGATGACACAAAGGTTGGAGGTGTTGTGGATAGTTTGGAGGGATGTCAGAAGTTGCAATGAGACATAGATAGGATGCAAGACTGGGTGGAGAAGTGGCAGATGGACTTCAACCCAGATAAGTATATGGTGGTTCATTCTGGCAGGTCAAATGGGATGATGGAATATAATATTAAGGGTAAGGCTGTTCACAGTGTGGAAGATCAGAAAGATCTTGGGGTCCAGGTTCACAGGACTCTCAAATCAGCTTCGCAGGTAGAGGATGTGGTTAAGAATGTGTACGGTGTATTGGCCTTTATCAATCGAAGAATTGAGCTTAGGAGTCAGGAGATAATGCTGCAACTTTATAAGACCCTGGTCATATAAGGGTCATTTATAAGACCCTGGTCATATACTCCTGGTACTCCACAGTACTTGGAGTACTGTGCTCAGTTCTGGTCGCCTCATTACAGACAGGATGTGGAAGCTATTGAAAGGGTGCAGAGGAGATTTACAAGGATGTTGTCTGGATTGGGTAACATACCTTATGAGGATAGTTTGAGAGAGCTTAGTGTTTTCTCCTTGGAGAGACGAAAGATGAGAGGTGACCTGATGGAAGTGTATAAGATGTTGAGAGGTATTGATCGAGTGGATCCTCAGAGGCTTTTTCTCAGGATTGAAATGGCTGCAACAAGAGGACACAGGTATATGGTACTGTGGAGTAGGTACAGAGGACATGTCAGGGATAAGATTTTCACTCAGAAGGTGATGGTGCATGGAATCAACTGCCGGTGGTGGTGGAGGAGGCGGTTTCGATAGGGTCTTTTAAGAGACTTTTGGATGAGTACATGGGACTTAGTAAAATAGAGGGTTATAGGTAAGCCTAGTAGATAGGGATATGTTCGGCGCAGCTTGTGGGCCAAAGGATCTGTTTGTGCTGTAGTTTTTCTATGTTCTATTTACCAAATTGATCCCCTACTGAAACACTGACCACCTGGTGGGCTCATTCCCCAATACCAGGTCCAGTTTGGCCCCTTCCCTAGTTGGACTATCTACATACTGTTTCAAGAAGCTCTCCTTGATGCTCCTTACAAACTCTGCCCCATCCACACCTTAGCACTAAGTGAATCCCAGTCAATATAAGGGAATATCCCACCACAACAACCTTGTTACTTTTCCACCTGGTCAAAATCTGCCAACATATCTGTTCCTGTATCTCCCACTGGCAGTTGGGTGGCCTATAGCAAACCCCCAACATCATGACTATACCTTGCCTATTCCTGAGCTCTACTCATATTGCCACGCTATATGAGTCCTCTGAGGTGCCCTCCCAGAGTACAGCTGTGATATTCTCTTTAACCAGTAGTGCAACTCCCCTACCCCTTTCACATTCCCCTCTATCCCGTCTGAAACATCTGTATCCTGGAACTTTAAACTGCCAATTCTGCCCTTCTCTTAATCAAGTCTCTGTAATGGCAACAACATCATAGTTCCTGGTACTAATCCAAGCTGTAAGTTCATCTGTCTTACCTCTTACACTTCTCGCATTGAAACAGATGCACTTCAATCTACTAGACCTTCTTTGATTAGCAGCTCCACCTTGCCTGCTGTTTTTCTGAGTCTTAGTGGCTCTACTCTGTGGTTCCTTTTCAGCTAATTCACCTTTGCTTTGATTCCCACCCCCCGCCAAACTAGTTTAAATCCTCCCGTGTGACACGAGCAAAACTCCGGACCAGAATATATATACCTTTCTAGTTTAGATGCAGCCTGTCCTCCTTGTACAGTTCCCATCTGTCCCGGAAGAGATCCCAATGGTCCAGATATCTGGACCATTGATACATGGATGGATATATAGATTTTAGTAAGGTGTTTGATAAGGTTACCCATGGTAGGCTCGTGAAGAAAGTAAGGAGGTATGGGATAGAAGGAAATTTGGCTGATTAGATAAGTAACTGCCTGTCTCATAGAAGAGAGAAGGTGATGGTGAAGAGAAAATTTTCAGACTGGAGGCCAGTTACCAGCAGTGTACCACAGGGATTAGTTCTGGGTCCTCTGCCAGTTGTGATTTTTATCAATGACTTGGAAGAGAGGGCTGAAGGGTGGATTAGTAAAATTGCTGATAACACCAAATTTCGTGGAGTAGTGAACGAGGTGGAGGGCTCTTGTAGGCTGCAAGGAGACGTTGATAGGATGCAGAGTGGACAGAAAAATGGCAGATGGAGCTTAACCTCGACAAGTGCAAGGTTATTCATTTTGGTAGGACAAACTTGAATGTGGATTACAGGGTCAACAGCAGGGTTCTGAGGAATGTGGAGGAACAGAGAGATCTTGGGGTTCATATCTACAGATCTCTGAAGGTTGTCACTCAAGTGGATAGAGCCGTGAAGTAGGCTTATAGTATGTTAGCGTTTATTAACAGAGGGTTTGAGTTTGAGTAGTGGAGCTATGCCGCAACTATACAGGATCTTGGTGAGATTACATTTGGAATATTGTGTGCAGTTCTGGTCACCTCACTATAAAAAGAATGAGGAAGCATTGGAGATAGTGCAGAGGAGATTTACCAGGATGCTACCTGGTTTGGAGGGTCTTATGAGGAAAGATTGAGAGAGGTGGGACTTTTCTCTTTACAGTGCAGGAGGATGAGAGGCGACTTAGTGGAGGTTTATAAGATGATGAGAGGGATAGATAGATAGACGTGCAGAGACTATTTCCTTGGATGCATGTTGCTGTTACTAGGGGGCATAACTATAAGGTTCATGGGAGTGGTTGGGTATGGAATGCACTGCCTGCTATTATAGTGTAGTTGGACACTTTAGGAACTTTCAAGTGGTTATTGGATAGGCACATGGAGCACACCAGAATGATAGGGAGTGGGATAGCTTGATCTTGGATTTGGACATAGCTCGGCACAATATCAAGGGTTAAAGGGCCTGTTCTGCGTTGTACTGTTCTATGATCTGTGTTCTATATCTGAAAGACTCCCTCCTATACCATTTCTCAGGATCCCTCTGTGTGTTAATATTCCTAAGGATTCTGACATTTACAGTATAATTCGCACCTAATTTTGATCCTTGCGTTTGTTCATATTAAACTCCATTTGCTATTTCTGTCCTCACATTTCCAATCTATCTGTGTCTTTCAACAATCCCGGGCATTATCAACAACTCCACGCAGCCCACCTCAAATCCCATGTGATTTTAGTTTTTGAACTGCTCTGCCTTCCTATTCCTAGCCCACTAGCATGTGGCACAGGGAGTAATCCTGAAATTACCACGCTAGAGGTCCTGCTTTTTCACTTCCTACCTAACTCCCTAAACTGCTGCTGCAGGATTTCATCACTCTTCCCAAATATGTTGTTAGTACAATCTGTACCACGATCTCTGACTGTTCACCCTCTCTCTTCAGAATGCTTTCTGTCCATTCAGAGACATCCTGGTGTCAGGGAGGCAACATACCATCCTGGAGTCTCATGTCCACAGAAACGCCTATCTGCACCCCTAACTGTAGACTCCCCTACAACTATTGTTCTCATCCTCTTTGTCCCTCTCAGCTTAACAACAAAGCCAGCTGTGATACAAAAACCAAAATCACATGGGATTCAGGATGGGCCAGCGAGATGATACAGAACTGGCTTGCTTATAGAAGATGGAGCGTAGTGGTGGAAGGATGTTTTTCAGAATGGAGATCTGTAGCTAATGGCGTTCCACAGGGATCAGTGTTGGGACCTCTGTTGTTTGTATAATATATGTATGATCAGGAGGAAAACGTGGGTGGTCTGATTAGGAAGTTTGTGGATGAGACAAAGATTGGTGGAGTTGTTGATAATGCCCAGGATTGTTGAAGGACATAGATAGACTGAAAATGTGAGGACAGAAATAGCAAATGGAGTTTAATCTGGACAAATGCTAGGATCAAATTTAGGTGCAAGTTATACTGTAAATGTCAGAACCCTTAGGAATATTAACACACAGAGGAATCCCTAAAATTGGCAACACAGCTGCCAATGTGATGAAGAAAACGTACAGTAGTATGCTTGCCTTCATCAGCTGGGGCAGTGAATACAAGAGTTGGGAAATCATGTTGCTGCTATATAAGACCTTGATTAGGCTGCATTTTAAGTATTGCATGCAGTTCTGGTCACCACACTACTAAAAGGATGTAGAAACGTTGGAGACAGTGCAGTGAAGGTTTGCCAGGATGTTGCCTGGTCTCGGATGGTGTTGGCTGTGAGGAGACATTGCATAAACTAGGATTGCTTTCACTGGAAAGACGGAGGCTGAGGGGAGACCTGATAGAGGTCTGCAAAATTATGAGAGGCATGGACAGGATGGTCAGAGGTTTTTTTCCAAGGATGGAAGTGCCAATTACAAGATGACGCAGGTTCACGGTAAGAGGGAGGAGTTTAGAACACAGAGCAGTATTGGCCCATCGGCCCTCAACGTTGCACCAACCTGTGAAACCAATCTAAAGCCCAGCTAACCTACACTATTCCAATATCATCCATGTGTTTATCCAGTGACCATTTAAATGCCCTTAATGTTGGTGAGTTCACTGCTGTTGTAGGTAGGGCATTCGAAGCTCTTACTACTATCTGAATAAAGAATCTACCTCTGACATCTGTCCTATATCTACCTAAGGGTGAAGTTTTTCCAGCAGTCAGTAGTAGGTGCCTGAGAATGAAAAAAAAACTTTTTGCCCTTACTTAGTCTGTATCCCTCAGTTCTCTCCCTATTCATGTACCCATCTAGATGTCTCTTATGTGGATTGCCAGAGGAGATGGTTGGAACAGGCACTTAAGAGACATCTGGATGGTACATGAATAGGGAGGGAATAGAGAGTAACAGACTGAGTAAGGGCAGAAAGTTTTTTTTAGTTTAGTTAGAGCATCATGATTGGCACAGGCTTGGTGGGGGCCGAAGGGCTTATTGCAATGCTGTATTTTTTTTTGTTCTTTGTTCTATATGTGTGACCCTTTAGTTTTAAGCAGAGACTCTTAGTTCTCATCCACCCTCTCAAGACCCTTGAAGATCATTTTTCCACTTTTTATTTTCTGCCTTTTTCATATTCTTGCATTGTATATTCCTCTATGTCCTCTCTCAAATCTCATCCAATCTGATTCCATACCTTACATTCTCTCAGATTCTGTGCGCGTACTACTCTTTCTTTTTCTTTGTTTAAGAGCAAAAAGAAAGAAAATTACAGCACAGGAACAGGCCCTTTGCCCTCCAAATGTGCACCAACTATGCTGCCCGACTGAACTAAAACCTTCTCTTCCGAGGACCATATTCCTCTATTCTCATCCTATTCATGTATTTGTCCAGATGCCCCTTAAAAGTCATGTCACATCCACTTCCATTACCTCCCCCAGCAGCTCCCCCACCATACGCTATGTAAAAAAATCTGCCTCGTATATCTCCTTTAAACCCTGCTCCTTACACCTATAAACTGCCCCTAGTAATTGACCCTGGAAGAAAGCTTCTGACTATCCACCCTGTCCATGCCCCTCATAATCTTGTAGAATTTTATCAGGTTGCCGCTCAACCTCCGTTGTTTCAGTGAGAACAAACCAAGTTTTTCTAAACCCTCTTCACAGCTAATGTCCTCCGTACCTGGCAACATCCTGGTAAATCTTTTCTATACCCCCTCCAAAGCCTCCACATCCTTCTGGTAGTGTAGTGATGGGAATTGAAAACTATATTCCAAGTGTGGCCTAACTGAGTTTCCATAAATCTTGAACATGACTTGCCAGATTTTAAAGTCAGTGCCCTGGCCGATGGAGGCAAGCATGCCATATGCTGGGTGGCATGGTGGCACAATTGTTCACACTGCTGCCACACAGCGCTAGGGACCTAGTTTCAATTCCAGCTTTAGGTCACTGTCTGTGTGGAGATTCTTGTGCACATTCTCCCCATTTCTGTGTGGGTTTCCTCAGGTGTTCCGGTTCCCTCCCATTCTCCAAAGATGTGTGGTTTGGGTGGATTGATCATTGTAAATTGTCCCTTAGTATCAGGGGGACTAGCTGAGGAAATGTGTAGAGCTATGGGGATGAGACCTGGGTGGGATTGTGGTCGGTGTAGACTCAATGAACTGAACGGTCTCTTTCTGCACTGTAGGATTCTATGATTTTATACCTTCTTGACTACCTTCTTCATCTGCATTGCCAGTTTCAGTGACCTGTGTACATGTATGCTCAGATTCCGCTGCCAATGAATACTCTTAAGGGTTCTGCCACTTATTGTATTTTTCCCATCTGTATTACACCTTATGCATTATCTCATATTTGTCCAGATTAAACTCCATCTGCCATCTCTGTGCCCAAGTATCCACCCAATCTACATCCTGCTGTATTCTCCGAAGTTCCTCATCACTATCCGCAGTTCTACCAAGCTTTGTGTCGTCCGTAAACTTACTAATCAAACCAGTTACATTTTCCTCCAAATTATTCTTTACATTAAAGATAGCAAAGATCCCAGCATTGATTCCTGAGGAATGCTCATTGTCACAGCACTCCATTCAGAAACACACTCTCCACTGCTACTCTCTGTCTTTTATGACCGAGCCAGTTTTGTATCCAACTTGCCAGCTCACCTCTGATCCCCTGCGACTTCATCTTCTGTACTAGTCTGATATAAGGGACCTTGTCAAAGGCTTTACTGAAGTCATAGAGTCACAGAGGTTTACTGCATGGAAACAGGCTCTTCAACTCAACTTGTTTATGCCACCTTTTTTTTAAAAAACCCCTAAGCTAACTCAATTGCCCGCATTTGACCCATATCCCTCTATACCCATCATACCCATGTAACTATCTAAATGCTTTTTGAAAGATAAGTCCTTTCCATGTCCAGTGGACAACATCCACTGCCCTATCCTCATTGATCATCTTCATCTCTTCCTCGAAAAACTCAGTCAAGTTTGTGAGACATGACTTCCCCTTCACAAAACCATATTGTCTCTTGCTAAAATGTCCACTTATTTACAAGTGAGAATAAATTCTCTCTTGAAGAATCCTTTCCAATAATTTCCCTACCATTGATGTAAGGCTCACTGGCCTGTAATTACCTGGATTATCCTTGATACCCTTCTTAAACAAAGGTCCATTTGTCCATTCTGGTTTACTCTCTTCCTCCCTCTCATTGTACTACTCCCTTTGTCTCTCTCTACACCATCTCTTGTCTTTGTGCTTGGGTCTTTATTTCATTCATGTGCCCTCTTTTCCCATGACACTTTCCTGCTCACCCTGTTCATTCCCTCCTTTGTCTTTTTCAATCGACTTTCTTCTATTTCCCTTTGCTTGTGTTATCTCTGTTTTGCTCTTTGATATGTGTGTTCTCTATCTCTCTGTTCCTCTCCAGTGCAATTCTGCAGGACTGCCCTGTTGGAAGTGCCTCCTTCCAAATGAAACATTAAACCAAAGTTCGTCTGTCCTCTGAGGTGAACATTAAAAATACCAAGGGGTGGTTTGGAAGAAGAGAAGGGAGATTTTCCTTCATGTCCTGGCCAATGTTTACCCGTCAATCAATTTCAAGAGAAAGATTGCCTGGTCATTATTACATTGCTGTTGATGGGATCTTTCTGTGTGCAAATTGGCTGATGTGGTTCCTACATTTCACAACTGACCACTTCAGAAGCTTTTCATTGGCTGTAAAGTGGTTTTAGTTACCGTGAGATTGAGAAGTGCATTAAAGAAAAGTAGAACCTCGTCTTTCTTTTTCTTGTGCTCTCAAAGAGATTTTAAGGAGAAAGGCAGGGATGTTTTCCAGAATTTTGGGTTCAGGCAGCTGAAGGCCTGTCAACCATGATCCAAAGGAAATGGGAGCTGCACGAGAAACTGAAGGAAGAAAGACACTGTTCTCAGCAAGCTTTTTAAAATTACATAGAAAATATAGCAGAGAAGTAGACGTTTGGCCCATCATCCTGTGCCAGTATTTGTTTTTTTGCACGAGCCTGTTGCCATTCCATTTACCTCATCTCAACCTCTCGTGAAATTTTAAATTTCCTTTCCCTCATACACTCAACTGGTTTCCTTTTGGAAATGTTAAATGACTTCTTATATTCATGAATTCCACATTCTAACCTCCCAGTGAGTAAAGAAATTTCACTTGATTCCCTATGGGATTTATTAGTTACAATCTTGTAATTTTCACCCATGGTTTTGGATTCTGCAGATGGAAACGTTCTCCCACATCCACACTGTACAACCCATTCCTAATCCAAAAGACATCTACCAGGTCTGCACTAAAGGGAAATAAATAACCTATTCAATCTTTCCAGATATCTGTAAGCAGTTAATTTTGATATTATCCCTGGACATGTGTTTTACATTTACACCAGTTCTTCTATGTCTTATTTATGGGACGAAATCCAGAGCTATGCACTATACTCTTTATATGAAATCTGAGCAGGGTCCTGTACAGTTGAATATAATGTCACTTCCAACATATCCAATAACCCTAGAAATAAATCTGTATACATTTTGCATCCTCAGCAGATTCTCAAGTTTCACAGATTATGAAATTTTGTTGAAGTGTAGTTACTGTTGTATTCAAATGAATTATAATTTAATTAACTCGAGGGAAATATTCTCCAATGCAAAGATTTGACTCAGTCTTTTTTCACCAGGGCAGTAATCACTGGCACTTAAATTGGTTTCAGATTATTCACCTTAGATTAAACTCCAATATGATCAGTAAAACATGGAGAGCTGACTCCAATCTCTTTCCTGTCTCCAGCACTATTATTTATAAAGATGGCTGGACTTGCGGATAGTGAGGAGCATTGTCAGGCGATGCAGCAGGACATAGGTAGGCTGATAGCTTGGGCAGATAGATGGCAGATGCAATTCAATCCTGATAAGTGTGAGATGATGCATTTCGGGAGAAAGAATGTAGGGGGGAGGTATATGATAAAGGGTAGACCTATTAAGAGTATAGAAATGCAAAGGGACCTGGGAGTGCAGGTGCACAAATCTCTGAAGGTGGCAGAGCAAGTGGAGAAGGTTGTGAAGAAAGCATATGGTATACTAGCCTTTATAGGAAGGAATTTAAAGTATAAGATGTTGCAGTTGTATAAACGTTGGTTAGACCTCATTTGGAATATTGCATCCAGTTCTGGTCGCCTTACTAACAGAAGGATGTGGAGACTCTGGAGAGAGTGCAGCGGAGGTTTATCAGAATGCTACCTGGTATGGAAGGTCTGAGTTACGAGGAGAGGTTAGGGCTGCTTTCCTTAGAAAGATGTAGACTTAGAGGAGATCTAATAGAGGTGTACAAGATTATGAGGGGTATAGATAGAGTAAACATGGTTAAGCTTTTTCCTAGGATGGACTCAAATATCACGAGGGGTCACAGGCTTAGGGTGAGAAGGCTAATGTATAATTTGGATGCTAGAGGGAGTTTTTTCACACAGGGTGATGGGGGTATGGAACGCACTGCCAAGTAAAGTGGTGCAGCAGGCACTCTGGAGTTATTTAAGAGATACTTAGATGGGCACATGAACAGAATGGGAATAGAGGATATAGAAAACTGATTTAAAATAGGGATCATGAGCCTTGGGAGTTCCCTGGGAAATGTGTAAATAGTCAATGATATTGATGTATTTGTTCTATCCTCCAGATACTTTGGTCCACCTTGTTGTCTAACAAGGGGCATACATGCGATGGTCATGAGAGGGCTACTCTTGGATTTTTTTCGAGACTATCCGAGTGCTTCACATCGTTAGTGTACGCTTGACCTGGACCATTTGATGGGCAACACGACAGCTCAGTGACTATTGCTGTGCTGTGCAGATACATGGATTTGGGCCTGTGTCTGTGGGAGTTTGCGCATTCTTCCCGTGCTTGCGTAGGTTTTCTCCGGGTGCTCCGGTTTCCTCCCACATCCCAAAGATGTGCTCTTAGACTGATTGACAAAACAAATTCTCCCTAAATTGTCTCAAATTTGGTTTCAATCCATAGATCTATAAACATAGACAGGGATCGCGGGTAGAAGTGGGAACATTGGGGTGGCGGTGCGGGCTCATTGAGCCGAAGGGCCTGTTTCCCGTGCTTCTTTGTTCTTTATAAAGTACTCAACAGTGTTAGCTGTCGTAGTTGTCAGCCTCAGAAATTGTTCAAGATGATGATTTTCTCTTCTGAAGAGCTAGTGCAGCCTTTTGGTGTTTTTGGGTGGCAAGTTATATTTTAGGAATAAACTCTACCTGTTCCAGGATTAGTGGAGCAAGCTTTGTTGGATTAGCTATGTATCTGACAGCAGCACACACTCATACATCAAGGCTTTTTCTCTAAGTGTGGAATGTCCCTCCCTCAAAGCACCACTAATAAACTCTATAATCTTTCATACAGTTTTTCAAGACATTCAAACTCCTACTTTAATCCCATGTTTATACTGAAAGTTTTTATTTCTGTAAAATGATTCTAAAGTGATTTATAATCACTTCTGGGATTGCTGTCTTTGAAAACTAGTTAATCAGCTAATCAAGTCAGTATCTTGACTGTTGCCAGACACCAGGTGGTGCCAGATTCAAAATCACATTAGATTAAATGAAATTTATAGCCAGTTTCGGGAACAGATTCTGTCAACGTTAGCAGCAAACACCATCCTTCCTTTCCATCCATAACATTTGGACCAATACTATTTTACCAAGTAACATGGGAATCAAGGGACAGCTGCTTGGTGGGCTAGAGTTTATCACTGCCTTGGCTTGGGTTCGATTCCTGGTCAGGGAATAATGATTTGACCAATCTGAGTCGAAATACAGAACAGGCCTACATCAGTTGGAGTGAGATTTGATTTTGGGATGGCACAGTGGTTAGCACTACTGCCTCACGGCGCCACGGACCCAGGTTCAATTCCCAGCTTGAGTCACTGTCTGTATGGAGTTTGCACATTCTCTCCATGTCAGCTTGGGTTTTCTCTGGGTGCTCTGGTTTCCTTCCACGATCCAAAGATGTGCGGATTAGGTCGAGTGGCATGCTAAATTAACCTTAGTTTTGCTGGAATTAGCAGGATAAATATGTTGGATTATGCAGGAAGGATGGGATCATTGTTGCTGCAGGCCCAATGGGCCAAATGCAGCCTCTAGTACTGTAGGGATTGTATGAAAATCAAAAATATTGACTTAACTTGACTTTTTCCAATGCAATGTGTACATAAGAAAAAAATGTGAATTTTTATTTTGCCTAAATAAGTAAAATAGAAAATCATTTTCCAGAATATTGCAAAGGAGTAAAATATATAAATGTAAAGGAGGGTGACCACTTTCTGGGCAGCAAGAGCCAGATGTGCTAATGATAATTATTTAATCTAGAAAAGAAAATAACAGAAAAACAGGGAAATAAAAATACTGGTCTGGTTTTATTTACTGAAATTTGCTCATCGGCTGCTTGGATGTGAAAATGTGCAATTAATTTTGTCCCAAGTAAGAAAAGTCTGGTGTAGACATTCAGGGACACTGAATGTCTCCTTAAAGGACAATGTAATATATACCTGTGAAGTTTGATTCTTTGCTTGTACTGAAGTAAAATGAGGGTAATATGTCCTCTGGTTCAAAGTAAAGTTTGTCGATAGAGCTTTTAGTCTTTTGTGACAATAAATATCTGAAAACCTACATCTCGCTGCATCATTTTTTTCACTAATAAGTAGAAACTGAAATTTCTTATTAAAATATATCAGTCTCCACAGTGATCATTGCAAATGCTAATAAGTTGTACCTTTTCACAATTGATTTAAGTTACATATTTCGAAGATTTATGTTTTATTTCTAGTCAAGTGATAGAGACACCGCTAACAGACTGAGAAATTTTGGAAATCCTTAATATTTCCAGATGATCTTCATTTTCATAGCAAAGAACAAAGAACAAAGAGCAACACAGCACGGGAAACAGGCCCTTCGGCCCAACAAGCCCACGCCGCCGTCCTAACGTCTTAATGACATATCCTTGACTTTAGGCTATGCCTATTGTTGAAGATTCCCATATAGGGACCAATATAGGGACAATTTGTTACCCAATCAGCCTAAGAGCATATTTTTGGGATGTGGGAGGAAACCGGAGCACCCGGAGGAAACCCACGCAACCACGGGGAGAACGCGCAAACTCCCGCAGACACAGGCCCAAATCCATGTGTCAGCACAGCAACAACGATAGTCTCTGATCTGTCATGTTGCCCATCAGATGGTCCAGTTTAAGCATACACTGACGACGTGAAGCACTAGGCAACTCCTGAAGCAACCTCCAAGAGCAGCTCTCGCACGACATGCAGCATGCATGCCCCTTGTTGGTCAATAAGGTGGACCGAATTGCCTGTGGACACAAATAAGACTTAATTAAACATGCTAAAAAAAAACTAAGACATTCCCGAGACGAAACTAAAAGATAGTCTACTACTATTTGGTCCTCCCGATATTCAAACAGTCCTGCAGACCACTCATGTGGCTGTCCAAGAGACCCTTAAACAACCCTAGCATGCCTGCTCCCACCACCTTACTCGGCAGTGCATTCCACACCCCCATTACCCTTTGTGTGAAAAACTGGCCTCTAATATTTGTCTTATTCAGCAAGCTGAATATAAAGCAAATGAGAGTAAAGAACAATACAGGGACAGGCCCTTCAGCCCTCCAAACCTATGCCGATCACGTTGTCTTATCTAGACGAACTGCTTGTGTCGCTCTATTCCCTGTCTGTTCATGTGTCTATCCAGATAAGTCTTAAATGTCATTTATGTATCTGCCTTAACTACCTCATTGGCAATGCATTCCAGACCACAACCACCCTTTGTGTAGAAAAACTTGCACCCTTGCACATTTCCAGTGAACCTCTGCCTCCTTACCTTAAACTTGTACTGTCTTGTAATTGTCATTTCTGCCCTGGAAAAAAGCTTCCAATTGTTCACTCTATTTATACCCCTCATAATCTTAGAAACTTCTAATCAGGTTACCCTTCAGCCTCCGTCTTCCCAGGGAGAACAACCCCAGTTTATTCAATCTCTCCTCAGAACTAATAGCCTCCAAATCACACGATATCCTGGTAAACCCTTTCTGTACACTCTCCAAAGCCTTCTGATAGTGTGGTGACCAGAATTGGACACAGTATTCCAAATGTGACCTACCAAGCATTTTATATCACTGTCACATAATTTGTCAACTTTTACGCTCAATGCCTCATCCGATGAAGGCAAGCACACCATATGCTTTTTTTAAACCAACTTTTCCACCTCTGCTATCACTTTTAAGGATCTATGGACTTCTATTCCAAGATCTCTCTGTGTCTATGCTCCTGATGGTTCGATCATTTATTTTATACTCTCACCTGAATTGGATCTACCAAAATGCCTCACTTCACATTTGCCTGGATTAAATTCCATCTGCCATTTCCCCACCCAATTTTCCAGACTGGAAAATTGAGTGGAGAAATGACAAATGGAATGCTCTGACAATCTTCATGGCTATCTGCAACTCCAGCAAACTTAATATCATCTGCAAACTTATGTTTTCTTCCAACTCAGTTATATATATATTGTAAACAGTCGAAGTCCCAGCACTGATCCCTGGGGAACACCACTAATTACAGACCTCTATTTAGAAACACACCCTTCTGTTGATACCCTCTGACTTTGATAGTCAAGCCAATTCTGAATCTCATCCAATGAGAGACAAAGGCTGCAAATATGTAGCAAACATTAGGAACATTTACAAGTTTTTCTTACAAAGAGGTGGTCCTTGGTAAATATTTCACACAATTATTGTGTGATATTTCCGTTGATATTCAGGACTAGATTCTCTTCTTGGGAAAAGGCAGACAATTGGACCAGAACACATTCTTGTTGGGATATAGTAGGTTAAGCATGTGGCTCTCTTACAAGCATGGGACTGATATCAAAGAGTTGATTATGTTTTCCTCACCTTTCCTGCAGGCGTTTACACCAACAATTTGAGAGCTACAAAGAACAGATACGAAAAATAGGTGGCGAAGCACGTCGATACCAAGGGGAGCACAAGGATGATGCTCCAACCTGTGGAATCTGCCTCAAAACCAAGTTTGCTGATGGCTGTGGCCATATCTGCTCTTACTGCCAGACCAAATTCTGTGCCCGTTGTGGGGGTCGAGTTATTCTTCGCTCAAATAACGTGAGTACACTCAGCAATGTGCAATTAAGGTCTGATTTCTCTTCCTTGCTTGGTTGACTGCATTATCATTGCTTCATTATTTTGAATAAGTCCTTTGTTAGTTAGCAGGATAAAGACCTATTTCTTCAATTGAACATAGTCCAACTTAATAGAGTATATTTTTCTCCGTTTGTTATGCGATCATAACAAATTTTTTGTTTCCTTGTCGTATTCTGCCACCTAACATTTCCTAATGTTAGCAAGTTAGGAAATAATACCCATACAACGTTCATAAATGTATTGTTTGGTGCCCTCCATACATCAGTGAATAAATTTTATCAGGACTGTGCTGATGTGAAAGTTGCAATACTTTCAGTAACAGCCAAAAGCTATTAGCTGCAACCACATTATTGTTACACGTTTACAGTAATAGAGCACTCCCTTACACTGATTTTCTGTCCAGCTAGACTCCCTCAGTTCACATGAGTATATGTAATTTTCTTCTATGATAACACAGACTATAACAGTTAACCTTCATGGGATGTAGAATCAAAGAATCCCTTCAGTACAGAAGGAGGTCATTTGGCCTACCAAGTCTGTACCAACTACAATCCCACCAAGGCTCTATTCTTGTAACCTCACACATTTTACTCTGCTAATCCCCCTGACAACTTAACATGGCCAATCAATCTACCCCACACATCTGTGGGAGGAAACCCATGCAGACATGGGGAGAAATTGCAAACTCAGCACAGACAGTGACCCAAGGCTGGAATTGAACCTCTGTCCCTGACACTGTGAGGCAGCAGTGTGACGCCACTGTGAAACCGTGCCATCCAGTCTATACTCTAACATACTCCATTACACTGCCATTTCTCCACGTCTCTGATCAAACATTAATGTTTTCAGATATAAACAATGAAAATCACAGCAAATGAACTGGCCCTTCGGCCCTCCAAATCTGCACCAACCATATTGCCTGACTGAACTATAACCCCCTATCCTTCTGGGCACCATATCCCTCTATTGCCATCCTATTCATGTATTTGTCAAGATGCCTCTTAAGACTCACTATCATATCTGCCTCCACTACTCCCCTGGCAATGAATGCCAGACACCTACTACTCTCTATGTAAAAACCTTGCCTCGTATATCTTCTTTAAACCTTGCTCCTTGCACCTTAAACCTATGCCCCCTAGTAATTAATTCTTCTCCCCTGGGAAAAAGCTTCTGACTATCCATTCTGTCCATGCCCTTCATAATCTTGTAGACTTCTATCAGGCTGCCCCTCAACCTCCATTGTTCCAGTGAGAACAAACCAAGTTTCTCCAACCTCTCCTCATAGCTAATGCCTTCCATGCCAGGCAACATCCCGGTAAATCTTTCTTGTACCCTCTCCAAAACCTCCACATCTTTCTCGTAGCGTGGTAACTAGAATTGAACACTATATTCCAAATGCGGCCTAACTATGGTTCTATAAAGCTGCAACACAACTTGTCAATTTTTAAACTCAATACGCTGGCCGATGAAAGCAAGCACGCTGCAGACTTTCTTGACTACCTTCTCCAGTTGTGTTGCCACTTTCAATGACCTGTGTACCCGTACACCCAGATCCCTCTGCCTATCAATACGCTTGTGGGTATTTCCTGTCTGTATTAGACTTTCCAAAATGTTTCTCATATTTGTCCAGATTAACATAAGAACATAAGAACTAGGAGCAGGAGTAGGCCATCTGGCCCCTCAAACCTGCTCCGCTATTCAATAAGACCAAGGCTTATCTTTTCGTGGACTCAGCTCTACTTACCCCCCCCACTCACCATAACCCTTAATTCCTTTAATTTTCAAAAATTTATCGATCCTTGTCTTAAAAACATTCAATGAGGTAGTCTCAGCTGCTTCACTGGGCAGGGAATTCACAGATTCACAATCCTTTCTGTGAAGAAGTTCCTTCTGAACTTGGTCCTAAATCTATAAGATCTGTAAGATCACCCCTCATTCTTCTGAACTCCAATAAGTATAGTCCCAGTCTACTCAGTCTCTCCTCATAAGCCAACCTTCTGAATTCTGGAATCAACCTAGTGAATCTCTTCAGCACCCCCTCCAGTGCCAGTAAAGTGTTTCTCAAGTAAGGAGACCAAAACTGTGTACACTCCTGTATTAAACCCCATTTGCTGTCTCTCAGCCCAAGTCTTCAACCGATCTATATCCCACTCTATCCTCTTACAATCCTCATCACTATCAGCAAATCCACCGACCTTTGTATTGTCTGCAAACTTACAAATCAAACCAATTATATTTTCTTTTCTTTTCGAGTTATATTTTCTTTTCCAGTTATATTTTCTTTGGTCTGCTTATGTTCCATATCTGATTTTTCAATCTCTCTGATTTCCCTCAATTTATAAGTAGTTGTCAGTAACATATAGACTTTCCTTATAGCGAACTCCTTGACTTCTTCAACAAACACAATATTGCGCTTTTCTACATTCTTTGTTTTAATGCACAATAATCTTCCTGCTATGAATCGTAGAATCATACAGTACAGAAGAGTTACAGAAGAGTCTCTTTGTCCCATCGTGTCTGCACCGGCACGCAAGAAACACCTGAACTCTCACTTCATCCATTTACCAGCTCTTGGCTGACAACTTTGAATGTGATAATATGCCAGATCCTCATCCACATACTTTTTAAAGGATGCGAGGCAACCTGCCTCTACCATTCTCCCAGGCGGTGCATTCCAGACCATCACCACCTGCTAGGTAAAAATGCATTATTTCAAATCTCCCCTGAACGACAAGGTCTTTCACCTTGAACTTCTGTCCCTCATGATTGACCCGTCAGCTAACTGGAATAGCTGCCCCCATGCCTCTCATAATCTTGTACACTGAATCAGGTCGTCCCTCAGTCTTCTCTGCTCCAACAAAAACAACCCAATACTATCCAACCTCTCTTCATAACTTAAATATTCCATCCCAGGCAGTATTCTGATAAATCTCCTCTGCACCTTCTCCAGTGCAATCCTTCGTATTATTTTGCGATGAAAACTGCACACAATCCTCCAACTGTGGCCTTACTAAAATTCTTTACAACTCCACATGACTTCCCTGCTTTTGTAATCCATTGATAAAGGCAAGTGTCCCGTATGCCTTTTTCACCACACCACTAACATGCCCTTTGGCCTTCAGAGATCTGTGAACAAACAACCAAGGTCCTTTTTGTTCATCAGAACTTCCTCGTGTGATGCCGTTCATTGAATACTTCCTTGTCAAATTATTTCTTCCAAAGTGTATCACCTCATACTTGTCTGGGTTAAATTTGATCTGCCACTTATCTCCATTTGACATTCCATAAAAGCTAACACACTGTACGCCTTCTTAACAGCTTTATCAACCTGGGTGCCAACTTTCAAAGAGCTATGTACTTGTACCCCAAGATCCCTCTGCTCGACAACACTATTAAGGGTCCTTATAATAATTTGACAAGGAAGTATTCAATGAATGGCATCACACGAGGAAGTTCTGATGAACAAAAAGGACCTTGGTTGTTTGTCCACAGATCTCTGTAGGAATAACAGGCATATGAAATATAGGGCTAATGGAAGGACCCTTAATAGTGTTGTCGAGCAAAGGGATCTTGGGGTACAAGTACATAGCTCTTTGAAAGTTGGCACCCAGGTTGATAAAGTTGTTAAGAAGGCGTACGGTGAGTTAGCTTTTATTGGTAGAGGGATTGAATTTAGGAGCTGTGAGGTTATGTAACAACTGTACAAAACTCTGGTGCGGCCGCACTTGGAGTATTGCGTACAGTTCTGGTCGCCGCATTGTAAGAAAGATGTGGAAGCATTGGAAAGGGTGCAGAGGAGGTTTACCAGGATGTTGCCTGGTATGGAGGGAAGGCCTTATGAGGAAAGGCTGAGGGACCTGAGGTTATTTTCATTAGACAGAAGAAGATTACGCTGTGACCTAATTGAGGCATATAAGATGATCAAAGGACTGGATAGGGTAGATAGTGAGAGTCTTTTTCCTCGGATAGGGATGACCAACACGAGGGGACATAACTTTAAATTAAGAGATGGTAGTTTTAGGACGGATGTCAGAGGCAGGTTCTTTACACAGAGGTCGGTGGATAGGCATATGGATGATATTGGAATAGTTTAGGTTAGAGGGTCCACTGGCCGGCGCAACATCGAGGGCCTGTACTGCGCTATAATGTTCTATGTTCTATCTATATGAGAACCTATTTAAGGAGCCCAAGAAGGAGGGAGCAAGGACAAAATGTGGGGAAAAATATTCCAACTACATCAAAAATCAGGAAAATGTTAAAAGGAGAGAGAACTCTGGAAAAGTTATTAATAGAAGTGTTATAACTCAAAAAGAAGGTACAAAAACTAGCATAAAGGCATTTTATCTGAATGCTCACAGCATTCGAAACAAGGTAAATGAGTTGATGGCACAAATCATTGCAAACAAGTATGATTTGGTGGCCATTACAGAGACATGGTTGCAGGATGGTCATGACTGGGAATTAAATATCCCGGGGTATTCACATTGTTCGGATGGACCGAGAGGAAGGCAAGAGAGGTGGTGCAGCTCTGATATTGAAGAATGACATCAGGTCGCTAGTGAGAGATGATATGATATGGAAAAAAAATGGTTGAATCCACTTGGGTGGAAATTAAAAATAGTAAGGAGAAAGACTCACTGATAGGCATCGTCTATAGGCTTGCAAATAATAACATCATGGTGGGATGAGAAAAAACAAAGAAATAACTGATGCATGTAAAACTGGTACAGCAGTTATTATGGGGGATTTCAATCTATATATCAATTGGCCATACCAGGTCGGTGAAGGCAACCTTGAGAGGAGTTCATAGAGTATATCGGCGATAGCTTTCTTAAACAGCATGTAATAGAACCTATGAGTGACAAGCTATCCTAGATCTGGTCTTATGTAATGAGACAGGAATAATTCATGATCTTCCATTTAGCGATCCTCTTGGAAGAAGCAATCACTGTAAGGTTGAATTTAAAATACAGATGGAGTGTGAGAAGGTATAATCCAGTACCAGTGTCTTGTGCTTAAACAAAGGAGACTGCAATGAGATGAGGGAGGAGTTGGCTAAAATATACTGGGAGCAACAACTTTTTGGTGGGACAATTGAGGAACACTGGAGGACTTTCAAAGTGATTTTTCACTGTGCTCAGTAGAAGTATATACTAGTGATAAAGAAGTTCTGTCGAAAAAGAGATAATCAACCGTGGATATCTAAGGAAATAAAGGAGAGAATCAAATTGAAAGGAAATGCATACAAAATGGCAAAGATTAGTGGAAAGCTAGGGAATTGGAAAATCTTTAAAGGTCAACAGAAAGCCATGAAAAAATTTTACATGAAAAGTAAGATGGATTATGAAAGTAAACTAGTTCAGATTATAAAAACAGATAGCAAAAGTTTCTACAAATTAATAAGACAAAAAAGAGTGGTGAAAGTAAACATTTGTCCTTCTGAGGATGAGAAAGGGTATGTAATAATTGGAAATGAGAAAATGGCTGAGGCATTGAACAGATATTTTGTGTTGGTCTTCACAAAAGACACAAATAATATGTCAAAAATTGATGACAGGAAGGCTATGGCAAGTAGGGATCTAGAAACTATCATTATCATGAAAGAGTTAGCATTGGGCAAGTTAATGGCGCTAAAGGTAGATGAATCTCCTGGCCCTGATGGAATTCATCCCAGGATACTAAAAGAGATGGCGGGAGACATAGCAAATGCACTAGTGGTAATTTACCAAACTTCGTTGAACTTTGGGATGGTTCCCACAGATTGGCAAACAGCAAATGTGACACTACTATTTGAAAAAGCAGGTAACTATAGGCCACTTAACTTTTGTAGTAGGGAAAATGCTTGAATCTGTCATCAAGGAAAAAATAACGAGACATCTGGATATAAATTGTCCCATTGATAAGACCCAGTATGAATTCATAAGGGGCAAGTCATGTTTGAATAATTTTGTGGAATTCTTTGAGAACATTACACGCGCAGTGGACAATGGGGAACCTGTGGATGTGTATCTGGATTTCCAGAAGGCATTTGGCAAGGAGCCGCACAAAAGACTGCTACATAACACTATTACAGGTAATGTATTAGTGTGGATAGAGAATTGGTTAAATAACAGAAAGCAAAGAACATAACAGCACAGTACAGACTTTGGGCCCTCAATGCTGTGCCGAGCTATGTCCAATCCCAAGATCAAGCTATCTTCTCCCTATAATTCTGGTGTGCTCCATGTGCCTATCCAATAACCATTTGAATGTTTCTAAAGTGTCCGACTCCACTGTCATAACAGGCAGTGCATTCCACACCCCAACCACTCTCTGAGTAAAGAATCTACCTCAGACATCTCTCCTATATCTCCCATCATTAACCTTATAATTATGCTCTTTAGTAACAGCTACATCCACCGAGAAAATAGTCTTTGCATATCCACTCTATCAATCCCTGTCATTATCTTATAAACCTCTATTATTGCCTCTCATTCTCCTCTGCCCATAATGGGTAAATGGGTGTTTTTTTTGGTTGGCAATTAGTGCTTAGTGGTATGTTTCAGGGATCAGTGTTGGGGTTGCAATTGTTTACTATTTACAAAGTTGATTTGGAGTTGGTGACCAAGTGTAGAGTGTCACAATTTGCAGAGGACACTGAGCTAAGTGGCAGAGCAATGTGTGCAGAGGACACTGAAAGTCTTCAAAGAGATACAGATAGTTTAAATAATTGGGCAAGGATTTGGCAGATGGAGTACGATGTTGGTCAATGTGAGGTCATCCATTTTGATAGAAATAACAGCAAAATGGACTATTATTTAACTGGTAAAAAATTGCAGCATGCTGCTGTGCAGAGGGACTTGGGTGTCCTTGTGCAAATTGGTTTGCAGGCTATGCCCTCTAGTTCACCTATCAGTGGAAACAGCTTTCCTCTTCTATGTTATCTATTCTTCATAATCTTATATGTTTCTGTCAGATCTCTCCTCATTCTTTTGAATTCCAAAGAGTATAGCCCTAGTCTACTTGCTCTCTCCTCATAAGCCAACCTTCTCAACTCTAAAATCAATCTAGTGAATCTCCACTGCACCCCCTCTATAGTGCCAGTCTATCCTTTCTCAAGTAAGGAGACCAAAACTGTACATGGTATTCCAGATGTGGCCTCACCAGCACCTTATACAACTGTAACATAATCTCGCTGTTTTTAAACTCCATCCCTGTAGCACTGAAGGACAAAATTCCATTTGCCTTCTTAATTACCTACCTGCTGCACCTGCAAACCAACTCCTTGAGATTCCTGTACAAGCTCACCCAGGTTCCTCTGTACAGCAGCATGCTGCAATTTTTTACCATTTAAATAATAGTTCAGTTTGCTGTTATTGCTACCAAAATGGATGACCTCACATTTACCAACATTGTATCCATCTGCCAGGCTGTGGCTAACTCACTTAGATTATCTATATCCTTTTGCAGACTTTCAGCGTCCTCTGCATAGTTTGCCCTTCCACCCATTTTAGTGTTTTCTGCGAATTTTGATACACTACACTAAGTCCTCAACTCCAAATCATCTATGTAAATTGTAAACAATTGCAGTCCCAACACTGATCCCTGACACACACCACTCGTCACTGATCATCAACCAGAAAAACACCCATTTAACCCCACTCTCTCCTTTCTGTTAGTTAGCCAATCCTCTATCCATGCTAAGACATTACCCGTAACACCATGCACCTTTATCTTATGCAGCAGTCTTTGATGTGGCACCTTGTCAAATGCCTTCTGAAAACCCGGGTATATCACATCCACAAGTTCCCCTTTGATGACCAGCGATGTGCCTCAGGGATCAGTGCTGGGTCCACTGTTATTTGTCATTTACATGAATGATTTCATGATGAGAATTTAGAAGACATGGTTAGTAAGTTTGCAGATGACACCCAGGATTGATGGCAGAGTGGACAGTGAAGAAAGTTACCTAAGATTGCAACAGAATCTTGGTCAATTGGGCCAATGGGCTGATTAATGGCAGTTGGCATGTATTTAGGTAAATGTGAGATGATGCATTTTGGTAGATTGAACCAAGGTAGGACTGGCATTGGGGAGAGTTATAGAACAAAGGGATCTAGGAGTACAGGTTCATAGCTGTTTGAAAGTGAAGTCACAGGTGCACAGAGTGGTGAAGAAGGCACTCGGCATGTTTGGTTTCACTAGTCAGAACACTGAATACAGGAATTGGGATGTCTTGCTGAAATTCTACAAGACATTGGTAAGGTCACACTTGGAATACTTTGTACAGTTCTGGTCACCCTATTATAGAAAGGATATTATTAAAGCAGGAAGAGTGCAGAAAAGGTGGAGTTTAACTAGGATTTACTAGGACCTGATAGTTTGAGAGGCTGGATAGACTGGGACTTGTTTCCCCAGAGCGTAGGAGGATTTGGGTTGATCTTATAAAGATCTATAAAATAATGAGGGGCATAAGTAAGTCAAACGTGATAGTCAACATCTTTTCCCAATTGTATGAGTGTCTAAAATAAGAAGGCATAGGTTTAAGGCGAAATGGAAGAGATACAAAGTGGGGGCAATTCTTTACACAGAGGATAGTCAATGCCTGGAATGAGCTGTCAGAGGTAGTTGTAGAGGCAGATACAATTTTGTCTTTTAGAAAGCATTTAGGTAGCTGCATGGGTAAGATGCTGAGTTATTAAATTCTTGAGACTGGACTCTAGCATCAGCATAATAAACACTTACAAATAATCATGATATTCACAAACTACCTTACTTTTATCCACGTTTCTGACACCCACTTTCACCTCTGTTTGCTTTGATCTTTATACAATATATGACATTCCTCCAATTCAAAATGCTGGGAAAATGTATTTATAGCAACAGTCATTGCGTTCTCTCAACTTTTGTTTCTCATTGAAATACAAGCTGTAACTTCTACTGCAGAGTAGATTTTTTTTAATTGATTCAAAGGATGCAGCCTATTTGTGGCTGGCTAGACCCCTGTAAAATGCCCTTGAGAAGGTGGTAGTGAGCTGCTTTCTTGAACCACTGCAATTCATATGGTGTAGATACATTCAGACTGCTGGTAGGGAGGAAATTCAGGATTTTGATGCAGTGACAGTGAAGGAATGGCAATATATTTCCAAATCAGGATGGTGAGTGTTGTGGAGGGGAACTGATGTTCCCAGCTACCTGCTGAACTTGTGCTACTGGATGGCAGTGGTCATGGGTTTGAAAGGTGCTGTCTAAGGAACATTAGTTCCTGTTGTACATCTTGTAGATGGTACATACTATTACCACTGTTTGTCAGTGGTGGAAGGAGTGAATGTTTGTGAAAGGGGTGTCAGTCAAGTGGGCTTCTTTTGTTTTGTATGATGTTGAGCTCCTTGAGTGTTGTTGGAGCTGCACTCATCCAGGCATGTGGAGAATATTCCATCAAACTCCCAACTTGTGCCTTGTTGTCTGTGGACCGATTTTGGGAATCTGTGACTTGCTCGCCACAGGATTCCTGGCTAGTCCAGTTCAGTTTCCGATCAATGGTCACCCCCCAGAATGTTGTTTGTGGGGGATTTAACAATACTAACGAATGTCAAGGGACAATGTTGAGATTCTCCCTTGTTGGTAATTACTGTTGCCAGGCACTGTGTGGTGCAGATGTTATTTGCCACTTGTCAGCCCAAGCCTGGATTTTCTTCAGGTTCTGCTGCATTTGGACATGGATTATTTCAGTATCTGAGGAATCACAAATGGTGCTGAACATTGTGGAATCATCAGTGAACTTCCCCATTCCTGACCTTATGATGGAAGGAAGGTCATTAGTGAAGCAATTGAAAATGGTTGGGCTGAGGACACTCCCCTGAGGAACTCAGGAACTGCAGTGATGTCTTGGAGCTGAAATGATTGACCTCAAACAAACACAACCATATTCCCTTATGATTGGTGTGATTCCAACCAATGGGAGAACTTTCCTCCTGATTCCCATTGAATTCAGTTTTGCTGCCTTGATGTCAAAAGCAGCCACTTTGTTCTAATGCAGGTTTAACTGAATCCATGTTCCTCCAAACAGTTGTTTGTTGTACAATTGCAAGAACATAATTGTGATCCCCAAACAATGATACAAAGATGATCCTTAGAGTCATCCATCCTATGTCTATCTCACAAGTTTATGCACTATTTGGCTTGGGAGGAAAAATCTGTATGAATAACATGGCTTGACCAGACCATACATACGGGATAACGAGATGGCAGCTTTTGGATGCTAAAATAAATATGTTGATGATTCTGTTAAATTAATTACCCTTTCCTTTACATAGTATGTCCACTGTGATCTCTACATATTCTTCCAGTTACATAGATAACAAGATATTGAGGGCCGACATATCAAACCTGTTTAGATTTAGAGTATACCACATCCACTAACAACATGGAGATTTCTGGAAGATGATTTAAAGAGATGGCTCACATGTTAACCTCCCAACTCTTTTGTGGTGTATGGAGGATGCCTCTTTTAACAATACTGTTTAGCATGTTCAGTACAAATGTTTTGATGCAATCTGTGCTTGAATTGAAAATGTCAGTAGTTCAGACAACAGTTACAAATGTCATTGATTGTATTTCTCTTTCATTATCAGTTGGGTTTCTTTCAGGTGACTTATTTATCAAGTACAAAATGTTGTTTTGTGTTTGGTTGTATTAAAATTGCTGATGACATGTGCTTTGATAAAATTGTTATGGCTCTTTCCAGTCTTTGGATTAACACTTGCCTACCTTTCTTCCTCTTCTCTTGTTTTTCTTTCCTTTTGCTATGCTTCCTTGGATGCTCTCTCTAAAAGGAGGACAAAGTGGTTAGATTTCATGTTTTTTCTATCTTAGTTATTTTTTTCTGTTGTTAACAAATGTTAAAGGTTAAAGTGACTAACTCTAATGTGTTTAAAAGCACTTAAATGAGTCATTATTAAAATCCCCAAAATACACTTCTTATTAAGAAATGTTTGTTAATTCAAAGTGAGGATCAAAAATGTGCTTGTTCGAATATTTGATCGGTATGAGAGTTTTGGTGTTGGAGAGTGTGTAATTCAGACACCCATCAGGAGCTTTGCAGTCAGGTATAATTTTTGCTTTAGTTTAGTTTAGTTTTCTGACTGAAACTGTAAACATATTTCACATTGGATACTTACAGTCAGCAGACACTTTTATTCCATCTGTCTGAGCTGGATTTGAGCTCAGTCTTGAGAGTTGAAGCAATGTAAATAATTCTGTACACCACCACCTTCATTTTAAATACTTGCACAGCTTTACTGCTCTTTCATCTGATTACAAACAAAGATCTGTTTGTAACTTTGTTTGCCTGGATCTTTTATTTTATTCATTCACAGATATGGACATCACTGGCAAGGCCAGTTACCCATCAGGAAGTGGTGGTGAGGCATCTTCTTAAGTGTCAAATTCTGACGTGTCTAGACGGGGTAGGTGCAGAGAGATGCCGCTCCTCTTGGGGAATCCAGAGTTAGGAGGCATCGTTTAAGGATAAACAGATTCCTGATCTAGAAAGGACTATGGGGGCTGGGAAGGGAGAGCAGGGGAGATAACAGGTAAGTGGGATGAAGGCCATAATCAGATCAGAAACTATCTTAGTCAATGGTGGAGCATGCGTGCATGTGTGTATGAAAACATGGAGTCACATGTTACTTAAGTAACTAAGGAGAGGGTAGGACCACTTAAGATAAAGGAGGGAGCTTTTGCTTGGAAGCAGAAGATATGAAGCAAGATCCTAAATGAGTACTCACCAATGAGGAGAACGTGGAGATTAGTTTGGAGCATGCTAATAAGCTTGGACATTTTGCGATCAAGAAAGAAGTGATGTTGGGTCTTTGAACAGCATTAGGGTGGATAAGCCCCCAGGGCCTGATGCAATCTACCCCACATTATTGAGAAAGGCAAGAGAGGAGATTGCTGGGGCCATGACAAAGATCTTTGTATCCTAATTAGCCACTGGAGAGACCAAGGGAATTGGCATATAGCTCATGTTGTTCCTCTGTCAAGAAAGGCAAAAGGGATAATTATAGACTGGTGAGTCTCACATCAGTGGTTGGGAAGCTATTGGAGAGGATCGTCAGGCACAGGAGATATGGAAAAGTATGGCCTAATTAGAGACATTAGCGTGGCTTTGTGCAGGACAGTCTTGTCTTAATAACTTGATTTTTTTTTGAGAAGGCAACAAAGGTGATCAATGAGGGTAGAGCAGTGGATAGAGTCATAGAGGTTTACAAGCATGGAAACAGGCCCTTCGGCCCAACTTGTCCATGCTGCCCTTTTTTCTTAATCTCTTAACTCCATATAGATAGCCACCCAAGGCTGGAATCAAATCTGAGTCCCTGACGCTGTGATACAGCAGTGCTAACCACTATACCACCATGCTGCCCAGACATAATTCTCAGATTAACTATCAAGATTTCACAAGCATTTGTCCATAAGTAGAGAAAACAGATACTAAAATGGAACTGCATACAATTTAATGTTGTGGATCTTAGTAACGCTTTGGACAAAGTTCCTCATGGTAGGCTCATCCAGAAGATTAAGATGCATGGGATCCATGGTGACTTGGGCGCTTAGATCCAGAACTGATTTGTCCACAGAAGTCAGAGATCAGTGGACAGTTGTGTTGATTAGTGTTGAAAGGGTGTTTTTCTGGCTAGATGTCTGTGATTAGTGCTGTTCCACAGGGATCCATACTGAGAACTCTGCTACAATGACTTGTGTGAAAATGTAGATGGTGGATTGTAAGTTTGCAGATGACACAAAGATAGGTGGAATTGTGGATCGTGAAGAAGATTGTCACAGGATACAGTAAGGTATAGTTCAGCTGCATAAATGGGCAGGGAAATGGCAGATGGATTTTAAACCAGGCAAGTGTGAGATGCTGAACTTTGGGAGATAAAATGTTAATAGTAAGTGTACACATAATGGCATGATCCTGAATAGCATTGATGTACGGAAGCAAGTTGGGTTCAAAGAACAAAGAATAGTGCAACACAGGAATAGGTCCTACGGCCCATCAGGCCTGCACCAATCACATTGTCCTACCTAGACCAACCTCTTGTATTCCTCAAAGGAATACCCCACCTGTTCGTATGTCTATCCAGGTAGATCGTAAATGTCACTAACATGTCTGCCTCAACTGCACTTGGCAGTGCATTCCAGGACCCCATCACTCTCTGAGATCTAAAAAAATCTCCTGAACATTTCCTGCTGAACATTTCCCCCCTTGAACTTGAACTTGTGCCCCTCTTGTAATTGTCATTTCTATTCTGGGAAAGATGGGCATTGATAGGATTGACCTTTTTGCCAGAGCCGAAATGTCTAATACGAGAGAGCATGCACTTCAGGTGAGATAGGAAATTCTGAGATGTGAAGTTCAAGTTATTTACACAGAGAGTGATACATGTCTGGAACACGCTGTTAGGAGTGGTGGTGCAGAAAGATCTGTAGAGGCATTTAACAGGTTTTTAGATCAGCACATGAATATGCAAGGAATAGAGGGGCACGAACCAAGAGCAGGTAGAAGAGATTACTTTAATCATATTTGGAACAAAATCATGAGCTAAAGGACCTTTTCTGTGCTATATTATTCTATGCTTTATGTAAACCTGACCAACCAAGGTTAACAGGTCTCCTTCCCAAAAGGACATTAGTGAATCAGATGGGCTGTTAGAAAAATCCAGTACTTTACAGATAAATGGTCTAACAAAAAAGGCAAAAACATCACCTTTGCTCTTTAGAATTGACTTGCGATATATTGAATTAACATTCAGTTAACCTGGCATAGTAGTGATTCAGATCAAACATATCAAAAATTCAAGAATCAGAGGGCAAAGGTGACTCTGGTCGCTGTTACTATGGAGAAGGTGCTAGGCAAGTGAAAGATCTGAAAGTGGATACATCACATGAATCAGATGGACTACAACCCAGAGCTCTGACAGACCTATCTAAATAGACAGTGGAAATATTAGTGGCAATCTTTCAGGAATTACTGGAGTTAGGGAGGGTTCTATGGACTGGAAAATCACTCCTGTTACACCCCTGTTTAAGAAGGGAGGGAGGCAAAAGGCAAGACTGACCTATTGGAAAGATTTTAGAGTCCATTATTAAGGATAGGATTTCAGAATACTTGTGTAAGAGGAATTTTCTGAAGTGTCCCTCTAGGGTATCTTGTACTCAGCTGATCTCACTCAACCAATACAAGGACTACGAAAGCCAGCATGGATTCAAAGAATTAAATAAATTTTATTGCTAATGCATGCAACAGGAGCGAAAACAGTCAGAGTGCCGACTATTCTTTCTGGCATAACGGTGTAAACTTGTGATTGATATATTGTGAACACTTCAAGTCCCTGCCCAGTCTCTCATCCAAACTGGAGTCAAATTACAATATTACACAGTATTTCCTTTACCAATAATGTTCACTCTGTCAGCAGGAAAGAAACTCATTTGTTCTTAATGCCTTAAAATTCCTTCCCCTTGCTAAGAAATTTAACTACATAAATCCTATATATTCAAGGCTATTGCTAATATCAATACACTTTAATTGGTAAAAGGAGTCAGTTCTGTTACCTGAATCTGGCCTCCCTTATCAATATGAAAAATTGTAATGGCCTCGCTAACCAGGAGTGAATATACTCCCATTCATTCCAAACCCCTGATTAACTTGCAGCTGCCTAACCCAGACTGATAAGAATGAATGTGCTCACTATACATCATTGTGTGCTGCTGTCCGCTTCCACCATGCTGAGCAAACTGATCATTGTTTGGCCACGATTCACAAACACATTTAATACTACATTTTAGTTACCATCCTTCTTTAAAAATTCATTACAATTGATTATGTGTGATTAATAGACAATACCTTTGCATATGTTGTATTAGGCGCACGATGAATCCTTATTTTCTATATGAGGCACCTCATAATTTCCTCCTTAACCTAATCTATTTATTATATTGAAACGAGGGCTTTTGTATGAGGAGTTCTGTACTACCCTAGGCAGATTTTGGCAAGGTGTAAAAGTAACAGGATTGTTGTGGTGGAAGATTTTAATTTCCCCTATATTGACTGGGACTCTTAGTGCTGGGGGTTGGGGGGAGGTGGATGGGGCAGAGTTTGTAAGGAGGATCAAAGGGGACTTCTTGAAACAGTATGTAGAGAGTCCAACTAGAACTGGACCTGGTGTTGGGGAATGAGTCCGGCCAGGTGGTCAATGTTTCAGTAGGGTAGCAGTTTGGGAACAATGACCACAATTCAGTAAGATTTAAGGTACTGATGGATAAAGACATGTGTAGTCCTTAAGTGAAGGTGTTAAATTGAGGGAAGGCTAATTGTAACAATAGTAGACAGGAACTGAAGAATGCAGACCGGGGGCAGATGTTTGAGGCAAACCAATAAATAGCATGTGGGAGGTTTCAAGTATAAGTTGATAGGGATTCAGGATCAGTACATTCCTGTAAGGATGAAAGATAGATGTGGCAAGTTTTGCAAACCTTGAATAACAAGAGATATTGTGAGCTGGGTAAAAAAGAAAAAAGAAGCATTTGTCAAAGCTAGAAGACAGGGAATACACGAAGCAAGTGTAAAATAAAGGAAAGTAGAAAGAAGCTTAAGCAAGGAGTAAGGAGGGCTAAAAGGTGTCAGCAGCATTAAGGAAAATCCCAAGGCTTTTTATGCATCTACAAAGAGCTGGAGGGTAGCCAGGGAGAGACTTGACCCACTCAAGGGCAGGGGAGGGAACCTACGCAGGGAGCAGAGAAAATGGGTCAGATATTTAATGAGTACTTTGCTTCAGTATTCACTTAGGATAAGAACCTGGTGGATGATGAGTCTGGAAAAGCATATGTCGGTCATGTTGAGGTCAAAAAGGAGGAGATATTGGGTGTATTGAGGAACATTAAGGGAGACAAGCCCCTAGGGCCTGATGGGGCATACCCCAGAATACTAAGAGAGACAAGGGAGGAAATTGCTTGGGCCTTAAGAGAAATCTTTTATGTCCTGACTAGCTGCAGGGAAAGTCCCAGAGAATTGGAGAATAGCCAATGTTGTTTATTTGTTTAAGAAGGATGGCAAGAATAATCTAGGTACAAAGAACAAAGAAAACTACAGCACAGGAACAGGCCCTTCAATCCTTCAAGCCTGCACCGACCATGTTGCCCGACTTAACGAATGCCCCCTACCCTTCTGGGAACCATATCCCTCTATTCCCATCTTATTTATGTATTTGTCAAGACACCCCTTAAAAGGCACTACCATATCCATTCCCACTAACTCCCCCGGCAGCAAGTTCCAGGCACCCATCACTCTCTATATAGAAAATCTGCCTTGTACATCTCCTTTAAACCTTACCTCTCGCATCTTAAACCTGTGCCTCCTAGTAATTGACTCTCCCACCCTGGAAAAAAGTTTCTGACTTCCAGACACTGACCACCCTCTGTATGAAAAAATTGCCTGTCTGGACATTTCTCTATCTCTCCCCTCTCAACTTAAGTTTTAGACTCCCCTACCTTTGGGAAAAGGTATTGGCTATTTAGCTGATCTGTGCCCCTCATTATTTTATAGACCTCTGTAAGATCACCTTTCAACTCCTGTGCTGCAGATGAAAAAGTCCCAGTCTACCCTTATAACTCAATCCATCAAGTCTTGGTAGCAATCTTTTCTGCACTCTTTCTAGTTTAATAATATCCATGCCTCTCATAATCTTGTCGACTTTTATCAGGTCGCCCCTCAACCTCTGTCATTCTAATGAGAAGAAAGCAAGTTTCTCCCACCTCTTCACTTAGCTAATGTCCTCCATACCAAGCAACATCCTGGTAAATCTTTTCTGTACCCTCTCTAAAGTCTCTACATCTTTCTGGTAGTGGGCGAGCAAGATTGAACACTATATTCCAAGTGCAGCCTAAATTAGGGTTCTATAAAGCTGTAACATGACTTGACAATTTTTAAACTCAATACCCTGGCTGATGAGGGCAAGCATGTCGAATGCTGCCTTGACTACCTTCTGTACCTGTGTTGCCACATTCAGTGACCTGTATACCTGTGCACCCAGATCTCTTTGCCTACCAATATGCTTAAGTGTTCTGCCATTTACTGTATATTTCCTATCTGCATTCGGCCTTCCAAAATGCATGATTTCACATTTGTTCCGATTAAACTCCACCTGCCTTCTCTCCACCCAAGTCTCCAACCAATCTATATTATTTACAGGCTGGTGAGCCTTATGTCAATGCTAGAGAAATTATTGGAGAGGATTCCTCAAGATTGGATTTACTCCCACTTGGAAATAAGTATATGTATTAGCAAGAGGCATCGTGGTTTTGTGAAGGGGATGTTGTGTCTCATTAACTTGATTGAGTTTTTTGAGGAGTGATGAAGATGATTGATAAGGGAAGGATGGTAGATATTGTCTACATGGACTTCGGTAAGGCCTTTGACAAGGTCCTGCATGGCAGACTAGTGCAGAATGTGATGTTGCATGAAATCAGAGGTGAGCTGGCATGGTGGATACAGAACTGGCTTGGTCATAGAAAACAAAGGGTAGCAGTGGAAAGGTGCATTTCTTAATGGAGAGTTGTGACAAGTGGCTTCCCTCAGGGATCAGTGCTGGGACCTTTGTTGTTTGTAATACATATATAAATGATTTGGAGGAAAATGTAACTGGTTTGATTAGTAAATTTGCTGACAACACAAACATTGGTAGATTTGCAGATGGCGATAAGGACCATCAGAGGATACAGCAGGACATAAATCAGTTGGAGACTTGGGTGGAGTGATGGCAGATGGAGTTTAATCTTTACAAATGTGTGGTAATGCATTTTGGAAGTTCCAATACAAATAGAAAAGATAAGTAAATGGCAGAACCCTTAAGAGCATTGATAGGCAGAGGTATTTGAGCGTACAGCTACAGAGATCACTGAAAGTGGCAACGCAGATGGTGACGGTAATCAAGAAGGCATAAAGCATACTTGCCTTCATCGCTGGGGCATTGAGTTTAAAAGTTAGCAAGTCATGTTGCAGCTTTATAGAACCTTAGTTAGGCCGCACTTGAAATAAAGTGTTCAATTCCGGTCGCCACACGACCAGAAAGGTGAGGATGCTTTGGGGAGGATACAGAAGAGATTTACCAAGATGTTGCTAGTATGGAGGGCATTAGCTATGAGGACAGACTGGAGAAACCTTGGTTTGTTCTCACCGGAATGATGGAGACTGAGGGGTGACCTGATCAAAGTATTTTACACAGAGGCTGGTGGATGTCTCGAACTTGTTGCCGGAGGAGATAGTGAAAATAGATACGATAGTGACTCTTAAGGAGAATCTTAACAAATACATGAATAGGCTGGGAATGGAGGGATGGGATCCCCATAAGGGTAAAGGGCTTTAGTTCAATCGGGCAGCATGGTTGGTGTAAACTTGGAGGGCTGAAGGGCCTGTTCCTCTGCTATAATTTTCTTTGTTCTTTGGGTCAATATTGGGATCATATCAAAGTCATAGAGGTTTACAGCATGGAAACAGGCCTTTAGCCCAACTTGTCCATGCTGCCCTTTTTTTTAAAACCCCTAAGGTAATTCCAATTGCCCACATTTGGCCCATATCCCTCAATGCTCAAATTCTCCATATGACTATCTAAATGCTTTTTAAAAGACAAAATTGTACCTGCCTCTACTACTGCCTCTGGCAGCTTGTTCCAGACACTCACCACCCTCTTTGTGAAAAAATTGCCTGTCTGGACACTCTTGTATTTCTCCCTCCCACCTTAAGTTTCCCACCTTCTCTTTGGGAAAAGATATTGATTATCTAGCTGATCTGTGCCCCTCATTATTTTATAGACCTCTGTAAGATCACCTTTCAGCTCCTACACTCCAGAGGAAAAAATCCTAGTCCATCCTTAAAACTCAATCCATCAAAACCTGGTAGCATCCTAGTAAGTCTTTTCTGCACTCTTTCTAGTTTAATAATATCCTTTCTATAATAGGGTGACCAGAATTGCACACAGTATTCTTAGTGTGGCCTTACCAATGTCTTGTACAACTTTAACAGAATGTCCCAACTTTATCCATCAATGAACTAGATGAAGAAACTGCAGCATTGTGGCTAAGTTTACACATGATATAAAGATAGGCAGAGAGACAGGTAATATTGAGGAAGTGGGGAAGGTGCAGAACGACTTGGACAGATTAGGATAATGGGCAAAGAAATGACAGATGGAATATAATGTGAAAAAGTCTGAAGTTATGCACTTTGGTGCGAAGAATAGAGACATAGACTATTTTCTAAATTGGGGACAGAATTCAGAAATTTGAAGCTCAGAAGAACTTGGGAGTCATAGTTCAGGATTCTGTTAAGGTTAACTTGCAGATTGAGTTGGTGATTAGGAAGGCAAATGTAAGTTTAGCATGCATTTCAAGAGGACTAGAATACAAAAACAGAGATGTCCTGCTGAAGCTTACTTAGGCTCTGGTCAGACCACATTTGGATTATTATGAGCAATTTTGGGCCCTATATTGAAGGAGGCATATGGTGTCCTTAGACAGGGTCCAGAGGAGATTCAGGAGAATTCTCCCATGAATGTAAAGCTTGATGTTTAAGCATTCTGGATCTGCAATCTATGGAGTTTAGAAGGATGAGGGTGGGGTCTCATTGAAACTTGTGGAACACTGAAAGGCCTGGTTAGAGTTCACATGGGGAGGATGTTTCCATTAGTAGGAGAGACTAGGATCTGAGGGTACAGCCTCAGAGTAAAGGGATGACCCTTTAGAACTGAGATGAGGAGAAATTACTTCAGCAAGAGCTGGTGAATCTATGGAACTCATTGCCATAGAAAGCTGTGGAGATCAGGTCATTGAGTACATTTAAGACAGAAGTAGATCGGTTCTTGATTGGTAAGGGGATCAAAGGTTATGGGAAAAATGCAGAAAAATGGGGTTGAGAAACCCATCAGCCATCATTGAATGGCAGAACAAGACACGATGGGCCAAATGGCCTCATTCTGCTTCTGTATCTTATGATGTGGAGATGCTGCTGTTGGACTGAGGTGGGTACAACAAGAAGCTTCGCAACACCAGGTTAAAGTCCAACAGGTTTTATTTGGTTACCTGTTGATTACCTGTGAAGATTCACTTTCCATCTTGCAGTTGAGCCTGTTTGTGAACCCACCTGTCCACTCACCTGATGAAGGAGCAGCATTCCAAATCCAAAAGTGATACCAAATAAACCTGTTGGATTTTAACCTGACCTTGTGAGACTTCTTACTATTCCATTTCTTATGGTCTAATGGTGTAAATGTTGTTTGATGGTACAGCACTTGAATATTGCTGAAAAAGAGACATGTCAAAGCTTTTTTTCTTGCATTCATTAGGACACCACAAAATAAAAGCAGTTGAAGGGGAAAGCAACAGTTATACTGTATTATAATTTTCTTCTTCAACTGGTTTCCTTGTGAATTGTCTTGATGAGTAGATGCAAAGCTTTAACATGTCTCTTTTTCAACAATCATCAGGTCTTAAAAAAAACTTGCAAGAAAAGTAGGTAGCATGATGGCACAGTGGTTAGCATTGCTGCCTCACAGCACCAGGGAACTGTTTTTGACTCCCGGCTTGGATCACTGTGTGGAGTTTGCACATTCTCCCCGTGTCTGTATGGGTTTCCTCCAGGTGCTCTGGTTTCCTCCCACAGTCCAAAGAAGTGTGGATTAGGTTGATTAGCCATGGTGAATTGTTTCTTCATATCAAGAGAACTAGCAGGGTAAATATATGGGGCTATGGAGATAGGGGCTGAGTGGGACTGTGGTTGGTGCAGACTCGATGGGCCAAATAGCCTCCTCCGACACTGTAGTATTCTATGAAAAGCATTGAGAGGCAGCCTGATGGTGCTTCATGTGTCGGTGCACTATGATATTTGCGCCCATTTCATAAGCTGTATGTCTGTCCTGGGCAATGTGCAGCACTTTGCTCAGAATTGTGTAAATCAGTGACCAGCTCAAACAGTTTTATGTTATGTTTGCAATTGGACAGATTGTGATATTGAATGGAAAGAGGAAATGCAAAAGCAGCTAAGTTACAGGACAGTAATTTCAAAAAAATGATATTTACAACTTTAGTAACTTATTGAGCACCATTAAAGTAATAAAACATCGCAAGGCACTTCACAGACATTTTGAAACAAAATATTGCACCAACACATACAAAAAATACTACATCAAACTCTTGATAAAATAAATAGGTGGAAGAATGAAGTGGAGAGAAGGAGAGATTTAGGGTCTGAATTGCAGGCAGTTAATGGAGAGGAATGCTGATAGCAAATCTGCAGGAGGGAAATTAGCTAACACAAGAATCGGAAAGTTGGATGCTCAGTTGGGATGAGGATGGGATTGAGGAAGCAGAATGCACAATATGCATGAACAAAATGAGCTCGGACAGCTTTTTCTCAGAGTGGAAAAGTCAATTACTGGAGGGGCAGGGGGCTTCAGTTTCAGATACGAGGGGAAGATTTAAAGGAGATGAACAAAGTAAGTTTTTCACACAGAAGGTGGTGGGTGCCTGGAACTGGCTGCTGGGAGAGGTAGTGGAAGCAGATATAATAGTGACCTTTAAGGGCATCTTGACAAATATATGAATAGGGAATAGAGGGATATAGTCCCTGGAAGGATAGATGGTTTTAGTTAGGAAGGGCAACATGATCGATGCAGGCAGAGAGGGCCAAAGGACCTGTTCCTGTATAAAATTTTCTTTTGTTCTTTGTATGAGAAAGAGAAAGAAACTAAAGAAACATACAGGGACAAGAAAATGTAAGAGATAGTTTGTCCCAGTAGCCTAAGGGATGGGAGGCCGTTGAAGATATGGTATTAATTTTACTGAGGAAGAAATCCATCAGCTCCCCATTTTGTTGTTAGGATGGAGGAGACAAGAGAGAAGACTTTAAGGGGACAACTCGCAGTACATTCAGTAACAGCCTTCCGGACTAACTGGATCCACTACAGTTTGCTTATCGTCGCAAAAGGTTCACAACAGATATTTCCCTGGCCCTGCACTCAAACTGAAACACCTAGATAACAAGGACTCCCATGTCAGACTCCTATCTATTAGTTATGGCTCAGCCTTCAACACTATTATTCCCACGAAACTCATTTCCAAACTGCGTGGCCTGGGCCTCGGTATCTCCCTCTGCGACTGGATCCTGAACTTCCTAACTCATAAACTACAAGCAGTAAGGATAGGCAACAACCACCCCTTCCAAAATCATCCTCAACATTGATGGTCCACAAGGCTGTGTTGTCGTTCCGTACTATACTCCTTATTCACCTCTGACTGTGCAGCTAAATTCCCCTCCAGTTCAATTTTCAAGTTTGTTGACGATACCACCATAGTGTGTCAGATCTTAAACAATGACGAGACAGAGTACAGGAATGAGATAGAGAATCTGATGAACTGGTGCGGTGACAATAATCTCTCCCTCAATGTCAACAAAACGAAGGAGATTGTCATTGACTTCAGGAAGAGTAAAGGAGAACGTGCCTCTGTCTACATCAATGGGAATGAAGCGGAAAGGGTCGGGAGCTTCAAGGTTTTAGGTGTTCAGATCACCAGCAATCTGTCCTGGTCCTCTCATGCCAACAATATAATTAAGAAAGCCACATCAATGCCTCTACTTTAACAGAAGCCTAAGGAAATTTAGCACGTCAGCTATGACTCTCACCAACTTTTACAGATGCCTTCTGGTTGTATCACAGCTTGGTATGGCTCCTGCTCTGCCCAAGACTGCAAGGCACTACAAAAGATTGTGAATGTAGCCCAATCCATCACTGCAAACCAGTCTCCCATCCATTGAACAAAGAACAAAGAACAAAACAGCATGGGAAACAGGCCCTTAGGCCCAACGAGGCCATGCTGCCACCCCGATGTTCCCACCTCTACCTGTGATCCCTGTCTATGTTTATAGATCTATGGATTGAAACTAAATTTGAGCCAATTTAGGGAGAATTTGTTTTGCCAATTAGCCTAAGAGCACATCTTTGGGATGTGGGAGGAAACCAGAGCACCTGGAGAAAACCCACGCAAGCACGGAGAGAATGCGCAAACTCCCACAGACACAGGCCCAAATCCATGTATCTGCACAGCACAGCAATACTCACTGAGCTGTCGTGTTGCCCGTCAAATGGGCCAGGTCAAGTGTACACTAACGACGTGAAGGACTAGGATACTCTCGAAAAATCCAAGAGCAGCCCTGTCATGACCCATCGCGTGTATGCCCCTTGTTAGACAACAAGGTGGACCAAAAGACTTGTAGGATAAAAACAAGTACATCAATATCATCATCTAATTTCATACTTCCCAGGGATTCCCAAGGCTCGTGATCCCTATTTTAAATCAGTTTTCTATACCCCTCCATTCCCATTCTGTTCATGTGCCCATCTAAGTATTTCTTAAATAACTCCAGAGTGCCTCCATTGATTCTGTCAACACTTCCCACTGCTTCAGCAAAGCAGCCAGCACACCCCAGACATTCTCTCTCTCACCTTCCTTCGGGAGCAAGATATAAAAGTCTGAGGTCAAGTACCAACTGACTCAAGAACAACTTCTTCCCTGCTGCTGTCAGACTGTTGAATGGACTTACCTTGCATCAAATTGATCTTCCTCTACATGCTAGCTATGACTGTAACACTACATTCTGCACTTCTCGTTTTCTTCTCTATGATTTATCTGTATAGGGTGAGAAACAATACTTCTCACTCTGTTAATTCTTGTGACAATAATAAATTAAATCAAATCCATCCATATAGGTAAAATTATTAAAACATACACTTTCAATTTGTTACAATGTAATATATACCAAGGATGGGATTTTACAGTCCTCCTGCTGAGTGTTTTCCAATGATGGAGACACTTGTAATTTGCCGTTGGTAGAATCTTCTGGTCCCACGATACCTCTTGTGTTTTGTTTAGCTCACACCCTCAAATCCAGGGACCCACCGTAGGGGATGGGGGTGTCATTTGTGGCCCTGGACAGGGCCAAAAAATCCCATCCCAAAAGTATACTTAGCAGTAGCAAATATTAAGACAAAATTTTAAGGTACAATACAGTGTAATTTGTCTCAGACAGAATTGACGATGTTTCTTACTGTCTGTACTTTGTATGCCAGGGATTTGTGTAGTTTCTTACCCTCAGAATGACTGCCCAGTTTAAATAATTTCAGCAGCATGCTTTTTTGGGAAATAAAAGTAACTAATGTTATTTATTGGCCCTGGATATTTTTAAATAAAATGTGAGATCTCGCTCACTTCCTATGTACAATTATTTACACAAAGATTAGTTATAGATGAAGGAAAAAAAACATGTTTACAAAGTATAATTGTCTCAGTATCTCATTCAGAGTAGGCCTGTGGCAGCTTAGATAAGTTGATGTTTTTAATTGAAGTGATGATCTCAGCAGAGGATTCTCACTAAGCTGTGAGGCTTCTTGAATTTCCATGCAGTGAGTTCTCAGGTGAATTCATAGTTGGAACAGATTGGGAAGAAACTTGCCCTCACTTTCAAGGTACTGCTCTTTAATACTTTGGCTATGCGTGTGGTTTGGACTTGTACAAATTCAAAAATCCTTTGTCCAAAACAAGGTGAAATATTGATTGCACATCCTGTGTTGACATTTGACACTTGAAAATTCATCCTATCTAGTTTTGATGAGAAACCAACATAATACATGGAAGATCAATTGGATTCCTTATATTTAACAGACAGAGTTTCTCTTTTTTGTCTTTGGTGAAAGAGGAAACTGAGGGGACTGGAGTGTAATTGTTTTGCTGTTGATTGTCCATCTTTAAATGAAGGGTTTGTGAATTCTCCAGCTGGATATGAGTGCTCATACTTAATTAGATATTTGAGATTCAAGGCTGTCTGAAGCTCAAATTACTAAGGGTTATAAATTTGCAGTGTTTATTTGAACAGACTGTATTTAGAATTGTAAAATATTGCGAGATTATTTGTAAGGCACTGGAGCATAACAAATGATAGGATGATCCAGCATTTAGTAAAGCCTTGATTTGAATTCACAAGTAACATCACTGAATAGTCATTAACTTTGTTTGGGAAATCCTTCTGCGAGATATCTGACACACACAAATGGGGTCACTGCTCCACTTGAGTTCTTGAATATGCAGGCCTCATGTTTCTATGGAGCTGTCATTGCTCCGTCGTTATAATATAGCTGGACATATTATTTACATTAACATTCGTGCCATCCAAGTGGAAGGCCTTGACATCTCCCATCCATTGACTTCATCTACACTTCCCGCTGCTTCGCAAAAGCAGCCAGCATAATGAAGGACCCCACACACCCTGGACAGACTTTCCTCCACCTTCTTCCATTGGGAACAAGATACTAAAGTCTGAAAACATCTACCAACCGATTCAAGAACAACTTCTTTCCTGCTGCCATCAGAATTTTGTATGTACCTACCATATATTGAACTGATATTTCTCTACACCCTATCTGTAACTGCAACACTATATTCTGCACCCTCTTCTTTTCTTCTCTCCTGTTTTGTCTGTATAGCTTGCAAATAGTACTTTTCACTGTACCCCAATACAATGTGACAATAATAAATCAAATTAAATCTTATCTCCAACAGGAGAGAATCTACCCATTATCCCTTGACAGCATGAGCATCACTCAATCTCCGACTATCAATATTCTGGGGGTCAGCATTGACTAAAAACTGAACTGGACTAGCCATATAAATACTTTGGCTACCAGAGCAGGTCATAGGCCAGGAATTCTGTGGTGGGTAACTCGCCACCTGACTCCCCAAGGTCTGTCCACCATCTACAAGGCATGTGACAGGAGTGTAATGGAATACTTGTCTGGTTGAGCGTAACTCGAACAACACTGAAGAAGCCTAACACATGCATGACAGAGCAGCCCACTTTGACAGGTACCCCATTTGCCACTTTAAATATTCACTCCCCCCGCATCATACATTCATCTACAAGATGCATTGCAGCAGATCACCAGGGTTCCAACTTCCAACCCAACCTCTACAACCCAAAGGACAAGAGCAGTAGACATATGGGAATGCCACCACCTTCAATTTCCCTTCCAAGTCACTTACCATCCTGACTTGGAAATATATTGCCTGTCCTTCACTGTTACAGGGTCAAAATCCTGGAGTTCCCTCCCTAACAACACTGTTCGATAACTACACCTCACTGACTGCAGCAGTTCAGGAAGGCAGTTCACCACCACCTTCTCATGGACAATAAATACTAGTTTAGCCAGCGATGCCCAAATCCATGAAAGAATAAAAACACACACACACACACACACACACACACACACACACACACACACACACACACACACACACACACACACACACACGAATTTCTACCACTACTCCAGTGAATGTGTTCCAGCCAGAGGAGCTCCAGCTTCAAGGAAATTTCTGCTTATGTTCTGCAGTTAGTGGCTGAGATTGTGGAATCGACTGAAACTGTAGAATATGTCACTCTATGTTTAAATAAGGCATCACTCTGAGATTTGTCTGGTCTATTTTAAAGCATGTAAATTACGTCAATGCTGTTTATTTTAGTCATTCTGTTTACATTTTTTAAAAACTGGATAGCTTTATGCAGAGTGAACATTTATGCGCGAACATTGGAGAATATGCATTGTTATGCAGATATTTGGCAATAACTCATGATGAGCAATTATTGTCAAAACCCAGGCTTGAACTTCAAGTGTTTCATAGGAATATAAGAACAAGAGCAGGCCATCCAGCTTGTCTATCACTTAGTTTTGTCATAGCTGTTCTGCAGCTTAACTCCAGATAATAACTGGGCCGTTCAAGAAAAAAGAAGACAATTTGGCCTATTGAATCTGCATTCACTCTTTAAAGGAGCAATTTAGTAAGTCCCATTCTCATACACTTCCCTCTTATCTCTGCAATTTTTTCTTTCAAATATTCATCCTATCCCTTTCTAAAGTTACGATGAAATCTATAAAAAGTGCCCACCTAACCAGGCACTCAACATCTTTTGTCTGCGATCAAGTGATATGAACATCATTGGCTGGGACACATTTATTGTCCATCCCTAGTTGCCTTTGTGAAGGTGGTGGTGATCTGCCTTCTTGAACCACTGCAGTCCATGTGGTGTACATACGCCCATAGTGCAGTCATAAAGTCTTATAGCACCAAAAGGTCCTGTGGCCCATCTAGCATGCACTGACAATAATGACCACTGAAGGCACCATAATCCCATTTTCCTACAACTAGTCTATATGCTTGAACGTTATGATATTTCAAGTGCTCATCCAAAGATTTTTTTAAGTGTAGTAAAGCTTCCAGCCTCCACTTCCTTTCCAGGCATTGCATTCCAGATTCCCATAACTTTCTCAGTGAAAAAGGTTTTTCTCAAATCTCCTCTGAGTTTCCTGCTCCTTACCCTAAAACTAAGTCCCTTCACGATTGACCTCGCAACAGCTGCTTCCTACTTACCCTTTCCATAATTTTATACACCTCAACCATTTCCCCCTTAACCTTCTCTGCTATAAGAAAAACAATCCAAGCCTATCCAAACTTTCCTTATAGCTCAAATGCTTCATCTCAGGCAATATCCTGGTGAATCACTTCTATACCCCCTCTAGTGCAATCACATCCTTCCTATAGTGGGGTGACCAGAATTGCACACAGTACTCCAGCTATGGCCTATTCAATGCTCTGTACAACCCCAACATTATCTCTCTATTCTTATAGTCTATACCAAACTGATAAAAGCAAGTGACCCATATACCTTCTTAACTATCCTATTCACGTGTTCTGCCGACTTCAGCGATTTGGCATAATTACCCTAAGATGCCTCTGTTGCTATAAGCTACCCCTGATCTGCCATTCATTAAATACTCTCTCATCTTGTTTCTTCTTCCAAACTTATTGGGGTTAAACAGTGCTTAATGTGTACACCGCATGGCATCCTCAGGCAAAATGAAGGAAGGTGGAGTCTTCCTTCTAATCAACATCTCTTGGTGCTTAGATGTGGCAATACTGTCAAGTTTCTGTTCCCTGGACCAAGAGTGTCTGACGCTGAAATGCTGTCCCTGTTATCTGCAGCGAGAATCACCTCTGCTATCCTGACAGCAATTTACATCCCACCCCATCTAGATGTGAAGACTGTGCTTGATGAGATACATGTACTGCAAATAGCCTTGAGTTGAAATATCCCAAGGCTTTGCTCATCCAAGGTGACTTTATGATGTTAGTGTACCTTTAAGAGATTTTCTTTTCTCAATCATGCTTTCTTGCTGTTGTAAGCAAGTTCTTTTTGGCTTTAGTTGTTTCCTCATTATGGAGTATTTATTGCTGCTTAAAGGAGGTTTGTTTAGTTTTACTGGGACGTTTACGATTCTGCATTGTTAGGAGGAAAACTGGTTGGCAAGTCAGGTAACAGGAACTCTTCATTTTCAGTCTAAGCTGCTGTTTGGTTTGAATTTAGAAGGGGCATTAGAAGATGGAAAGTAGTCTCACTCTCTTTCTGTCTCTCTCTCTTGTCCTGGTTTTGTAAATTCTGCTGGTCATCTGAAAGGAACTCTTGCCTTTCTGAAGGCGGGAGTCTGCTTTTGGTGGCTTGCCAACAGTCCCTGGTGTTTTGGGAACCTGTGGTGTCTTCAAAGTGTTCTGAGTTCATTCAGAGAAGTGCAGACTTCATCCAAAGGACTCAGTTCCATTATCATATGAGTATTAGTATATGTAGCACTAAACTTGCTTGAAGAATCTTGTTTATGTGGTTGGTTTGATTGGGACAGCTTCTATATTCGTTAACGGTTAAATATTATTATAGTTATTTTGTGTTGTTGTTTGTAATTGAACTTATTGCTCAAAGTTTGTCATGTCAGTTACATTCTTAATTAAACTTTGTCTGATAAAAGCTCCCTAGTGGATCATTTGAATCATACCTAAACTGAAGCCTGTCATGCTTATCCCAGCCAAATTCAAGATGCAAAACTTATGATCCAGGCAGGCTCCATAAAACACTTTGGAATTTCTGATCTGAGCCATAACAGCTTCAACCAGGCCAATCTTAAGTGTGTCCTGCCAAGATACCATCAGCACATCTCGTAGGATCATAGGATCACTACAGTGCAGTAGGAGGCTCTTCAGTCCATCAAGTCTCACCAACAACAGTCCAACCCCTTAAACCCATGTATTTAACCTGATAATCCCCCTGATAATGTGTGGCAATTTAGCTTGGCCAACCAATCAGATCTTTGGACTGTGGGAGGAAACTAGAGGAAACCCATGCCAACATGCAGAGAATGTGCAAACTTCAGACAGATGGTGGTGACCTGAAGCCAGAATTGAACGTAGGTCCCTGGTGCTGTGAGACAGCAATGCTAACTACTGTGCCACCATGCCATCTCCGAAAGTCGTAGAGGTTTATGGCATGGAAACAGACTCTTCAGCCCAATTTGTCCTTGTCGCCTTTTTTTTAAACCTTTAACCTAATCCCAATTGCCCACATTTGGTCCATATCCCTCTGTACCCATTGTGCCCGTGTAACTATCTAAATGCTTTTTAAAAGATAAAATAGTATCTGTCTCTACTACTGCCCATGGCAGCTTGTTCCAGGCACTCACCATCCTCTGTGTGAAAAAATTGCCCCTCTGGACACTTCTGTATTTCTCCCCTCTCCTCTCATTTTAAACCTATGCATCTAGTTTTAGACTCCCCTATCTTTGAGAAAAAAAATTGACTATCTACCTTGACTATGCCTCTCATTATTTTACAGATCTCTATAAGGTCATTCTTCAGCCTCCCACACTCCACAAAAAAAAGTCCCAGTCTATTCAGCGTCTCCTTTTAACTCAATCCATCAAGTCCCGGTGGCATCCTAATAAATCTTTTTTATACTGTTTCTAGTTTGATAATATTCTTTCTTTAATAGGGTGACCAGAATTGCACATAGTCTTCCAAGTGTGGCCGTACCAATGTCTTGTGTAACTTTAACAAGACATTCCAACTCCTGTACTCTGAACGATGAAACCAAGCATGCCAAAAGCCGCTTCACCACTCTGTCCACCTGTGACTTCACTTTCAAGGAGGTATGAACATGCACCCCTAGATCTCTTGGTTCTGTGACTCTCCGCAATGCTCTATCATTAACATCCAATCTACCAAAATGCATTACCTCGCATTTGTCTAAATTAAACTCCATCTGCCATTCGTCAGCCCACTGGTCCAATTGATCAAGATCCCATTGCAATTGGAGATAACCTTCCTCACTATCCGCATGCCACCTATCTTGGTGTCATCTGCAAACATTCGCCCTATATTCTCATCCTAAATCATTAATATAAGCAACAAATAATAGTGGACCCAGCACTGATCCCTGAGGCACACCGCTGATCACAAGCCTACAGGTTGAAAAACAACCCTCTACAACCAGAAGCCAAGTTTATATCCATTTAGATACTTCACCCTGGATCCTGTGAGATTTAACTTTATACAACAACCTACCATGTGGTACCTTGTTAAAGGCCTTGCTAAAGTCCACGTAGACAACATCAACTGCACTGCCCTCCATCTACCTTCTTGGTTACCCCTTCAAAAAACTCCTGTCTCTCAAAATATATTCCAACAATTTACCCTCTACAGATGTGAGGCTCACTGGCCTGTAGTTCCTATGCTTTTCCTTGCAGCCCTTTTTAAACAAGGGCACAACATTTGCACAACAGCACGAATCTTCAAGCACCTCATCCATGACTGTTGATTATTCAAATATCTTAGCTAGGGGACCTGCAATTTACTATATATTTCCTATTTGTATTAGACCTTTCAAAATGCATTACCTGACATTTGCCCGGATTAAACTCCATCTACCATCTCTCTAGCCTCCCTCACATTCTGGGATATACCTCATCAGATCCTGCAGATTTATCTACCTTGATGCGCTTTAAGACTTCCAGCATCTCATTCTCTATAATATGTACACTCCTCAAGACATCAATATTTATTTCCCCAAGTTCCCTAACATCCATGCTTTTCTCAACCATAAGTACTGATGAGAAATATTCACTTAGGATCTCACCCATCTCTTGTGAATCTGCACATAGATTAACTTGTTGATCCTTAAGAGGCCTTACACTCTCCCTTGTTACTCTTTTGCCCTTTATGTATTTGTAGAATATATAAAGAGGTCCAGTCTTGACCACTGCTGCAAAAACACTAAACATGCCTACCTCTCTATCCCCACCTGCACTTTGGTAAATCAGGCCACAAGCTGTGCTTCTGCTCCCAGCTTATAGCAGAAATTGAAATGGGAGAATTCAATAAAGAAAGTTGTGCAATGTTGGTTTGAGGCAATGGATGATCTCCAATGGAACTGCTTAGAGTTGGTGGACTGGTCGATATTCAAGAACTCACTGACCAACCTAAGTGACTACGCCAGTAGAGAAACAGATTTCGTTAGTAAGGTGTAGAAGACTGTGTGCCAAAGAAGCTAATATGAATGTTTCCCAATCAGAAACCATGGATGAACAGGGATACCCCTGCCTGCTGAAGTCCCTGTTGAGGCATTGAAGTCAGGTGACCCTGATCTATCCAATAAATCCAGACACGATCTACAAGGAACTAACAGAAACTCCAAAAGACTATACTGAACTGAGCTACAGTCCCAAACTAGCCACACAAACACTCATCGATTGTGGCAAGGTCTACACGATATAATAAGCTACATGGTGAAGGTGGGTAGAGTTGCTGACAACAATGCCCAATGACCTGAACATATTCTGTGCTTGTTTTGAGTCAGGGGTCAGCAAGAGGATGTTACCCGCTCCAACAGCCCAATGGTACCGAGGGTCACCATTGCAGATGTCAAATTGGCCTTCTTGAAAATTAACCCGTGGAAAGCGACTGGCATGGATGGGGACCCTGGCTGAGCACTTGCATCCTGCTCAGACCAACTGGCAAGGATATTTGCAGAGATCTTTGACCTCACCTTATTCTGATCTGAGGTCTCTACCTGCATCAAGAGTAAAGCAAAGCCAAGCAGCGTGTTTGAATGATTGCCTCCCAATGGCTCTGGCATCCATGATTGTGAAGTGCTTTGAAAGGTTAGTCATGGCACACATAAACTTTGGTCTCCCAGATTGCTTGGATCACTATGGCTCACCTATCATCCCAACATATCTGCAGTAGAGGCCAGCTCCCTGGTCCTAACTCAACCCTAAAACACCTAGAAAGTAAAGACACTTATGTCAAACTTCTATTTATTGACTGCAACTCAGTTTTCAACACCACTATCCCAACAAAACTCATTTTCAAACTCAATGGTCTAAGACTCTACTCCTCCCTCTGTGACTGGATTCTTGACTTCCTCATCCACAGACCACAATCAGTAAGGATAGGCAATGACAACTCCTCCATGATTTTCGTCAACATCGGTGCGCCGCTAGGCCATGTACTCAGCCCCTTAGTGATCTAATCCTGCTGCAACTCAATTTTCAAGTTTACTGATTACATCACCATAATGGGTTGGATCTCAAACAGTGATTAGACAGAGTATCGGAAAGCAGTAGAGAATCTGATGAACTGTTGCAATGACAATAATCTCCCCTTCAATATCAGTAAAACGAAAGAGCTGGTCGTCGACTTCAGGAAATGTAGTGGAGACATGCCCCTGTTTATATCAACAGTGATAAAGTGGAAATGGCGGAGATCTTCATAGATAGATAGAATAGATAGATAGGGTGGACTCTCAGAGACTATTTCCCCGATCTGAAATGGTCACTATGAGAGGACACAGATTTAAGGTGCAGGGAAGCAAATACAAAGGAGATGTCAGGGGTAGGTTTTTCACTCAGAGGGTGGTGAGGGAATGGAACCGACTGCCGTCAGAGGTTGTTGAGGCAAACTCACTGGGGTCTTTTAAGAGACTTCTGGATGAGTATATGGAAAAGAATAGGATAGGGGTTTATAGATAGGTCTGTGGATTGGTAGATGTGATCGGTGCAACTCGTGGGCTGAAGGGCCTGTTTGTGCTGTATTGTTCTATGTTCTATGTTCAAGTTTCTCAGTGTCCATATCACTGACAACCTTTCTCAGTTCCCCCAACCCAATGCAAAGTTAAGAAAGCCCACCAATGCTTCTGCTTCCTCAGGAGGCTGAGAAAATTTTGCATGTCCAGCATGATTCTCATCAATTATCCCAGATGCACTAAAGAAAGCATTTGTTCTGGTTTTATCTGGTTGTATCACAGCTATGGCTCTTGCTCTGTCCAAGACCGCAAGAAACTACAAAGGGTCATGAACAAAGTCCAGTCCATCTTACTGACTCAAAAAGGCAGCCAGCATAATCCAAGACCTCACAGACACTGAAAATTCTCTCTTCCACCTTCTTCCATTGGAAGAAAGATATAAAAAGATCACGTACCAACCAACTTGGGAACAGCCTCTTCCTTGCTGCTGTCAAACTTTTGAATGGACATACCATATACTAAGTTGATCTTTCTCTGCACTCTAGCTGTGACTGTAACACTACATTCTACACCCTCTCCTTTACTTTCCTATGTATGGTATATGTCTATATAGCACGCAAGAAACAATATCTTTCACTGTGTGACAATAATATATGTGACAATAAACCAAATTGTCTAAGAATAATGATTTTATTTAGAACATGTTCTATGTTCTAAATAAAATCATTATTCTTAGAGTCATCAAGACATAGAGCAATACGGCACATAAACAGACCTGTCAGCCCAACTGATGCTTTCAAATGATCCTGGTGCCTTCCCAGCCAGTCCCATTTGCCTGCTTTTGGCTCATATCTCTTTAATCCTTTCCCATCCATATACTTGTTCAAATGCTTTTTAAATGTTGTTATTGTGCTTGCTCCAACCATTCCAGCTCATTCCGTACACACACGACAGTCCACATGAAGAAGTTGCCCCTCAGGTTCCTTTTAAATCTTTCCCCTCTCACCTTAAAATGATGCCCCCCTAGTTTTCAATTCCCCTTCTCTGGGAAAAAGACTGTACATTCATCCTATCTATCCCCCTCATGATTTTATACACCACAATAAGGTCACTCTTCATTCTCTTAGGTTCCAATGAATAAAGTCCTAGTCTGGCCAATCCTTCCCTATAACTCAGGCCCATAAGACCTGGCAACATCCTTGGAAATCTTTGCACTTTTTCCAGTTTATAAATATTTTTTTGATAACAGGGTGATGAAAGTTGTACAGAATACTCCAATGCGGCCTCACCAACAGCTGATTACAACAGTGACATAATGTCCCAACTCCTATACTCAGTGCCTTGACTAATGAGTACCAGTGTGCTATGTGAATTGAGGAGAGCTAAGAGAGGACACGAGAAGACTTTGGCTGATAGGATTAAGGAGAATCCTAAAGCTTTCTTTAGATATGTTAAGAATAGAAGATTGGTTAGGGCAAGATTAGGGCCAGTCATAGACAGCAGTGGGAAGTTGTGCGTGTAGCCTGAAGAGATTGGTGAGGCACTGAATAAATATTTCTCTTCGGTATTCACGCAGAGTGCTGGAAATGTAGCTATGGAGAACACTGAGGTACAGGGTTGCAAATTGGGAAGTATTGTAGTAGATAGGGAGGATGTGCTAGAAATTCTCGAGGGTTTGAAGTTGGATAAGTCCCCTTGGCCGGACGGGATTTACCCTAGGATTCTCTGGGAGGCAAGAGAGGAGATTGCAGAGCCTCTGGCTCTGATCTTCAGGTCGTCGTTGGTTACGGTGTGGTTCCGGAGGACTGGAGGATAGCGAATGTGGTCCCGTTGTTCAAGAAGGGGAAGAGAGACCTTCCAGGGAATTATAGGCCAGTGAGTCTTACTTCTGTGGTGGGCAAAGTGTTGGAGAGAATAATTAGGGGTAGGATTTATAGTTATTTAGAGAGTAATGAATTGATTGGAGATAGTCAGCATGGTTTTGTGAAGGGTAGGTCGTGCCTTACTAACCTCATTGAGTTTTTGAAAAAGTGACCAAAGAGGTGGATGGGGGTAAGGCGGTTGATGTGGTATATATGGACTTTAGTAAGGCGTTTGATAATGTGGCCCATGGAAGACTTCTGCAGAAAATGCAGATGTATGGGATAGAGGGTGATTTAGCTAATTGGGTTACGAATTGGCTAGCAGATAGAAGACAGTGGGTGGTGGTTGATGGGAGATATTCATCTTGGAGTTCGGTGACAAGTGGCGTACCTCAGGGGTCTGTTTTGGGGCCCCTGCTGTTTGTAGTTTTTATAAATGATCTGGTTGAGGGTATTGAAGGATGGATTAGTAAATTTGCAGATGACACTAAAGTCGGTGGAGTTGTAGATAGTGAAGAGGGGTGTTATAGTTTGCAGAGAGACTTGGACAAGTTGCAGAGCTGGGCCGAGAGGTGGCAAATGGAGTTTAATGCGGAAAAGTGTGAGGTAATTCACTTTGGCAGGAATAACAAATGTGTAGAGTATGGGGCTAATGGTAGGACTCTTAATAGTGTTGAAGAACAGAGGGATCTTGGTGTATATGTGCATAGATCCCTGAGAGTTGGCAATCAAGTCGATAAGGTTGTTAAGAAGGCATACGGAGTCTTAGCTTTTATTGGTAGGGGGATTGAATTTCGGAGCCGCAACGTCATGTTGCAACTGTACAAAACTCTAGTGCGGCCGCACTTGGAGTATTGTGTGCAGTTCTGGTCCCCACATTATAAGAAGATGTGGAGGCATTGGAGAGGGTACAGAGGAGGTTTACCAGGATGTTGCCTGGTATGGAGGGCAGGTCTTATGAAGAGAAGCTGAGGGATTTCAGGTTGTTTTCGTTAGAAAGGAGGCGGCTAAGAGGGAACCTAATCGAAACATATAAGATGATTAGAGGTTTAGATAGGGTGGACAGTGATAGCCTTTTTCCTAGGATGGAGAAAGCTAGCACGAGGGGACACAGCTTTAAATTAAGGGGTGATAGTTCTAGGACGGATATCAGAGGTAGGTTCTTTACCCAAAGGGTGGTTCGGGAGTGGAATGCCCTGCCTGCAGCAGTTGTAGGTGCGCCAAGTTTGGTGGCGTTTAAGAGGTTAGTTGATAAGTATATGGAAGAGAAGGGAATGGTTTAGTTTGGAGGGGCATTGCTTTTTATATTGGTCGGCGCAACATCGAAGGCCAAAGGGCCTGTTCTGTGCTGTAATGTTCTATGTTCTATGTTCTATGTGCCTGTTTCACCTATCTACCTGTGACACAGCTTTCAACGAACTATTTACTCCTTGGTGCCACTGTTACTCAAAGCTGTCCAGGACCCTCCCGTTCACTGTAAAATCTGCATACTTACCTGAACTGAGATTCATTTACCAATCCTGAGCCCATTTCCTGAACTGATCAAGACCACCCCCCCAACATAATTTTTGATAATATTCGCAATCAACAATATCTCCAAATTTAGTATCGTCCGCAAGCTTAGTAACCATGCCCATCCAAATCATTTACATAAATAACGAATAACAAGTAAACTTCAAATCTTGAGGCACACCATGCATAAGAAGTCTCACAATACCAAGTCCAACAGGTTTTTTTGGTAGCAAAATCCATTAGCTTTTGGAACACAGCTCCTTCATTAGGTAAGTGGGAGCTCTGTTCACAAACAGGGCATATAATGACACAAACTCAATTTACAAAATAATGGTTGGAACATGAGTCTTTACAGGTAATCAAGTCTTTAAGTTACAGACACTGTGAGTGGAGAGATGTTAAAGAGATGTGTATTGTCTCCAGATAGGACAGTTGGTGAGATTTCGCAAGTCCAGGCAAGTCGTGGGGTTACAGATAGTGTGACATGAATCCGAGTTCCCGATTGAGGCCATCCTCATGTGTGTGGAACTTGGCTATCAGTCTCTGCTCAGCGACTCTGCGCTGTCATGTGTCGTGAAGGCCACCTTGGAGAATGCTTATCTGAAGATCAGAGGCCAAGTGCCCACGACTGCTGAAGTGTTCCCCAACAGGAAGAGAACAGTCTTGCCTGGTGATAGTTGAGTGCTGTTCATTCATCTGTTATCGTAGTGTCTACATAGTCCCCTGGGGAGAGTAAGTGGAGTTCCCTAGGGATTCAGTGGTGTGGTGGGAATCCTGTGGAGGTATATTCAGGGTTGAGGAGAGTCCCTTGCACTTTAAGATATCAGGGAGAGACCCAGTGATAATGGGTGCGGGTCAGTGTCAGTTTCTGCATTATCTACATGGAATCGCATTGAATCCCAACATTGTAGAAGGAAGCCATTCAACTCATCAAGTCTGCACTGACTCTCAGAATGATTATCTTGATGTGCACATCTTTGGACTGCGGAAACTGGCGCACCTGGAGAAAACCCAAACACTGGGAGAATATGCAAACTCCACACAGACAATTATCCAAGGTGGGAATTGAATCCTGGTTCTTAATGCTGGAGGCAGTAGTGCTAGCCATAATGCTACCCAGAAGTTTGAGAGGTTTTTATTCTTCCAACATTTTCTGGTAACCCTGTCAAAATCCTCTGAAGCTTAATATTTAAAATACATTTTCAGATGGTTCCTGGTGCTGGGAAATTTTCAAAAGGAATGTTTTCACTGTTGAGCAGTTGCTGTACCCCTAATTTTTTGTATGCTTGGTGCTGCTGCTGACAATGCCCTCCTGCCCTTTTCACTGAACTGGGGTTGTTCTGTGGTTTGGTAATGTGGGGGATATGCTAGTTGAAACAGGAAGTTACAGATTGGAGTCCACGCATTCCTGCTGCTGATAGCCCACAGCCCTTCATGAATGCTCAGTTTGAAATTTCTTGATTTCTTCTTGCTATTGATTCGTCTTGTTGGTTCCCTCATCATCTTTCACAGACTCAATCTAGCAGCTCTGTGATTTAGGTCTTAATCCACTCAGCCAATAACAGTGCTACTAAGCCACTCTTTGTGATGGACATTAAGTTCCTCACTCACAGATTTCCTACCTTTGCCATCCTCAGTGTTTCCTCAGTGATGTTCAACATGGAGGAGTGAAGCCCACAATGTGGACTGTGTAGGAATGGTGATGGTGGTGTCTGGGACATTATCTGTAAAGTATTATTCTATCCATAAGACATCTGTCCTGTAAGTGGAACATGAAGGCCTCTTCCACATGTTCTAATAACCCTGCAGAAAAATGTCGAAAAATGTAAATACTGATAATATGAACCATAAGCTCAGCAAAAGGATAAGATTAAGAATACTTGTAGGGAGTGTATAATATGCTCTCATACAAGCCAGTGGTACAGTACTTGGCCTGAGCATTTCACAGCACACTGAGTGATGCTTTTAAAAGTAGTTTTGGTGCCAAAACTATCATAAAATGTTTCCAAAACAATAAGTTTAACTGGCACCTTGTTTAGCTTATAGTTTTTTTTCAGAATTATGGCATGAATGTTAGCAGAGCTGCTGATCTTTGTATTTCTATCTTAAAGGGAGCAAGAGCAATAAACAACAGAGGCATGTAATATCTCACAGACTAGGAGGCTAACATACCCATCTGTTATCCAGCCCTATTTGGTCACCTGTGGAGAGCACAATTTATTGAGATGCTTATACTTATTGTGACAAGAAGAATGCAGACTGGAAGAAGCAGTTTAAGTCTTAGATTCACAAACGTTTTTAGACATTTGTTGAAAACATTGTGGATCATGAGTAATGACCTAATGGTCATCCATTGTTAATGGTTCAGTGATGGTCAGATGTGAAATACTTTGTTTTCCATAATTCCACAATAAAATGTGAAATTGGAATTAGCAGCCAACTAAACAGAAAACAAAGTTTTTGCGATTCAAGAACTTTCCAAGTGAACCAAGTCTTTGTTGTTGAGGAGATAGATCACCAGGAGTGAATCTGTAACCGATCATTCAGAAGAGTGTATTAGAGCCCCACTTAATTGAATCATGTGATGAGGTACCAGAGAAGGTTTATCAAGGTTATGCACTGGATGTTGTACTATTTGGATTTTTGGATAACATTCAAGTTTCATAAGAAGGCTAATCCAGTATTTCTACAGAAACACAATGCAAGTGGCAATATGGATGTGGAATTGGCTCAATAAAAAACAATGTAGTGAATGTATTGCAGGAGTCAAGATGTTTGCAAGGTCAAGTTTCAGTTTTTTATCCATTACTCTTCAGTCTTTCATAAATGACCCAGACTTAGATGTGGGAGGGTCTGGCATAGTGGTGCACTGAACTAGTAATTCAGAGTGCCAGGTGAATTCTATGGGGATGGAGGTTTATAATTCCATCAAAGCAATTAATGGAATTTAAATTTGGTTAATAAATCTAGAAGTAAAAGCTAGCGTCAGTAATGGCGACTATAAACATATTGTCTATTGTTGTAAAACCCGTAGAACCGTCAAATCCCCACAGCACAGAAAGAGGGCATCAGTAAACCACATCCATTGCTCTTCCTTCGTCAATGTGTTCAGTTACATTTTCAAAGAACTCAACTAGGCTCGTAAGGCACGACCTGCCCTTGACAAAGCCATGTTGACTATTTCTGATCACACTAAACATCTCTAAATGCTCATAACTATTGTCCCTCAGAATCCTCTCCATCAGCTTACCAACCACTGAGGTCAGACTCACCGGTAGGTAATTTCCCAGGTAATTTCCTTTTCCCTTTCTTGAAAATAGGGACCACATCCGCAATCCTCGAATCCTCTGGAACCTGTCCCATCTCTATCGACGACACAAAGATCATCACCAGGGGCTCTGTAATCACTTCCCTCACCTCCCACAGTAACCTGGGGTATATACATCTGGTCCCGGCGACTTATCTATCTTGATAGAATGTAAAAATTCCAGCACATCCTCTTTCTTAACATTCACTGGAATCAGTGAAGGTCCCAGAGAACTAGAAAAAGGCTAATGTAATATCCCTGTTTAAGAAGGAAAGAAGGCAGAAGATGGGAAATATTAGGCTGGTTAGGCTGACCTCAGTTGTGGGTAAGATCTTGGAGCCCATTATTAAGGATGAAATTGTGGAGTCCTTGGAAATGAATGGTAAAATAGGGCTGAGTCAGCGTGGCTTCATCAACAAGAGGTCATGTCTGACAAAACAGTTTGAATTCTTTGAGGAAATGATGAAGAAGTTAAACCTCGAGCTTCCAGAAAGCTTTTGCTGAGGTGCTGTATAGGAGGCAGCTGAGCCATGGTGTAACAGGCAAGGTACTAGCATGGATAGAAGATTGAGTGATTGGTGGAAGGCAGAGAGTGAGGGCAAAGGGGTCCTTTTGAGGATGATAGCCAGTTATGAGTTGAGTTCCATAGGGCTCCATGTTGGACTACAACTTTTCACGATATGCATGAATGATCTAGAACATAGAACACTACAGCACAGAACAGGCCCTTCGGCCTTCGATGTTGCGCCGACCAATATAAAAAGCAATGCCCCTACAAACTAAACCATTCCCTTCTCTTCCATATACTTATCAACTAACCTCTTAAACGCCACCAAACTTGGCGCATCTACAACCGCTGCAGGCAGGGCATTCCACTCCTGAACCACCCTTTGGGTAAAGAACATACCTCTGACATCCGTCCTATAACTATCACCCCTTAATTTAAAGCTGTGTCCCCTCGTGCTAGCAAAGGGCATCTAGATGAAGAAATTGAGGATATTGTCATTAAGTTCGCAGATGATACAAAGATAGGTGGAGGAACAAGTAGTATTGAAGAAATGAGGAGACCGCAAAAAGACTTGGATAGGTTAGGAGAGTGGGCAAAGAAGAGGTAGATGGAATACAAGGTGAGAAAATATGAAGTATGCATTTTGGTGGGAAGAAAAGAGGTGTAGACTATTTTCTAAATGGGGAATGAATTCAAGAACATAGAGTCTTAGTTCAGGATTCTCTTTGCATTAAGTTGCAGATTGATTTGGAAGTTAGGAAAGCAAATGCAATGTTATCTCTTATTCCAAAGAGGACTAGAATATAAAAGTAGGGATGTACTGCTGAGATTTTATAAGGCTCTGGTGAGACCACGTTTACAATATGCAAAGAATTTTGGGCTCTGTATATAAGGAAGGATGTTCTGGCCTTGGAGAGGGTCCACAAGAGGTTCATGAGAATAATCTCAGGAATGAAAAGCTTGATGAATGAGGAACTTCTGAGGGTTCTGGGTCTGTACTCAAGGGAGTATAGAAGGAAGAGAGGGGAATCTCATTTAAACTTAAAAAATAATAAAAGACTTGGTAGAGTGAACGTGGGGAAGATGTTTCCATTTGTAGGACTAGGATCCGGGGATACAGCTTAAGATTAAAGGGTACCTTTAGAGCTAAGAGGAGGACTAATTTCTTCAGCCAGAAGACTGTGGAGGCCACGTCATTAAATACATTTCAGACAGAGATAGAGAGGTTCTTGATTGGAAAGGAGATCAAAGATTATGGGGAAAATGCAGGAGAATCGGTTGAGAAACTTAGCAGCCATATTGAATGGCAGAGTATACTCGATAGGTTGAAGGCCGAATTCTGTTCCCATATCTGATGATAAGTTTTTAACAACCATCATTGGGAGAGAACAAAGAAGAGTGAGGGGTCGAGGCCTACACTAACCTTCAGGTGGCAGATAGTTCCAGACCTGCAAGGATCTCAGCATCAGGAGAAGATAAAGGAGAACGTGGGGATGGGGAGAGGATAAAGAACAGGGGAATGTGTAGAGGATAAAGGAGAACATGGGGATGAGGCTTCTGTTCAAGCAGTGCACTAAGCTAATTTTACATTTTGATTTTATTTGATTAATTATTGTCACCTGTGTTAGCATACAGTGAAAAGTATTGTTCTTATGCAGTATACAGCCAAAGCATATTGTTCATTGAGAAAGAAACAAAAGACTGTCGTGTAACAGTCATAGCTAGGGTGTGGAGAAAGATCAACTTAATGAAGGGTAGGTCTATTCAAAAATCTGATGGCAGCAGGGAAGCAACTGTCCTTGAATCGGTTGGTATGTGACCTCAGATTTTTGAATCTTTTTCCCAATGGAAGGTAGAAGAGGGAATGTCCAGGGTCCTTGGGGTCATTAATTATGCTGGCTTCTTTGCTGAGGCAATGGGAAGTGTAGACAGAGTCAACACATGGGAGGCTGGTTTGCGTAATGAATTGGATTATATTGATGACCATTTGTCATGCCTTGCAATCTTGGGCAGAGCATATCAAGCATATCAAGCTGTGACATAACCAGAAAGAATGCTTTCTATGATGCATCTGTAAAAGTTGGCGAGAGTCGTAGCTGACATGCCAAATTTCCTGAATCTTCTGAGAAAATAGAGATATTGGTGGGCTTTCTTAACTATGGTGTCGACATAGTGGGGGACTAAGATAGTGGTGGTGATCTGGACAACTAAAACTTAAAGCTCTCGACCCTTTCTACTTTGTCCCCATTGATGTAAACAGGGGTAAATTCTCCTTTATGCTTCCTGAAGTCAGTGACAAGCTCCTTCATTTTGTTGACATTGAGGGAGAGATTAAATGGTTATTGGATAACCATATGGATAATATTAGAATAGTAAAAGTTAGATGAACTTTAGATTGGTTTCACATGTTGGCACAACATCGAGGGTCAAAGGGCCTGTACTGCACTGTAATGTTGTATGTTCTATGTTCTATTGTTGCCGCACCAGTTCACCAGATTCTCTATCTCATTCCTGTACTCTGTCTTGTCATTGCTTGAGATCCGAGCCACTATGGTAGTGTTGTCAGCAAACTTGAAAATCGAATGAGGAGAATTTGGCCACACAGTCATGGGTGTATGAAGAGTATAGCACGGGGCTGAGAACAAAGCCTTGTTAAGGATGCTCGTGTAGGAGGTATTGTTGCTTGTCCTTACTGATTGTGGTCTGTGAGTTTGGAAGTTCAGCATCCAGTCACAGAGGGTGGTGCTGTGGCCCAGGCCACGGAGTTTGGAGATGGGTTTTGTGGGAATAATGGTGTTGAAGGTTGAGCTGTAGTCAATAAATAGGAGCCTGACATTTTTATCTGGGTGTTCCAGGGTTGAGTGCAGGGCCAGGGAGATGGCGTCTGCTGTGGACTTGTTCAGCAATAGACGAACTGTAATGGATCCAAGTAGTCCAGGAATCTGAAATTGATTAGTGCAGTGACTAACCTTTCAAAGCATTTCATAATTGTCTAACAAGGGGGATACACGTGATGGGTCGTGAGAGGGCTGCTCTTGGATTTTTTTTTCGAGAATATCCTAGTGCTTCACGTCGTTAGTGTACGCTTGACCTGGACCATTTGATGGGCAACAGGACAGCTCAGTGACTACATGGATTTGGGCCTGTGTCTGTGGGAGTTTGCACATTCACCCTGTGCTTGCGTGGGTTTTCTCCGGGTGCTCCGGTTTCCTCCCACATCCCAAAGATGTGTTCTTAGGCTAATTGGCAAAACAAATTCTCCCTAAATTGTCTCAAATTTGATTTTTAATCCATAGATCTATCAACATCTATCATCTATCAACATCAACATCAACATCTATCAGGGGACTATCTATCAGGGGTCTGTTTTGGGGCCCCTGCTGTTTGTAATTTTTATAAATGATCTGGATGAGGGTATTGAGGGATGGATCAGTAAATTTGCAGATGATACTAAAGTTGGTGGTGTGGTAGATAGTGAAGAGGGGTGGTTGAGTTTACAGAGTGACTTGGACAAGTTGCAGAGCTGGGCCGAGAGGTGGCAAATGGAGTTTAATGTGGAAAAGTGTGAGGTAATGCACTTGGCAGGAACAATAAATGTGTAGAGTATAGGGCTAATGGTAGGGCTCTTAATAGTGTTGAGGAACAGAAGGATCTTGGTGTATGTGTCAATAGATCCCTGAAAGTAGGCAGTCAAGTGGATAAAGTTGTTAAGAAGGCTTATGGAGTCTTAGCTTTTATTGGTAGGGGATTGAATTTAGGAGCCGCAGCATCATGTTGCAGCTGTACAAAACTCTAGTGCGGCCGCACTTGGAGTATTGTGTGCAGTTCTGGTCGCCACATTATAAGAAAGATGTGGAGGCATTGGAGAGGGTACAGAGGAGGTTTACTAGGATGTTGCCTGGTATGGAGGGCAGGTCCTATGAAGAGAGGTTGAAGGATTTGAGGTTGTTTTCGTTAGAAAGGAGGCGGCTAAGGGGGGATCTTATTGAAGCATATAAGATGATTAGAGGTTTGGATAGGGTGGACAGTGATAGCCTTTTTCCTAGGATGGAGAAAGCTAGCACGAGGGGACACAACTTTAAATTAAGGGGTATGAGTTATAGGACGGATATCAGAGGTAGGTTCTTTACTCAAAGAGTGATTAGGGAGTGGAATGCCCTGCCTGCAGCTGTTGTAGATGCGCCAAGTTTGGTGGCGTTTAAGAGGTTAGTTGATAAGTATATGGATGAGAAGGGAATGGTTTAGTTAGGAGGGGCATTGCTTTTTATTTTGGTCGGCACAACATCGAAGGCCGAAGGGCCTGTTCTGTGCTGTATTGTTCTATGTTCTATGTTCTATGTTCTATGTTCTAACATGGACAGGGATCGCGGGTAGAGGTGGGAACATCTGGGTGGCGGCGCGGGCTCGTTGGGCCGAAGGGCCTGTATCCTGTGCTGTTTTGTTCTTTGTTCTTTGTTCTTTATAATGACGGATGTCAGAGCCACTGGCCGATAGGGACTGGATGAGAAAGAAGAGAAAGACCTTCAGCAAGTTCAAAAGGACTAATTCAGTTGCAGCCTCAGAAAAGTATTGGAAGTGCAAAGGGAACTTAAGAAAACAATTAGAAGAGAAAAAAGGAGCATAAAAAAGGACTTGAGAACAGGATTAGGGAGAATTCTAAAATATTTTATGAATACATTAATAGAAAGAGATTAACTAAGGAAAGAGCAGGGCCCAATAGAGACTCAGGGGGCAATCTTGTGTGTGAAGCCACTGGACATTGGAAGGGTGTTAAATAATTATTTCTTTTCAGTCTTCATTCTGGAAAAGAAGAATGTAGGTTCAGAATTCAGGAAAAGAGACTGTGAAGAAATTGCACTATTTGACAGCGGAAATGTGAAGGTACTCTGAGGACGCTCTCATGGCCTTATAAACAGACAAATCCTTTGGCCTGGATGAACTGCATACCAAGCTGCTGTGGGAGGCAAGGCAGAAAATTGCAGGGACTTTAACACAAATTTTGAATTCATCTTTGACCAAAAGAGAAGTGTTGGAGGACAGCGAATGTGATTCCACTTTTCAAGAAGGGTGGTAGAAATGAAGCAGGAAGTTACATAGAACATAGAACATAGAACATTACGGCGCAGAACAGGCCCTTCGGCCTTCAATGTTGTGCCGACCAATTAGGAAAAAGCAATGACCCTCTAACCTAAACCATTCCCTTTTCGTCCATAAACTTATCTACTAACCTCTTAAACGCCACCAAACTTGGCGCATCTACAACTGCAGCAGGCAGGGCATTCCATACCCTTACCACCCTCTGGGTAAAGAACCTACCTCTGACATCCGTCCTATAACTACCACCCCTTAATTTAAAGCTATGTCCCCTCGTGCTAGCTTTCTCCATCCTAGGAAAAAGGCTATCACTGTCCACCCTATCTAAACCTCTAATCATCTTATATGTTTCAATAAGGTCTCCTGTTAGCCGCCTTCTTTCTAACGAAAACAACCTCAAATCCCTCAGCCTCTCTTCATAAGACCTGCCCTCCATACCAGGCAACATCCTGGTAAACCTCCTCTGTACCCTCTCCAATGCCTCCACATCTTTCTTATAATGTGGGGACCAGAACTGTACACAATACTCCAAGTGCGGCCGCACTAGAGTTTTGTACAGTTGCAACATGACTTTGCGGCTCCGAAATTCAATCCCCCTACCAATAAAAGCTAAGACTCCGTATGCCTTCTTAACAACCTTATCGACTTGATTGCCAACTTTCAGGATCTATGCACATATACACCAAGATCCCTCTGTTCATCAACACTATTAAGAGTCCTACCATTAGCCCTATACTCTACACATTTGTTATTCCTGCCAAAGTGAATTACCTCACACTTTTCCGCATTAAACTCCATTTGCCACCTCTCGGCCCAGCTCTGCAACTTGTCCAAGTCTCTCTGCAAACTATAACACCCCTCTTCACTATCTACCACTCCTCCGACTTTGGTGTCATCCGCAAATTTACTAATCCATCCTTCAATACTCTCATCCAGATCATTTATAAAAATTACAAACAGCAGGGGCCCCAAAACAGATTGGTGAGTCTGATATCAGTCGTAACTAAACTATTGGAGAAAATTCTGAAGGGGAGAATTAACAACTACTTAGAAAGACGCGGGTTAATTAAGAATTGTCATCATGGCTTGTCAGAGAGAGACCATACCTAAAACAAATTGTTTGTTTCTTTGAAACTGTGATCAAGCATCTGGATGAGGGAAGTTCAGTTGATGTATTTTGTATGGATTTTAGCAAGGCTTTTGACATACTCCCACATAGGGAACTGATTGAGAAGGTTATGTGCATGGAATTAAGGGAAACTTGGCGAGATGGATCAGAAACTGGCTTAGTAATAATACACAAAGGGTAGCGATAGAAGGCTGTTCGAGTGACTGGAGGCCCGTTTACCACAAGAATCAGAATTGGGACTGTTATTGTTTGTTATATGCATAAATGAAAATATGAGAGGAATGATAAGCAGGTTTGCAAACAACACCAAGATTGGTCAGGTGGTTAACAGTGAAGAAGATGGTTGTCGGTTACAGGAATATATGGTTGGGCTGGTCAGATGGGCAGAGCAGTGGCAGATAGTATTTAGTTCTGATAAGTGTGAGTGATGCTCTTTGTAAGAAAAACGGGATGTATTTAATGAATGGCAGGACACTGGGTAGCCCAGAGTAACAGATGTATCTTGGAGTATTTATTCACAGATCACTGACGGAAACAGCACAGAGTAGTGAACAGGATCATTAAGAAGCATCAGTCATTGTTTTGAGTATAGGAGCAAGGACGTAATGTTGCAGTGCACAGGATCACAGAATCACGGATTACTACAGTACTGAAGAGGGCTTTTGGTCCATCAAGTCTGCACTGACACATGAAATGCCCCGACCTGCCCATCTAATCCTACTTACCAGTACTTGGCCCATAGCTTTGAATGTTATGGCATGCCAAGTACTCATCTAGGTACTTTTTAAAGGACATCAGGCATCTTGCCTCCACCACCCTCCCAGGCAATGCATTCCAGATCGTCACCACCTTCTGAGTAAAAACGTTTTTCCTCAAATCCTCCCTAAACTTTCCATCCCTCACTTTTAACTTGTGTCTCCTCATAACTTACCCTTCAACTAAGGGGAACTGTTGCTCCCTATCTACTCTGTCCATGCCCTTCATAATCTTGAACACCTCAATCAGGGTGCCCCTCAGTCTTCTCTGCTCCAGTGAAAACAACCCAAGCTTATCCAACCAATTTTCATAACTTAAATATTCCATCCCAGTCAGCATCCTGGTGAATCATCTCTGCACTCCCTTCAGTGCATTTATGTCCTTCCGATAATGTGGCAACCAGAATTGTACACAATACTCCAGCTGTGGACTCATCAGTTTCTGTACACTTCCATCATGATCTCTCCGCTTTTGTAATCTATACCCCAATTGATAAAGGACATAGAGTGTGCCATACACCTTATTCATCACTCTATTAACCTTCCTTTCTGCCTTCAGAGATCTATGGACAAATGCATCCCTGAACTTCTGTGTCAAATTACTTTTTCCAAAGTGCATCACCTCACACGTTTTAGGGTTAAATTCCGTCTGCCACTTATCCGCCCATTTGACCATCTCGTCTGTATCTTCCTGTAACCCAAGTCAGTCAACCTCACAGTTAACCACCCAGCCAATCTATGTATCTTGGCTAACTGACCGATCCTAACCACCACCACCACTACCACCACCTCACCTCCCCCCTCCCAACCCCAGCTCCACTCTGCCACAGTCATCTATGTCAGTCATATAAATGACAAACAAGTGGGGGTCCAGCATGGACTATTGTGGTACACCACTAGGCACTGGCCTCCAGTTACTAAAGCAGCTGGCTATCACCACCGCAAAGCAAATTATATATCCACCTTGTCAGATCACCCTGTGTCCCATGTGTATTAACCTTCCTAAGTCTCCCATGTGGCTTATGCCACAGCTGGTGTACTGTGTGCAGTTCTGATAATCCCACAATAGGAAGGATGTGACTGTACTAGAGGGGGCACAGAGGAGATTTGCCAGGATATTGTTTAGGATGGAGCATTTGAGCAAGAAAGAGAGATTAGATAGGCTTGGGTTCTTTTCTTTAGAGTTGAAAAGCCCAAGAGGATGACTTGATTGAAGTGTATAAGATTATGAAGGGTATGGATGATGTGAGTACTAAGCAGCTGTTGTGGAGTCCATCACAAGTGTTTAACCCTCTCACCACTCACATTATCTATATCTTTAAGACTTGCTTACCTGTAAAGACTTGCATTCCAACCATTATTTTGTAAATTGAGTTTGTGTCTTGAGTTTGTGAACTGGGATTTCATCACTTCCTGATGAAGGAGCAGCACTCTGGAAGCTAGTAGCTTGTGCTACCAAATAAACCTTTTGGACTTTAACCTGGTGTTGTGAGACTTCTTGCTGTGTTTACCACAGTCCAACACTGGCATCTCCACATCAAGGTTGTGAAGGCCAGAAGCCTTACAACATTTAGAAGTTATTTGATGAGCACTTGAAATATCGTAACTTCGAAGAATATGTGACAACACAGGAAAGTGATAGTTATTTTCGGTTCAGTCTTGATGGGCCAAAGGTCCTTTTATGTGCCTTATGACTGGATAATTCTACGATGTGATGACTTCGTGTTCACATTACTGTCTGAATGACACACAACACAAGGGTCAATTGTGGAACCTTTCTGATATATATGTGTAAGCTCCTCATTAAATTAATTCACCAAGAGACTGTACGCAAATGCAGTTTAACATAAACTTCTAAGCCTCAGTGCTTTTCATTTGCTTTTTTCTAATAATGGTGCATTTTATATTACACAGATCAGCTTGGGAAAAAGCATTTAATAATCCTCCAGGGATAAGGATTTGTGAAAATGTTTTCATTGTTCATTGTGCTGCATTTGGATGATGCTTCATGCCAAATTCGATTCTCTTAATCCTCAGCGAAGCATTTTTGTTGGTTGCTTGACATCTGTGGATTGTTACACTGAGTTTGGATTAGTTTGGACTGAATCTGAATAATTGCAATCGTGCTCAGGTCGCTGGATGTATGTCAAGCTCTCAGAAATGACTCTTTCCTTTGTGTCTGAGGGTCAGTTTATACTGAATGTTTTTTGAATTGATTTTTAATTCGACAGAATTTTACTGCTGAATGAGTCACTTTGAATCATGAGGATGAAAGGTTAAATTATGATATTATTTGGAGTTGCTGTGTAAGTATAAGTGTAGATGTAATTATTAGTGTCGTGTAATGTGGGTGCAGATACCCTTTGATTGTGCTGCAGATTTCAAGTGCTCTCAAGATGAGCAATTTTGCCACCTTAATGTGTAAGGAGAAAACTGTGATTGCTGACTAAGCAAAAATGCTGAATGGTAATATCTATGTTAATTAACTTTAAATTAGCTTCTATTATTGATATTGCTAGTCAGGGATACAATTTCCACCTTAAATAATAGAACTTATCTTCTTAGGAGGATTAACTATATTTCTTGATGTCAAGTTGAGAATTCCTAAGATCAGCCTCCCCAGAAGAAGAGAGAATATATTTCTGTATTGACGATATATTGGAAAGAAAATCACTTCAGAATCTCTCTTTATATATTGTGACCGGTAGCTAACTAATAGCCTGATCAGAGATCAGGAATCTATTTGTCTGAACGACCTTTGATTCTAACAACTTCATAAGGGTGTTGTGAAGAGAGAGCTCAAGTTTTTCATGATAGGGTAAGAAGAAAATTTAAAATTTGAAAATAAAAAGATAAGTTACAATGCTGGAAATATGTTAATAAGCTTGAATATGAATGTTGCAAATCTTTCTTTATGCTTCATTATTTTTTGTACTGGTGCTGAGTTGAAGGTAACTGAAACAATTATTCCTTCTCTTTGGTTGGAAGCCATTTATTTCCTTTTAATTCATTCTTCTATAACTGCTGTTTACTCCAGCCTCAGATTTTCAGTTTCAGACTGGCAATGACTTTGAAAACTGGCAGTTAGTTTGGAGTTTGCTAATTAGTAAAGCTAATCAATCACTGCTGATTATCTTGCTTTACTTTATCTAAAATGGACCAACTTGAATGAGAGTTGCAGTATTCTGCTTTGATTTGGATTTATCTAAAAGGAATCAAAAGAATGTTGCTGTCAAAATAATAATGAAGCTAATGGTGTGTGAATGCATAAATGCCATCGCAACTTCAGGTGACAAGTAGATTCACAATTCAGGAAAATGTCTGTCCCTACCTCAAACTTTGTAAAGTGCCTTGCCATTGTCATGCGTTGAATGTTATGAATTGCTGTATTAACCAGCCGCAGTTATTTAGGGCTCATAAATAACTGAATAATGTAATAATTTTCAGTAACTTGCCAATCAACCGCAAGCACTGAAATTGAACCATTACAGGGGGAAGCTAAATACCAAGGAAAACATTTACCATCTATTTGAAGTTAAAAAAATGAAAAGTAGACTTCCTTCACCTCGGCATCAAATTCCCACTTTCACCAAATTCCTTTCTGTGGTACACACATCCAGCTGACTCATAATTAAATGACAGTTTCTAATAACTAAGTAGCTTTAACTAGTTTGTAGTTTCAATTATAAACATCAGTTGTAAATGTTAAATAAATTTCAGTTTAAGAAATAGTCATCGATGAGACTGTACTTATACTAAATTCTGGGCTGTAACATACGATTTACAAAGCATTCCTTTTACAAAATTCCATGTACCACACTCTTCAATAGTCCAATGCCTATTACAGCAAAATCTGCCCTATTAAATCTGCAAACAGGTTTAATCAAGTTCAGGTAACAGGTAAATGATTTCAAATTTTGCTTTTACATTTTGTTTAAATCTTGAACAGCAATCATGCTTCTGTCCATGGGTTAATGTTGATTTTAATAAATATATCACATTTGAAACCTGCACTACTGTGATCTAACATTCGTAAGTCAGAAAAAGAAGTTATAAGAATCATAACATTTCTATAGTACAGAATGAAGCCATCGAGTCTGTCCCGACTATAATCCCACTCAGGCCCTATTCCCTTAACACATTTACTCTATTGATCCCCGTGACACTAGAGTCAACTTTAGCATTGCCAATCAACCTAACCCGCACATCTTTGGACTGTGGGAGAAAACCCATGCAGATACAGAGAGAATGTGCAAACTCCACACAGGCAGTGACCAAAGCTGGGAATCTAACCCGAATCCCCGGAGATTGGCACTACTGAAAAGTAAAGATTTGTAATGCCAAGGGAAATGCATTGAAAAAGACATAAAATGTCGAGTGAAACTTGCTACTTTTCTGTGGGCTTTGCACTAAAGTACAATCATTAATCCAGAACCATTCTGGATACATAGTGATTGGTGAAAATGCTGAAGAATAATATTAACATCATCAATGGGTGAGTTCACATGGAGCTGAGTGCATTCACGCAGAGATCAGATTTTTGTCATTAGGTCAGGTTAACGTGAGCTGTAAAAAAAGCACAAAGTGATTGCAAATGAACCTGGGCAGCTTAAGTGAGTGGGCAACAAGATTGCAGATGGAGTATAATGTGAGGAAATGTTTGGTTATTCACTTGGATCATAACTCTACCTGTGTGTGTGTGTGTGAGTGTGTTGCAATCTCATTTTCTAGCACTTGGTCCATAGTTTTGTATGCTACGGTGTTTCAAGGGCTCATTTAAATGCTTCTAAAATGTTGTTGGGCTTCCTGTCTGTACCACACTTTTAGGCAATGAGTTCCAGATTCCCATCACTTTCTGAATGAAAACATTTTTCCTCAAATTCTAAATATCCTTCCCTGACTTTAAATCTATGCTATGCCCCTTGTCATGCCCCTTTCCTAAGAATCACAGAATCACATAGTGTAGAGGAGACCCTTCAGCACATCAAGTCTGTAACAACATGTGAGAAACACTTAATCTACCTACCTGATCCCATTTACCAACTTTGAAATGTTATGGATGCTAAGGGGAAAAGTTTCTACCTGTCTATTCTGTGTATATCCCATATAATTTTATGCATTGTCTCTGAATTATCCAATATTTCATACTGGATGAGCAGAAATTTCCCCCAGCTAAGTATTGAGCTAACATTTTCATCTATGCCACCAACTCCATCCCTCCATGACTGAGGAAGAGTCATGAACTTCACAGATGCTGCCAGAATGTAGAATAAATCATAGAACTATAGAATCCTTACAGTGCAGAAGGAGGCCATTTGGTCTATTAAGTCTGCAGCAACTCTCTGAAAGAGCACTATCCCCATAACCCCACGCATTTATAAACAAAGAAACAAAGTAACAAAGAAAAGTAAAAGCTCAGGAACAGGCCCGTCAACCCTCCAAGCTGGTGTCAATCATGATGCCATCAGAATTAAAACCAGGTGCACTTAGAGTCCATATCCTTTCATTCCCATCCTATTCATGTCTTCATCTATTTGCCCCTTAAATGGTACTATTGTTCTCACCATTTCCATGGACAGCGTGTTCAGACATCCACCACTCTCTGTAAAAAACCTGCCTTGCACAGCTCTAAACTTTTCCCTACGCAGCTTAAACTACATTCCCTAGTACTTGATTTTCCTACCCTAGGAAAGAGCATCTGACTATCCATTCCATGCCACTCATAATTTTGTAAACCTCAATCAGGTCACCCCCTCAACCTCCATCGTTCCAGTGAGAACAAACCAAGTTTATCCAACCACTCCTCATAGCTAATACTCTCCAGACCAGGCAAAGTCTTGGTAAACCTCTTCTGTACCCTCTCCAATGCTCCACATCCTTCTGGTAATGTGGTAACCAGAATTGTTCACAATATTCTAAATGAGGCCAAATTAAAGTTCTGTGTAGCTGTAGCATAATCTGTGAATTTTTATACTCAGTGCCCTGACTGATGAAGGCAAGCATGCCATATGCCTTCTTGACTACCTTATTCACCTGTGTTGCCACTTACAGTGATTGGTGGACATGTACACCCAGATCTCTCTGCCTGTCAATACTCTGAAGGGCGTTACCTACATCTATTGGACCTGCCAAAATGCTTTATCTCACACTTGCACGGATTAAAGCCATCTGCCATTTCTCCACCAAGTCTCCAACCAGACTATGTTTTGCTCTGATAACCCTTTTCACTATCTGCAACTCCACCCATTTTTGTGTCATCTGCAAATTAACTAATCAGACCAGTTACATTTTCCTCCAAAGAAAGAAACTTAAGCAAGGAGTAAGAAGGGCTAAAAGGGGTCACAAAAAAGCATTGGTCAGCAGGATTAAGAAAAATCCCAAGACTTTTTATATATAAGTAAAGAGCAAGAAATTGGCCGGGGGAGGGTTGGCCCACTCAAGGATGAGGGAGCGAATCTGTGCGTGGAGCCAGAGGAAATGGGCGAGGTATTAAATGAATACTTTGCGTCAGTATTCACCAAAGAGAGGGATTTGGTGGATGATGAATCTGGGAAAGGATATACAGATAATTTGAGTCATGTTGAGATCAAAAAGGAGGAGGTATTGAGGTTCTTCAGATACATTAAGGTAGACAAGTTCCCAGGACCTGATGCGATATACTCCAGAATACTGGAGAGAGGCAATGCAGGAAATTGCTTGGGCCTTGAGAGAAATATTTGTATACTCACTCGTTACAGGGGAGGTTGCAGAGGATTGGAAAATAGCCAATATTGTTGTTTTGTTTAAGAAGGGTAGCAAGAATAATCCAGGCCGGTGAGCCTTACATCAATGGTAGGGAAATTATTGAAGAGGATTCTTCGAGACAGGATTTATTCCTACTTGGAAGTAACTGGACATGTTAGTTGGTTTGTGAAGGGAAGGTCATATCTCATGAACTTGATTGAGATTTTTGAGGAAATGACAAAGATGATCGATGAGGATAGGGCAGTGGATGTTGTCTACCTGGACTTCAGTAAGGCCTTTGACAAGGTCCTCATGTCAGGCTGATGCAGAAGGTGAAGTTGCATGGGATCAGAGATGAGCTGGCAAGGTGGATACAAAACTGGTTCAGTCAAAGAGGACAGAGGGTAGCAGTGTAAGAGTACTGTGACAAGTGGTGTTCCTCAGGGATCAGTACTGGGACTTTTGCTGTTTGTAATATATGTATATATAAATGATTTGGAAGAAAATGTAACTGGTTTGATTAGTAAATTTGTGGACGACTCAAAGGTTAGTGGATTTGCAGATAGTGATGAGGATCATTAGAGGATACAGGATATAGATCAGTTGGAGAACTTGGGTGGAGAGATGGCAGATGAGTTTAATCCAGACAAATATAAGGTAATGCATTTTGAAGGTCTAATACAGATAGGAAATATACAGTAAATGGCAGAACCCTTAAAAGTATTGATGGTCGAAGGAATCTAGGTATATAGATACACAGGTCACTAAAAGTGGCAATGCAGTTGGAAAAGATAGTCAAGAAGGCATATGGCATGCTTGCCTTCATCAGCCAGGGCATTGAGCTTAAAAATTGACAAGTCATGTTGCAGCTTTATAGAACCTTAGTTAGGCCACACTTGGAATATAGTGTTCAATTCTGGTCACCACTACCAAAAGGATATGGAAACTTTGGAGAGGGTACAGAACAGATTTACCAGGATGTTGCATGGTATGGAGGGCATTAATATGAGGAGAGGTTGGAGAAACTTGGGTTGTTTCCATTGGAATGACGGAAGTTGAGAGGTGACCTGATAGAAGTCGACAAGATTAAGAGGGCATGGACAGAGTGGACAGTCATAAGCTTTTTCCCAGCGTGGAAGGGTCAATTACTGGAGGGCACAGGTTTAATGTGCAAGGGACAAGGTTTAAAGGAGATGTACAAGCCAACTTTTTTTACACAGAGAGTAGTTGGTGCCTGGAACTTGTTACCTGGGAAGGTAGTGGAAGCAGACACGTTAGTGACTTTTAAAGGGTGTCTTGACAAATACATGAATAGAATGGGAATAGAGGGATATAGTCCCTGGAAGGATAGAGAGTTTTAGTTCAGGCTGGCAGTATGGTTGGTGCAGGCTTGGAGGGCTGAAGGGCCTGTTCCTGTGCTGGAATTTTCTTTGTTCAAATCATTTATATATACTGAGGACAACAAAGGTCACACAACTCATCCCTGTGGAACACCAGTTGTCACAGCCTTCCATTCAGAGAAGCACCCCTCTGTCTTTTATGGCCAAACCATTTACCAGGGCTAATGCTGCTAATCTATGTATCTTTGGACACAAAGGGGTAATTTATTCTTTTGCTGGGAATATTTGAGATCCCAGCATTGATTGTTATGGTACCTCACAAGTCACTGTCTGCCATTTGGAAAGAGACCCATTTATTTCTGCTCTTTTTTTCTGTCTGCCAATCATTTTTTTATCCATCTCAATACACTACCTCCAATCCCACAAGCTTTGTTTTCCATGCTAGTCTTTTATATGGGACTTAGTCAAAAGCTTTCTGAAGGTCCAAATAAGCCACATCGGCTAGCTCCGCTTCCTCAGTTCTATAAGTTACATCCTTAAAGAATTCGAGTAGATTTGTCAAGCATGATTTGCAGGATTCGAACACTCCAGTACAGCTCTGAGGGAAAGCTGTGCTGTCAGCAGTGCTATGTTTGGATATTGAACCAAGGCATTCAACTTATTGCTAATAAACTGTTGAAGTTATTATCCCAGCCAATATTTCTCATTTCACTATAAAATAGCTTCACTTATCATTGTCACGTTGGCTGTTTGTATGAGTTTGCTGGGTGCAACTTGGTTGTTGTCTTTCCAACATCACCAGAGTAATAATACAAAAATATTCATGAACTTGAAAGCCCTTTGAGAATTACAAAAGGCACTATATAAATGTAGGTTTTTCATTATTGAGTGTTTTCAGTTTACTCTCATAAGACTTGGGATATTAACTTAGATCATGGATGGCCTGACACTAATGGTGAAGTGTTTACAATTTCAATTTATGCTGCTGAAGGAATGTTAACATTTGATGTATTAACCAATGGTAACTAGTAATAAAACAGTAAGTGCAGAGTGAAACAGGTAAGTGACTTGCCAACTCAATTCTAACCTGGGTGAGATCATCCAGCCGTACCACATTATTTAGTTAGAACAAAGAACAAAGAGCAACACAGCACGGGAAATAGGCTCTTCGGCCCAACGAGCCCACGCCGCCGTCCTAACGTCTTAATGACATATCCTTGACTTTAGGCTATGCCTGTTGTTGAAGATTCCCATATAGGGACCAATATAGGGACAATTTGTTACCCAATCAGCCTAAGAGCAATTTTTGGGATGTGGGAGGAAACCGGAGCACCTGGAGGAAACCCACGCAACCACGGGGAGAACGCGCAAACTCCCGCAGACACAGGCCCAAATCCATGTGTCTGCACAGCAACAGCGATAGTCTCTGAGCTGTCATGTTGCCCATCAGATGGTCCAGTTTAAGCATACACTGACGACGTGAAGCACTAGGCAACTCCTGAAGCAACCTCCAAGAGCAGCTCTCGCACGACATGCCGCATGCATGCCCCTTGTTGGTCAACAAGGTGGACCGAATTGCCTGCGGAAACAAATAAGACTTAATTAAACATGCTAAAAAAAAACTAAGACATTCCCGAGACGAAACTAAAAGATAGTCTACTACTATTTGGTCCTCCCGATATTCAAACAGTCCTGCTATATCCCTCTATCTGCAGACCGCTCATGTGGCTGTCCAAGAGACCCTCAAACAACCCTAGCGTGCCTGCTCCCACCACCTTACTCGGCAGTGCATTCCACACCCCCACTACCCTTTGTGTGAAAAACTGGCCTCTAATATTCGTCTTATACATAGCCCCCCTCACCCTAAGGCCGTGACCCCTCGTTCTATCCATTTCTAATGGTGGAAAAAGCTTACCACCATTTACTCTATCTATACCCCTCAATCTTATATACCTCTAAAAGATCCCCTCTCAGCCGACGTCTTTCAAGGGAAAACAACCCCAGTGTTTTCAATCTTTCCTCGTAAGACAGCCCTTCCATACCAGGCAGCATCCTGGTAAATCTCCTCTGCACTCTCTCCAGGGCCTCTACATCCTTCCTGTAGTACGGCGACCAGAACTGGACGCAGTACTCCAGATGAGGCCTAACCAACGTTCTATACACCTGCAACATCAGACTCCTACTCTTGTATTCTATACCCCTTCCTATGAAGGCTAACATACCATACGCTTTTTTTACCACATTCTCCACCTGTACTGACACCTTCAGAGACTTGTGAACTTGTACCCCCAGGTCTCTCTGCATCTCTATACTCCGGATAGTTTTACCTTTTATCCTATAACTCCCCTCTACATTATTCTGGCCAAAATGCATCACCTCACATTTAGAACATAGAACATAGAACATAGAACAATACAGCACAGAACAGGCCCTTCGGCCTTCGATGTTGTGCCGACCAAAATAAAAAGCAATGCCCCTCCTAACTAAACCATTCCCTTCTCTCCATATACTTATCAACTAACCTCTTAAACGCCACCAAACTTGGCGCATCTACAACAGCTGCAGGCAGGGCATTCCACTCCCTAATCACTCTTTGAGTAAAGAACCTACCTCTGATATCCGTCCTATAACTCATACCCCTTAATTTAAAGCTGTGTCCCCTTGTGCTAGCTTTCTCCATCCTAGGAAAAAGGCTATCACTGTCCAAATTTATCCGGATTAAATTCCATTTGCCATCTATCTGCCCAATCTACCAGCCTATCTATGTCATGTTGTATTGCCAGGCACTGCTCCTCAGTACCCGCCAATCCAAGTTGGAGGGAAGTTGCTGATTTCTATTGGGTTGAGTAATTCCAGCATATATTGCGCTCACCATTGACTTGTACCTGGGTCATATTCAGTTTATGGAATTATTTAAGTGGAGTAAGAAGTCTCACAACACAAGGTTAAAGTCCAACAGGTTTATTTGGCACTGGCTTTTAGAGTCCACAGCCACATCATCAAATATGGAATGCTTTTAAGGGAGAGGTGTCATTTTAATTTTGTTGGTAGAGAACCACATGGCCCAGCCGTCACAACTGAATATAAATCTTTAAATTATTGGCCTGTTGTCCTCAGATTTACCTGTGGATTTTGCCACTTTTTAACGTCTTAAATGTCTCTGTGTATGTTTGAGCTGTCTAGTGTCTTACCAGCTAGACAGTATGTGAGCATAGGCAGGGAGTGTTACCAAGCTGATCAAGTGAATAGTAAATGATTGCTGAACATGATTCTGTTCTCATACAAGATCCGCAAATGTGCTATTTATGGCAGATCTTATTTGATAGTCTTTTGTTTTAACTACTCCCCAAGCCAAGAGGTTGAGGTAAACTGGAGCTCCCTAATTGCTGCTGCGGTTGCATCCAGCTACTACAGGCAACCAGAAATGAAACTGGTATCTATTCACACCTCACAGTGAGCCAATAACTGAACTCAGCCAAATATTCCGTTGTCATCAATAGCTACTTTTGCTCAAATACTTAAATGAAAAGAAATCACATGATTTTTTGTAATAATCATTTGTAACTCATTTTGAATTGTGAAAGATGTGAAATTAAAATAATGCATGGATCACCATTATGTTAACAAAAACTCAAATTGAACCTGACAACTAGACTTGTGTGCAGATTTAGTGTTACGATGTTTTGATATGTAAAAGAATAAGCAGACATTGAAGATTTTGGAATTGAAGAATCAGAGGCAAGTGAATTAATTTCTTTCTTTGTTTTTGACCAGGTAATGTGGGTATGCAATTTATGTCGTAAACAACAAGAAATTCTTACAAAATCAGGAGCGTGGTTCTTTGGAAGTGGGACATCACAGCCGCCCAGTCAGGATGGAACACTGAGTGACACGACAACAGGAGCTGGTTTTGATGCACCCAGGGAAAAGAAAGCAAGACTGCAAGAGCGTTCACGATCCCAGACTCCTTTAAGTACAACAGGAGCAACAAACGAGACAACACCATCTGACAAGACTCGAGTGTCTGAACTTACTCGGCAAGAAATGGGTTTTGAACAAAAGCAATCTTCAGCAAGATCGAAGAGTGAACCTCCAAGAGACAGGTAATTTGAACCCTCGAAAACCTACTTTTCTTTATGCTCATATGATACCAAATCATGTTAAATGTTGCAACTGATGAGGTGTTTCAAACTTTGTCTCTCTATATCAAACTGCCAGTCTTTAAAATATGTTTTTAACTTCCACTTTCTTCTTTGCCCTTCATTACAACCAAAATGTCTTCATCTTTATGAACGTCAAGGTTTGCCTTGAGATTTTAAACCATTTGCTAAGAGGAACATGACTTGAACTCCTGCAAATATGGACTTTCAAAAATAAATACTGCAATAAAAGAGAGAGTGAGGGAGGAGAGAGAGAGAGGGGAGGGAGAGAGAAAGAGAGAGAGAGCGAGGGGGGAGAGGGAGAGAGAGAGAGGGAGAGAGAAAGAGAGGGGGGAGAGGGAAGGAGAGAGAGAGAGCAAGGGGGGGAGTCAGTATATGAGTATGGGCACAAATGAAAAGTGGAGCTTTTTCAAGGAACAAATACTGCGTGTCCTTGAGAGGTATGTCCCTAGCAGAAAGGGAGGAAATGGCCGAGTGAGGGAACCATGGCCCACAAAGGACATTGAATGTCTTGTCAAGAGGAAAAAGGAAGCATACGTAAGGATGAAAAAGCTAGCTTCAGTTGGGTCACTTGAATGTTACAAGGTAGCCAGGAATGAGTTAAAGAAAGGGCTTAGGAGAGCTAGAAAGGGGCATGAGAAGTCCTTGGTGGGTCGGATAAAAGAAAGCCCCAAGGCTTTTATCCTTATGTGAGAAATAAAAGAATGACCAGGCTGAGGTTAGGGCCAGTCAAGGACAGTAGTGGGAACTTGTGCATGGAGTCAGAAGAGATAGGTGAGGTATTGAATACTTGTCTTCAGTGTTCACGAAGGAGACGAGCTATGTTTTTGAGGAGGAGTGCATGATACAGGCTCAAGTGGATAGAGCTGTGAAAAAGGCTTATAGTGTGTTAGCATTTATTAACAGGGGGTTTGAGCTTAAGAGCTGTGGGGTTATGCTGCAACTATATCATATGTTGGTGAGATCACATTTGGAATATTGTGTTCAGTTCTGGTCACCTCATTAAAAGATGTGGAAGCATTGGAGAGAGTGCAGAGGAGATTTAGAGAAAATCTTATGAGGAAAGGTTGAGGGAGCTGGGGCTTTTCTCTTTGGAGTGGAGAAGGATGAGAGGCGACTTAATAGAGGTTTATAAGATGATGAGGGGGTTAGATAGATTGGGTATGCAGAGGCTATTTCCTCAGGTGGATATAGCTGTTACTAGGGGGCATAAATATAAGGTTTATGGTGGGAGATATAGGAGGGATGTCCGAGGTAGATTCCTCACTCAGAGAGTGATTGGGTTGTGGAATAGACTACCTGCTGTGGTAGTGGAGTTGGACATTTAGGAACTTTCAAGCAGTTATTGGATAGGCACATGGAGCACACCAGAATGATAGGGAGTGGGATAGCTTGATCTTGGGATTGGACATAGCTCAGCACAACATTGAGGACTGAAGAGCCTATACTGTGCTGTAATGTTCTATGTTTCTAAAAATATACTATTTATGATTCTGTTTATAGTGTTTGATTTCATATATCCAAAGTCAAAAGATGCATAGCTTAGGTGAATTAGCCATGCCAAATTCCTCTTTAGTGCCCAAAGATGTGTAAGGTTAGGGGGAATTACCGAAATAAGTGGGGCAGGCCTGGGTGAGATGCTCCATCGGAGAGTTGGTGCTAACTTGATGGACTGAATGGCCTCTTTCTGCACTGTAGGGATACTATTGGTTCTATCTCTTCGAGCAACTGTAATATCAATAGTTCTTGTAGACTAAACAAGATATGACAATATAAACCTTAAGGATCAATTTTATCCCTGAGATTTTATAACTCAGCTTCATTGATACAAGAATACTAACTAATCATAAAACATAATTCAATAGGATATACTGTGAACCCTAGAGAATGCATGATGTCATTGTGCTTTTCAATCATTAAGGCACTGGAGGAGACAATATGGCACACTGAGTCTGTGCACATTTTCAAGAACCCTAACGTCATTTCAATAGTGTGATGACTAGAATTGTAAATGATCCTACCCACCACTGCTGTTAAACTGACTGGCTTGGAATTTTTCGGGCTGTCGTTACATCTTTTCATCAATAGGGTGGTCCTTTGCCATTCTCCAATCCTATGCTACCTATGAGAACATCAGAAGGTTATGACAAACATTTCCTCTATCTCCAACCCTATTTCTCTTAGTAACCTGCTATGCAAACCACGAAGAGCATGTGATTTTTCAATTCTGGCACCTGTCAAACTTTCCAGTACATTCCTCATCTCAATTTTCATCTCATCCATTACCTCTACAATGTCTTTTTCTGATATGTTGTTAATATCCTCTTTCTTTATAAATATTAGTACAAAGCACTTAAGTGTGTTCACTTTGCCCTGCGGTTGTAAGCATATATCATCCTTTTATTCCCTACTAGAAGCATACAAACTAGAAGCAGGAGTAAGTCTTTTTGTCTTTCGAGCCTGCACCACCATTCATTCCCATAATGGGTAATCATCAAATTCAATGTCATGATCCCACTTTCTCCCCCACAGCCCATGATCCTTTTAACCACAAGAGCTATATCTAATTTCTTTTTGAAATCACACGACTTACTGACCTCAACTACTTTTTGCTGTAGTGAATTCCATATATTCATCACCCTCTGGATGAAGAAATTTTCCTCACCTCCGTTTTAAGAAATTTACCCCCTGTCCTCAAATTATGATTCCTAGTTCTGGACTCCCCCATCATCAGGAACGTTATTTTTGAATCTACCCTGTTTAATCATATTGGAATTTTATAAGTTTCTATGATATATTTCTAAATTCCAGGGAATAAAATCCTAACCAACACCGTCTGTCCTCATATGACAACCTGCTATCCCAGGAATTAGACTGGTAAACCTTTGCTTCACTCCCTCTACAGTAAGGACATCCTTCCTTAGATAAGGACATCAAAACTGCATGTAATATTCCAGGTGTGACCTCACCGAAGCTCTGTACAATTGAAGGATAATATCCCTATTCCTATACTCAAATCCTCTTGCTATGAATACCAACATATCATTTGCTTTCTTTACTGCCTCCTCTACTTGCGTGCTTACTTTGTGTTTATTTTAATTAAGAAAAGAGAACAAACCCTATTCTGAAGGACACCATCAAGACACGATAAATTCAGACAGAGGTGAGATACATCAATAAGTATTATTGAAATGACAAGAGCTTGCAATTTCAAAGATTATAGATAGTGTGATTAACAAAGGAAGAATCATAGATCCTAGACCAAGACAGCACAGAAACCAACCCTTTGGTCCAAATGGTTTATGCCGACCATGATGCCCTTCCAGTTCATCTCAGTTGCCCATGTTTGGTCCATATCCCTTCAAACCATTCCCATCCATGTTGTTATCCAAATGCTTTTAAAATGTTGCTATTGAACTGGCCTCAACTGTTTTCTCTGGTAAGTCATTCCATATATGAATCATCCTTTGCATGAAGAAATTGCCCCTCAAGTCTCTTTTAAATCTTTTCCCTCTCACCTTAAACCTTCAGTTTTCAATTCCCCTTCCCTGAAAAAAAGACTATGTATGTTCATCCTATCTGTGCCCCTCATGGATTTATGCACCTCAATAAGGTCACCCTTAATTCTTCGAGGTTCCAAGGAATAAAGTCCTAACTTAGCCAATCTCTCCCTATAACTCAGGCCCACCAGTCCTAACAAGATCCTCATTAATCACCTTTGTGCTCTTTCCAGTTTATGAATGTCATTTCTATAACAGGGTGATCAAAACTCTACAAAATATTCCAAGTGCAGCCTCACCAACTGGTGCAACTGGAACGTAATTGCCCAACTTCAATGCTCAGTGCCCTGATTGATGAAGTCAGTAAGGATCTGGCAACACCAATTTTAAATCCAACCGATTTATTTGATGAAGGCCAGTGTTCTAAATGTCTTCTTCATGACCTTGTCTGTCTGTGACTCTGCTTTTAACAAACTATGTTCTTGTATTCCTCAGTTCTTCCGTTCCTCAACACTCCCAGAGCCCGTCCATTCATTGTACTTCCTGAACGGATCAAGATTCTCCTGTAATTTTTGATAACTTTCTTCGCTATCAATGATACCTCCTATTTTAGTACCATCCATAAACTTACTAACTATGCTTGTATATTCACATCCAAATCACTTATACAGATAATGAATAACATAGAGCATCACTCTCTGCTTACTACATAGAACCAATTTTGAATCCAATTAGCTAGCTCTCTATGGATGTCATGCAAACTAACCTTGCAGAGCAGCCTGCCATGCAGGACCAATTGGTTGAAATTTCTTATATTTTACCAAATTTTGGGAGAATACTAAAAGATTGGAAAGCAACCAATGTGACACCCTTGTTCAAAAAAGGGAGAAAGACAGAAAGCAGAGAATTTTATAGGCCATTTAGTTTAACATCCATTACTGAAACCTGAAACACAGAAAATAGAAGCAAGTGTAGGTCACTTGGCCATTTGAGTTTGCTCCACTATTCATTTTGATCATAGCTGATCATCAAATTCAGTACCTGATCTTGCCTTTCCCTCCCCATATTTCCTTTAATCCCTTTAGCCTCAAGAGTTATATCCAATTTCTTCTTGAAATCACACAATGTTTGGGCCTCAACTACTTTCCGTAGTAGTAAATTCCACATATTCACCACTCCCTGAGTGAAGAAATTTCTTCTCATCTTGGTCCTGAAAGGTCTACCTTTATCTTCAAACCAAGATGCCTAATTCTGGACTTTCCCATCATTGGGAATATCCTTTCTGAATCTATCCTTTCTAATCCTTTAGAATTTTTATGAAATCTTCTCTCATTTTTCTGAATTCCAATGAATATAATCCTAACTAACTTAGTCTTTACTCATATGACAGACCTGCCATCCCAGGAATCAGCCTTTCTCCTTCATCTGCACTCAGATCAGCTGCACTCTAACATCCCTTCTGTACTTGCTTCTTTGCACCTTAAATCTGTGTCCTCTCGTTGAGATGTTAGGGGTGAGTTTTTCACTCAGAGGGTGGTGAGTGAATGGAATCTGCTACCATCAGTGGTGGTGGTGGCGAACTCGCTGGGGTCTTTTAGAAGACTCCTGGATGAATACATGGGATTAAATGGGATCGGGAGTTACAGATAGTTCTATGGCCTAGTAGGTATGGGTATGATCGGTGCAACTTGTGGGCCGAAGGGCCTGTTTGTGCTGTATTGTTCTATATTCTATGTTCTATGTTTGACTAATTTGGTGGAGTTCTTTAAGAACATCGCATGTGCAATAGACAATGAGGAGCCTGTGGATATGGATTTCCAAAAGGAGCTCGATAAGATGCCACACCAAAGATTGCTACAGAAGATAAAGGTGCACAGTGTTACAGTAATGTATTAGCACGGATAGAGGATTGGTTAACTAACAGAAAGCAAAGAGTTGGGGTAAATGGGTATTTTTCTGATTGGCGATCAACGACTGATGATGTGCCTCAAAGATCAGTGTTAGGACCGCAATTATTTACGATTTACATAGATGATTTGGAGTTGAGGACCAAGTATAGTGTATCAAAATTTGCAGATGACACCAAGATGAGCGGCAGAGCAAAGTGTGCAGAGGATGCTGAAAGTCTGCAAAGGAATATATATATATATATATATATAATATATATATATATGTATATAATCTAAGTAAGTGGGCTAGGGTCTGGCAGATGGAGTACAACGTTAGTAAATGTGAGGCATCCATTTTGGTAGGAATAACAGCAAAATGCACTATTATTTATATGGTAAAAAATTGCAACATGCTGCTGTGCAGAGGGAGCTGAGTGTCCTTTTGCAGGAATTTTAAGGAGTTAAGTGCAGCAGGTAATTAAGAAGGCAAATGGAATTTTAGCCTTCATTGCTAGAGGGACAGAGTTTAAAAACAGCAAGGTTGTGTTACAGCTGTATAAAGTGCTGGTAAGGCCACACCTAGAGTTTTGTTCTCCTTATGTGAGAAAGGATGTAGAGGAGGTGCAGAGGAGATTCACTAGTTTGATTCCGGAGTTGAGAACGTTGGCTTCTGAGGAGATACTGAGTAGACTGGGACTATACTCATTGGAATTCAGAAGAATGAAGGGAGATCTTATAGAAACATATAAGATTATAAATAGAATAGATAAGATAGAAGAAGGGAAATTGTTTCCACTGGCAGATGAATCCAGAACTAGAGGGCATAGCCTCAAAATAAGAGGAAGCAGATTTAGGACTGAGTTGAGGAAGATCTTGTTCATTGTGAACCTGTGGAATTCCCTGCCCAGTGAGGCAGTTGAGTCTATCTCATTGAATGTTTTTAAGGCAAGGATAGATAAATTTTTGAACGGTAAAGGAATTAAGGGTTATGGTGAGCAGGTGGATAAGTGGAACTGAGGCGAAGAAAAGATCAGCCATGATCTTTTTGAATGGCAGAACAGGCTCGAGGGGCCAAATAGCCTCTCCTGCTTGTTGTTTTTATGTTCTTATGACTCAGCAGAGGAGGTGGCACAATAGTATCTGTCAGGAGGAGTTGCCTTGGGAATCCTTAGCATCGTCTCCAGACCACAAGAAGTCTTTACGGCATCAGGTCAAACATGGACAAGGAAATCTCCTGCTGATTACTATGCACCGTTCCCCCTCAACTGAAAAATCAGTACTGCTCCATGTTGAATACCACCTAAAAGAAGTACTAAAGATTGCAAGAGCACATGATGTATTCTGGGTGGGGACTTCAATATCCATCACCAAGAATAGCTTGGTATACCGCCACAGACCAAGCTGGCCTGGTCTTGAAGACCTAAAAACCATAGCCGCTAAACTGAGACTAGAGCAGGTGATGAGTGAATCAACGAGAGGGAAAAATCATACTTCATAAGTTCATAAGATATAGGAGCAGAATTAGGCCATTTGGCCCATCGAGCCTGCTCCACATTCAATCATGGCTGATATGCTCCTCATCCCCGTTTTCCTGCCTTCTCCCCGTAACCCTTCAACTCATTACCAATTAAAATTCTGTCTAACTCCTCCTTAAGTTTACTCACTGTCCCTGTATCCATCACAAATTTTCTACCCTTTGGAAGAAGTAGTTTCTTCTCAACTCTGTTTTAAGTCTGTTCCCTTATCCTAAAACTATAACCTTTTGTTCTAGAATACCCTACAAGGGCAAATATCCTCTCCAGTTCTACCTTATCTGTACCATTTATCATTTTTAACTCAATTTGATCACCCCCTCATACTTGACCTCATGTTCATCAGCTTAAGCTGTATCTGTCCATGACAGTATTGGTAGGAGTGACCATTGCACAATCCTCGTAGAGCCAAAATCCCATCTTCACATTGAGGATATACTGTATTGTGTTGTCTGGTCAGTACCACTGTGTTAAATGTAATTAATTTCAAACAGATCTAGAAACTCAAAATGTGCATCTATGAGGCAAAAGGACAATCAGCAGCAGAACTGTACTCAACCACAATCTGTAACTTCATGGTCCATCATATTCCCCACTCTAACATTATCACTAAGCCAGGGGATCAACCCTGGTTCAATGGCGAGTGTAGCTTAGCATTTCAGGATAACACCAGACATATCTAAAAATGAGGTGAGAACTGGTGAAGCTAGACCATAAGACTACTTGTGTGCTAAACAGCATTAGCAGCAAGGACTAGAACTAAGAGATCCCACAACCAATGGATCAGATCTAAGCTCTGTCGTCTTGCACATCCAGCAATGAACGATGGTGGACAATTTAACAATTGATTGGAGGCACCATAAATATCTCTACCCCCAATAATGGAGGAACCCAGCATATCAGTGCAAAAAGTAAAGCTGGAGCATTCCAGGTGGCACAGTGGAGGGCGGTACGGTAACACAGTGATTAGCACTGTTGCTTCACAGCTCCAGGGATCTAAGTTTGATTCCCAGCTGAGATGTGGAGTTTGCACATTCTCCTCATAGAACATAGGACACTACAGCACAAACAGGCCCTTTGGCCCATATGTTGCGCCGATCATATCCATACCTACCAGGCCTGTCTACAACTCTCAATCCTATTAAATCCCATGTACTCATCCAGAAGTCTCTTGAAAGACCCAGCGAGTTCGCCTCTACCACCACCGATGGCAGCCGATTCCACTCACTCATCACCCTTGGAGTGAAAAAGTTACTCCTAACATCTCCTCTGTACCTGCTCCCCAGCATCTGTGTCCTCTCATAGCGACCATTTCAGCCTTGGGAAATAGCCTTCAAGAATCCACCCTATCTATACCTCTCAACATTTTATAAACCTCTATCAGGTTGCCTTTCAATCTTCGTCTCTCCAGCTCCCTCAACCTATCTTCATAAGACATGCCTCCCAATCCAGGCAACATCCTTGTAAATCTCATCTGCACTTTCTGAAGAGCTTCCACATCCTTCCTGTAGTGAGGCGTCCAGAACTGCGCACAGTACTCCAAGTGGGGTCTGACTAGGGTCTTATAAAGTTGCAGCATTACCTCCCAACTCCTAAACTTAATCCGACAATTAAAGTCTGCGTGTGTTTCCTCCGGGTGCTCCGGTTTCCTCCCACAGTCCAAAGATGTACAGGTTAGGTTGATTGGTCATGTTAAAATTGTCCCTTAGTGTCCTGAAATGCGTAGGTTAGAGGGATTAGCAGGTAAATATGTAGGGATAAGAGGGTAGGGTCTCATTGGGATTGTGGTCAGTGCAGACTCATTGGACCAACTGGCCTTTTTCTGCACTGTAGGGTTTCTATGATTCTATGATTCACATCAATCTTCAGCCAGAAGTGCAGATCTATGGATGATCCATTTTGGCCTCCTCCAGAGGTCCTCAGCATTATAGATGTCTGTCTTCAGCAAATTTGATTTGCTCCACATGATATCAAGAAATGGCTAAAGGCATTATATGCTGCAAAGTATATAGGCCCTGACAATATTCCAGTACACTTGTGCTACAGAACTATGGTTCTATGTTAACTTGTCGTGCCGCTGATATTTTTCAGTATAGTTACAATACTGGTATCTTACCCAACAATGTGGAAAGTTGCGCAGGTATACCCCGTACACCAGAAACAGAACAAATCCAACCAGCCAATTGCCACGGGGTCATCAACGGTGCTATCAAGCAGCACTTAGTGTAATCTGCTCACTGACTCTCATTGACATTTGGATTCTGCCAGGATCATTCAGCTCCTGACCTCATTACAGCTTTGATTCAAACATGATCAAAAGAGCTGGATGCCAAAGGTGAGGTCAGAGTGACTGCCCTTGACATCAAGGTAGCATTTGACTGAATATGGCATGAAGGAACTTTAGCAAAATTGGAGTGAATGTGGTCTTTCTCAGTTGAAAGACTTGTCTTTTTGACACTACATTGCTCTTCTGAACTTCCCCATTTTTTTTTGAGTTTCATTCTCCTCTTTTATATCTTTTGTAGCTTTTACTTATATCTGACTTAGATGCTGGAATCTCCCTTCTGATTGTTCTCAGCTTCTCACCATTTCAAAAATACTTGTTTTTTAAAATTGCAAACTGGATAACATAACATTTTCCATAAAGAATTTTATCTATGAGTTTTACCTGCTCACTTTAATAATCTCACTTTGGAACTTTCTACTAAAAATCTGGACTCTTTATTGTACTATCTTAAATTAGTATCATCAGCATACTGGATATATGGTTGCCTATTCTTCCATTGAAGTCATTAAAAAGGTAAGCTTTAAAGAATATCTCGAAGGATAGAGGCATGGTCATTGAGAGAATTAGATTGTGTTTAGGGCTTGGGCCAATGAAAGCATGATCTCCATTAGAGCATCAGAGAAATTGGGAATGTATAAACAATCAGAACTCAAACAATGTAGATTTGCGGGAGGGTTGTAAGAGGTTTCAGAAATAGGGAAAGGATTCAACTGCAGTATAGGAACTTGAATCTCCTCGTGATCAGTCAGACACCGAGGGAGTAAATTGTTACACATTGGAAATGTAATTTGTTACATAAACTATATTTTGACCATAAACTATATTTTGCCAAGCTTATTGTCCTCGAGCCACAGTTGATGTTTAATGTGTTGAGTCTGTGGAAACAGCCCATCAAGCGCTGAGTCCTGTTCAGGATGAACCTCAACAAAAGCCTTTCTTTCCAAATCCACATATCAGAAGGAGGCGGATGATGTACTCTTCCACACTGCAGGCACCACGACAGCCATTGTTAGGGATCCTTGGATACCAGCAAGCTTAGGCAGATTTAGTCGACTCTCAATGCAAACAGGGCTGGCCATTATGCATCCAATTCAAGGTCATTAATTACTTGTGCACAAGGAGAACTCCCCTCCCTCCTTCATTTGGCTGAAGTAGTTCTGCAGTTACAGAGAAACAATTCAGCAGTTGTAGTCAATTACAGCAAACAGGAATGAGAGATTTTTCACATCTTTCATTGACAATTAAATCCTGGCTTTTGCCCTTTCTCATTCAATGAAAAATTCATTTCTGCTAATCCTTCATTTGCATCGCATTTCTCCATATCTCGTCTTTGGTATTTGTTATGGAAAAAATCTAGTCTTGTTCTCCTTCCGATGAAGGTCAAAAAGCAGAATGTTTTGATGTGTAGGCAAGGAAAAGATTAGTCTAAAGCAGACAGGCTCCCTTGAAGGTCTGCAACTAATAAGCTGTTTCTCACAAGCTGTTTCAGAGAAGACATGATTTTTTTCTAATCTGAGCATTTTAACTTCAACACCATGTGTGGAAAGATTAAGACTCCAAGTGTGTCAGAAGGATCCGACACACAAGCCAGGCTATATCTTGGTACTATTTAGAAATTATAGCAATAAAGTGTTCTGCCAAATGACCTTCACAGTCTGCTCAGAGAATCATATGGCAGAAACCATTGTCCCATTTTTCAGCATGGTCTGGAGGATGTGTGTGCACCACTGCCTGATAGACTTCTGGTGAATGGTGTTTTCTGTCCAAATGTTTCTACAAGGGACAGGTGGTACAGCACAATCCAACTGAATGGAACATTCTGTATCAGCATGGCTGGACCCATCCTTCACAACACCAGGAACAGGTAGAAACTCATTAAGTAGTGTTTGTATACCAAGGATCTGTGCACAGCTTGTTACAAACATACACAAAGACGGACATTGGGGTGAGGGTGATGTTGAGTACATTTCCCTCTTATTTAGAGATTTGCACATTGTGTCCCTGTGGATACAATCCATTTGCAATCTCCAGACAAAGTGGAAATGGCTCAGGTGATTGTCAGTGCAGATGTCACTTAGATGCTGGAATCTCCCTTCTGATTGTTCTCAGCTTCTCACCATTTCAAAAATACTTGCTGTTTTTTAAAATTGCAAACTGGATAACATAACATTTTCCAGCATCCAGCACCCTGATGACAGGGTAGATTGTACTCAGATTCACGTCTGATGACCAGGTTCTGAATAGCAATGGAGAAGAAAGGTTGCACATTTTTATTTTTCCATGGCTACATGCTACTTTTTTTTGTGTACATCCTACCTGTCTGAACCATGTCTTCAGCACTTTCAGGCGGTCTGACCTGACCACAAAGGGGATAAAGGATCAATTGACCCAGTTCCCCAAGAGCACAATTTCGTCCTTTGCACTTTAGCTGGCCAGGCCAGTCATCAGCCTGCACAGTGACAGTAAATCCAAGTAGAAGATGGTGATGATGTGATTACTGAGCACTCAAGAAATGAATTCCTGCAAGGTAAATTGAGATCTGATGGGATTGAGTGACCTAGACTTTACTGAATACAAACCAAGGTGATTATTGTCCAATTTCCTAACTCTGGGTACAGAAGAGCAGAGAAATATCATTTACCCCACAAACCTGCTTTCTTAAACGATACCTTACTTGATTCCACGTTAATTTTAGCTTCCTTCTAATTTAGCATCAGATTTCCATTGGTGATATTTTATCATTTTTGCCCGCTGATTAGACAACCAATAAAAATCCCGGATTGCCTTACCCAATCAGAGATCTCAGAATATCAACAGTGGAATTTTTCTGGGATTGAGGACCCTAACCACTGAGAGATGATAGCCAATCAGAAACTGCAGCTCTTTAATTTAGCAGCGTCACTAGGTCTGTGCAGAAAATATACCCACCAGAAGACCAGGATTCTGATCAATCCAAGTGGTGAGAGGGAATTCACAGAGTGATAGTACAGGAAAGGGGAAAGATCAGTGGGTCATCTTCTCAAGAAAAGGGCCTGCTGTCAAGACCCTTGATCTGGCACCAAGCTTTGAAGAAGGGAGACTTGCTTACGAAAAGCAGTCTGCAATGGTTTTCTTGCCATGCCTAACATCTGATGAGGCCTGTAAGTGGTCATTAATTGGCCACTGAAGGGTGTCAATTGGTAGCAGGTCTGGATTTCTGACTTCAGGCCTTTCTACCCTGAATTAAATTTTGGTGAAATAAGGTTAAATTCCCCCAAGACCTCCATGAATGAGACTATAAAATTCTGCCATCCAGGTTGGTTCTGCCTTGAATTGTTAGATTTTACAGTAGGTAAAGTATGCCAACTTACATGAGTCATTGTTACAGAGGAATTTCAGATTTATTTTGTAGATTTTTAAATGTGAACTTGACTTAGTTTCTCACATTCATACTGTTATTTCATGATTTTGCACCTTTACTTGCTAATATTCTTTACTTTGCCTTTTATCATCTCAATTTTATTGAAATCTTCAAATAAAATATTGGAATGCAAAATAGTTACATGTTAATAATGATTCTCTTTGTAGGAAGAAAAGTTCATCAGTTTCAGAACTGAATGGAAAAGGACAGAAAGGTGAAAGGAAATTTGTACCAAAGGCATCCCTTCAGCAAGGTGAGAGGTTAGCTGATGAAAGGGCTCATAGAGAACGGCGAGAAAGCCGACGTTTAGAGAAAGGTCGTTCACAGGGCTATCAGGATATGGTTGAAAAGTCAGAAGTTGACAAAGTTGCAGATGAGGAAAAACAAAGGACTGAAGAGGATTATCAGAGTCCATACAAAAGTGACCCTAACCTCGCAAGATATCCTGTTAAACCCCAGCCTGAGGAACAACAGATGCGCATTCATGCTAAAGTGTCTAGAGCACGTCATGAGAGAAGGCATAGCGATGTCTCCATGCCTCATACCGAGGTTGAGGAAGGTCAGGTGACAGAAGACCTATCGTCAAGAAGGACTCGGCAACAGGGGGTGCAAGAGCGGAAGTCCCCTGTTGAAAAAGGTGCAGATACGCAAATGGCTGCTTCTAGGCAGCAGCATTTGAGCAGTCAAAGCCCACCAACATCTAGACGGAGTCCAGAACACTTAGAGGTAAAGGATTACGACAATTACCAAAAGCACCTGGATCCTAGTTCTGCTGCAGTTCGAACAAAGCGAGAGAGAAATGAAACGATGCTACGGAATGATTCGCTTAGTTCTGACCAGTCAGAATCCATCAGACCGCCTCCGCCAAAACCGCATCGAATGAAAAAAGTTGGAAAGAAAAGACAAATGTCAGTCAGTAGTTCTGAGGAAGAGGGGGCATCAACGCCAGAATATACCAGCTGCGAAGATGTGGAAATTGAAAGTGAAAGTGTCAGTGAGAAGGGTAAGCACTATAATTTTTTACTATTTTAACAATGCCTCTCTCTGAATGTAGATATGATATTAAACGCATTTTAATAAACTGGGATACATACATTGGGAAATCACTGGGAGAGATGCACATGATGGAAAAATTGGGACAGTCAGACTTTGAAAACACTAGAAAGGCACTCTAGAAGAACATGGGGAAAGACACACTGGCGAAAACACTGGGACTGACACACTGGGACAAAGCTTGGGACAACACACTAGGAAAACACTGAGATAGATATATTAGGGTCGATATGCTGAGGAGAAAAGATGCACTAGGAAAAATACACTGGAAAGACCCTGGAATGAAACATGAGAAAGCATAGGGATAGACTCCTGGGGAAAACACTAGGACATATACACTGAGATCATCACACTGGGAAAATCACTGGGATAGGCATAAGGAGAGACAGACACATTAGAAAAATAATGGGAATGTAGGAGTATACTGAAAAGGGAAATCAGGAGGGCAAAAGGGGGACATGAGATAGCTTTGGCAAATAAAGTAAAGGAAAATCTAAAGAGATTCCACAAGTATATTAAGGACAAAAGAATAACTGGGGAGTGAATAGGGCCCCATAAAGATCAAAAAGGTCATCTATATGTGGAGCCACAAGAGATGGATAAGATCTTAACTGAACAGTTCTCCTCAGTATTTATCATGGAGAAAGACATGGAAGCTATGGAACTCAGGGAAGTAAATGTCTTGTAAAGCTTCCACATTATAGAAGAGGAGGTGTTGGAGTTCTTAAAATGCATAAAGATTGATAAAGCCCCGAGACCTGACCAAGTGTATCCCAGAACACTGTGGGAAGCTGGGGAAGAAACTGTAAGGCCTCTGGCAGAGGTATTTGTATCATTGACAGCCACAGATGAAATGCAGGAAGATTAGAGGGAAGCAAATGCTATGCTGTTATTTAAGGAAAGGATTTCTGATCGGCAATCAAGCAGAAACTTGGAATGTATTATCTCCAGATGATACAGTATTTTGTGGGAGGGTGAGCTGAGTGAAGGATGCAGAGGTGCTTCAGTTTAATTTGAACAATTGAGTGTGTGGTCACATGCATGGTAGATGCAGTGTAATATGGATAAATGTGAGGTTATCCCCACTTTGGTGGCAAGAATAGACAGATTTTTACTTGAATGGATATAAATTGAGAGAAGTGGATATTCAGCAAGACCATGGAGTCCTCATGCATCAGTCACTGAAATTAGGCATAGGTGCAGCAGACAATAAAGAAGACAAGTGGTATGTTGGCCTTCATAGTGAGAAGATTTAAGTGTCGGGATATGGTTTTATACTGCAATTGTATAGGTCATTTGTGAGGCTATACCTGGAGTATTGTGTTTAGTTTTGGTGTCCTTATCTGAGGAAGAATATCCTTGCTATAGAAGGACTACAGAGAAGCTTTAGCAGGCTGATCCCTGGACTGGCAGGTCTGTCATATGAGGAGAAACTAAATTGATTAGAATTATATTCACTGGAGTTTCGAATGGTGAGAGGGAATCTTACAGAAACTTACAAAATTCTAATAAGGTTAGACAGAGTAGATTCAGAAACAATGCTCCTAACAGTGAGGGATTCTAGAACTAGGGGTCAGAATCTGAGGATAAGTAGAATATAACGAGGGATAATTCGAACAGAGTGTGGTAATGGCCAAAATGTCTGATTTCGTGGGGCAAAAGGGATCAAAGGATTTGCGGGAAAAGGGGAATCAAGACATTGAGCCTGCTCCATCGTGCATTCTGATCATAGCTGATCATTGAATTCAAAGGGCCAAGTGGCCTACACCTACTTCTAGTTTCTATGTTTCTAAAGGTGGCAGGGAAAAGCTAGGGAACTACAGACTAGTGAGCTTAACATCGGTGGTGGGTAAGTTGATGGACAGCATTCTGAGAGACAGGATCAAAGGCAAATACTGATTCGGGATAGCCAACACATTGATAGAGTATTTTGAAGGAGTGACCAAGAAAATAGATGAAGGCAGTGTCATAGGTGTTGTCTATGTGGATATTAACAAGGCCTTCAACAAGATATCACATGCTAGATTGGTCAGTAACGTTAGAACATATGGGATCCAGGGAGAACTACCCAATTGGAGGCCCTTCAGCCCATTATGTCCGCACAGACACTCAGAAACACCTGAGCTCCCACCAATCCCATATGCCGGCACTTGGCTCATAACCCTGAATGTAATGATGTGCTTTTCCAGATACTTTTTAAAGGATGTGAGGCAACCCACCTCTTCCACACTTCCTGGCAGCACATTCCAGACTGTCACCACCCTCTGGGTAACAGTGTTTTTCCTGACATCTCCCCTAAACCTACTGCCCCACACCTTGAACCTATGTGCCCTTGTGACTAACCCTTCAACTAAGCAGAACAGATGGTCCTTACCAACTTTGTCCACATCCCTCATAATCTTGTACACCTTGATCAGATCACCCCTCAAGTCTTCTCCACTCCAACAAAAACTATGCTGCCCATATTGTACACAGTTCTGGTCACCAGACTACCATAAGGACATGGAAGCTTTGGAGAGAGTGCAAAGAAAGTTCACCAGGATGTTGTCTGGTCTCGAGGGTGTTGACTATGAAGAGAAGTTGCATAAACAAGGATTGTTTTCACTGGAAAGATGGAGGCTTAGGGGAGATCCAATGGAGAGTTATATTCAGAATGGATAGTCAAAGGTTTTTTTTCCAGAAAGGAAATGTCAATTACAAGAGGCACAGGTTCAAGGTGAGAGGAAGGAAGTTAAGGGAGATGTGAGGACGAAAGTTTAAATGAGATGTGCGGGAGAAGTTTTTCGTGCAGGGTAGTGGGTGCCTGGAATATGCTGCCAGAGGAGGTGGTGGAAGCAACATTTAAGAGGCATCCGGATGGCGACATGATTAAGATGGTAATAGAGGGATACAGACCTAATAAAGGCAGAAGGTTTTTTTTTTATTTAGCTGAGGCTAAATGGTTGGTACAGACTTGGAGGTCTGAAAGGCCTGTTGCTATACTTTGTTCTTTGTTTGAAAAAAGATTGGGACAGACACACTGGGGAAAACACTGAAGCAAATATACTGGGATAGGCACTTGGGAAATAATGGCGGCGGGGGGGGCGCACAGCTGAGAAAATAATGGGACACACTGGGGAAAACATTGGGATTCTACGCACTGGGGAAAGCACTGGGACGCACGCACTGGGACGCACACACTGGGGAAAGCACTGGGACGCACGCACTGGGGAAATATGAGGACATATGACAGAAAGATGTGGAAGCTTTGGAGAGGGCACAGAAAAGATTTACCAGGATGTTGCCTGATATGGAAGGCATTAGCTATGAGGAGAGATTAGACAAATTTGATTCGTTCACACTGGAATCATAAGGTTGAGGGGTGACCAGATCGAAGTCTGTAAGATTGTGAGGAGCATGGACAGAGTGGATAGTCAAAAGCTTTTTCCCAGGGTTGAAGAGTCAGTTACCAGGGAGCATAGTTTAAGGTGCAAGGGTTTAAAGGAGATGTATGAGGCACGTTTTTTACACAGCACCCACTACTCTGCATGAACAAATCATCTTTCTAGAAGTGTACTGACCAGAACTGGACACTATATTCCAAGTGTGGCCTAATTAAGGTTCTATAAAGCTGCAATACTGTTTGCCAATTTTTAAACTCAATGCCCTGGCTGATGAAGGCAAACATGCAGTATGCCTTCTTGACTGCTTTTTCCACTGCACTGCCACTTTCACTGACCTGTGTACCTGTACAGCTGGAGCCCTTTGCCTATCAATACTCTTAGGAAAAATACAATAAATGGCAAAACCCTTATCTGTATTAGACCTTCCAAAATGCATTACCTCACATTTATCGGGAATGTGATTCTCACATGCATATGTCCTCATATTTTCCCATCCATATGTTCCAGTGTTTTCCTCAGTGCATGTATCTCAAAAACCTCCAATTTACACAGGAGGTGGTGGTTGTCTGGAACTCGCTGCAGGGGGAAGTAATGGAACCAGATTCGATAAGTGATGTTGCCTGGATTGGGAGGCATGCCTTATAAAGACAGGTTGAGGGAGCTGGGACTGTTCTCCCTGGAGAGACGAAGGTTGAGAGGCGACCTGATAGAGGTTTACAAGATGTTGAGAGGAATAGATAGGGTGGACTCTCAGAGACTATTTCCCAGGGCTGAAATGGTCGCGACGAGAGGGCACAGATTTAAGGTGCAGGGAAGCAAGTACAGAGGGGATGCTAGGGGAAAGTTTTTCACTCAGAGGGTGGTGAGTGAATGGAATCGGCTGCCGTCGGTGGTGGTCGAGGCGAACTCGCTGGGGTCTTTTAAAAGACTTCTGGATGAGTATATGGGATCCAATGGGATTGGGGGTTATAGATAGGTCTATGGCTGGGTAGGTTTTGATGTGTTCGGCACAACTTGTGGGCCGAAGGGCCTGTTTGTGCTGTAGTGTTCTATGTTCTAAGTGAACTTTAATGGGTATTTGGACAAATACATGAATTTGATTGGAATGAAGGGATTTGATCCCTGAAAGGGTAGGGGTTTTTAGTTTAATCAGGCAGCATGTTCAGTGCAGCCTTTGGAAGGCTGAAGGGCCTATTTATTTGCTGTAATTTTTTGTTCATTGGGAAACACTGGGACACACACTGGGGAAAAAGCAAGTACAGGGAAAACATTGGGACACAAGCATTGTGGAAAACACGAGGACATATTCATGTGGGAATCACTGGGATGTGCACTGGGGAAACACTGCAACACACACACTAGGGAAGCACAGGGAGGTGCCCTAGGGAAATACGGGGACATGCACTGGGGAAAATGCTGGGACACATACACTGGAACATAAGCACTGCGGAAAACACTGGGACAGATGAACTGAGAAAAATTCTGGGACACATGCACTGGAAAAACACTGGGACACATGGATTGGAAAACCACAAGATTTTTTGAAAAGTTGGTTTTGAATGTACCAAGAAGTTGATGATGGTCATCAACATCAACATGGACTTCAGTAAGGCCTTTGATAGGGTACTGCATTGTAAGTTGTTGCATAAGATTAAATCTCACAGGATCCAGGGTGAGTTAGCTAAATGGATACAAAATTGGCATGATTTTCAGAAGCCAAAGGGTGGTTGTAGAAGGATGATTTTCAAACTGGAAACCTATGACCAGTGGTGTGCCTCAGGGATTGGTGCTGTATTTGTCATTTATATTAATGATTTGGCAGAAGGTATAGGAGGCATAGAACATATTTCATTACAGCGCAGTACAGGCCCTTCGGCCCTTGATGTTGCGCTGACCAGTGGAACAATCTAATGACCCTCTAACCTAAACTATTCCAATGTTATCCATGTACCTATCCACTGACGATTTGAACACCCTTATAGTTGGCAAGTCCACAACTGCTGCAGGCAGGGCATTCTATGCCCTTTACTACCCTTTAAGTAAAGAACCTACCTCTGACATCCATCAAATAATTACCATCCCTCAATTTAAAGCTCTCGTGTTAGGCATCATCATCCAAGGAAAAAGGCTCTCACTGTGCATCCTATTTAACTTTCTTGACCATGTTGTATGCCTCAATTAGGTCACCTCTTAACCTTCTTCTCTCTAATGAAAATAGCCTCAAGTCCCTCAGCCTTTCCTCATAGGACCTTCCCACCATGGTTAGGAAGTTTGCAGATGAAACCAAGATTGGTGGCACGTTGGACAGTGAAGAAGGTTATCTCGGATTGCAACAGGATCTTGATCAATTGGGCAGTGGGCTGACAAAAGACAGATGGAGTTTGATTTAGATAAATGCGAGGTGATGCATTTTGATTGATTGAACCAGGGCAGGACTTACTCAGTTAATGGAAGGGCGTTGGGGAAAGTTACAGAACAAAGAGATCTAGGGATACAGGTTCATAGCTCCTTGAAAGTGGAGTCACACATAGAGTGATGAAAAACGCATTCAGCATGTTTGGTTTCATTGGTCAGAACAGTTGGGACATTTTGTTGAAATTGGAATACTGTGTATAGTTCTGGTCCCATTATAGAAAGGATATTATTAAACTAGAAAAAGTGTAGAAAAGATTTATTAGGATGCTACCAGAACTTGATGGTTTGAGTTATAAGGAGAGGCTGGATAGAATGGGACTTTTTTCTTTGGAGTGTAGAAGGCTGAGGGGTGATCTTATAGAGGTCTATAAAATAATAAGAGACATAGATCAGCCAAATAGTCAACATCTTTTCTCAAAGGAAAGGAAGTCTAAAAATAGAGGGCATGAGTTTAAGGTGAGAGGAGAGAGATACAAAAGTGTCCAGAGTGGCAAATTTTTCCCACAGAAGGTGGTGAGTGTCTGGAACAAAGTGCCAATGGCAGTAGTAGAGATGGATACAATTTTGTCTTTTAAAAAGCATTTAGACAGTTATATGGATAAGATGGTATATAAAGGTATGGGCCAAATATAGGCAATTGGAACTAGCTTAGGGGCTTAAAAAGAAAGGGCGGTATGAGCAAGTTGGGCCAAAGGGCCTGTTTCCATGCTGTAAACCTCTGTGACATGCACAGAGGAAACACTGGCACATGAGACTATTGTAATCACTCGGACACAAGCACTTGGAAAACACAAGGATACAAGCATTGAGGAAAACAGTGGGACACATGGACTGAGAAAACAGGAGGTCACATGTATGTGAAAATCACTGAGACACTTGCATACGGGAATCATTGAGATGCAGCACTGGGACACGCACTGGGACACAAGCATTGTGGAAAATACTGGGATACATGCGCTGTTGGAAACACTGGGACACATGCACTGGGAAAACAGTGGAAGAAGTCTTACTACACAGGTTAAAATCCAATAGGTTTATTTGGTAACACAACTTCCATTCACCTGATGAAGGGGTGGTGCTCTGAAAGCTTGTGGCTTGTATTCACAAACGGAGCGTATATAGACAAAGCTCAATTTACAAGATAATGGTTGGAATGCAAAGTCTTTACAGGTAATCAAGTCTTCAAGGTAGAGAAAATGTGAATGGACAGAGGGGTAAGCACAGGTTAAAAAGATGTGTTGTCTCCAGCCAGGACAGTTAGTAAGATTGACATGAACATTAGTAAGTGTGAAATGAACCCAAGATCTCAGTTGAGGTCATGCTCATGTGGGCAGAACTTGGCTCTCAGTTTCTGCTCAGTGATTCTCTGCCATGTGTCGTGAAGGCTGCCTTGGAGATCACTTACTCAAGCATCAGAGGCTGAATGACTGTGACTGCTGAAGTGTTCCCCAATAGGAAGGAAACATTCCTGCCTGCTGATAGTTGAATGGTGTTCATTCATCCGTTGTCATAGCATCTGCATGGTCTCCCCGATGTACGGATGAATGAACACAGCTCAGCAATCATAAGGTAGGAGTGTTTTCTTCCTGTTGGGGAATACTTCAGCAGTCATAGGCATTTGGGCCCTGATATTCAGGTAAGCGTTCTCCAAGGCATTATGCCTTGTCACATGACAACGCAGAATCACTGAGCAGAAATTGATAGCCAAGTTCAGCACATGTGAGTGTGGCTGCACCTGAGATCTTGGGTTCATATCACACTATCTGTAACCCCCTCAACTTCCCTGGGTTTGCAAAATCTCACTAACTGTCCTGTCTGGAGACAATACACATCTCTTCAATCTGTGCTTAACCCTCTCTCCACTCCCATTGTCTGTACCTTGAAGACTTGATTATCTGTAAAGACTTGCATTCCAACCATTATTTTGTAAATTGAGTTTGTGTCTATGTATGCTCTGCTTGTGGGCACAACTCCCACTCACCTCAAGAAGGGGCAATGCTCCAAAAGCTTGTGGCTTGTGCTATCAAATAAGCTTTAACCTGGTGTTGTGAGACTTCTTACTGTGCTTACCCCAGACTAAAGCCAGCATCTCTATCAAAACACTGGGAGCCATGCACTGGGGAAACACTGGGAGCCATGCACTGGGGAAACACTGGGAGCCATGCACTGGGGAAACACTGGGAGCCATGCACTGGGGAAACACTGGGAGCCATGCACTGGGGAAACACTGGGAGCCATGCACTGGGGAAACACTGGGAGCCATGCACTGGGGAAACACTGGGAGCCATGCACTGGGGAAACACTGGGAGCCATGCACTGGGGAAACACTGGGAGCCATGCACGGGGAACACTGGGAGCCATGCATGGGGAAACACGGGCCATGCACTGGGAAACCTGGACCATGCCTGGGGAACACTGGGAGCCAGCACTGGGGAAACACTGGGAGCCATGCACTGGGGAAACACTGGGAGCCATGCACTGGGGAAACACTGGGAGCCATGCACTGGGGAAACACTGGGAGCCATGCACTGGGGAAACACTGGGAGCCATGCACTGGGGAAACACTGGGAGCCATGCACTGGGGAAACACTGGGAGCCATGCACTGGGGAAACACTGGGAGCCATGCACTGGGGAAACACTGGGAGCCATGCACTGGGGAAACACTGGGAGCCATGCACTGGGGAAACACTGGGAGCCATGCACTGGGGAAACACTGGGAGCCATGCACTGGGGAAACACTGGGAGCCATGCACTGGGGAAACACTGGGAGCCATGCACTGGGGAAACACTGGCACACATAACTGGAAAAAGCCTCTGGTTATGCATCATGAAACATGGGCGACAGACATAGCAGGAAAAATGTCTGACAAGTGCACTCAGACTGACACAGGGACTATTTCCTGGATAATTAATGAATGGGAGAGCCTAATATATTGACCGCTATCTGACACAACTATTTTTCTCCTTCATGAAGAATATTTTGAATCCAAGAAAATTTTTGTATTTGCTGCATTTTCTATAATTTAGTGTTTCTATTCCTCCTGAATTGTCATTCTTAGATGATCAAGTATTTGTATGTAATATGAACAATATTTTGCAAAAAATAAGAGTAATAAATATGAATTGGGAGAAATAATTGAGAGATTATAATAAAATAGCATCTTGTAGTTTTTTAATCAAGCATTTTACAGTTTTCTCACTCATAGTACATATGAGTCTTTGCATAGAAAACTAATATTGCAATAGTTATGATCCTGGACATGGAAAGGGCTTATTGTTCCTTCAATGATGTTTGAGATGAAGCAGCTGTCATATTATTAACAACTGTTAAATAAATCTGATATACTTTCTGCTAAAATTAATTTAACATCATGGATAAGAGAATAAACCAATGACTATTCCCTGAAGGATTGGCAGAATTTTTTGAGTGGAGCTCCTGGGTAGGAAGTCCCAATGGGACACAGTAGATTGTCATGCAGTATTGTATACATACTGAAAAGCTGTTAAAGATGTTAGGGCAGATTCAACCATAGCTTTACTACACAGGCAAAGTCTAAAAGCAGACAAGTTTTGATACAAACAGTTTATATATCATTAGTTTGACCTCAGCTGGAATAATTGTATTGAGTTCTATAAATCACATTGGGAGGTGTGTCAAGACCTTAAGAGGGGAGTGTAGTGAACTTGGAAACGTAGAACCATAAAAGTCAGGAGCAGGAGGAGGCCATTTGGCCCTTCAAAGTCTGCTCTGCCATTTATTATGATCATGGCTGATCATCCAACTCTGTAGCCTAATCTTGCTTTTTCCCCATAACTTTGGATCCCATTTGTCATAAGTGTTATATGCAGCTACCTTTGGAATAATTAAATGTTTTGGCATCAACTACTTCCCATAGTCATGAATTCCACACGCTCACCACTCGTTGGGTGAAAAAATGCCTCCTTACTTCCATCCTAAATGGTCTACCCTGAATCCTCAGACTGTGACCTCTGGTTCTGGACTCCCCCACCATCAGGACTATCATCCCTGCATCTGTCCTGTCTCATCCTGTTAGAATTTTATAAGTCTGTATGAGATTCTCCCTTATTTGTCTGAACTCCAGCGAAAACAACCCAAATGAAGTCAATCTCTCTTCATACATCACTTCCACCATCCCTGGAATCAGCCTGGTAAACCTTCCTGCATCCCCTTGAGCGCAGGAACATCTTTCCTCAGAAAAGGAGACCAAAACTGCACACTATACTCAAGGTGTAGCCTCAACAAGGCTCTGTATAATTGCATCATTTTTCAGAGATGACGACTTCAGCTAAGCGGAGACTTGCTGAAGCAACAGACTGTTGTTCCCCTTCGAGCAGAGATGTTAAGAGATTTGATAGAGGTGTTCAAATTCATGAAGCATTTTAATTGTGAAAATAGAGATGTTTCCAGTGCAGAAAGGCCAGTAATCAGAAGACATTGATTTGAGGTCACTGTTGAAAGAACCAGAGACTCAAGGTTCATAGTAACTGACCGACTCCTCTTTCTAATTCTTGTGTTTAGGTGACATTCGAGAAAAACATTTCTCAGGGTATTCTTTTAATCTAGAATGCATTGTATGAAAAGACAGTAAGAGAATTTAGCATTGCCAAATTGCTGCTGTGCAGATGGCTATTTGGTCCATCTAATCTGCACTGACTGTCTGACAGACACTCTCCTCCACACCTTAATGCCATAATCCCATAACATTTACCGTGGTCAGTCCATCTAACCTACACATCTTTGGACTGTGGGAGGAAACCGGAGCTCCCAGAGGAAACCCACACAGACTATGGAAGAAAGTGCAAACTCCACACAGACACAGACAGGGTTTGAACCTGAGTCCTTGAGTGCAGCATTGCTAACTGCTATGCCACCATGCCATCCCATCTTAATAAAGATATGAAGAGGAAAAATTATTGATCAGAATAGCGATTTTGTGCATGTGTGTATGTATATATATGTGTGTGTGTATGATTGGATAGCTATTTCATACAGCTGGCATGGACATTGATAGACTGAATATCCGCCTTGGATGCTTTTTACAATTCAATGCAGCAGACCTTGAATTTCCTCATGATGAAATACTATAGTCATAGAGTCATGCAGCACAGAAAAGGCCCTTTTTGTTCTTTGAGTCCAAAATCGACTTTGATCAGATTCTGCCACATTGAACAATTGACCGGCTTTGTTCACCACAATCAGATTCAGCAATACTTGTTTGGTTTTCTACATATTGATACAAAAAACTCCCTTGGATACATTTCAAGAAATCCACCCCCTCTATAAGCCTTAACACAATATTTTTCCCAATTTATGTTGGGAAAGTTGAAATCCTTCACTATAATTATCTAATTATTACTCTTGCACACCTCTGACAACTATTTATATTAACTTAAAATTCCTGCTTTTTTGGTCAACTTAAGCATTGCTTTTCCTCAACAGTCAAGTGATTATTTCTAGATTTGCTGAACTCTAGATGCTGGAGGCAATACTGAGACTGTGCTCGTAGAATCCATACAACTGTACAGTGCAGAAGGAGACCATTCGGCCTGTGGAATCTGCACCAAGCACAATCCCAGCTAGTCTTTACCCTGTACTAGAAATACAATTATTTCCCATGTTGGGGTCTGTAATGCACTCTCAGTAATGTGGCTGCCCCCTTAACATTCCTATGTTCTACCCACAAAGCCACATTTGAAAACCTTTCAAGATATTCTCTTCCTCAATGCAGTAATTGACTCCTCAATTAATTGTGCAAAACCACTTCTGATTTTACCCCAGCTCTGTCTCGTGTAAAGATCCTGTACTCCAGAGGGTTGAATTACAAGTATTGTCCTTCACTGAGCCATGTTTCTATGATGGCAACAATATCTAACTTCCATGTGTCAATCCATGCCCTTAGCTCAACATACTTACCTATAATTCTCCTAACATTATAGACCAACCAGCCTTGCCTTATTCTCTTGACATTCATTATAGCTGAACTCACTGTGACTTTCTTCCTTTGCTATAGCATGATGTGTCTCTATTTTACTAATATTCTGTATTCCCTGCCCCTGCCAGACTAGTTTAAACTACTCCCAAAGTACTTGCAAACATACCCTGCAAGGATGTGGACTCCATCCTTGGGGATGGGCAGACCATACCGTTAATGGGCAGACTATACTGTTTGGACGTGTTGCATCTTCCCCAGGAATTGTCCCAGTGATCCAGGAATCTAAAATTATCTTTCCTGCACCAACTCTTAAGCCACACATTCATTGGTTCTATTTTGATATTGCTAAACTCCCTAGCATGTGGCACTCTGAGTAATCCAGAGATTACAACCTTTGAGGTCCTGGTTTTTAATCCATTGCTGAGCTCTCTGAATTCGTCATATAAGACCTCATTCCTCACTTTGCCCATATTCTGGTACCAGCATGTAACATGACCTCTCAATCCCCTTTCTGGCTGTCCTGCAGCCATTCAGTGACTTTCCTCACTTTGGCTTCATTGAGGCCAGTCACCATCCTGGAGTCATGCCTTTGGCCACAGAGAAGCCTGTCTGCTCCCCTGACTAATGAATCTCCTATCAGTATTGCTCTTCCTTTCTCTTTCTCTCTCCCCGCCACCTCTCTCTCTCTCTCTCTCTCTTTCTTTCTTCCACCACCCCCACTCCCCACCCCCCATACAGTCAAGCCGTTTATGGTGCTAAAAGCGTGGCTCTGATTGTACTCCTCCAAGGTATCAGTACCCACATCAGCTTCCAAAATGAATCCTGGTTAGTGAGTGAGACCCCAGGGGGCTACGTGCCTGTTCTTCCTGAATCCTACTCCCTTCTGTTCTTTACTCCATTGAGACGGTTGTGACCACCTCTCTAAATGTGCTATCGTGTTAACTTGTGGTCTCACGGATGTGCTATAGTGCTTTCAGCTGCTGATCAAGCTCTAAAACCCAGAGCTTCACTTTCTGCAGCTAGGAGCGCTTCCTGCACATGTGGTCATCTAGAACACCAGCAGCGTCCAGGATTCCCCACAGCTGACAAAACACACATTCCATCGGTTGTCTTCTGACATGTCTTAAGTATTAACATCTTGGACTGGAACAAATTTCAATACAGATAATAAATAATACTTTTCTCAATAAACAATAAGTGTATTTTAGCTTCAGCTATTTAAACACAGTCCCTAAAATCAGTTATAGCAATCAGCTACCATTTCCTGTAATGTCACTCTTCAATTTTGCAAATTGCGTGTGATATTTGAACGTAGAACAATACAGCACAAACAGGCCCTTCGGCCCACGAGTTGCGCCGATCACATCTACCAATCCACAGACTTATCTATAACCCCCTATCCTATTCTTTTCCATATACTCATCCAGAAGTCTCTTAAAAGACCCCAGTGAGCTTGCCTCAACAACCTCCGACGGCAGTCGGTTCCATTCACTCACCAACCTCTGAGTGAAAAACCTACCCTGACATCTCCTTTGTATTTGCTTCCCTGCATCTTAAATCTGTGTTCTCTCGTAGTGACCATTTCAGCTCGGGGAAATGGTCTCTGAGAGTCCACCCTATCTATTCCTCTCAACATTTTATACACCTCTTTCAGGTCGCCTCTCAACCTAGGTCTCTCCAGTGAGAAGAGTCCCAGCTCCCTCAACCTATCTTCATAAGGCCTGCCCCCCCAATCCAGGCAGCATCCTTGTAAATCTCCTCTGAACTCTCTCAATAGCCTCTACATCCTTCCTGTAATGAGGCGACCAGAACTGCGCACAATACTCCAACTGGGTCTGACAAGAGTCTTATAGAGCTGCATCATTACCTCCTGACTCCTAAACTGTATTCCTCGATTGATGAAGACCAGTACAACATACGCCTTCTTGACCACTTCCTCCAGCTGCGAGGCTGATTTAAGAGTCCTATGGACCCGGACCCCAAGATCCTTCTGCTCTACAACACAGCTAAGACTCCTACCCCTTATACTGTACTCCTTCATCCCATTATTCCTGCCAAAATGGACCACTACACATTTATCTGCGTTGAAGTCCATCTGCCACTTCTCCGCCCAGTCTTGCATCCTGTCTCTGTCCCGCTGCAACTTTTGGCATCCCTCCAGACCATCCACAACACCACCGATCTTTGTATTGTTGGCGAACTTGCTAACCCATCCCTCCACTTCCTCATCCAGGTCATTTATGAAAATGACAAACAGCAGGGGTCCCAGAACAAATCCCTGGGGCACTCCATTGGTTATCGACCTCCATGCAGAACAAGACCCATCCACAATCACTCTCTGCCTTCTGCCAGCAAGCCAGTTCTGGATCCACGAGGCCAAAACCCCTTGGATCCCATGCCCTCTCACCTTCTCCAGAAGGCCTTGCATGTGGGACCTTATCAAACGCCTTACTAAAGTCCATGTACACTACGTCCACCGCCCTTCCTCACGTTCAGTCACATTCTCGAAGAACTCAACTAGGCTTGTAAGGCATGACCTGCCCTTGACAAAACCATGCTGACTATTTCTAATCAGTCCAAACTTCTCCAAATGTTCATATATCTTATCCCTCAGAAGCCTCTCCATCAGCTTACCAACCACTGAAGTCAAACTCACCAGTCGGTAATTTCCTGGACTATCCCTGTTCCATTTCTTAAAGATAGCAACCACATCCGCAATCCTCCGGAACCTCTCCCGTTTCCATGGACAACGCAAAGATCATCACCAGGGGCTCTGCAACCACTTCCCTCACCTCCCACAATAACCTGGGGTATATCCCATCCGGTCCCGGTGACTTGTCTATCTTGATAGAATTTAACAGGTCTAACACATCCTCTTTCCTAACATCCACATACTCAATCTTTTCCGTATGCACTGCAGGTTTGAGGCAATCTCCCAGTTCGCTTTCCACTTTGAATACCGAGGCAAAGTACTCGTTAAGCACCTCTGCCATTTCTTCCGGATTCACACAGACTTTTCCCCCTTCACCTTTTATAGGCCCTATCCCTTCTCTTCTCATCCTTTTGCTTTTCACATATTTGTAGAAGGCCTTGGGATTCTCCTTAATCTTACCTGCCAAGGCCTTCTCATGACCCCTTCTGGCTCTCCTAATTTCCTTTTTAAGTTCCCTTCTACGCACCTTATACTCCTCTAGATCCCTAACTCTAGCTCTCTGAACCTTTTATATACCTTTTGGTGGCTATCCCTCGCTTGAAAGTGAGTGAAGATGTTGAACCCCATGCTTTTTTGTATCTTATCCAGTGAAGTGTGTCTCTCGCAAATCCTGACCTCTTAGCTGCCCAAAGGTGAGTGAAGGCCTTAGTCCTGCAACCTCTTGTATCCTGTCCCGGTAAAGTGTGCCCCATGCGAGTCTGGTGCTCTTTGCTGCCCAAAGATGTAACTATGATTGTGAAGTCATCAGTCAAGCTAGTTGCTATGTGCATCAGAAAAAGAGAAATTGCTGGAAAATCTCAGCATCTGTGCAGAGAGAGCAGACCTAATGTTTTGCACCTGGATGACTCTTCATCACAGCTCTGAGGGAAATTGTGCTTATAAACGATAGGTAGATAATACAATTGATTATCAGATTCAATGTAGATTCAGAGAGGAATTGAAAAAGAAAATAAGAGAAGCTTGCATAGAAACTAGGAACAGGAATAGGCCATTAGCTTTTGAGCCTGCTCCACCATTCAAATGATTATGGCTGATCCTCTAGCTTAATACCATATTCCTGCACTCTTCCCATACCCCTTCAAACCTTTAGGGTTTAGAAATCTGATTATTTCCTTCAGAAATATTTTCAGTGATTTTCCCTCTATATCCTCTGTGATAGAGAACTCCAGAGGTTCACCACTCTCTCATTGAAGACATTTCTCATCACCTCATTCCTAAAGGCCTAATCCCTATCACCCCTTTATCTGGACCCTCCAACCAATGGAAACAACATTCCAGCAACCAATCTGTCCATCTCTGTCAATATTTTAAATGTTCCAATTAGATTCCCTCTTATTTTTCAAAACTCCGGTGAATACAGGCCTAGTGAACCTAATCTCTCCTCATATGACAATCCTGCAATCCCAGGAATCATTCTAGTGAACTTCCACTGCACTGTCTGCCTGGCAAATGTATTCTTTCTTAGATAATCAGACCAAAACTACACACACTGCTTCAGCTGTGGTCTCATCAAAACTCTGTGCCACTGCAATAAGACACCCTTGTTCTTTTACTCAAATCCTCTTGCAAGTAAGCTAACTGCTGCCTCCGTGATTGTTTTTACTGACTATTGTGTTCAGACACCTAGGTTCCTTTGTAGGTCAACATTTCCCACTCAAATTGTCTAAATCACGTTGAAGAGAGGGCAGTACAGTGGATGGCAGTGCTATCTCACACTATCGGTGACCCAGGTTCAATTTTGATCTTCTGTGGGGTTTGCACATTCTCCCCATGTCTGCGTGGTTTTCCTCTGGATGCTCCAGTTTCATTCCACAGTCTGAAAGACATGCTGGTTAGGTGCATTGGCCATGCTAAATTTGCCTTCAGTGTACCAAGCAGGTGCTGGAATGTAGTAACAAGCCTACTTGTGACACTAATAAATAAACTTTAAATTTCAGCCTTTTAACGTCCTCCTGGAAATATTAAAACACATTGAGCTCTTACAAAGAGGCATCCATATTAAAACCTTAGCTCTGTCCTCCCTCCATTGATGCTGTCAGACCTGCTGAGATTTTCCATTTTTTTTTGTTTCAGAATCCATCATCCGTAGTGATTTGCTTTCTATTTATAGTGAAAATATTACACTTGGATCTGTTATCTAACTCATTGATGCATATTATGAACAGCTGGGGTCCAAGCACCAATCATGTCAAAAAAAAGTTAGGGGAAAGGAGAATGATGCCAGACAAGTTTTCAACATGGTAATGGGGTTGCATCCACAACATGGTATGGTTCAAGTTTATTATGGACAAAGAAAAAAGTGACTTGCAGAAGAAGGTTTTGGATTGGGGGAAGGCAGATTTTATTAAAATAAGGCAGGACCTTGCCAAAATTGACTGGGAATGCTCCTTGTGGGCATTCAGTTAGGAACTGGAGGGTATACAGGTCCAACATGTACTTTTAGGAGGATGGAAGTTAACAGTATGGAAACATGCCCTTCAGCCTAACTTACCCATCCCACCCTTTTTTTGTTAAACCCCTAACCTAATCCCAATTGCCTGCATATTGCTGGACTATTAATCCAGAAACTCAGCTCATGTTCTAGGGACCCAGATTCAAATCCCATTTGAATTCAATAAAAAGCATCTGGATTATGAATCTACTGATGACCAGGAAACCATTGTTAATTGTTGGAAAAACCCACCTTGTTTTTAGGGAAGGAAAATGGCCTTTAGGGAAGGAAATCTGTCATCTTTACCTGATCTGGCCTATGTATGACTCCAGAGCTACAGAAGTGTGGTTGACTCTCAACTGCCCTCCTAGGGATGGACAACAAATACTGTCAGAAGTCTCACAACACCAGGTTAAAGTCCAACAGGTTTATTTGGTAACACAAGCCACAAGCTTTCGGAGCACTGCCCTTCATCAGCAGAATGGGAGTTGTGTTCATAAACAGGGCACATACAGACATAAACTCAATTTACAAAATAATGGTTGGAATGCCAGTCTTCTGTACCATTACAGTGGTGTTATCAACAAACTTGAAAATGGAGTTGGAGTGGAATTTGGCCGCAGAGTCATATGAGTATAGTAAGGAGCTGAGGAGATAGCCTGGTATGGCACCAGTGTTAAGGATGATTGCGGAGAAGGTGTCATTGCCTATCCTTACTGAATGTGGTCTGTGGATTAGGAAGTCTATGATCCAGTCACAGAGGAGGAGTTGAGCCCTAAGTCACAAGAGTTTGGAGATGAGTTGTTGTAGGAATAGTGGTGTTGAAAGTGAGCTGTAGTCAATAAACAGGAGTTGGATATTATCCAAGTCTTTGTTATGCAGATGTTCCAGAGTTGAGTGTAGGGCCAGAGAAATGGCACGTGCTATGGACCTGTTGTGGTGATCGGTGAACTGTGCTTGATTCAGACAATCTGAGAGACGAGAGTTGATCTGTGCCATAACTAACCTTTCAAAGCACTTCTTGGAATCCCTACAGTGCAGGAGGAGGCCATTCAGCCCATCAAATTTGCACTGACAACAATCTTACCCAGGCCTTATTCACGTAACCCACATATTTACCTTGACAGTCCCACTAACATAAGGGACAATTTAGCATAGCTAGTTCATCTAATTTATACATCTTTGGAGTGAGGAAGGAAATTGGAGCACCCAGAGGAATCCCACGCAGAGAGCAGAAGAAGAGGCAAACTGCACCCAGATAGTGACCTGCAGATGGAATTGAACCTGGATCCCTGGCACTGAGGCAGCAGTGCCAACTGCCATGCCACCATGGTGATGGGGGCCAGAGCCACCAGGCGATAGTCATTAAGGCACCTGTCTGCTTTCCTTTGGCAAGGGATGATATTCATCATCTTGAAGCAGGTGCGGACCTCAAAGCCGTGTAAAGAGAGATTCAAGATTTCTACAAATATTTTCGCCATCTACTCCATGCAGGACCTGAATGCTCATCCAGGTACTCCATCCAGATCAGTTGCTTTTCATCGATTGACTTTCAAGAAGGCTGATCTGATGTCGGCACTGGTGACCTCGGAAAGCAGTGCGTTGTTGCCAGATGTTATGCGTGCCTTCATCTTGTAGCCTGTAATACAGCAGATCTTATCATAATTGGTGGAAGTCAGTCTGTGTGGCTAGTCTGAGACTCTAGCTTGACAGTACTCGAGCACTGTCTCTTGCCATCTTTGATGGATCTCCATAAATCGTATCTGGATTTCTTCTATAAGTCAGATTCACCTGACTTGAACACCTTCGACCTGTACTTCAGGAAACAGTTCATCCATGGTTTGCAGTTGGGAAACACACAGATTTGCTTCTTTGGCACACAGTCTTCTACGCACTTACTGATGAAGTCTGTTCCTAGAGTGGCGTACTCATTCAGTGTTCTTGAGTATTGACCAGTCCATTGACTCGATGCAGCCCTGTAAGAAATCATCCGATTCTTCAGATCAGCATTGTATGACCTCCTTCATTGGTTTCTCCCACTTCAGTTTTTTCTTGTAAACTGGGAGTAGGAGCACAGTCTTGAGGTCTGATTTACCAAAATCTGGATGGCGGATAGAGTGATAAGCATGTTTGATATTCTTTTAGCAAGGGTCGAGCATGTTAAGACCCCTGGTGGGACAGGAGATGTATTGGTAGTATATTGGTTGGACATTCATGAGCTTGGATGATCCAAGTCCCCAGCTACAATGAACAAGGCTTTGGGATGTTTCATCTCAAAGCTATTTGTGATGGTATATATTTTGTCCGTGGTCATCATGTTCTCATGAGGTGGGATGTAAACTGCTGAATAAGCAGAACGCAAAAGGGTTAGCATTTCAACGTCCGATATTCTAGGTCTGGGGAGCAGAAATTTGCTAGAGTTGATATGTCTGAGCAAGAGGTGTTGTTTAGAAGGCAGACCCACCTCCTCTAACCTTGCCTGAGGCCGATGTACTGAGTAATTATTCACGGATCAATGAAAGTGACAGTTCAAGTTTGTTGATAACATCATGTAATGGTAAGAAGGCATATAGGACACTTGTTTTCATCAGTAATATGGACCATTAGACCAAGGAGGTAATGTTGCAGTGCAGGGCATTGGTTAGGTCCCAGTTGGAGTATTGTGTGCAATTCTGGTCATCTGTAGGAAGCATGTGATAGCACTGGAGGGGTACAGAAAAAGTTCACCATGATGCTGTCTAGCATGGAGTATTTGAGCTCTAAGGAGAAACTGGATAGGCTTGGATTGTATTCTTTAGAGCAGGGGAGACTCTGGTGGGACATAATTGTGTTGTATAAGATTATGAGGGGTGTGGACAGGATAAATAGAGAGCAGCTGTTCCCCTTGGTTGATGGGTCAATGACAAGAGGGCATAGTTTTACTGTTGGGGAATTTGAGCAAAAACATTTTCATTCAGAGTGTGTTGAGGATCTGGATTCCACTGCCTGCAGAGGTAGTAATGATGCAAACCATACAACCTTGAAAAATTTATTGGATGAGCACTTGAAACATCATTACAATCAAAGATGTGAAGAAAGTGCAGGAAAATGGGATTAATGCATGTTTGTGATTATTGTTGAAGATGCGGACTTGATGGGCCGAAGGACGTTTTTTGAATCTTATGACCCTACAAGTCTGTGTCTATGACACTGTTGGGCAGCACAGTGATAAGTACTGCTGCCTCATAGTGCCAGCGACCTGGGTTCACTTCCTGGCTTAACTCACTGTCTGTGTGGAGTTGGCCATGGGTTTCCTTCAGATGCTCTGGTCTCCTCCCACAGTCTGACTGGATGTGCTGGTTGGATACATTGGCCATGCTAAAAGTCTTCTTCAGTGAACCTGAATAGAAACTGGAGTGTGGTGACTCAGGGATTTTCACAGTAACTTCATTGCAGTGTTAATGTAAGCCTACTGGTGGCACTAATAAATAAACTTTAAAGGGAGGAGGTTCACGCCCAGTCAAGGGAGGAGGAGGTTCACGCCCAGTCAAGGGAGGAGGGTTGTGTCTTTGAGAGTGTAGATTGGAGTCACAAAGGGAGGAGATTAAGGATCCTAAAGGCAAGAGGACTTGATTCAAAAAGGGAAGCTATTTGGAAACAGATTAGGATCCTTAAACAGGGGAGATCAGTGACCACCAAGAGATTACCATCGTCAAAGGAAAAAAGTGCTGTTCCACAAGGTGTGGAGATTTTTGCACATCAGGAGGAGTGACTGATGGAGTAAGGAGAGGAGATGAGGGTATGTTAAAGAAGGAGATGCAGTTCCATAATGGGAAAAGGTGATGTTCCATAAACGGAGGTGATGAGGGTCAGGAAAAGGTGGAGATAGGTGTGGAAAGAGAGGAGATTAGGGAACGTAAAGCTTGGTGATTCAGTCACTAAGGGAGGAGATAAGGATATCTAATGGGAGGTGATTAGTGACTGAAAACAGAGGAAAATGGAGTCCCCAAAGAAATGAGGTTAGGGTCAATAAAGACAAGAGACCAGAGCCCCCAAGTTGACAATATTATTATCCAGAAGCGGAGCAGATTAAAGCCCATAAAGGGAGCAGATTAGCGTCCGTAAACCAAGGAAGTTAGGGTTCACTTTGGGAAGAAATTAAGGCCTGTCACATGTAAAGATTTTGATCCACAAAGAGGACATTCGGGTGTATGAATGGAGAGCATTTGGGTCCGTGAATGAAAGGCATTTGGTTCCGCAGATGGAGGATGTTCGGTTCCGCAGATGGAGGACGTTCAGTTCCGCAGAAGGACGATCTTCGGGGACATAAAGAGAGATAATTAGATTCCGTGAACGGAGAAGATTAGGATCCAGGAGAAAGGAGATTTGTGTCTAAAAAGACATTGTAGTCCACAAAGGGAAACAATTAGGCTCCATAGAGTCCGTCAACGGAGGAGAATAGTGTGCTCAAATGAAAGAGATTAGAATCTGCAGGAAGAGATTAGAGTCCGAAAATAGAGCAGATTTGGAACAGAAATGGAGGAAATTCTGGTCTGCAAAGAGAGAAGATAGTTATCTGTGAAGGAAGAAATTACAGTGCATAAAACAAGGCAAATATGATCGATAAAGGGAGGACATTAGTGACAGAGATCTGTGAGCATAAAGGTGGGTGATTATTTTCGAAAAAGGGAGGAGACTGTGTCCATAAAGACTGGAAGTTATGTGCTCAGAAAACAGGAGACTAGGGTCCCCAAAGGGCCAGTTTAAGATCCACAGAGGGAGGAGGTTAGGATCCGCAGATTGAGGCAATTAAGGTCTATTAAGGAGGGAGATGAGGGTGTGCAAAGGGGGAAGAAGAGGGTGTGCAAAGCGGGGAAATGAGAGTGTGCAAAGCAGGGAGATGAGGGTGCGCAAAGACCAATGATGAGCATCTACAATCTGGAGATTTTTGTCCATCAAGGGAACAGATTAGTGTCCATCACGGGAGTGTGTTCATGTCCGTCAAGAGAGCATATTCACATCGGTCAAGGGTGGAGGTTCACATCAATAAAGGGCGGAGGATGCTTGTGTCCATCAAGGAAGGAGGAGGTTCATGCCCATCAAGCAAAGGGTTCATGTGCATCAAGGAAGAAGGTTCGTGTCTATAAAGAGTGTAGATTGCAGTCACAAAGGTAGGAGATAAAGGATCCTAAAGGGAGGACTTCATGGCTCAAAAAGAGAGGACATTAAGGAAGAGATTAGTGTCCTTGAACAGGGTAGATCAGTGAACTCCAAGAGATTAATTTCATTAAAGAAAGGAAGTGATGTTTCACAAAGTGTGGAGATTGTTGCACTTCAGGAGGAGTGATTGATGTCAGTAAGGAGAGGAAATGAGGATGCATTAGAGATGATGAGGGTCTGTAAAGGGTAGAGGTGATGTTCCATAAAGGGAGGTGATGTGGGTCCAGAAAAGGTAGAGATATGTGTGGATACGGAGGAGATTAATGACCATAAAGCTTAGTTATTAGATCACTAAGGGAGAAGATAATGATATGTAATGGGAGGAGATTAGAGTCTGCAAACAGAGGAGAACGGAGTACATAGAACATAGAAAACTATAGCACAAACGCCCTTCAGCCCACAAGTTGTGCCGATCATATCCATACCTACTAGGCCTACCTATAACCCTCAATCCCATTAAATCCCATGTACTCATCCAAAAGTCTCTTAAAAGACTCCAACGAGTTTACTTCCACTACCATTGAAGACAGCCGATTCCACTCACTCACCACCCTCTGAGTGAAAAACTTACCCCTGACATCCCTGCTCCCCAGCACCTTAAACCTGTGTCCTCTTGGTGCGACCATTTCAGCCGTGGGAAATAGCCTCTGAGAATCCATCCGATCTATACCTCTCAACATCTTATAAACTTCTATCAGGTCAATTCTCATCCTTCGTGTCTCCAGGGAGAAAAGACCTAGCTCCCTTAACCTGTCATCATAAGACATGCCACCCAATCCAGGCAACATCCTTGTAAATCTCCTCTGCACCCATTCAGTAGCTTCCATATCTTTCTTGTAATGAGGCAAACAGAACTGCGCACAGTACTCCAAGTGAGGCCTGACCAGGGTCTTATAAAGCTGCAGCATTATCTCCCGACTCCGAAACTCAATTCCTTGATTGATGAAAGCCGGTACATCATATGCCTTCTGAACCACATCCTCTACCTGCAAAGCCTATGAACCTGGATCCCAAGATCCTTCTGATCTTCCACACTCCACCCTTAATATTATATTCCTTCATCCCATTTGACCTGCCAAAATGTACCACTACACATTTATCCAGGTTGAAGTCCATCTGCCACTTCTCCACCCAGTCTTGCATCCTATCTATGTCACGCTGCAACTTCTGACACCCCTCCAAACTATCCACCACACCTCCAGCCTTCGTGCCATTGGCAAACTTACCAACCCATCCCTCCACTTCCTCATCCAGGTCACTTATGAAAATGACAAACAGCAAGTTTGATGTTGAAGAAGCAAGATTGAAGAAAATGACAAACAATGACAAACAGATCCCTGGGGCACTCCACTAGTGACCAACCTCCATGCAGAAAAAAGGAGTCTCCAAAGAAATGAAATGAGCATTAATAAAGACAAGTGACCAGAGCCCCCAAGTTGACAATATTATCCACAAGGGGAGCAAATTAGAGCCCATAAAGGGAGGAGATTAGAGTCCATAAATCAAGGAGATTAGAGTTCATAAAGGGAGATCTGTGTTTGTATAGGGTAGCTATTAGAGTCTGTCACACGTGGAGATTATGATCTGCAAAGAGAGGACATTCGGGTCAGTGGATGGAAGGCATTTGGGTCCGTGAATGAAGGAGATTAGGGTCTTTAAAGGGAGGAAATTAGGCTCACAATGGGTGGAGTTAAGTATCTGTGAAAGGAGAATAGGGTTTGTAAATGGATGAAATTCGGGTTTGCACCAGGAAGAAATTTTGGCGCGTGATGCAAGGAGATTAGGAATGGAAATGGAGGAGACTAGGGTCCATAATTATATAGACACAAAAATTGGTGGAATTGCAGATAGTAACAAGGATTGTCGGAATGCAGCAGGGTTTAGTTGGATTGGTAGCTTTGTTAGCAAAATGGCAAATGGAGTTTAATCCGAACAAATGCGACATAATGCATTTTGGAATATCAAATTCGAGTGTGAATTATACTGTGAGTGGTAGAATCCTTTGGAGCATTGAAATAAAGTGGGATCTGGCCTTACAGGCCCACGAATCCCTGAAAGTGACAGTACAGATGTTTAAGGTGACGATCATACAGCATGCCTACCTTCATCAGCCAGAGCAACGAGTATAAAATTTGACAATTTATGTTACATAGAACATAGAACATAGAACATTACAGCACAGAACAGGCCCTTCGGCCTTCGATGTTGTGCCGACCAAAATAAAAAGAAATGCCCCTCCTAACTAAACCATTCCCTTCTCATCCATATACTTATCAACTAACCTCTTAAACGCCACCAAACTTGGCGCATCTACAACAGCTGCAGGCAGGGCATTCCACTCCCTAATCACTCTTTGAGTAAAGACCCTACCTCTGATATCCATCCTATAACTCATACCCCTTAATTTAAAGCTGTGTCCCCTCGTGCTAGCTTTCTCCATCCTAGGAAAAAGGCTATCACTGTCCACCCTATCTAAACCTCTAATCATCTTATATGCTTCAATAAGATCCCCTCTTAGCCGCCTCCTTTCTAACGAAACAACCTCAAATCCTTCAACCTCTCTTCATAGGACCTGCCCTCCATACCAGGCAACATCCTAGTAAACCTCATCTGTACCCTCTCCAATGCCTCCACATCTTTCTTATAATGTGGCGACCAGAACTGCACACAATACTCCAAGTGCGTCCGCACTAGAGTTTTGTACAGCTGCAACATGATGCTGCGGCTCCTAAATTCAATCCCCTACCAATAAAAGCTAAGACTCCATATGCCTTCTTAACAACTTTATCCACTTGACTGCCTACTTTCAGGGATCTATTGACACATACACCAAGATCCTTCTGTTCCTCAACACTATTAAGAGCCCTACCATTAGCCCTATACTCTACACATTTATTGTTCCTGCCAAGTGCATTACCTCACACTTTTCCACATTAAACTCCATTTGCCACCTCTCGGCCCAGCTCTGCAACTTGTCCAAGTCACTCTGTAAACTAAAACACCCCTCTTCACTATCTACCACACCACCAACTTTAGTATCATCTGCAATTTTACTGATCCATCCCTCAATACCCTCATCCAGATCATTTATAAAAATTACAAACAGCAGGGGCCCCAAAACAGACCCCTGATGCACACCACTCGTCACCGAACTCCACGATGAATATCTCCCATCAACCACCACCCTCTGTCTTCTATCTGCCAGCCAATTCCTAATCCAATTAGCTAAATCACCCTCTATTCCACACATCTGCATTTTCTGTAGAAGTCTTCCATGGGCCACCTTATCAAACGCCTTCCTAAAGTCCATATATACTACATCAACCGCCTTACCCCCATCCACCTCTTTGGTCACTTTCTCAAAAAACTCAATGAGGTTAGTAAGGCATGACCTACCCTTCATGAAACCATGCTGACTATCCCCAATCAATTCATTTCTCTCTAAATAACTATAAATCCTATCCCTAATAATTCTCTCCAATACCTTGCCCACAACAGAAGTAAGACTCACTGGCCTATAATTCCCTGGAATGTCTCTCTTCCCCTTCTTAAACAATGGGACCACATTCGCTATCCTCCAGTCCTCCGGAACCACACCCGTAACCAACGAGGACCTGAAGATCAGCGCCAGAGGCTCTGCCATCTCCTCTCTTGCCTCCCAGAGAATCCTAGGGTAAATCCCGTCCGGCCCAGGGGACTTATCCAACTTCAAACCCTCGAGAATTTCTAACACATCCTCCCTATCTACTACAATACTTCCCAATTTGCACCCCTGTACCGCAGTGTTCTCCATAGCTACATTTCCAGCACTCTGCGTGAATACCGAGAGAAATATTTATTCAGTGCCTCACCAATCTCTTCAGGCTCCACGCACAACTTCCCACTGCTGTCTATGACTGGCCCTAATCTTGCCCTCACCAATCTTCTATTCTTACCATATCGAAAGAAAGCTTTAGGATTCTCCTTAATCCTATCAGCCAACATCTTCTCGTGTCCCCTCTTAGCTCTCCTCAATTCACTTTTTACCTCCTTCCTGGCTAATCTATATCTATCCATTGCACTAACTGAGCCTTCAAGCCTCATCCTGACATAAGCCTCCTTTTTCTTCTTAACCAGCAAATCAACTTTTTTCGTACACCAAGGCTCTCTTACTCGACCTTTTCCTCCCTGCCTGACAGGGACATACTTATCAAGGACTCGCAGCAGCTGCTCCTTGAATAAGCTCCACATTCCAGATGTTCCCAGTACCTGTAGTTTCCTAGTCCAATCTATGCACCCTAATTCTCTCCTGATGGCCTCATAATTACCCTTCCCCCAGCTATAACTACTGCCCCCAGCTTCATGCCTATCCCTATCCATCACTAAGGTGAACGTAACCGAATTGTGTCACTATCACCAAAATGTTCACTAACTTCCAAGCCTAACACCTGGTCTGGCTCATTGCCCAGCACCAAATCCCATGTAGCCTCACCTCTAGTTGGCCTATCTACATACTGAGTCAAAAAACCTTCCTGCACACTCTGTACGAAAACTGACCCCTCTAACGAGCTAGAGCTATAGCTATTCCAATCAATATTAGCAAAGTTAAAGTCCACCATCACAATTACCCTACTACTTTCACTCCTAATCAGAATTGACTTTGCAATCCTTTCCTCAACCTCTCTAGAACTATTAGGAGGTCTGTAAAAGACTCCCAACAGGGTGACCTCTCCTCTCCTGTTTCTAATCTCAGCCCATACTACCTCAACAGACAAGTCCTCATCAAACTTCTTTGAAAACATATAAATATGTAAGTTTTAATAACTTAAATATGTAACATATAAGTTTTCAAATGTTACAGCTGTATAAAACTTTAGTTAGGCTATATTTGAAGGATATTATGCCATTCTGCCACACTACCAGAAGTACATGTATTCTTTGGACAGGGTGAAAAGAGACTTACTAAGATATTAGATGTCCTGGTTATGGTCTCGATGTTACACCTTTGTGTTACTACAGTCACAAATATGTCCTTTAACAGGGGGTTTTCAGGGAAATGAACTCCTGCAAATAAAGGGCATTATTTTGTTAAAATGATTAGAAATTTGTGGGGAATGTGCCTGCTTTTTTCAGATGTTCATCCCCTTCTACACAGCATTTGCAATTGGGTTGACCCTTCCAGACAATTAAAATCTTTTATTTTAAGCCATTCTGTACTGAAATGGCCTTGTGCACATTTCAGTAAATCAGCAACAAATGTGGAGCAATCTCATACTTCTGAAACTCTAACTGGAATACAGTTTTATACAATATTCATGCAGTCCATTCTTAGTGACAGACAATAGCATCGTAAAATCTCAAACTAAAATAAATATTTGTAAAGCATCCTGTACCATAAGAGAAGTGAAGAAGAAAAAAATCCCAGTGAAACTTGGAGACTCTGAACACCGTGAATTGGTGGCATGTAGAAATGTGGTCAGAACCTAACAGAGTGGAGTATAAAGACCAACAGGGAATCATTGACTTGATTATGAGTTGCTACCTTGATATGTTTATATGTTTTCTCTAAGGCACAGTGGCGTGCAGCATCGAAGGAACCACAAATTCTTGTCATCAAGATACAGTGAAAGGAGGTGGATTCTTTTATTCATTGATAGATGATTATATATTTACAAGGAATTACAATTTTATATGTTTTCAAATGGTACTCAATTATACACTAAGAGAAAATTACCCTCTTTTATTCAACAATAGAAAATTGCCGCATTATACTTACAGAAGATACGATTATATCCATTATACATTATTTTAATATGCATTTACAAAAGGCAAATCCATTGTTCATTTATACAGATGACAGATAATTGCTCTATTATTATGCTGAACAGAAACCACTTTCCATCGAATTGTGTGGAGATTAGCTTGATGTTTAGTGCATTTCACAGGTACATATTGTATTTAAACAGAAAACTTAATTATCATATTTATTTCCTTTCCCTGAATATGGGGAATCAACTGAACTGGTACCTGCTGGAATGACATCATGAATCAACATACAGCATAATAACAAAGAATGAAAGTAAAGTGAAATTGTACACCAAGAATTGCCATCAATGGCTTCTCTTTCCGCTTTTTTGTGTCATCAACTTGTGATTGTTGCACATTGTTACTTTTCATATGTATGTGGTGACACCCATCTTCAATTCAGTACCACCTTTCTCATCCCATCCACTGGTTTGAAATTGTGAGAATGTTTATCCAACATGAGGTATCAAATAGACAGAAAAATTAGGAAGACTGAAACCATTGTTTTTGCTACAAACTCTGTTTGTCACCAACTGCACTTGTTCGCCATTAACTGCACTAGGAGGCCTATTTCCACTTCCATAACATCACCTGATTGCATCTCAGATCATCTGAAACTTTTATTCTGCCTTTTTTAACATCCAAACTTGAAGAGACTATTCTGGCTAGCCTTCCACACTCTGCCCTTTGTAAATTTGAGGTCATCTCTAAACAGTGCTGCATAAGTGACACATACCTGTACTTGGACCCCTATCCTGACTCCCAGTTAAAATCACACAATTTTAATATTGTTTTATCCTTGCTTTCAAGTTGGCATTGGACTGGGGTAAACACAGTAAGAAGTCTCACAACACCAGGTTAAAGTCCAACAGGTTTATTTGGTAATAAATGCCACTAGGTTTCAGAGCGCTGCTCCTTTGTCAGGTAAGTTGTGTTCACAAACAGGGCACATGAAGACATAAACTCACTTTACAAAATAATGGTTGGAATGCGAGTCTTTTCAGATAATCAAGTCTTAAAGGTACTGACAATGTGAGTGGAGAGAGCATTAAACACAGGTTAAAGAGATATATTGGGGTTATAGATAGTGTGACATGAATCCAAGATCCCAGTTGAGGTTGTCCTCATGTGTGCAGCACTTGGTTATCAGTCTCTACAGAGACCACATTATGTTACCTCCATGACTTGCCTGGGCTTGCAAAATCTCACTAACTGTCCTGTCTGGAGGCAATACACATCTCTTTGATGTGCTTTACGCTCTCCTCACTCACATTGTTTGTACCTTTAAGACTTAATTACCTGTAAGGACTCGCATTCCAAACATTATTCTGCAAATTGAGTTTGTGTCCTTATATGCCCTGTTTGTAAACAGAATTTCCACTCACCTGACGAAGGAGCAGCGTTCCGAAAGCTAGTGACATTTATTACCATGTAAACCTGTTAGACTTTAACCTGGTGTTGTGAGACTTCTTATAGTGGAATACCACACGGATCAGTGCTGTTCAGTCCATGTAAAGGATTTAGATGTGAAAATAGGTTGTAATGTTTCCAGATTTGCTGATTATGCCAAACTGATGAGAACATAAGTGATAAGGAGGATGCAAGGAGGCTGTCATGTAAATTGTGTTTTGCTGGTTAAAGATTCCCCTGAAAGTTTCGTACTTTTGGCAAACATTGACCCCAGATTTTAGTTGAACAGAGTATCTTGTGATGTACCACATTACTTACACCTTTCCCCTCATCTTTCAGCTTGCACATTTTATTGTAGAATCACAGAATGATTACAGCATAGAAGAAGGTCATTTGACCCATTAGTGATGCAGAAATAGGGCAGAGCAAGTGACTGAGATGGTGGTGGGGGACCATTTTGAGACAGTGACCATAGTTCTGTTAATTTTTAAATAGTTAAGGTAAAGGACAAAACTGGTCCACAGGTGCAAGTTCTAAACTGGGGCAAAGCTAATTTTGATGGAATTAGACAGGAGCTTACAAGGGTTGATTGGAGTAGCTTGTTTGAGGGCAAAGGAACTTCCAGCAATTGGGAGACCTTTAAAAGTGAAATAGGCAGAGTTCAGGGTCTACATGTTCCTATTAGGGTGAAGGGCAAGGCTGGCAGGAGTAGAGAACCCTGGATGACAAAAAATATTGAAGTTTGGGCCAGGAAAAAGAAGGCCTGTCTCAGGTACAAGCAGCTAGAATCAAGAGATTCCCTGGAGGTACAGAAGGCATACGGGAGTATGCTCAAGAAAGAAGTTAGGAGGGCAAAAATGGGGCATGAGGTAGCTTTGACTGAGAAGATTAAGGTGAATCCAAAGGGATTATTTTGGTATATTAATGAAAAAAGAATAACTAGAGAGAATAGGATCCCTCAAGGATCAAAGTGGACACGTGTGGGACCGCAGGATTGGTCAAGGTTCTCAATGAATGTTTCTCCTGTGTTTATCATGAAAAAGACTGAACCCTTGGGAACCTGGGAAAGTTAGTGGTGACTGTATGCGTTACAGTAGAGGATGTGATGGATGCATTAAAATGTATGAAGGTGGATAGTTCTTCTGGCCTTGACTGGGTATATCCAAAATCACTGTGTGAGGCTAGAGAAGAAACTTGACTGAAATATTTGCATCATTGTTAGCCATAGGTGAGATACCAGAAAACTGGAGGGTAACAAATATCATGCCCTTATTTAAGATGGATTGCAAAGAAAAACCTGGGAATTATAGACCAGTAAACCTAATATCTGTGTTGGGTAAGTTACTGGAGAGGATTCTGTGTGATAAGATATACAGGCATTTGTAAACACTGGAAGTAGTCAACATAGCTTTGTGCATGGATGATTATGCCTTACAAATTTTTTAGAGCTTTTTGAAGAAGTGACCAAGAAGGTTGATGTGGGCAGGGTGGTAGAAGGAGTATATATGTACTTTTGATAAAGTTCTGCATCGTAGGCTGCTCTGGAAGGTTAGATTACATGGAATCCAGGAAGATCTGGCAAATTGAATATACAATTGGCTTGGCGGTAGGAAGCAGAGGGTAATGGTGGAAGAATGCTGGAAGCCTGTGACTCGTGGTGTGAACATAGAACATAGAACAAAACAGCACAAACAGGCCCTTCGACCACGAGTTGCGCCGATCACATCTACCAATCCACAGACCTATCTATAAACCCCTATCCCATTCGTTTCCATATACTCATCCAGAAGTCTTTTAAAAGACTCCAGCAAGTTTGCCTCAACGACCTCCGACAGCAACCGATTCCATTCACTCACCACCCTCTCAGTGAAAAACTTACCCCTAACATCCCCTCTGTATTTGCTTCCCTGCATCTTAAATCTGTGTCCTCTCGTAGTGACCATTTCAGCTTGGGGAAATGGTCTCTGAGAGTCCACCCTATCTATTCCTCTCAACATTTTATAAACCTCTATCAGGTCGTCTCTCCAGTGAGAAGAGTCCCAGCTCCCTCAACCTATCTTCGTAAGGCCTGCCTCCCAATCCAGGCAGCATCCTTGTAAATCTCCTCTGAACTCTCTCAATAGTCTCTACATCCTTCCTATAGTGAGGTGACCAGAATTGCGCACAATACTCCAGTGTGCCTGAGGAGTCAGTGCTGGGCCCATTGCTTTTGTTATCTATATCAGTGATTTGGACAGAAATGTACAAGGTCTGATCAGTAAGTTTGCAGATGACGATAAAATAGATGATATTGTAGATAATGAGGAAGATTATCAAAAATTGCAACAGGATCTTGATTAGCTGGGGAAGTGGCCAAGAAATGGCAAATGGAGTACAATATGCAAGTATAAGGTGTTGCATTTTGAAAAGTCAAATCAAAGTAGATTCACAGTGAATGATAGGACCTTAGAAATTATCGTGGAACAGAAGGATCTTGGAGTTCAGGTGCATGGTTCTCTAAAGGTGGAATCAAAGGTAGATAGGGCAGTAAAGAAGACGTTTGGCATGTTGGCCTTCATCAGTCAGGGCATTGAGTGTAGAAGTTGGGAAGTTGTGTTGCTGTTGGATAGGATGTTGGTGAAGCCATACATGGAGTATTGTGTTCAGCTTTGATCGCCTTGCTATAGGAAAGATATTGTTAAACTGGAGGAAGTGCAGAAGAGATTGACAAAAATGTTGCCAGGACTCAAGGGACTGATTTTTGGGAAGAATTGGATAGACTAGGATTTTTTTTTTTTTTTTGAACTATAGGAGACTGAGGAATAATCTTTTAGAGATGTGTAAGATCATGAGAGGCTTGGATAGGGATGAGACACTTAGTCTTTTTCCCAGGATTGGGGAATTGAGAACTAGAGGGCAAAGATTAAAGTTAAGAGAGGAGCAACATCTTTACACAATTGGTAGTATGTACGTAGAATGAGCTGCCTGAGGAGGTGGGTGAGGCAGGGATATTGACAACATTCAAAAGGCATTTAGACAGATACATGGATAGGAAAGGTTTAGAGGGAAATGGGCCAAATGCAGGCAGATGGGGATTAGTTTAGATGGGCATTTTGGGCGAAGGGCCTGTCTCCATGCCTTAGAATCTATAATTTTATAACAGGGAAAGTTGCACTCTTGATTTTATTCAACTGAAAATGATACAATGCATGGGCATCCACAGATGACAGGGCTGTGTATGAAGATTAATGTTACTTCTGACAAGAGTAAATGAACCACACTGAGTCCCACTGATAACATTAAATTGGTTGAGAATGCAATTCTTAGCACACTTAGGATTATTTAGTAAATTCCATCCAATTGTGGAATCACAGTTAATGTGGACATGGTGTTTTGAGCTTTGCATACATAGCTGTTGTATATGGTCAATATTTGCCTGTTGCCAATAGCCAAAGGGATGTGCTGTTTGATATGAGACATCAGTCTTCGGTATATATGGCCTGCATCTCATCACCGACATTGAAATTCACGTTCCACGTTACTCATTGGTGTGGTAAGAAGTTTACTTTTTTAGCTCAATGGGAGCATTCTGTTGGTAAAGAATCTCACTTTGTTATAACGCAGCTCCATGATACAGGATTCTGTGTTCTACGGGCTGTTCCCAGGGATGCACACGGAGACAAAGAAATATAGAAAGTAGAAGCAAGAGTAGCCATTCAGCCCTGCAAACATGCTCCACCATTCATTTTGATCATAGCTGATCATCAAATTCAATATCCTGATCCCCCCCCCCCATATCCCTTGATCTTTTTAGCTCTAAGCACTATATCTATTTTCTTCTTGAAGTCACACAATGTTTTGACCTCAACTACTTCCTGTGGTAGTGAATTCCACAGATTCACCACTCTCTGGGTGAAGAAATTTCTCCTCACTCCTGTTCTAAAAGGTTTACCCCTTATCCTCAAACTATGACCCCCGAGTTCTAGACTCCCTCACTATCAGGAACATTCTTTCTGAATCTACCCTGTCAACTCCTGTTAGATTTTTCTATGAGAACCCTTCTCATTCATATAAATTCCAATAAATATAATCCAAATGGATTGGGTTTCTCTTCATATGACAGACCTGCCATTCCCAGGGATCAGCCTAGTAAGCCTTCGCTGCACTCACTCTGTAGCAAGGGCATCTTTCCTCAGATAAGGACTCCAAAACTACACACAATAATCCAAGTGTGGTTTATACAATTGCAGTAAAGCATCCCTGTTCCTATGCTCAAATCCTCTCACTGTGAAGGCCAACATACTATTTGCCTTCTTTACTGTCTGATGTACCGAGAGCTGGGCCGAGAGTTGGCAAATGGAGTTTAATGCGGAAAAGTGTGAGGTAATTCACTTTGGCAGGAATAACAAATGTGTAGAGTATAGGGCTAATGGTAGGACTCTTAATAGTGTTGATGAACAGAGGGATCTTGGTGTATGTGTGCATAGATCCCTGAAAGTTGGCAATCAAGTCGATAAGGTTGTTAAGAAGGCATATGGAGTCTTAGCTTTTATTGGTAGGGGGATTGAATTTCGGAGCCGCAACGTCATGTTGCAACTGTACAAAACTCTAGTGCGGCCGCACTTGGAGTATTGTGTGCAGTTCTGGTCCCCACATTATAAGAAAGATGTGGAGGCATTGGAGAGGGTACAGAGGAGGTTTACCAGGATGTTGCCTGGTATGGAGGGCAGGTCTTATGAAGAGAGGCTGAGGGATTTGAGGTTGTTTTCGTTAGAAAGAAGGCGGCTAAGAGGAGACCTTATTGAAACATATAAGATGATTAGAGGTTTAGATAGGGTGGACAGTGATAGCCTTTTTCCTAGGATGGAGAAAGCTAGCACGAGGGGACATAGCTTTAAATTAAGGGGTGGTAGTTATAGGACGGATGTCAGAGGTAGGTTCTTTACCCAGAGGGTGGTAAGGGTATGGAATGCCCTGCCTGCTGCAGTTGTAGATGCGCCAAGTTTGGTGGCATTTAAGAGGTTAGTAGATAAGTTTATGGATGAAAAGGGAATGATTTAGGTTAGAGGGTCATTGCTTTTTCTTAATTGGTTGGTGCAACATCGAAGGCCGAAGGGCCTGTTCTGCGCTGTAATGTTCTATGTTCTATGTTCTATGTACCTGCACTGAGTATCCACCTGTCCCAGTTTACACTCATTCAAATAATAATGTGCCTTCCTATTATTTCTACTGAAGTGATAACCTCACATTTATCCACATTATATTATCCACCATGCATATGCCCAATCTGTCCAAATCATGCTGAAGCGTTCCTGCATCCTCCTCACCAACTTTGTACTGTCTGCAAACTTGGAGATAATACATTTAGTTCCTCCTTCCAATTATTAATATATAATGTGAGCACATCTCTCTGCACTAGCCCACTATCACTGTCTGCTAATCAGAAGGAAACCTATTTATGCCAACACTTTGCTTCCGACCTACTAACCAGCTTTCTATCCATCGCAAGACCCTACCCGCAATTCTATGCGCTTTAACTTTACATAGTAGTCTGCTATGTCAGACCTTATCGAAAGCTTTCTGAAAGTCTAAATAAACCACATCCACTGGTTCTCCTCAGTCAACTCTACTCATTACACCTTCAAACAACAAATATCAACTGCTGCTGAAAGATCATTGACTCAGTGGAAGATGCTATTTGGTCACCCTGAAACCTATTAGTTTTCCAGTGAATACAGTTTTGACAACTGTGTGTTGCAGACCTGTGCATTGCACAGTCCAGGATTATATGCTGAGGAATGCATTAAAACTTGGGCCACTCATTGCAAACCACAGTGGTCATTGTGTAAGTGTTTCAAGGGACTGGAAACTGTGTACCTCATGGGCTGAATATTTGACATAGAATTGAATATGAATAAATTTTGGTAAATGAAGTGAGTACATGGCAGCATTAGAAGAAAATATTTTCACTTTATATTTTGTGATGTTGACTCTGAACAGTCATATAATGTTTTTATTAATCTTTGTAAATAGAATACATTTTTGGAAAAAGATTATATTTTCTTTAATGTGTATGTGCAGATGGTATGATATAGTGAATTTTATTTGAACTTTTTGTTTTAAAATAAAATATGTTTCATACACGAATTATGAATTGCACTGGTAAATGGTAGAAATGCTATTGACTGGACTGATTTTGTGTAGGCTTTCTGGTCAATCTTATTGCACCAGTTTCAGGCTATTAATTACCTGTCTTGCTGGAACAGAATTTACAACTTTCTGCTTCTTAAGGCAGTTAATAATAAGACTCATCGAATCATTACTAGTTTGTTCAGGTGAGGTTGTAATTAGCAAATGTAATTAATGACTAACATTCTACAGAATCTTAAACTGATGCTGGGAGCATTTTCAACTTTGTCATATGATGTTGCTGCTTTGGCAATTCAGGATTGTAGCTTGTGGATGCAGACTGTGCTTTTCACAAAAAATGGCAGAGATTTCCATTGCCATAATTCGGTAGTAACAGAACTTTGGAGATCAGGTTGCACAGTGAGCACTGTTGATAGGGTTCAGCGCTCAGCTGTGATTGTGTGAGATGATATGTCTGCTGGATTTCTGCAGATACTCCATAACACTTCATACTCAGGGACAGATAAAAATTAATAGCGCTGCAAAATCCTGAATGTAGGTGGTTTGCACTTTTTTTCCCCAAACTTTTGATCTTTTGTATATGAATTAAAACTCAAGTTGCAGATCTAAAAATGTTGATGGTAACTGAACTTCCTCGTTCATGATTTTTTAAAAACATGCTTTGTTTGAGGTAGTTGGTAATGTCACGAGTCGTCCTCCATTATTGACCTAAAGTATGAAGTTTGTTTTTTCAGAAAGAATTAACAATTGTTGATATTTCTGGGTTATTTACAGAAGCTCTGTTTGAGAGAAGACAGTTGATGTGCCCTGCTTCCCCTGTATCATGCTGTGTAGTAACTCTGGTAATCCTATAGTATTCCTTCATATACAGTTTTCAGATAAAAATGCTTGAGTGATCTGCCTTTACTATTATCCCTAAAAGGATCTAATTTAATTTGAAAGCTCAATTGCTGAGCTGCAAATTCAACTTTCAGATAATAAATGATGCTCATCTGCACCTTAAGCATCATGTTTCATGATGATTAACCCCAGGTTACTGTGGGAGGCAAGGGAAGAGATTGCCGAGCCTCTGGCAATGATCTTTGCATCATCGATGGAAACAGGAGGGGTTCTGAAGCATTGGTAGATTGCGGATGTAGTTCCTATGTTCAAGCAAAGGATTAGAGATAATCCAAGAAATTACCAACCAGCGAGTCTAACCTCAGTGGTTGGTAAGTTGATGGAAAAAGTCCTGAGAGACAGGATTTATGAACATTTAGAGAAGTATTGTATGATCAAAAGTAGTCAACACAACTTTGTTAAAGGCAGATCGTGCCTTACGAGCCTGGTTGCATTTGTTGAAGACGTGACTAAACACATTGACGAAGGAAGAGTGGTAGATGTGGTTTATATGGAGTTCAGCAAGGCGTTTGATAAGGTCCTCCATGAAAGACTTCCTGAGAAAATGAGGGGCCATGGGATCCAAGGGGACGTTGCTTTGTGGATCCAGAACTGGCTTGCCCACTGAAGACAGAGAGTGGTTGAATGATGGTCTTCTTCCACATGGAGGTCAGTCACCAGTGGAGTGCCCCAGGGACCCTTGCTGTTTGTGATTTTTATAAATGACCTGGATGAGGAAGTAGAGGATGGGTTGGTAAGTTTGCCAATGACACGAAGGTTGGAGGTATTGTGGATAATTTGGAGGGATGTCAGAAGTTTCAGCATGACATAGATAGGATACAAGACTGGGCGGAGAAGTGGCAGATGGACTTCAATATGTAGTGCTACATTTTGGCAGGTCAAATGGGATGATGGAATATAATATTAAGGGTAAGACTCTTAGTGTGGAAGATCAGAAAGATCTTGGGGTCCAGGTTCATAGGACTCTCAAATTGGCTTCGCAGGTAGAGGAAGAAGGCATATGGTGTACTGGCCTTCATAATTGAAGAATTGAGTTTAGGAGTTGGGAGATAATGCTGCAGCTGTATGAAACCCTGGTCAGACCCTACTTGGAGTATGGTGCTCAGTTCTGGTTGCCTAATTGCAGGAAGGATATGGAAGCCTTTGAAAGGATGCAAAGGAGATTTACAAGGATGTTGCCTGGATTGGGTGACATGCCTTATGACAATAGGTTGAGAGAGCTCAGTCTTTTCTCCTTGGACAGACGAAGGATGAGAGATGACCTGACAGAGGTGTATAAGATGTTGAGAGGTATTGATCAGATGGATTCTCAGAAGCTTTTTCCGAGGGCTGAAATGGCTGCCGCAAGAGAACACACGTTTAAGGTGCTGGGGAGTAGGTACAACGGAGATGTCAGGGGTATGTTTTTCACTCAGACAGTGGTGGATGAGTGGAATCAGATGCTGTCAGTGGTGGTGGAGGCAAATTTGATAAGAGATTTCTGGATGACTACATGGGACTTAATAGGATTGAGGGTTATAGGTAAGCCTAATAGGTAGAGATATGATTGGCACAACTTTTGGACCGAAGTGTCTGTTTGTGTTGAAGTTTTTCTATGTTCTATTAAATATACTAAATGAAAACTTCATCGAGCCTTTGTTGAAATCCTCATGTCGTCAATAGATGGTACAGGATGGGCCTAAAGTAAGATGGTAAATTTGGATTTGTGATTTAAAATTAAACTAAGTCATATAACTGTATTGGGAAATATGTTCCATCACGTAACATGATCAAGATAAAATAATACTTATGTTCTCTGCTTTTTAGTTATGATTGTTTCTATTCTTTGGATCTGTCAGTGCCGTGCACTTTTTTAGTAGATCTGTAGGTAAATTACTTTACTATGAATCTTTAGCATTGCTGAATTGTCAGGGGTGAATAAATGTCACTCCTAATTTCACTAATCTCTACTGTCTGATTAAAGTCTATTCAATCACTTGTCAGAAATCTGGAACTCAATTTAAGACCATTTAGGGTATTATTTTAATTTATCTGAAACTACATACCTCCATATTAAGCCAATTTGCAGAATAAAGGTTACTCCACATTCTTCCAAAGTAATTGGGAATGTAAGAGCTGGGTGAGAGGAAGAGTGAACTGTGGAGAGGATACAGAGAGGCTTCTGAGTGATTTGGACAAGTTGGGTAGGTGGGCCAATGCGTGATATGCACCAATTGCTGTAAGTAAGCAGTTAAAAAGGCAAATGGTATGTTGGCCTTCAAGGAGAGGATTCAAGTACGAGAGCAGGGATGTCTTGTTGAAATTATACATGGCCTTAGTGAGACCACAGTTGGTATATTGTGTGCAGTTTTGGTGTCCTTTCTGAGGAAGGATGTTCTTATTCTAGAGGAAGTGCAGAGGTTTACCAGACTGTTTCCAGAGATGGGGGGAACTGACATTGGAGAGATTGAATTGGTTAGGATTATATTCACTGGAGTTTAGAATAAGGGAGGATCTCATAGAAACAGTAAATAAAGTAGTTACTGAACGGTTTGTATACAATAACCTGTGTCCTGTTATAGAGCGATTTGTATATACCAATTTGTCCTCTAGTTACTGAGCAATCAGAGAAGAGAATCAGTGTTTCGAGTCAGGATGAGCTCAGCTGTGACCAAGGGTCATCCTGACTCGAAACGTTCGCTTTTTTCCTTCTCTACAAATGTTGTCAGACCTGCTGAGATTTTCCAGTGTTTTCTACTTCTGTTTCAGATTCCAGCATCTGCAATATTTTATTTTTATCAGTCTGCCACTGGAAGCAGTTTCTCTTTATTTAGTTTGCTTAAACCTTTCATGATTATGAAACCTCCTAAACTTTTCTTAAAGAAGATTATTTCTTTCACCTTGTCTGCATTACTGCTGTCTTGCCATCAACCTAGTAAAGCACTTGACATTCTTGCTAAAGTGCAGTGCCCAGAGTTGGTTTCAGTGCCTCTATCATATGTCCGGTATGCCTTTAATAGTTTTGTTCTGCCACATTTCATGACTTCCGTACATACATTATTTCCATTCATCCGTAGAATGTGGACATCACTGTATTGACCATCCTTAATTTCCCTTGAGAAATTGGTTGTGAGCTGCCTTTTTGAACCACTGCAATGCATGTGGTGTTGTTATACACCCACAATGCTGTTAGAGCGAGAATTCCAGATTTTGACCCAGTGACAGTGAAGGAATGGTGATGTATTTCCAAGTCAGAGTTGCACGGAGGGGAACCTCAAGATGGTGGTGTTCACGTGTCTGCTGCCCTTGTCCTTCTGGACTTTATATGTTGTTGGTATTGTGAGACTTCCTCCTGGATGATAACATTCTTGAGTTTGGAGTATGTGTCTGAAGGGACTTAATGAGTTCCCTGAAATGCATCCAGTGTCTCTCTGTTCATTCCTTCACCCATCTTTAAAATTAGTTTCTTTCTCCCCATGTTTTTCCTTCCAAAATGTATAATTTCATATTTCATTCTGTTAAATTTCAGGTGCCATATATCTGCATCCAAAATATTCTCCTGAATTTTTAAATTCCTTTTTTGAGTTTTTTTATTCATTTTTGGGTCATGGCTAGCTGGCCAGCACTTATTGCCCATTTCTAGTTGCCTGAGAGTCAACCACATTGCTGTGGCTCCAGAGTCACATGTTGGCCAGACAAGGTAAGGATGGCAGATTTCCTTCCCTAAAGGACATGAGTGAACCAGATGTGTTTTTCCAACAATCACAATGGTTTCACAGTCAGCAGTCTATTCTTAATTCAGTAGATTCTTACTTCCAATTTTTTTTATTGATTTTAAATTCTACCATCTGCCATGGCGGAATTCGAACCCAGGTTCCCAGAACATTTGCTGAGTTTCTAGATTAATAGTGCAGCAATAGCACCACTGAGCCATTGCTTCCTGTCTGGGAGACAGGGTATGATTTTGTGTCATCTGCCAGCTTTTAAATTATACCCTGGATACCTCAGTTCATATTATTGGGATATATAGATTGGTATTCTCTTCGCAGGATGCCACTAATTGATCACTCACCACGCTTTCTGCTTTTGAATCATAGAATCCTATTAGTGCCCAAGAGGCCATTTGGCCCATCAAGCCTGCACTGAGAAAAATCCTACCTCAGTCCTGTCCCCTAATCCCATATATTTATCCTGTCCATCCTTCTAATGCCAAGGGGCAAATTACCATGGCCAATCATTCTAATCTGTATATCTTTGGAATGTGGAAGGAAACCGGAGCCAAAGGAAACCCACACAGTCATGGGGAGAATGTGCAAACCCTACACAGTAACCTGAGGCTGGAATTGAATTTGGGTCCCTGGAGCTGTGAATCAGCAGTGCGAACGAGTATGCCACTAAGCTGGCCGCTTTCTGCTTCTTCACCAATTTATTTTCTTTCACACTATTACTTTAAGCTTTAATTTTGCTACCGAGTCTGCCAAATGTCTTTTGATAAACTAAATGGACAAAATCTGTCTTCTTTCCTTATTAGCTCTCTCCAATACTCCGTCAAAGACCTTTTTCAAACATGGTTACATTCATTTACCCATACTTTCCCAACTACCTATTACTTCTGCTCAGATTATTGTCTCGGAAGACTTTTTCAAAACTCACTGGTCTGACTGATCTGATTATCTCTGTCCTGTTTTTGACAATAATTTAATATGGAAGTGAACACCAAAAGTATTTTATAAACATATAAATGGTGAAAAGGTGAGTAGCAGCAAAGTATGCCATTCTACACGAAAACAGAGAACAGGGCTGAGATATTGAATGAGCACCTTGTTAGTAAAGAAGACAAAGCTGTCAATGTCAGAGTGAAGCAGTCCAGAAACAGTGGCACAGTAGTTAACACTGCTGCCTCACAGTGCCAGGGAATCAGGTTCGATTCCAGCCTTCAGTGACTATGTGGAGTTTGCAGTCTTCCCTCGTCTGTGTGAGTTTCCTCTGGGTGTTCTGGTTTCCTCCCACAGTCCAAAGATGTGTAGGTTAGATAGATTGGCCATGGTAAAGTTGCCTCTAATTAGCCAAAGTTCGGAGGATTAGCAAGGCAAATGCGTAGGGTTACTGGCATAGGCTGGGGGATTGGTGTGGGTAAGATGCTTTGTCTGAGAGTCAGCGCTGACTCAATGGACCAAGTGATCTCTTTCTGCACTGTAGGATATATGTATTCAAATTAAAATTAGACATTGATGGAATACACATGCAGTCATAGTGGTAGCGAGTTGGGTATTCACTGGCAAATTCCTGGGGCCTTTTTAAGCTTGTTAGCTGTTAGTTACTTAAAATGCATGAGTTATGAGAGCTCCCTGAGAAACACAGACATATATGATTGTTTTCTTGTGGTCACAGACCAATTAATTGGTCAAGTAGTGAAATCCCTTGGAAGCTCTAATGGCCACATGATAATGGTCTTGCATTCTGGAAATGAGTGGTGACCAATGAGGCCAATACTCTTGCCACTTGCATTTCCTGCATCCGTGCATTAATTAATGAATTCATTCATGTGATAGAAGAGTCCTTTATGCATCTGTGTATGTCCTTGGAACCCCAGAAAGTGAAAGAAATGGAGCACAGCAGTCACCTTGTGCGCACTCGCATAGAGTCCTCACAAAGCCACATGGTTGTCAGTCTTACTGAACAATCCCATATAATTCAGTTGCCATTTGGATCAGGCGCAATGGGACCTAGGTTCAAGGTGAGGAGCAGGAGATTTAAGGAGGATGAGAGGAAAAGCATTTTTACCCAGAGGGTGGTGATGGTCAGAAATGGGAGGGTGGTGGTAGCCTCACATCCTTAAAAAAGGTATCTGGATGAGTGTTTGGTGCATCATAACATTCAGGGCAATGGGCCAAGTGCTGGCAGATGGGATTAGGTTGGAATTCAGGTGTTTCTATTCACAGAAACCCTACAGTATAGAAAGAGGCCACTCGACCCATCAGATCCACACCGACCACAATCCCACCCAGGCCCTACCCCTATATCCCTACATCTTTTACCCATTTAATCCCTCTAACCTACGCATCTCAGGACACTAAAGGACAATTTTACCATGGCCAATCAACCTAACCCACATATCTTTGGACTGTGGGAGGAAACCAGAGCACCCAGAGGAAACCCATGCAGACATTGTGTCGGTGTGGACTCAATGGACCAAAGGGGCTCTTCTGCGCTGTATGGTTTTTTTGGATCAGCCTGAATCATTTCAAAAGGGAATTGAATGAGCAATGAAGAGAAATAAACTTGTAGGGCATAGAATTGGGGAATGGGACTAAATGAATTGCTCTGCAGAGTGCTGGCATAGCCTTGATGGGACAAATGGTTTTTGTGCCATAATGGTTCCACAGCTTAAAATTTGATCATGCTCTCGAGCTCACCTACTACTCCTATATTTGTGAATGTTGAAGCTTGTACTTGGAGCCTCTCCAATTTCCACCTTTACTTCCCTCAGCAACTAAGATTCATCTCACCCAAACAAGATGAATGTTCTGCTTCAATAACTTTGATGGTTTCCATGTTTGATCAGAGTCAACATTGAAGACTCCCAGATCCACTCCCTCCTGACTGTACACCACCACCTGTCGGTGGGACAGGATATACACAGGGATGGTGATGGTGGTGTCTGGGATATTATCTGTAAACTGCCGTATCCATGGAATCATAATGTCAGACTGTTGTTTGACTAGACTGTAGGACAAATCTCCATATTCTAGCACAATTCCGCAGATATTAGTGGAGAGGAATTTGCAGGGATAACTTGAGTGAATGTGCCATTGTCACTGCCGTTCGTGGCACAGTGGTTAGCACTATTGCCTCACAGCATCAGGAACCCGGGTTCGATTTCCAACTTGGGTCACTGTCAGTGTGGAGTTTGCACATTCTTCCCGTGTTTGCTTGGGTTTCCTCCAGGTGCTCCAGTTTCCTCCCACATTCCAAAGATGGGTTAGGTTGATTGGCCATGGTAAATTGCCCCTTAATTTCAGGGGGACTAGCTAGGGTAAATATATCGGTTATGGGGGTTGGGCCTGACTGGGATTATGGTTGGTGTAAACTCAATAGGCACTGTCGGAATTTATGATTTACAGTGCTATTCAGAAACTCCAACATGTGTTATGAAGTTAGCCTGGCCCTAACGTTTTTGATTTTGGAATTAGTGTGAGCACAAAGTGATTCAATTGAACCATTAGGAAGCTTTCATTAAAACAAACTTTATTCAAGAACACGGTTAGAATGTAACAAAAAAAATTAGCATAACTTTTACCAATTAAAATACTTAAAACATGACAAAGTGTAATTCTTAATTGCTATTCATCTCTATAGTTCCAATATAAGCAGACATAAATCTCTGTTTTAAAACAGCACAAAAACAGATATGCTCACATGGATGCTAGATTTCCAGTCTTTTAATACCTTTGGACAGAGATCCAGATAGACATCTGCCTTCTAATTTTCAGACAAGCACCTCCAGAGAAAGATCACGTCCAACAGCAGTATCACAGAGAAAATGATTTATTTCCTGGCAGATTCCAGTTTCCAACTCCAGGGAGAGAAAGAGACACAGAAAATGCAAACTTTGTCTGAAGATCTCAAGTAGCAGACTGGGTTTGATTTCTCTGTATAAGCCACGTCATCTGATTTTTCTGTCAATCAATCTAATCAAGTTCTATTTTGTCAAACCCCAGGAAAAAAACACTAAAAACAACAGAATTTCACAGATTAAAGCAAACATTTGAGCAACTGGGAGCAATTATGCTGCTGCAGTAACAATACAGGGCTGCCCGATACAATCCCAGTGGCATTGGTGTTTGGATGGATGATTTAAAAAAAATCCTACACAAAAACATGACTTAAAGAAAAAAAATTATAGCATAGGAACTGTCCCTTCAACCCTCCAAGTCTGCACTGATCATGCTGCCCAATTGAACTAAAACCCCTTCCCTTCCGGGGACCATATCCCTCCATTCCTATTGTATTCATGTATTATCCCTTAGAAGTCATTGTCGTATCTGCTTCCACAACCAAGTGTAAAAAAACTTGAAAAACATTTCTTAAAGGTACAGTATTATCATAGATCTGATGTCAATGCCAGATGTTCTGACTCCTCATTTTCTTAGTTATTATTTCTGCATTGGTTTGATACAACTGAATGAGCTACTGGGCAATAGAACATAGAACATTACAGCGCAGAACAGGCCCTTCGGCCTTCGATGTTGCGCCGACCAATTAGGAACAAGCAGTGACCCTCTAACCTAGACCATTCCCTTTTCATCCATAAACTTATCTACTAATCGCTTAAACGCCACCAAACTTGGCGCATCTACAACTGACGCAGGCAGGGCATTCCATACCCTTACCACCTTCTGGGTAAAGAACCTACCTCTGACATCTGTCCTAAAACCACCACCCCTTAATTTAAAGCTATGTCCCCTCTTGCTAGCTTTCTCCATCCTAGGAAAAAGGCTATTACTGTCCAACCTGTCTAAACCTCTAATCATCTTACATGTTTCAGTAAGGTCAATCTCAAAGGGCAGCTAAGATCATATTCAGGGTTATAATCTCCAGATCATTACCCAAATAATGTGCAAATTGATGTAAAGAAAAACATTCTGGAGTTGAGTTTGTGTTGAAAGAGTAGTGTGGGAGAGAGATGTATTTCCTGGGACACTGCTTGGACAAGAAATAACTGTGCCATTGAGGCAGGGATCAGGATTGAAAGAGATGCAGTACAAGAATTGTCACAAAACCTTTAAAACTAGTAAATGCTGGGAAGTTCCCAAATGGAGGCAAATTAAATTTGAAGGGTATGACATGGTACATTACTAAGCCATAGATTCAAAAGTCTTTGCTCTCCAAGAAGATATTTAAATAGCATGATAATGAGGAGTTAATTCATGTGTAATTATTTTGATAGTTAAATCTGTGTAGCACTGGACATCCCTTAACATTCATGCTAAACAAGAATCCAGCATCAGTAGGTAACATGATCAGTGATATATGATTATGGGCTGACAGCTGGAAGTTGGTGACAAGTGTGGAGTCAGCAGGTGTGGACCTAGATGACAATTATCCTTAGTCCTTAAAAGCTTCAAATTCATGTGTAAATTCAAATATCTTGGCTCCTACATTGTTCAGTTTGAACATCTGGCTTGGAGACATTCAACTGCTGTTGATTTGTTGAAACATTTGATTGAGGCTGACCTCAAGAAACAAAAGCATCACTTGGCAGAATGAGATTTTACCCTGACACATCTGTTGGCATGGAATATACAGGCTGGGGTGAACAACTTGCAATTTTCAAGATCAGTAAAAGAATTGGCAAGATAAATAAAATTCCCACCAAGATAAAAGATTATAAAGATTGAGGACAGAAGTTAAACTGTCTAAATTGGTGAGTAAAATGGTGAGCTAGAAAAGGGATCAGAGTGCAAGAAAATTGAAGAAAGAATTGTATTTAAGAATGAATCAGCTGTTTTTTTTTAGAGCGTATGGTTTGGAAAGCATGCTGCATACACAATTGGGTACAGTTGATTTATTAAAGAATTACAGGCTTATTGAGACAGGGATGCTTTTGTTGATGTTCTGGCTATATGTACTTTACAGCTGTGTTCTTTCCCTTCTAAGGTGATTTAGATTACTATTGGTTGGACCCAGTCACATGGCACAGCAGTGAGACATTACCTGTCAGTTCGGTAAGAAACATTCTTTTTTTATATCACATTTTTTCTCAGTTGTTGCAGATGTAGACTAAAATGCTGTTACTGACAATGACAGTACAGTTAATATTAAATAATGCAGCAGTTAGAGCAGATTCTAATTTTTAACAAGCTGTTAAATCAGGATTAATTTACAGACAGTTATATAAAGTCAAGAACGCACAAAATACAACAGTCAACAGTGCAATGTGATCTGAATATAGTTGGTATCATTACAGTCAGTAATATGCTAACATTGAGCTGTGTGTGCGTGTGCACGTGCGTGTGTGTGTGTGTGTTTAAGTGGGAGTGGGTGTGAAAACTGTAGGTTAGATGGAAGCCAACATAAATGCCTTGAGATAGGGCTTATAATTGCTTATAGAGATAGGACAGAGGGGAGGGCATGGGTAGGGGGTGGTCTCTTGGAGAATAGTGCAGAATCGATAGGCCAGATGGACTCTTTCTGTATTTGTAAGGATTTTAAGATTGTATGATGATTGTACGCCCACAATTGTGAAATTGAACAGCGTGTGTATGGATGTTGAGATAAATATTTTGCACATTCATGGGACATGGCATTGCAAGGGTGGTGGTGAGCTTCCTTCTTGAACTGCTGCAGTTTATGTGGTGCAGGTAAACCCACAGTGTTGTTAGGGAGGGAATTCCAGGATTTTTAACCTAGCAACAGTGAAGGAATGGAGAAATATTTCCAAGTCATGGTGGTGAGTTGCTTGGAAGGATCTGTCATGATATGCTGCTTGATCACTGAGTTAGACCAGATGTTTATCAGTATTACATTTGCTGGGTAAGTATGTGGGTAAGTCCCACATATCTGGCCCAAGTGACTTCCCCTGATCTTAGTGATGGAAACTATCACGAGGACCCCAGGCAGTGAAAATCAGCTCCTTGGAATTTTAAACATCCCAGATTACTACAGCGATCCTGAGAATCAGGTTATCCATGGGGTCCTACGTCTCCCAACCAACCTTCATCCCATTTTCAAAAATCTGGAGATTAGATTATTTGAGCCAATGCATGTCTGTTTTCTGGTTTCTGGTTAATATGATTTAATCAATGCTTTCTAATTGACAGCATCCTGTTACATGGCAACCATCCAAAGAAGGAGATCGTCTTATTGGACGTATTATTTTAAACAAGAGAACAAGCATGCCAAAAGAGTCGGGAGCTCTGCTTGGCTTGAAAGTGAGTCCTTGGAAATGGTATCTGTGTAAAACCTACCAGTAAAATGAAGTTGGGTTTAAAATGATGAAAATTTTGGAAAAACTAGCGTTTCTGTAAATATATGCTCAAGTTTGTACAAAGTATTTGCTGGATTCCATCAACTTTCATGTCGCAGGTTACTTGTTAAGTCTAAGAAATGTGCTGGTGACTGAAAGCACAATGTGAGTGAAATAACATGTGCATTGTCATCAGCTGAGGTTACTCGAAGCACACATCTTGTTTCAATTCTGCATTGTAGAAGGCATAGTACAGGCATCATAGATGAGCAATGAACCATTCAATATTGTAGGTTTTATAGTGTGTCATACACAGTTTACTCCTGGATACAAATTTGATTTTAGGACAATTCAGTTCCAAATTGCATTGAGGAAAAGATATTTGGATGAGCACTTGAAATATCATAACATTCAAGGATACAGAACAAGTGCTAGAAATTGTGATTTACATAATTTTAGTGATAGTTATTGTTGCTGTAGACTCAGTGGGCTGAAGGGCCTTTTCTGTGCTCTATGATTGTGTAGACCTAATTTTACCATTGCATTGCACCTATTTTTGAGTGCAAAAACTTGGTAAAGTCAGACATGGAATGGGAGGGGGGTGAGGAAGGTGGGGGTGGTTCTCTGCCACTATGTCTGAGATCAGTGGGGGGGGAGAGGGAGGGACCAGCTATAGGTCTGGGTGGCGGGGGTATAAGGGGATGTGGGACAATGTCTGTGGGGACCAGGGGGAGGCATTATTTGGCCCGGGAGGGATTGTATTTCCAATAAGAGAACAAGTATGTCCAAAGAGTTTGGAACTCTCCACTTGAAAGTGAGTTCTTGAAAATGGTACCTGTGTAAAACCCACCAGTAAAATGAAGTTTTAGGAAAAACTGACATTACATTATTCGGTGCAGGAGAAATGTAGCAGGGGAGCAGCATACTATCTTTTTTTTTGTGCTCATGCACAGTTGGAGGCACTGATTGGAGCTCCAGATTTGGACTTGCTGATACTTTTGCAGGCAGAACGTGTAGGAGAATTCAGTTCCAAATTGAGCCTGAGAACAGGTGCTAAAGTCAGATCTGAAACATTCCCAATTTCAAGTTTGCCCAATAGTCAGAATCAAAATGGTAAAGTAGAGCCCAATGATTCTAGCTTGCAAAGCTGTTTGATTCCTGTTAAATAAGTTCTATTGCTGCGTAGTTTTTATAATTGTTGTAGCTGCTCAATTATTTCACAACTGTGAAGCTGACATTCCCAGGGAAACAGTAGAATTGGTCGAGTTATGACTTCTTCAGTAATTTCACTGTGATGAAAATTTTTTCACACAATTTGCACTTTGTGCTGTAGAACAATTTGTATTAATAATCTCAAAGTTAGGACATTACCTCTCCTGAGATACAAAAGGAGAAAACATGCCTCTCTCAGTGAAAACTCTGCCTCATTTTCTTTTCCTTCCCAACTTCGTTTTGTAATGAAACTGAACTACACCCTCAAATTTATGTTATGATCTAGCTAGGGATGAGTCACTTTTTGTGTTAATTAGATGAGATTTGACTCTTGCTAAGACAATGAAGCAATGAAATTCCATGGTTTTTGAACAAGCAAAATAAAATTTTCTGTGCAAAGTCAGAAAAGTAAAGCAATTTACATTATCTATCTGATATTCTGATGTTCAAAATTAACATGGGATCAATTTGAAAACACAGGCAAACTGTGGTCAAACATAGTTCTTAGTACCATAAATGGCATATGCGATATAATGTGAAGATGCCGGCATTGGACTGGGGTAAACACAGTAAGAAGTCTCACAACATCAGGTTAAAGGCCAACAGGTTTATTTGGTTAATAAATGCCACTAGCTTTCATTTGTCAAGATGCAATATGGGCAGATTCCAAAGATTTCTGAGCAAACCACCCAGACCTCAATGTTTACTATGAATAAAAAAATCTTGTTAAAAACCTGCTTCCCTCATGAGAGATTGCAATTCTTCATTCTTTCCTTTTGAAGGTCTATTCTTAGAATTCCTTCCAAAAGTAGCTCCAAATCAGTCTTGATAATTGCTCACCTCTAGAGTGCCCTGAAGCAACTTTCCTCTTGTTTCCCAAGTCTGCACTCCATTATTGACTCACAGGCAAAACCATCTGTTTAGCCATAAACAGAAGAATGCCACTGCTTCAAAGTGTTGTGTTTGCCCTAACATGGATTCATCAACCTGGAGTCATAGTGATCGATCTTACTGGCAATCACGGGATGAGCTGGTAAGATAGTGAGAAGAGCCAGTTTGCTTCTCGCAATACTGCTGATCCTGTGAAGCCAATGTAATTCAGCTTTGCACCCAGAAAGAATGTGAAGTTGATTTAAATATTAAAATCAGAATTTAAATATTATTAGTTCTTCAGTTTAATTAGGGAAACAAGATGGTCAGGGGGCTGGTCGACTGAAGGGCCTGTTACTGTGCAGTATTTTCCTTTAGTTTTGTTTCTCATAGTGAGCTGGGGATGGAATTGTCCGGGCTCACTTGCCATCATGGCCTTACTATTGGAAGTCCTCGCTGGTGAAGATCCGGTATGGTCCTCAGCATATTGAGCCCAGTGCCGAAGTGTGAGGCCTAAGATGAAGAGGCGGACCTGAGGACATGGGTCCTAAGGGGAGACAGCTGATAAGTTTGCACTCGGGGATCGGCCCGGGCAGCGATCGCTCAGTGGGTTGGGAATCAGGTTGGTGATTGGCTGGTGGAGTGCATCAGGCCATTGATCACATAGGGAGGTCAACGATGGTGGGGAAGAGGGGGAGGCCAGCAATTTGGGGGAATGGTCGGGGGTGTGATATCTAGGGCTAGAAGGGACAATATCCAGGAGGTTAGGGGAAGTGACAGATCTCTCTGAGATCTGGCTTCCTGGTGAGAACAGACTCCGTCTACTGGAGGGAATTGTAGAACGTAGAACATAGAACATTACAGTGCAGCACAGGCCCTTCTGCCCGCGATGTTGCACCAACCAATGGAACCAATCTTATGACCCTCTAACCTAAACTATTCTAATGCTATCCACTGACCATGTGAACGCCCTTAAACTTGGCGAGTCCACATGCTTTGCCTTTCTTTACTGAGTGGCATAAAATTGTGAGTGAGAGCTCACCGAAAATGGGTTTTTCACTGTCTTTTTTTTGATGAGATAGCCCTCCCCTAGAGTTTCACAACATAGAAAGAGGTCTTTGGTCCAATGCCGGAGTCTCTACACCATCATGAACATGCCAGCCATCAAGCAACTATTTATTTTAATCCCATTTTCCAGCACTTGGTCCATAGCCTTGTATGCTATATAATTTCAAGTGCTTATCTAAATACTTTTTAAATATTATGAGGGTTCTGCCTCTACCATTCTTTTAGGAGTGAGTTTCATATCCCCACCCCTTTGGGTGAAAAAAGGTTTTTCTCATATTTTCTATAAACCACTGCCCCTTAACTTAAATCTATGCCCCTTGATTATTGACTCCTCTGGTAAAGAGAAAAAATCCTTCCTATCTATCCTATCTATGCCCCTCATACTTTTATACACTTCAATCAACTGTTCTGTGCCTTCTTTGCTCTAAGGAAAACAACAACACTCTATCCGGTCTCTCCTGATAGCTAAAGCACTACAACCCAGACAACATAGAGTCATAGAAGTTTACAACATGAAAACAGGCCCTTTGGCCTAAATTGACCATGCTGTCCTTTTTTTTTAAAAACCTCTAAGTTAGCCCCAACTGCTTGCATTTGGCCAATATCCTTCTATACCCATCTTACCATGTAACTGTCTAAACATTTTTTAAAAGACAAAATTGTATCCACCTTACTACAACCTCTGGCAGCTTATTCCAGACACTCACCACGCTCTGTGTGAAAAAATTACCCGCCTATACTCTTTTGTATCTCTCTCCTCTCACCTTATACCCTCTAATTTTAGATTCTCCTACCTTTAGGAAAAGATATTGATTTTCTAGCTGATCTGTGCCTCTCATCCTGGTGGTTCTCCTCTGCATCCTCCCTAGTGCAGTCATTACCTCCGTACAGTGTGGTGACCAGAACTGCACGAGTTGCTCTAGCTGTGCCCTATTCAGTGTTTCATACAGTTCCATCATAACCTCCCTGCTATTATATTCTATGTTTCAGTTAATAAAGAGAAGTATTTGAGGGAGCTGGGTCTCTTCTCCCTGGAGAGATGAAGGTTGAGAGGCGATCTGATAGAGGTTTATAGAATGTTGAGAGGTATAGATAGGGTGAATTCTCGGAGGCTGTTTCCCAGGGCTGAAATGGTTGCTATGTGAGGACACAGGTTTAAGGTACTGGGCAGCAAGTATAGAGGACATGTTCGGGGTAAGTTTTTCACTCAGGGCAGTGAGTGAATGGAATTGGCTGCTGTCAGTGGTGGTAGAGGTGAACTCGCTGGGGTCTTTTAAAAGAGTACATGGGATTAAATGGGATTGGGAGTTACAGATAGTTCTGTGGCCTAATAGGTATGGGTATGATTGGTGCAACTTGTGGGCCAAAGGGCCTGTTTGTGCTGCAGTGTTCTATGTTCCTTATTCTATTCCATATGTTCCTTTAACCGCCATATTTACCTTCTGATGCCTTTCCAGATCTCATGGCTTCTCCAAATCCCTTACAGCCAGGAGCTTGCCAGTCCTCCCCTCACAGATGACAGCAGACCTCCGTTGCATGGAGATCCTTCTCTTGCATCTGACTGTCTCTGACTAAAACCTGACCCTTGAATTGCTCTTCTCTGACCTTGAGCTCCATCACAACTTTTCCTACCCTTGTTATTAGACAAGATGATAAGAATGCTGTGCTCTGAATGTTATGATCTCTCCAGGTCCTGGCTTACTAAACACAAAGGGACAAAAACAAAAGTTTCCATGCCAAATTAGCGTGGCCAATTAGCTTAATATAGATTGGGAATCAAATCCAGACTTTGACCGGTTTGAATGTCTCCATATCAGTTCAGATTGTGAATGAATAAATTAAACTATAGGGTGGTCTCGTCCTAGTTATATAATAGGGCAGTGACTAAGATGTGGCTTTGGCGTAATTTACAACGCAACACCTATTTAGCTTCTTACTATGTACAGTAGTGTGATTGTTGAGAATGGCAACTGTGTATGAGTACTGTGTACTCTCCTTCAATTACATTTAAACAGTGATTGATTTCTGGTGGAGTTAATTTGATATTTTCATCATCCAGGTGGTTGGAGGAAAGATAACAGAAACGGGGCAACTTGGGGCCTTCATCACTAAAGTTAAAAAAGGCAGTTTAGCTGATGTTGTTGGCCATTTAAGAGCTGGTAAGTAAATGTTCTGCATATCTATCTCCATAAAATTATTTTTTCTATGTTCTGAATTCCCTATTATCTCTAGCTGCCCAGTAAATACATAGCAATCTAACAGCTTTATAAGCTTTGTTTGTGTAGAACACATACTTGTCAATTATATAAGTAAAGGAAACTTTGAGAGGTTTCCTGTTTGGGCTTTCCCAAATTCCTAAATGTAAAAATTGCAAAAATATACATGATTAATGATGGGATTACAGTGTTCAAAGGAAATCCTCTCTTCTCATCCGTTTCTTATTGTAAGAGGGTATGAATTCACAAATTGGTACAAAGTGGGTGAGATTGAGCATTATCATTATGGAGAAAGGCAAGAGAGTCATGACCTCAGGATTTGGAAAAGTGTTTTACAGCCAATGAAGTATTCTAAACTGTTATCAAGAGGGAGATAATGACATTGGAATTGGGAACAGGAATAGGCCATTGAGCCTGCTCCACAGTTTGATATGGTCATGTCTGATCTGATTATGGTCTCAACTCCACTTTCCTTGACTCCCATGTTAATCAAAACTCTGTCTATTTCAACTCTGAATACACTCAATGACTCAGCCTTCACTTTTCTCTGGGTGAATTTCATAGATTGTTTTCTCTCTTTTTCTCTGAGAGAAAAAGAAATTCTTATTTTCATCCTAAAAGGGTGACCTCGTATTTTTACTTTATGTTCCCAAATAAGCATCCACCCAATCAAATTCCCTCAAGACCTTAACTGTTTCAATAAGATTATGTCTCATTCTTCTGGGTATTGGCCTAACCTGTTCAACTGTTTTTCACTAAATCCCTTTATCCTAGGAATAAGTTGAGTGAAGGAGAATCAAGGAGAATCCTAAAGCTTTCTTTAGATATGTTAAGAATAGAAGATTGGTTAGGGCAAGATTAGGGCCAGTCAGAGACAGCAGTGGGAAGTTGTGCGTGGAGCCTGAAGAGATTGGAGGGGCACTGAATAAATATTTCTCTTCGGTATTCACGCAGGGTGATGTAAATGTAGTTATGGAGAACACTGAGGTACAGGGTAGCAAACTGGAAAGTATTGAAGTAGATAGGGAGGATGTGCTAGATATTCTCGAGGGTTTGAAGTTGGATAAGTCCCCTGGGCCGGACGGGATTTACACTAGGATTCTCTGGGAGGCAAGAGAGGAGATTGCAGAGCCTCTGGCTCTGATCTTCAGGTCGTTGTTGGTTACGGGTGTGGTTCCGGAGGACTGGAGGATAGCGAATGTGGTCCCATTGTTCAAGAAGGGGAAGAGAGACCTTCCAGGGAATTATAGGCCAGTGAGTCGTACTTCTGTTGTGGGCAAAGTATTGGAGAGAATTATTAGGGATAGGATTTATAGTTATTTAGAGAGAAATGAATTGATTGGGGATAGTCAGCATGGTTTTGTGAAGGGTAGGTCGTGCCTTACTAACCTCATTGAGTTTTTTGAAAAAGTGACCAAAGAGGTGGATGGGGGTAAGGCGGTTGATGTGGTATAGATGGACTTTAGTAAGGTGTTTGATAAGGTGGCCCATGGAAGACTTCTGCAGAAAATGCAGATGTATGGGATAGAGGGTGATTTAGCTAATTGGGTTAGGAATTTGCTAGCAGATAGAAGACAGAGGGTGGTGGTTGATGGGAGATATTCATCGTGGAGTTCGGTGACAAGTGGTGTACCTCAGGGGTCTGTTTTGGGGGCCCCTGCTGTTTGTAATTTTTATAAATGATCTGGATGAGAGTATTGAAGGATGGATTAGTAAATTTGCAGATGACACTAAAGTCGGTGGAGTGGTAGATAGTGAAGAGGGGTGTTATAGTTTGCAGAGAGACTTTGACAAGTTGCAGAGCTGGGCCGAGAGGTGGCAAATGGAGTTTAATGTGGAAAAGTGTGAGGTAATTCACTTTGGCAGGAATAACAAATGTGTAGAGTATAGGGCTAATGGTAGGACTCTTAATAGTGTTGAAGAACAGAGGGATCTTGGTGTATATGTGCATAGATCCCTGAAAGTTGGCAATCAAGTCGAGAAGGTTGTTAAGAAGGCATACGGAGTCTTAGCTTTTATTGGTAGGGGAATTGAATTTCGGAGCCGCAACATCATGTTGCAACTGTACAAAACTCTAGTGCGGCCGCACTTGGAGTATTGTGTACAGTTCTGGTCCCCGCAATTATAAGAAAGATGTGGAGGCATTGGAGACGGTACAGAGGAGGTTTACCAGGATGTTGCCTGGTATGGAGGGCAGGTCTTATGAAGAGAGGCTGAGGGATTTGAGGTTGTTTTCATTAGAAAGAAGGCGCTAAGAGGAGACCTTATTGAAACATATAAGATGATTAGAGGTTTAGATAGGGTGGACAGTGATAGCCTTTTTCCTAGGATGGAGAAAGCTAGCACGAGGGGACATAGCTTTAAATTAAGGGGTGGTAGTTATAGGATGGATGTCAGAAGTAGGTTCTTTACCCAGAGAGTGGTAAGGGTATGGAATGCCCTGCCTGCGGCAGTTGTAGATGCACCAAGTTTGGTGGCGTTTAAGAGGTTAGTAGATAAGTTTATGGACGAAAGTGGAATGGTTTAGGTTAGAGGGTCATTGCTTTTTCCTAATTGGTCGGCGCAACATCGAAGGCCGAAGGGCCTGTTCTGTGCTGTAATGTTCTATGTTCTATGTAACTCTCTCTGAATTCAAATAAGGAGACCAAAACATAGACAGTTTTCCAGATTTACAAGTCCTATACAGCTGCAATAAAACATTCCTACTTTACATTCGTTCTTCTTGCAATAAATGCCAACATTCCATTTATCTTCCTCTCGCTCTGCCACCCCATCAATCTGTAACATCCCCACCCTGCTCACCTCTGCTTTCTGTCCCCCCTCTTACTCATTCCCTCGCTCATGCTGTCTTCCTTATTCCCACTCTCCATCCTTGTCCCCATTCTGCTTTAAATGGTGTCTGCAGGAAGAAGAAATGTTTTTATACTGATTTTATTGGAACATGTTCCTTATGACATGGCAATTGAATCAGTCGCTGTTATATGAAATTTTTATTAACAATAAAAGCTTGTTACTGATTTCCCAACTAAATGAAAGCAAAATGCCATAAACTTAGTTGGTAGAGGCTGTAGAGCATGATTGATACTATGGAATCTTAGAATTCCAACACTGTAGTCCCATCAAATGTACACCGACTCCCTGGAACAGCAGGGAGGGGCTCACACTCCTTACTTATTTCCATGACCTCTAGCATTTACCATGCCTAATCCACCTAATTTGCTCAATTTTGAACAGTAAGGAATAATTTAACATGGTTAATTCAGCTAAGCTGAAATCTTTTGGACTGTGGGAGGAAATCAGAGCACCCAGAGCAGTTATGGAGAGTTCATACAAACTCCACACAGCCAGTCACCCAAGTCCAGATTTGAACCGGGGTCCCTGCGCTATGAGGAAGCATTGCTAACCACTGTGCCGCCCTATGTCCTTTGTTACTGGATGCAGCGCCTATCACAATAACATGTTCATAAATAGCTCATTAACTTTACAAAAGTGACAAGATGCTTCATTGTGGCACATAAAAAGTCATGTTAAACAAAAAGTTATTGTGAAAATTCCAAGGAGGAACATAGAACGTAGAACACTACAGCACAAACAGGTCCTTCGGCCCACAATTTGCACCGATCATATCCCTACCTATCAGGCTTATCTATAACCCTCGATCCCATTAAATCCCATGTACAAAGGAGGATATGTACAGTGGAGATATTTGCTGTAGTGGCAAACTGCTTGATCAGAAAGATTAATTTTCAAGGATACTTTAATAGAGGAAATGGAGATGTTTCCTCTTGTGGGAGAGTCAAGAACCTGAGAGCATAATATCAGAGTGACGGGTCACCCATTTAAGACAGAGATCAGGAGGAATTTCTTCTCTGAGGGTACAGGTAAAGTCACCGTAATCCCAGATGACCAGAGCTGACTGGTGGTGATTTAACCTGAGGATTGCCACACCTCAGGTGAGGAGCAAGGTTCAGAACATAGGACCTATGTAAATAACTTCAGCCAGTATCAGATTTGAACCAAATCTGTTGGCACTGTTTCACATCACAAATCAGCCAGCTGAACAGTTAAACAAACCGACTCCCAAAGTTAATCTTTGGAATTGTTTACCACAGAAACCTATAGAGAATGGTTCATTAAGTGTGTTCCAAGTGAGATGGACAGATCTTTAATCAGTAAGGGAATCAAAAGTTATGGTGATGAGATGGAAAAGTGGAGTTGAGGATTGTCAGATCAGTTATGTTCTTGTTAAATAACAGAGCAGACTCAATGGGCTGAATGCCCTACTTATGCTCCTATATTTTGTGGTCTTTATGGAAAATTCCAGATGGTGAACAAAGAGCAATACAGCTTAGGAACAGATCCTTCAACTCTTCAAGTCCATAATGCCCGAATTAAACTAAAAAACTAAATGGAATGCAACTAAAAAAATTAAACTAAAAAAACCCTCCTTGCCTTGAATAATGTGCAGAATCATCCAGGTACTTTTTAAAGGATGTTAGGCATACCGTTTCCACCACCACCTTCCCAAGCAGTGTATTTCAGACCAATGCTACCCTCTGGTTAAAAAGGTTTTTCCTCAAATCCCCCCTAAACTTCCCACCCCTCACTTTTAACTTGGGTCACCTTGTAACTGACCCTTCAACGAAGAGGCTCCTTATTCACCCTGTCCATGTACCTCAAAATCTTGAACATCTCAATCAGATGCCTCCATTCCTTTCCTATTCATGTACCCATCCAGATGCCTGATAAATGTTGCTAATGTGCTTGCTTTCACCACCTCCTCCGGCAGCATGTTCCAAGCACCCACCACTCCCTTCTGAAAATTTTCCCTCGCACATCTCCTTTAAACTTTCCTCCTTTCACCTTGAATCTATGCCCCCTTCTAATTGACACTTCCACCCTAGGAAAAAGCCTTTGACGATCCACCCTTCGTACACTTCTCATAATTTTGTAGATGTCTATCGGATCTCCCCTCAGCCTCTGTCTGTCTAGTGAAAACAATTCTAATTTGACACATAGATGGCGGAAGGCTAAGCTAGCGGGGAGTTATAGGACATGAGGAAGTCACAGAGAATGATGAGGGCCAGTTTAAAAGAGACTCTTCAACTGTTCGATCCCAGAAGTGCCACTGGGAGCAGTGTCACTGCTAGTATTTCAGCTGGATTGGACTGGTGACCAGAGAGAATGCCTGGAATGCAAGTAAGAAGGAATGAGGAAAATGTTGTTGAAGGTGTTGGGTGGTCTGTTAAAGGGGATGGAGGTGGTGGGGGTGGGATGACACCCTTCATGAACCACAGAATATCTGATCGGGAGGAGTCCCCTCACCCCCGAGCCAGCAAGGAGATGGTTAGATTTTATTGAGCTCTCCCACATGGTGGAAAATGATGAAAGCATGAGGCCCTTAAGTTTCCATTCATTGTCCTCCAGGTGGGAAATGCCATCCATGAATTTCCCAGTCTCTCACCTGATTCAGAAATATATGGGCCCCGCAAGTCTGCCTTTCCTCCCAATGTTAAAGTCATCCCAAGTTACTTCACTGGAGCCTTATTTAAAAAAAATGATACCAAGCTATATTTGAAGATGACCAAAAATCTCCTCTGAGGGAGATTTTAAGGAGCATCATAAAGAAAAAAAATGAGGTGGAGAGGTTTGAGCTTACGGCTCAGGCAACTGAACGCACGGTTTTCAGTGTTGGAGCGATTAGATTGAAGTTACACAAGAGGCCAGAATGAGATGAATGCAGTGATCTCGGAAGGAATGGAACTAGCAGAGAGGCGATGGAGTGATTTGAAAACATGCTTCAGAATTTTAAAAATGAAACATTCCTTATCTAGGAGCTATTTTAAGTCTGTGTGCTGAATCAACAGATTTTCACAGAATCACAGAATACCACAGTGCAGAAGAAGCTCTTCGGCCCATCGAGTCTGCACCAGCACATGATAGGTCCTGACATGTCCACCTAATCCCACTTGCCTACGCTTGGGGCTCATAGCCTTGAATAATGTGCAGAATCATCCAGGTACTTTTTAACGGATGTTAGGCATACCGTTTCCACCACCACCTTCCCAAGCAGTGTATTTCAGACCAATGCTACCCTCTGGTTAAAAAGGTTTTTCCTCAAATCCCCCCTAAACTTCCCACCCCTCACTTTTAACTTGGGTCGCCTTGTAACTGACCCTTCAACGAAGAGGCTCCTTATTCGCCCTGTCCATGTACCTCAAAATCTTGAACATCTCAATCAGGTTGCCCTTCAGTATTCTCTGCTGAAGAGAAAACAACGTAAGAAGTTCTCTAACCAGGTTAGAGAAAACAACCCAAACCTATCCGACCTCTCTTTATAACTTAACTGTTCCATCCCAAGCACCATCCTGGTGAATCTCCTCAGCACCCCTTCCAGTGTGATTACATCCTACCTCTCATGTAGTGACCAGAATTGCACATAAAACTCCACCTGTGGCCTCAACAAAGTTCTATACAGCTCCATCATGACTTCTCTGCTTTTGTAATCTTTATCCTGATTGATAAAGACAAGTGGGCCATGTGATTTTTTTTTTTAACCACTCTATTAACCTGCCTTTCTGCCTTCAGAGATCTATGGACAAAAGTCCCTTTGTTCTTCAGAACTTTCCAGTATCTGACCTTTCATTGTATACTTCATGGTCAAATTACTCCTTCCAAAGTGTATTACCTCAAAACTTGTCAGGATTAAATTCCATCTGCCATTTATCCATCCATATGACTATCCTGTTTATATCGTAGCCTCCTTCTGTACTGCAAGGTTTCTATTCGACCCATCAGGTCTGTACCAAGAACAATCCCACCCAGGCCCTATCCCCATCACCCCACATATTTACCCTGCTAATCCCTCTAACCTATACATACTGGGACACCAAGGGACAATTTAGCATGGCCAATTATTCTAACCTGCACACCTTTGAAGTATCTCCCTGTAACCCAAGACACTCAACCTCACTGTTAACCATCCGCCAAATCTTTATGTCATCGGCAAACTGATCCTAGTCCCACATAGTCATGATCCTAGTCCACTATGTCATTTTTATAAATGATGAACCATAGAGGGCCCAACATGGGTTCATGTGATGCGCCACTGGTCACTGGCCTCCTGTCATTGAAGCAGCCATTTGTCATCATCCTCTGTTTCCTACCGCTAAGCTTTTGGCATGATTAAGGGCAAAAAGAGGAGAGTTTTTGATGACTTCAGCTTCTCATACTGTTGGAAACTGGCCACAAAAATGATGGATTACTCAAATCCAAATTAGGCCACAGTGGATGATGTGTCAAGCGATGATTCTCCAAAGAACGTATATATACTTTCTAGCAGTCATATTAAGAGGGATAAATGTCAGTGGCTCATCTGTTTGGATGTTAGGCTGAATAAGATATATTCCTATGACAGTATTTTTAAATGATGCATAAATAGAATTTCACTGCTCAGCCTTAATCAGTCACAAATATCTAACTTTTTATCTTTTGGTTTTTTTTTCTAATCACAGCACAGAAATCGTTACATTATTTCATGTACTTCCAGCATGCTTGCATGCGCAACAATATCAGAGTTAGTGCATGCTGTTAGATATCTGTTGTGGGCAGCACAATGGCACACTGCTGCCTCAGTAGCATCAGGGATCTAGGTTCGATTCCCAGTTTGGGTGACTGTGCAGACTATGAATGTTCTCCCCTCCTCTGGTGGGTTTCCTCTGAGTGCTCCAGTTTCCTCCCACAGTCAGAAAGATGTGCTATTTAGGTACATTGGCCAAGCTAAATTCTCCTTCAGTGTGCACGAACAGGTGCCAGAATGTGGCAATTGAGGGATTTTCATAGTAATTGCAGTGTTAATGTAAGCCTACTTGTGACACAGTGGCATGGTGACACAGTGGATGACACTACTGCCTCACAGCTCCAGAGACCCAGATTTGATTCCTGGCTTGGATCGCTGCCTGTGTGGCGTTTGCATGTTCTTCCCATGTCTGCATGAATTTCCTCCAGGTGCTCTAGTTTCCTCCCACACTCCAAAGATGTGCAGCTTAGGTTGATTGGCCATGCTAAATTGTGCCTTAGTGTCCTGGGATGTGTAGATTAGAGGATCAGCAGGGTAAATGTGTGGGTTGTAGGGATAGGGCCTGGGTTGGGATTGTTGTTGATAAGGCTCAATGGGCTGAATGGCCTCCTTCTGCACAGTAGGGATTCTATGATTTCTATTAATAAATAAACCTTAAAGAAGTGTATCGACTATTACTAGTGTTCTGTGAAAAATGTAAAATATCAGAATGGGTTATTCATATTGCAATTTTTTTTTCAGTATGAAAATGTATGAAAGTTGCATGTTTAGAAAGTGCAATAAATTGTGCAACCTTTTTTTCTAGGTGATGAGGTTCTTGAATGGAATGGTAAACCATTACCAGGAGCTACAAATGAAGAAGTGTACAATATCATTTTGGAATCAAAATCAGAACTTCAGGTTGAAATAGTTGTTTCAAGGCCAATTGGGTAAGGTTTGAAATCCTGTCTACTGCTATTTCTGAAGCAAGGAGCTAGTTGATGTACAACAGTGGTCAATGGTTTCTAGTAATCTTGATGACAAGACACGTGTCCATTTCACATCTATACTGTGTGAATTTTTTTATTCAAAACCACAACTGTGGAAAAGGAATGCAGAATGAAAGAAGATTGAGATTATCATCGTGCAGTTCTGCACTACTCCCTTGAAATGAGGAAACAATATTTAGTTAGATTCTTTGACGTAGCTATATTGTCAATTAAGATCCAACGGAACTACAATGCACACTTTAGAACTCCGCACCATGATCAGTGATAAATGTATGCCTGTATTTACTGAAGCACTATTTAGAATATAGGAGAGCTTGTGATGTTTTTGGCTGTGTCCCTGTCTCTGATGTGGAGATGCTGGCATTGGACTGGGGTAAATACAATAAGTAGTGTGAGACTCTTTTGTGAGACTTCCCTATCTCTGAACCAGAAGCTGCTTATTCAAGTCTATCCCAAAATTTAATTGCCAAGGAAAATTCATGATGTGACCAAATTAAGCCCTTCCAACATACCTGTGCCGGGCAGTAAGATTGGAGTGGCACACATCAAGCTGTAGCCTCAAGCTACAGGTGGATGACCTGTCCCAGGAAAACCATTTCATGTGCCATTGGACATAGAAGAGAAGGAAGAAATGGAGTCCAATGCTATAAGTATTAGGATGATTGGTGAAACTGTTTTTACATTTAAATTGTCTTCCTAAATACCATGGACTCCTGATTTTGCATTTATGAAGACACATATTTTAGGGAAGTTAAAAAATTGAAAAAATGTAAATACAAAATAAAATGATGGAAATAGTCAGCTGGACAGGCAGCATCTGTGGAAGGAAAAGCACTTGTTATTCAAGTCTATGACCTTGCGTGAGAGCTTTTTGGTTTTCAGTGTGATGACAATGCCTTGGAGGAATGCAGTTGACAGCACATCTACAACACTGAGGCAAATTACAACTAAAATTCTGAAGTACAGAAATGAAATTGTAATAGAATTCCATAGATAAGTACTGGTCCCGCAAAAGATAAAGGTGAGGAGAACATTTTGGTGTGGAAGGGAAACAGTCAGAAGTTGTGATTCTTATGGAAATCAGGTAGGATTTTCTGTCCAAGACCCCCTCTGTGTTTTGCGGAACACTGGCCCACAATTGGCAGGCAGTGAGGTCCTCTACTCCCAGTGCTTTAAACATGATTGCCCATTGTTCTCGCCCTCCATCACTGGTGAACCCATGGTGGGAGGGGGTTGCATTGGCAAGACTGGAAGATTCCGCCTGCAGGACCAGCAGGAAAATCCCATCTCAAGACTCCTGTAGACTGGGAGCAAGTTGCAGATGGACCTCAAAGATAATAATTTCTGAATCACTCTATGCCTTGTGCTTATGAGCACAGTAGCAATAAAATACTAGTTAACATTCAGCTGGAGAAATGGTGTACGAGGGAGGGTAGCCAATTGTGAGGTCAAGGGACCTATTCAAGGTGGACAAGGTGCACTTGGGCAGAGCTGGGACCAGTGTCCTTGGTTAGAGATTATTTAGGGGAGGGTGAAAACTGAATTGGTAGAGGGTGGGGTTCTAGTCTGAAATAATAGAACATAGAACATTACAGCGCAGAACAGGCCCTTCGGCCTTCGATGTTGCGCCGACCAATTAAGTAAAAGCAATGATCCTCTAACCTAAACCATTCCCTTTTCATCCATAAACTTATCTACTAATTTCTTAAACGCCACCAAACTTGGTGCATCTACAACTGCAGCAGGCAGGGCATTCCATACCCTTACCACTCTCTGGGTAAAGAACCTACCTCTGACATCCGTTCTATAACTACCACCCCTTAATTTAAAGCTATGTCCCCTCGTGCTATCTTTCTCCATCCTAGGAAAAAGGCTATCACTGTCCACCCTATCTAAACCTCTAATCATCTTGTATGTTTCAATAAGGTCTCCTCTTAGCCGCCTTCTTTCCAACGAAAACAACCTCAAATCCCTCAGCCTCTCTTCATAAGACCTGCCCTCCATACCAGGCAACATCCTAGTAAACCTCCTCTGTACCCTCTCCAATGCCTCCGCATCTTTCTTATAATGCGGGGACCAGAACTGTACACAATACTCCAAGTGCGACTGCGTTAGAGTTTTGTAGAGTTGCAACATGACGTTGCGGCTCCGAAATTCAATCCCCCTACCAATGAAAGCTAAGACTCCATATGCCTTCTTAACAACCTTATCGACTTGATTGCCAACGTTCAGGGATCTATGCACACATACACCAAGATCCCTCCGTTCTTCAACACTAGAGCAGGGTTTTGAGTCACAGACCAACATCCCCCCTACCCCCCACCCACCCCATTACCTTTCAAGAGCTTTGGGGAACTTCAAATATGCTTATCATGTTGATGACTTGTTGCAGCTCCCTCCCATGAATCTCCTTCCATAGCCCCCTTCACATGAGGCACCTACTGAAGTTCCCCAATAAGTCCCCTCCCAAATTCCCCTTCCCATGGTCTCCATCACATTGTATTTAGTTTTTTGCCAAGATTTAATGTTTTTAAATGCCTTCTCAGGATATGGTTGACACTGCCAAGCTAACTATTTCTCTTACTGAGTAAGAATGCTAACCTACCCAGCTCCTCCGCCTCTTTTGCTGCTTCTCTGCCACTTAGGCTACCTTAGGTTGCTTAGCACCACTTGCTCAACCGCTTCTCTGCCCAGCAACAGAGAAGAACGTGAAATCAAATTGGCCAATCAAAACCTTGCCGCTCTGAGCATTGGTTACTGAAAAGGTGGGCTCTGGTCAATTTTATCCTTAAGTTTTTTTTTGATTTGTGGTTTCTGTTGTTTCTCAAACCTTTGGTTTTTTTCATCAGACTCATGCATACACTTTAGATCATGCACTGTTTATTTCCAGATTTTAAAAAAGCATCTTCTTGTCACAAGGTTATTGGACTTTCAGTTTGGGAACACATGCATTACAATAAAAATAATGTAGAAAGAGAACTGGGACAGGCAAACAGCAAAAAGGATAGACAAAGGGGATAAGAGCCTATAGATGAGAACAATTTAAGAAAGAAAGCAACAGACTTTAAACTCTATCAAGCTCTTCACAGGACATTCGGAAATTTCTAAGTAAATAGTTTATAACTTGTACTAGCTAGCTACTTTTGACGCACTCTTCCAAGGATTTGCTACACTCTATTCACAGATCCCAATAATACATATGAACTGTAGTCTAAAAAAACTGGTAATAACTATTCAGTAAGACTACAACTTGTTCCTTGGTCTTTGAGGGTTGGCTGATGTTTCAGGATCTGCATTCATCGATTTGGGTTTCACGTATTGTTTAGGGCTAATTCTGGTTTTCAGGGTATCTCATCGAGATGGTCTTCTAGGTCTGGTCAATCTGGTCATGCTCGAAATGAGGTGTAAGGAGCTGGAGGTGCTGTGCTGCTCAGCTGCCATGTGAAGGTGCTCTCTGCAGATGCTGCTGGAGAAGGTGCAAAAGTAGGAAGAGCTAGGTCTCCAGGTTACACCCTTTAATTCCCCCTGTTCATACTCCTCTTAGATTCTGTAGCCTTTTTTCCAATACTAATATTGAGTAGAAAGATCCAATTAGGTAATTACTTCCCATGTTTGGAGGTTGCAGAACAAGATTTTGAACCTTCAGCTGTCAGAAGCTGTCCTTGTAAAGCTGTTCTTCTGACCTTCTACTGAACTGGGTGCCACCAAATCTGTATAAGCGTTCTTCTAACAAAGTAGCTCCACTAGAGGTGTGAACAATGTCGCCATTCATACTTGGCAAGGCAGTTCCAGACCTGGCTGCATGAATACTATCTGTTCCAACTCTGCAGTTTGCCAAATGGCAGAGCCCAGTTTAGTTTAAACTTGGCTTTCACATTTCGAATTTTTTACCTATGCTGAAAAATAACAAACTTTCTGCAACATTCCTGCCAGTCATAGATCACCTGATCACAGAGGAATTACAAAGCAGTCAAGAAGGGGTTTGGACTGCATGTACCTGAATGTAGCATTATAAATAAGATCAGTGAACCTGTAGAGGTAAATAACAATCTAGAATTTCCTTAATGTTCATGGACATAAAGCGAAAAGAAACAGTGAAACAAAGCTTATGATAAATTTAAAAGCAGAATACAGTTGATGCTGGAAACCTGAAGTAAAGACAGGAAATCATAGACGTTTACACCAATAAAACAGCGCAACTTATCCGTAATATCTCTTTTATTGACCCAAAGCTAGTCCCAGTGGCCCATATCTCTCCATATCCATTTTACATATGAAACTTGCTAAATGCTTTTTAAAAGACAAAATTATATCTGCTCGTCACAGGCTTCCAGCTTGAAAAACAATCCTCTACGACCACACACTGTCTTCTGTCGTCAAGCCAATTTTGTATCCATTTGGCCACTTCACTCTTTATCCCATGAGATTTAACCCTGTGCAATAACTTACCATGTGCTTCCTTGTCAAAGGCCTTGCTAAAGTTCATGTAGACAAGATCAACTGCATTGCCTTCATTTATCTTTCTGGTTATTCCTTCAAAAACTTAAATCAAATTTGTGAGGTATGATTTTGCACTTATAGAGTCATGCTGACTGTCCCTAATTAGTCCTTGCATCTACATAGAACGTAGAACAATACAGCACAAACAGGCCCTTCAGCTCACGAGTTGCGCCGATCACATCTATCAAACCACAGACCTATCTATAACCCCCTATCCTATTCTTTTCCATATACTGATCCAGAAGTCTTTTAAAAGACTCCAGTGAGTTTGCCTCAACAACCTCCCACGTCAGTCGATCCATTCACTCACCACCCTCTGAGTGAAAAACTTACCCCTGACGTCTCCTTTGTACAAAGAACAAAGAACAAAACAGCACGGGAAACAGGCCCTTCGGCCCAACGAGCCCGCGCCGCCACCCCGATGTTCCCACCTCTACCCACGATCCCTGTATTTACTTCCCCGCATCTTAAATCTGTGTCCTCTCGTAGTGACCATTTCAGCTCGGGGAAATAGTCTCTGACAATCCACCCAATCTATTCCTCTCAACATTTTATAAACCTCTTTCAGGTCGCCTCTCAACCTACGTCTCTCCAGTGAGAAGAGTCCCAACTCCCTCAACCTATCTTCATGAGGCCTGGCTCCCAATCCAGGCAGCATCCTTGTAAATCTCCTCTGCACTCTTTCAATAGCCTCTACATCCTTCCTATAGTGAGGCGACCAGAACTGCGCGCAATACTCCAACTGGGGTCTGACAAGAGTCTTATAGAGCTGCATCGTTACTTCCTGACTCCTAAACTCTATTCCTTGATTAATGAAGGCCAGTAGACCGTACGCCTTCTTGACCACTTCCTCCACCTGCGAGGCCGATTTAAGAGTCCTATGGACCCGGACCCCGAGATCCTTCTGCTCTATAACACAGCTAAGACTCCTACCCCTTATATTGTACTCCTTCATCCCATTATTCCTGCCAAAATGGACCACTACACATTTATCCGCGTTGAAGTCCATCTGCCACTTCTCCGCCCAGTTTTGCATCCTGTCTATGTCCCGCTGCAACTTTTGGCATCCCTTCAGACCATCCACAACACCACCGATCTTTGTATCGTCGGCGAACTTGCTAACCCATCCCTCTACTTCCTCATCCAGGTCATTTATGAAAATGACAAACAGCAGGGGTCCCAAAACAGATCCCTGGGGCACTCCACTGGTTACCGACCTCCATGCAGAACAAGACCCATCCACAACCACTCTCGGTCTTCTGCTGGCAAGCCAGTTCTGGATCCACGAGGCCAAAGCCCCTTGGATCCCATGCCCTCTCACCTTCTCCAAAAGCCTTGCATGGGGGACCTTATCAAACGCCTTGCTAAAGTCCATAAATGCCTGCAGATCCTGTCTCTCAAAATATCTTCTAACAATTTCATTTTGCTTCATTTCGATTTATGTTGGTAGGACAAATTTGAATGCGGATTACTAGGTCAACGCAGGATTCTGAGGAATGTGAAGGAACAGAAAGATCTTGGGGTTCATATCCATAGATCTCTGAAGGTTGCGACTCAAGTGGATAGAGCCATGAAGAAAGTTTATAGTGTATTAGTGTTTATTAACAGGGGGTTTGAGTTTAAGAGCCATGGGGTTATGCTGCAATGAGACAGGACCTTGGTGAGATCACATTTAGACTATTATGTGCAGTTCTGGTCACATCACTATAAGAAGGATGTGGAAGTATTGGAGAGAGTGCAGAGGAGATTTACCAGGATGCTTGGAGGGTAGGTCTTATGAGAGAGCTGGGGCTTTTCTCTTTGGAGTGGAGAAGGATGAGAGGTGACTTAATAGAAATTTATAAGATGATGAGGAGGATGGATAAAGTGGACATGCAGAGACTATTTCCATGGTTGGATGTACTGTTGCTAGGCGGGTGTAACTATAAGGTTCATAGTGACAGATGTAGGAGGGATGTAGATTCTGGATGTAGACAGTGGTTGAGGTGTGGAATGCACTGCCTGCTGTGATAGTGGAGTCAGATACTTTCGAAACTTTCAAGCAGTTATTGGATAGGCACATTGAGCACCCCAGAATGACAGGGAGTGGGATAACTTGATCTTAGGTTCGAACATAGCTTGGCACAGCATCGAGAGCCGAAGGGCCTGTATTGTGCATTACTATTCTATGTAACTTACCTATTATAAATGTGAAGTTCACTGGCCAGGCTTTTGCCTGCAGCCCTTCTTAAACAAAGGCACAACGTTTGACACTCTCCAATCTTCAGAGTGTGACTACTGATGATTCAAATATCTCTGCTAGGGGAGCCTCAATTTCCTCCCTACCTTCCCACTGTCCTGGGAAAAACTTCATTAGGCCCCAGGGATTTATCTACCTTAATGTTCTTTAAGACTTCCAGCACCACCTCCTCTATTATGTGTACACTCAAGACATCACTATTTATCTTCCCAAGTTCCCTAACATCCATACTTTTCTAAACAGTATTTACTGATGAGAAATATTAATTTAGGATCTCACCCAAATGCTGTAAAAATTCTCAACATCTCAGGAAGTATCTGGAGAGAAACAGAATTCACATTCCAGGATGATAACCTTGTCCAAACTGGGAAGAGTTTGAGATGTAACAGGTTTTGAGTTGAAGGTGGATGGGATCAGGACAATCAGTGCTGGAGTGAAAGACAGGAGAGATTAAATGACCAAAGGCATTCTTGCAGAGCCCAATGAAGATGGGGCAAAAATAGGAACAATGGAGCTGGAGAGAGGATGTGTCTCTGTAAGAAATGAAAACACAAGAAAAATACTGAAATGTGCAAAGAAAATGAAACACAATTTGCAGTCTGAAATTGTTGGACTCATGTTGAATTTGGAACACTGCAAGTGCCTAATTGAAAGTGAAGGCTATCTTCTCTAATTTCCTATCAGCTTTTCTGGGGCTATTTCCAGTTTATGATAAATGTCAGGTTTATTTCAATGGAGAGCCAGACTGAATATAAAAGATAAAAGAAATAAGATGAGCAATGCGTGTAATTTAAATGAGGAACATCAGGATAGGAATGGAGTGTTAAGTCCTTTGAATCCATTCAAGCATTTAATGAAATTATAATTGATCTCTGATGAACTCCATCTCCTTATCTTTGCCCCATATCACTTAATACCTCTGGTTCATAAAAAAAATCATTAACCTCAGAACTAAGTCATATTTGAACAACATCATCAGTTAGTATTTGTGGAATAGATTTTTATTTCCTAATTTCACTGACTCTGATTTTTTATGTACCTGTTCCCCGTCCTAAAAATCTCTATCCAGCAAAAATATTTCTCCCTATACAAATCAGTTCCCTTCATATCTTTAAAAATTGGATCAAATTACCTCTCAACTTGGTAAATTGCTGGGAGTACAATCTGAGTTTGCATAATTTCTCTGTAGAACTTAACATGGGGAGCTGAGGTCTCATTTTGGTAAATCTACGTTGCATTCTCATGGGCTTGGTAGCACAATGGTTATCACTGCTGCTTCACCACTCCTGGGATTCGAGTTCAATTCCCGGCTTGGCTCTCTGTCTGTGTGGAGTTTGCACATTCTCCCTGTAACTGCGTGGTTTTCCTCCAGGTATTCCGGTTGCCTCCCAAAGTCCAGAGATGTGTGGATTAGTTTGATTGGCTATGCTAAATTGCCCCTTGGTGTCCCAAGATGCATTGCTTAGAGAGATTAGCGGGTAAATAATATTCCCTAATGCTGATGTGCACTGATGATGCAGGTAGTGAAAGTTTAAGCTGGTGAAGGGGATGCTAATAAGCAGATTTCTTTGTCCTGGATTGTTTGAGTTTCTTCAGTGTTGTTGGCATGCTTGCATTCATAGAGCCATAGGGGTTTACAGCATGGGAACAGGTCCTTCGGCCCAACTTGTCCATGCCATTCATCCAGACAAGAGGAGAACATTCCATCACACTCTTGGCTTGTATCTTTAATGCCATGGACAGACTTCACAGATGCACTCTCCACAGGATTCCCAGCCCCTGATCTGCTCTTGCATCCTCAGCATTTATATGGCTGGTCCTGTTCAGTTTCTGATCAATGGTAACCCCCAGGATATTAATAGGGAAGATTCATTGGTAGTAATGCTATTGAATACCAAAAGGAGATGGCTAGATCTGCCCTCATTGGAAATCGTCATTGTCTGACACTTGTATGAGATGTATGTTATTTGCCAATTGTCAGCCTAAACATGAATGTTGTCCACATCTTGTTGCATTTGGACATGGATTGCTTCAGTATCTGAGCAGTGTTGAATATTGTGCAGTCATTAATGAACCTCCCCCTTTCTGATGTTATGGTGGAGGGATGCTCATTGATGAAGCAGTTACAGGTTGGGCATAGGACACTACCCTGAGACACTCCTGCAGTGATGTCTCAGAGCTGAGATGATTGACCTCCAACCACCACAACCATCTTCATTTGAGCCAGGTAGGACTCCAACCGGTAGTGAGTTTTGCCCCTGATTCCCATTGGTGCTGATTTGCTAGGGGTCTTTGATGTCATATTTGGTCAAATGCTACCTCGATTTACAACAATCTGAGGTTCCTGTCTCCTTCAAGAAGACGACCATCATTGTAGTACCAAAGAAAAGCCAAGCAGTGTGCCTTAATGACTGTTGTCTGGTGGCTCTGACATCCATCATTATGAAGTGTTTTGAAAGGTTAGTCCTGGCACAAATCAATTCCAGCCTTCCAGATTGCCTGGATCCATACAGTTTGCCTACCACTCAACAGGTCCACAGCAGACGCCATCTCCTTGGCCCCATTCAATTCTGGAACACTTAGATAACCAAGACATCTGTATCAGACTCCTATTTATTGATGATAGCACAGCCTTCAATATCATTATTCCTGCGAAACTCATTTCCAAACCCTGTGGTCTGGGCTTCACTCCTCCCTGTATGACTGGATCCTCAACTTCCTAACCGAAAGACCACAATCAGTAAGGATAGACAACATCTTGTCCACGATCATCCTCAACACCAGTGCTCTACAAGACTGTGTTCTCAGCCCCCTGCGATATTTCTTTTGCACCTATGACTGTGTGGCCTAATTTCCCTCCAACTCGATTTTCAAGTTTGCTCATGACCCCCCATAGTGGGTCAAATCTCAAACAATAATGAGACAGAGTGCAGAAATGAAATAGAGAATTTAGTGAATTGACGCAATGACAATAATCTCTCCCTCAATGTCACCAAAACAAAGGAGATTGTCTTCAACTTCAGTAAGCAAAGTAAATAACATGCCCCTGTCCACATCAATGGGGACATCGTAGAAATGGAATGAATCAAATTGACTGAAGACTGATATCTGGGATTCTGGGGTCTCCGGAGGAGACAAGATTGGCCACCCACTTTGCACTTTTGGCTCAAGATTACTGCAGATGCCTGCGCCTTATCTTCTGCACTATGTGCTGCACTCCTCCATCATTGAGAACAGAGATATTTGTGGATCCTCATCCCCATAAAGTCATAGAGATGTACAGCATGGAAACAGACTCTTCGGCCTAACATATCCATTCCCACCTGGTTTACTAAACTGAACTATAGCACAAAGATTGCCGACTGGGTTTCATAAAGTGAACTATGATACAAAGATTAACCGTATGATTAACAGTGAGGCAGAGAAAATTTAGATGGAATGGTCAAATGGGTAATAAGCGACAGACAGAATTTAACCCTGAAAAATGTGAGGTGATACACTGGGAGGAGGAATTTGACAAGGAAGTATCCAGTGAATGGTTGGACATTAGAAAGTTCTGTGGATCAAAGGGATCTCGGTGTGTTTGTCCACAGATCTCTGAAGGCGGATAATAGAGTGATGGAAAAGACGTATGGGAAACTTGCCTTTATCAATTGAGGCATAGATTATAAAAGCAGGGAAGTCACGTTGGAGTTATGTAGAACTTTGGTGAAGACATAGCTAGAGTCACAGAGCTGTGTGCAGCTCTGATTACCACATTATAAAAATGATCTGATTGCACTGGGTGGGGTGTAGAGGAGATTCACTAGGATGCTGGGATGGAACACTTAAGTCATGCAGAGAGGTTGCATAGACTTGGGTTGTTTTCTTTGGAGCAGGGGTGATCTGATTGAGTTGTGCAAAATTATGAGGGACGTGGACAGAGGGGATACCCTATATATCTATGACGCCACTTTCAAGGAACTATTTGCCTGCACCCCTAGGTCTCTCTGTTCAACATCATTCACCAGGGCTTTGTCATTAATTATAAACATTCTGCTCTGGTTTGTCTTTCCAAAATGCAACACTTTGCACTTATCTGAATTAAACTCAATCTGCCACTTCTTGTCCCACTGGCCCAGTCGATCAAGATCCCATTGTAGTGTTAGATAACCTTCTTCACTGTCCATTACACGACCAAAATTGGTGTCATCTCCAAACGTACTAACCATGCCTTGTATATTCTCATCCAAATCATTTGTATAAATGGCAACAACAAGTGGACCCAGCACTTGAATAAAAAGCATCTTTAAGGGGCCCTATTTTTTCTCTAGTTACTCTTTTGTCCTGAATATAGTAGAATATCTACTGATCTCTTTGGTCACGATGTAGCGATGCCAGTGATGACTGGGGTAAACACAGTTTCCCTCGAAAGCTTGTGAGTTTACTATCAAATAAATTGGTTGGATTTAAACCTGGTATTGTCAGACTTCTTACTGTATTCTTTTTGGATCATCCGTTACCTTGTCCATTAAAGCTACCTCATGTTACCTTTTGCTTTCCTGATTTCCCTTTTAAGGGTGCTCCTACACCCCAGTATTTTCCAGCGTGTCTGTCCCAGTGTGCTCATCACAGTGATTTTCCCAGTGTTTCTGTCACAGTGGTTATTCCAGTGTATCTGTCCCAGCGATTTTTTTTTTTCCAGTGCATCCATGGATGAGTGCATTTCTGACTGGAGATCTGTTTTTCATTTTATAGTCTCCATTCTAAATCCCTTTTTGTTAGGGAACAGCAGCATAGTAATCCTGGACAAGAGCTTCACAGAATGAATTCAAGTCTCACAATGGAAGAGGGGCAATTTAAATTCTATGACTTAATAAATCTGAGAAAAAAACAATGTTTTTGTTTGCAAGATGTTTCTCCAGTTCCAATTAAACAATGACGCTGTGAACCAGCTAAAGGTTCATAATGGCATCTTCTGAGCAAATCCCAGCATGCGCTCCCCTCTCCGCGCTCCCCTCTCTGCGCCCCCCGCTCTACCCTCTTTCTGATGTTGGGACTACCAAGTTTCATTGCCATTGTTTGGAAAGTCATGTTTTAGCTTCTTCTTAACTGATTCTTCAATCATTTGTTGGGGTAGACAATAATGTATTTTTTCCCTCGCCTTACCGTACTGCATTACCAAAATCCTAATGCCTTGACTCCAAATTTTACATTACTCTCCAAAGGACAATCTTTGGTCTTTAGTCAGGTCTCACAGATACCAGATGACAGTTATGGAGCTGGATTTCCACTGTTACTTCCTTTCCTATATAGATCTGTTGTCTGTTTCAAATGAATCTGGGAACCTTTCATCTCATTGACCATACCATAAAAATGATTGATGAAGGAAAGACTGTGGATGTTGTCTACATGGATATCCACATTTTTTCTCTCTAGCATGTTGAAAATTTCATGTCATCCTTCCAGTAATTTGGATGAATTGCCCTTGCACCCTTAATAACTTAAATTCTTCCTAAAATAAACCTTGGCCATGATCCCACTGCAGCGAAGACAGAATTTGACAACAAGCGAAATTTCTGTTCATGGCAAGGAACAGGCCTTTCGGTTCACCGCACCTCCACATGTTGTCCTATCCAGACAAATGCCTGTATCCCTCCATATCCCACCTATTATGTGCCTATCCAGGTACATCTGAAATGTCGCCAACATATTTGCCTCAACCACCTCACTTCGCAGTGCATTCCAGCCCCCACCAACCTCTGTGTAAAAAAACTCGCCCACACAACTCTACTAAACATATGCATCCTTACCGTGAACTTATGACCCCTTATAATTGTCATTTCTGCCCCCTTGTAGTTGTTTCTGCTTTGGAAAAAAGCTTCCAACTGTTCACCTTATCTTTGACCTCATAATTTTATAAACATCTATCAGGTTGCCCCTCAGCCTCTGTCTTTCCAGGGAGAACAATCCCAGTTTATTCAATCTATCCTCATAGCTAATATGCTCCATACCAGGCAACATTCTGGTAAACCTTCTCTGCACTCCCTCCAAAGCCAGACAGTGTGTGACCAAAATTGGACACAGTATTCCAAATGTGGCTTAACCAATGTTTTATATAACTGTAACATAATTTGCCAACTTTTGTGATCAATACTCTGACCAATGAAGGCAAGCATGCCATATGCTTTCTTTATCACTTTTTCCATCTGTGCTGCCACTTTTAGGGATCTGTGGACCTGTACTCTTCGATCTCTCTGTGCGTCTATGCTCCTGTTGGTTCTGCCATTTAGCTCCCACCTGAATTGGATCTTCCAAAATGCATCACCTTACATTGTCCAGAGTAAATTCCATCTGCCATTTCTCCACCCAATTTTCCAGCCTATCTATATCCTGCTGTATTCTTTGATAATCTTCATCATTATCTGCAACTCCACTAATCTTAGTATCATCCAAACTTGCTAATCAGACCAGTTACGTTTCTTCTCTAAGTCATTTATATATATATATTACAAACAATAGAGGTCCTGGCACTGATCCCTGAGGAATACCACAAGTTACAGACCTCCTTTCAGAAACCCACCCTTCCACTGCTACCCTCTGTCATCTATGGCCAAGCCAGTTCTGAATCCACAAGCTACTTTACCCTTATCCCATGGAATTGAATCTTTTGTACCAACTTACCATAAGAAACCATGTCAATTGCCTTACTAAAGTCCATGTAGTCAACATCTACAGCCCTTCCCTAATCAAACGTTTATGTGACTTCCTCAAAAAACTCAATCAAATTAGTGAGATATGACCTTCCTCATACAAAACCATGCTGTCTGTTGCTAGAAAACCATTCAGTTCCAAATGTATATAGATCCTACCCCTAAGGATCTTCTTAGACAATTGTATGGCCACTGACATTAAGCTCACTGACCTGTAATTACCCGGGTTGCCCTTAGATACAGTGGCAGGAAAATTCCACTCATGTGAACAGTTGGAAAATTCCATCTCTTGTCTCTGTGATAAATAGATAGTGTCTGTATATCATATGGTGAGATACTGCAACACTGAAGTTTATGTGACCCAGTTTAAGGAGCAATGTTTGCCACAGTGATTCCATTTTAAAAAGCAAACTGTTGTAAATTAACTTGAGCTCTATTTAAATTTGATATATTTCTCGATTATTTCTGTGTTTTTATAAAATAGTATATACTGGTTACATTAGCAGAGATATCAGCTTCAAACATGTACTAACTCTGATAAGCAGTTCACATTAATTGAATATGTACATTGATGTGCTTTTAGCCACACTGTCAGTCGTACCTTTAAGCAGTTCCCAATCCTTTCGGATACACTTCACAACATCTATTTTTGGATTAACTAGGATTAAACAGAATGTACAGCTCATCTCAAATAAAGGAGATGAGAAAGAGATGAGGGAGGAGTTTGCTAAGGTAGACCGGGAGCAAAGTTTTTATGGTGGGACAGTTGAGGAATAGTGGAGGACTTTCAAAGTGACCTTTCACAGTGTTCAGCAAAAGTATGTACCAGTGATAAGAAGGACTGTAGAAAAAGAGATAATCAGCCATGGATATCTAAGAAAATAAAGAGGATATCAAATAGAGAAAAAATGCATACAAAGTGGCAAAGATTAGTGGGAACTTAGAGGTCTGGGAAATCTTTAATGATCAGCAGAAAGCCACAAAAAAGCTATAATGAAAGGTAATGGGTTATGAGAATAAACTAGCTGAAAATATAAAAACAGATAGCAGAAGTTTCTACAAATACATACAATAAAAAAGAGTGGCTAAAGTAAACATTGGTCCTTTAGAGGATGAGAAGGGGGATGTTATAACTGGAAATAATAAAATGGCTGAGGCATTGAACAGGTATTTTGTATCAGTCTTCAGTGGAAGACACAAATAACATGCCTAAAATTGATAACAGGAAGGCTATGGCAGGTAAGAACTTAGAACCTATCATTATCATGAAAGAGGTATTGTTGGGCAAGTTAATGTGGCTAAAGGTAGACAAGTCTCCTGGTCCTGATGGTATGCATCCCAAGGTACTGAAAGAGATGGCAGGAGAAATAACAAGTGCATGAGTGGTAATTTACCAAATTCTCTGGACTCTGGAGTGGTTCCCGCAGATTGGAAAATAGCAAACTGTGGCATTGGAAAATGCCACTGTTTAAAGAAAGCAAGTAAAAGCACAAAAAGCAAGTAATTATAGGCTTGTTACATTAACTTCTGTAGCTGGGAAAATGCTTGAATCTATCATCAAGGAAGAAAAAGCAAGGAATCTGGATATAAATTGTCCCATTGGTACAACGCAGCATGGGTTCATGAGTGAAAGGCCATTTATGACTAATTTGGTGGCATTCTTTGAGAATATTACATATGCAGTGGACCATGGGGAACCTATGGATGTGATGTATCTGGATTTCCAGAAGGCATTTGACACGATGCCGCACCAAAGACTGCTACATGACTTAAAAGTGCACAGTGTTACGGATAATGTATTAGCATGTATAGAGGATTGGTTAACTAACAAAAAGCAGAGAGTGGAGGTAAATGGGTATTTTTCCAGTTGGCGATCAGTGGTGTGCCTCAGGAGTCAGTCTTGGGATCAAATTGTTTACGATTTACATAGATGATTTGGAGTTGGGGATCAAGTGTGGTGTATCAAAATTCACAGATGACACTAAGATGGATGGCAGAGCAAAGTGTGCAGAGAACACTGAAAGTCTGTAAAGTCTAAATAAGTACGCAAAGATCTGGCAGATGAACTATAGTGTTGGTAAATGTTAGGTCAATCCATTTTGGTAGGAGTAACTCTTAGTAATAATAAGTCTTATAAAAACATATAAGATTATGAAGGGAATTTGTTTCCACTGCCGGATGACACTGGAACCACAGGGTATTGCCTCAAAATAAGGGGAAGTAGATTTAGGACTGAGTTGAGGAGGAACTTCTTCACACAAAAGATTGTGAATCTGTGGAATTCCCTGCCCAGTGAAGCAGTTGAGGCTACCTCATTGAATGTTTTTAAGGCAAGGATAGACAAATTTTTGAACAGTAATTAACAGTTACTGTAAGCAGGTGGGTAAATGGAGCTGAGTCCACAAAAAGATCAACCATGATCTTATTGAATGGCGGAACATGCTCGAGGGGCTAAATGGCCTACTCCTTATCTCTTTCACACGCAACTAGAATCTGCTGGAAAACTGTTACTTTCGGAAAATGTTCAAAAGTGGCACCAAATAAAATGATTTTAAGCTAGGTTATTTCAGAGACAAAAATTGATTAGTTTGATCAGATTTATATGACTAATTCAATCAGTTTAACTTGTCTTCAATACAAAATAATGAACATGTTATTGTTTCCCCACCTCAGTGAATCAACTTGCTCAAATTAAACTAGCATCCACTTATCCCACTGGATTTTTCTAGGTATGCTGGCAAAAACCTGTGCTTGAAGCCTTTGGTTTAAAAGTCTCTCTTTCCTGTTTTTTCCTCCTCTATTTCAAGGTTTTAAACTGCCAGTACAAGGAGATCATGAGGTGGAATTCTCCTAACCCACCCATGGCAGGTTTGGTGCTAAGTGGGAGCAGGGAATTTAATGAGAGTGAAACAGAAACTTGCTGGTGTCAAAGTCCAGTTGCAACTCTCCCACCGGAGGGTGATGTGAAGGTCATTTGCATTTATTTGCATCTTATTTAAATAACTGTCCATCAGTTCTTTCAATCTGCTTCAATTCAGTAAATAATATCATTCTGAAATCCAATTGCTAAAGAATGATGTGCACAGAGGGGACTGACAAAGGGGATCAATTGAAAGGATGGCTGTGCAAAAGGGGAGGGAGGGCAAAGTCTCGCAATAGGAGGTAGAGGGACAAGGAGATGAATGAAGATGATAAACAATGGATGCTAGAGGGAAGACAGACTGGAGGGAAGCTAGATCTCAACAAGGCCACCTGAAAAGCTCACAAGTAAGACAGTTGAAGCGCTACACATTTATTACTGAAGTTGAATGCACAAAGACTGCGGATTATGGAGTGGAGACTTGCTAGTGTGGCACATTAAAGATGATTAAATAGGTAGTGTTTTGTGAAGGTTACTGTTGTGCATAGTCCTCTTTAGAAACAGGACCGACCTCAAGGAGCTGGCAGATAAGAGTCAGAGAGAGTAGACATTCCTGCTGTGAAATGGAAAGGAGTCATACAGATAACAGGCAATGCAGGTGCTATATGGACCACACAGTCTGAAGTCAGCAGTAAGAGACATTGCAAAATGCAGCTATCTAGCAGAAGCAATCACTGAGAGTGTGGGTACCCCCAACTGCAGGAAGGGGCAAGGGATGTATGCTTCAGAACAATACACAGCGTGGTATACAGGGCTTTATAGAATCCTTGTGGCTTATGCTACCAAATAAACATGTTGGACTTTAACCTAGTGTTGTGAGACTTCTTACTGTACTTACCCCAATCCAATAGTGGCATCTCCACATGACGGTGCAGAAGGAGGCCATTTGGTCCATGTAAGCTGGCTACCATTCGGAAAAAAGACCTGTTTATTCCTACTCTTCGTTTCCTGTCTGCCAAACAGTTTTCTATCCATCTAAATACATCATGTGTAATTCTATGCACTTACTTAACATAGTAATTTCTTAAGTGAGACTTTACCGAAAGCCTTCTGAAAGTCCAAATAAACCACATCCATTGACTTCTCTTCATCAATTCTACCAGTTACATTCTCAAAAAATTCCAGTAGACTTGTCAAGTATGATTGATAATGTCATGCTGATTCTGAATGATTCTCTCACTGCTTAAAAAAAAAGTGCCGTACCATAAAATCTTTGATAATAGATTTTAGAATTTTCCCCAATACCAGTGTTAGGCTGACTGGTCTATCATTCCCTGTTTTTTCTGTATTGAAAAGGTTACATGAACAATACTCCAATGTGTAAGATTTGTTCCAGAGTCAAAAGAAACTTCATAGTTGACCATCAATGCATCCACTGTGCAACAGCAACTTCTTTCAGTATTCTGGGATGTAGATTATCAAGCTCTGAGGAAGTTCAGTCTTCAATCCCATCAATGTTTCTAATACCATTGCATTAATTTTCTCTTTAACCAGCAATACAATCCACCACTTTTCTGTTTTGCTGGTCCTTTGTAAATACTTCCTCAATAGAGTTCTGCAGTGTCTTCTGTCAAAATCCAGCTCCAAAAATCAAAGACAAGCCTTGGCTTGGAAATGTTTGAAGGAATTTCAGTTCAGTTGATGGTGAGGAATTTTTAATCACAAGGCCAGGCAAATAAGCTATATGCTGTTTTCAATCTTTGGAGATGTAGATTTTCAGGTGTTGCTTCGTTTATATAATTTAATCATTTATATGATCATTGAGAAACTGGCTTGTGAAAGACTAGAAATCAATTGTTGTGAACACCAGAACAGACCAAGCCAAAATAAAATGTATTCCAAAAAATGAAAATCCCAGACAACACACATTCTTGAAAAATTTTAACTTTAAATCACTGTCTGTCCATTATAGTATGGAAGACAGCAAGAAATACAGTGTTATGAATGAGGCCAAATAGATTAAGATCTTTTCCCACAATTAATTTTCCAGCATAATTTCCTGTGACCCATGAAATTGACCTCATAACTATACCAAAATCTTCTCTTGATGTAGAAATCGCTAAGCATTGTTCAAACAAAATATTACGACAAATATAATAGAAATGACAGAATCAAATGTAAGCGTTATCAAAGTGGATCTCAGTGTTTCTCCTTGTCAGAATTTCTGTTTGAAGTATGAATATTCATGTTAGAAGCAATTTAGAAAAATGTGTAAACATCAGGTAGACAGCAGAACATTAAACTTTCTGAATTTGGCATTTTATTTAATTCCTTTACAATTTCCATTTCCTGTTGAAATATCTTTAGAGAACGTGTTTCACAACAAGTATGAGACACAACAATTTGCTTATGGCTAATATTATTTTTGTGTATTTTAACTGGATTATTTTTAAATAAAGTGTCATATTGCTTATTTAAATAAAATTATTATTTTTCTGTTTACAGAGATATACCTAGAATTCCAGAGAGTTCTCATCCTCCTTTGGAGTCTAGTAAGTACTTGCAAAAAAGGAAAAGTTTGGATTTTTACTCGAATTTTTGCATTTTATTGCCTTTTTTATTTTCCCTGGATAACTCCTGCTGCATATAAAAACAATTTCACTTCGATTATATGTACATGCTGATAAATTATTTTCCTTCAATTTCAGATGAAGGAATGAACAAAATAGAAATCTCACAAAACCAGGTTAAAGTCCAACAGGTTAATTTGGAATCATGAGCTTACAGAGTGCTGCTCCTTCATCAGGTGAATGAAGAGATAGGTTTTGCAAGCACGGAATATATGGACAAAGACACAATTGCAAGATAATGGTTGGAATGCAAGTCTTTACAGGTAATCAAGTCTTTACAGGTAGAGACAATGCGCGTGGAGAGAGGAATAATCAGAGGTTAAAAAGGTATGAATTGTCTCAAAGCAGGACAGTTCTGCAAGCCCAGGCATGGGTGTAACATGCATTGTGAGATGAATTCAAGATCCTGATTGAGGCCATCCTCGTGTGCGGAACTTGGCTGTCTGCTTGGTGATTCTGCATTGTTGTGTGTCTTGAAGGCTACCCTGGAGAACACTTACCCGAAGATTGGAGGCTGAACGCCCTTGACTGCTTAAGTGTTCCCCAACTGGAAAGGAACACTCCTTTCTGCGATCATTGTGTGGTGTCCATTCATTCATTAGTATACATGGTTCATGCTTTCCTGCAGCGTATGAGATAGACAATGTTGGCCAAGAAAATGTTGTAGTTTCTTTACTCCGGGAAAGTACTGGATGACGAAGAGGACTCTGAAGTCACATCCCATGTTTTCTGAGGAGATTGGAATCATTTTCTGCTATGATACATTGGAACTGTTGATCGATGAGTCAAGCACCATATCCCGTTTCTGAGGGAGTCACAGAACATAGAACATTACAGCGCAGAACAGGCCCTTCAGCCCTCGCTGTTGCACCGAACAATAAAGAAAAAGCAATGACCCTCTAACCTAAACCATTTCCTTTTCATCCATAAACCTATCGATGGACCTCTTAAACGCCCCCAAACTTGGCGCATCTACAACTGACACAGGCAGGGCATTCCATACCCTTACCACCATCTGGGTAAAGAACCTACCTCTGACATCCGTCCTATAACTACCACCCCTTAATTTAAAGCTATGTCCCCTCGTGCTAGCTTTCTCCATCCTAGGAAAAAGGCTATCACTGTCCACCCTATCTAAACCTCTAATCATCTTATATGTTTCAATAAGGTCCCCTCTTAGCCGCCTCCTTTCTAACGAAAACAACCTCAAATCCCTCAGCCTCTCTTCATAAGACCTGCCCTCCATACCAGGCAACATCCTCGTAAACCTCCTCTGTACCCTCTCCAATGCCTCCACATCTTTCTTAGAATGTGGGGACCAGAACTGCACACAATACTCCAAGTGCGGCCGCACTAGAGTTTTGTACAGTTGCAACATGACGTTGCGGCTCCGAAATTCAATCCCCCTACCAATAAAAGCTAAGACTCCATATGCCTTCTTAACAACCTTATCGACTTGATTGCCAACTTTCAGGGATCTATGCACATATACACCAAGATCCCTCTGTTCTTCAACACTATTAAGAGTCCTACCATTAGCCCTATACTCTACACATTTGTTATTCCTGCCAAAGTGAATTACCTCACACTTTTCCGCATTAAACTCCATTTGCCACCTCTCGGCCCAGTTCTGCAACTTGTCCAAGTCTTTCTTGGAGTCTTTCAGCTTGTGTAGATATCTATTGCATTCATCCTCATCTAAGCAGACCCTATGTCCATAAGTGATGGCTTCTTTGAAGTGTTCAGGGTGGCAGCTGGAGAAGTGAGCGTCGTGAGGCTTTTCATGGGCTTGAGGTAGAGTGAAGTACTGAGGTGACTGTCCACCAGGTACATGGTATATACTCATGTAACTCGGCCAACGTTGTCTGCAGCGTATGCTGAAGGAAAGGATCCCCGAGGCATGGTACATCGGCGAGATCATATGGATGCTACGACAACAGATGAATGGATACCGCATGATAGTTGCCAGGCAGGAGTGTTCCCTTCCAGTTGGGGAACACTTCAGCAGTCAAGGGCATTCAGTCTCCAATCTTCAGGTAAACATTCTCCAATGCAGAATCAGCAAGTGAAAACTTGATAGCCAAGTTACGCATGGATGAGGATGGCCTGAACCAAGGATTTTAGGTTCATGTCACACTAGTTGTAATCCCCACCATTTGGCCTGTGCTTAGAAAATCCTACTAACTGTTCTGGCTTAAGATAATTCACCTTTGACCTGTGATTATCCCTCTCGCCACTCGCACCATCAGACTTGATTACCTGTAAAGACTTGTATTCCAATCATTAGCTTGCAATTGTATGTTTGTTTATAAACCATGTTTGTGAAACCTACCTCTTCACTCACGTAATGAAGAATCAGTGCTGTGAAAGCTCATGATTCCAATAAGGTTGAGTGTTGATTTTATAGAGGTCTATAAAATAATAAAGGGCATAGATCAGTTAGATAATCAGCATCTTTTCCCAAAACTAAGGAAGTCTAAAACTGGAGGGCATAGGTTTAAGGTGAGAGGGGAAAGATACAAAAGTGTCCAGAGGGGGAACTTTTTCACACAGAGGGTGGTGAGTGTCTGGAAAAAGGTGCCAGAAGTAGTAGTAGAGGCGGATACAATTTTGTTTTTAAAAACATTTAGACAATTACATGCGTAAGATGGGTATAGAGAGATGTGGGCTAAATGCGTCAAGTGGGACTAGCTTAGTGGTTAAAAAAAGACAAGTTGGACCTAAGGACTTATTTTCATACTGTAAACCTCTATCACTCTATGACTCTCTTTACACTTCCCACTGCCTCGGAAAAACAGCCAGCATAATCAAGGACCACACGCATCCCAGACAGTCTCTTCCACCCTTTTTCCACTAAGGAAAAAACACAAACGTCTGAAAACATGTGGATACTGACTCAAGAACAGTTTCTTTCCTGCTGCCATCAGACTTTTGAATGGACCTACTTTATATTAAGATAAACGCTAAATAACATGGATGCTGGAATCTGAAAGAAAAATGGAAAAGTACTGGAAAATCCCAGCAGATCTGACAGCATCTCTGGAGAGAGAGTGGAGCCAAAGTTTTGAGCCAGGGCTGAGAGGAAAAAGAAGCAGCAGTGATTTATACTGTGAGGGTAGAGAGGGGTAATAGAATTGGACAAAGGGAATGTAAATGAACATGCAGAAGACTGAGTATATATTGAAAGTGTCCAAAAAATGCTCACAATATATCAATAGCAAAACAAAATAGAGTTAGAGGATTAGTTAAAGGACTGTCTGAGAAATGTAGCAATTGACCTGAAAAGGGGGAGAGGGGTGAGAGAGTGGAAAAAAGGAGAATGAGATGAAATGAAATGGAAAGAGGGTAGAGGGGAGAGTTCATGCTCTGAAGTGGTTGAATTCAATGTTCAGTCCAAAAGGCTGTAAAGCGCCTTATTGGGAGATGATATTCTGTTCCTCTCGTATGCTATTTGCAGTTTGTGGGGTTCACTAGATGGCCAAGGATGGACATGTGGGCAGGAGAGCGGGATGATGTGTTGAAGTTACAAGAGACAGGAAGGTCCACATCCTGTTTGAAGATGGATCGAAGGTGTATTAAGTTGATTTTTCCTTGCAACCTAGCTATGACTGTAACCTTATATCATGCACCTTCTCCTTTCTTTCTCCCCATGTACTCTGTGAATGGTATGTTTTGTTTGCACTGCGCGTAAGAAACCATACTTTACGCTATATACCAATACATGTGACAAGAATAAATAAAATAAAATAAAATCAAACCCAGTCATATGCACGCATGAGCCTAAGGATGATAACAAAAGGTTTTACATTTTCTCTGTTTTTAATGTCATTAATAGGTATTATACAATGTAAAGTACCATACAGTATTTAATTTCACATTGTATTTCTATACCACACAATGTTGTTATGTTACTTCTCCATAATTATTTGAGTACACAATGCTGCCTTATGTCAGTGAAGGTAGATTATTAGAGTTTGGTTTAGGAATTAATCCCCCGTTTACATGAATTGATTGTGGCCTAAGTTTCCGTAAACTACCCACACAAGCTACCCCGATCCCACCTTACAAACTACCCTGATCCCACCCCACAAACTACCCTGATCCCACCCCACAAACTACCCCGATCCCACCCCAATAACTGACTCACTTCTGCCCACAAACTACCCCGATCCCACCCCACAACCCCACCATCTCATAACTCTTGCTGGTTCCCAACTTGAAAATTCCACTTAACTACATCCACCGAACGACACCATTCTTGTCCCAAAATGCTTCACCAATTTCCAACTCATAACCCCACTCCACTCAGCCTATCCCAAAATCGCTCTTCACCCTGCCCTCCCCACTTTGGTCCCTGCCCCCCAGCCCCTCATTCACCTCAAAGATAGGACAAAAAATAGACCTTAAGGCAAAGAAAGGCCATGGAAAGGATGGTTAAATACTTGAACAAAGATTTTTCCCAAAACTCTTTCAAGTTAGAAAAGCAAGTGGAGAGATGGAGGAGTTTACATGGAAAGTTTTAGGCCCTTGGTGAGTGAAGGTGCAACCAGCAATGTTGGCCCCAGGAAGAACTGGGGTGCACAAGAGGCTGTATTCAAAGGAATGAAATGAGTTCAGGGGTGGAAATCAAAAGGAGCAAGAATGACAGAGACAAATGGGTCAAGGCTATTGAAGGATAAAAACAGCAATGAGGACCTGTTTAAGAACGAGTAGGTGAGCAAGAACTAGTTTTTTGATGAATGCAAAACAATGAGGAAGGATGGTAAGAACCTGGTGTAGCCTGAGAAGTGTTTAAACATTTCTTTGGGAAAAATATTGAATTCCGATTTTACATGAAAATAATTGTTACATTGGTAATGTTGAAAAAAATTATTTTCTCTTTCCACTGCTGTAGCTTCACTGGAGATTGTATTAACACTGTCTCAGATTCACTTCACATTCATAGGACCCAAACAACAAACAGATAAAGGAGACATCTATCCCATTATTCTGGGATGAATTTAATTTCAGATCCGAGAGATGAAAGATTGTCTAACCCATTGTGTCATCAAGTTTCCAAGATGTATTTTCCCTGTTGTACAAAATATATGATGACTCGCTTTCAATGATATTTTAAAATGCAAATCAGAGCTCACTTGCAAAGTTAGACATTAGTTTATTTCCTGGCACTCAATTAATGCACTTATTTCTGGAAACTTAACAGAAGCTTATTGAGGCAATTCTCCCAGCCGGGAGACTCAAGCGGAGGCTGTTTAGTGGATTTCCAGATGGGTGCCATGTCCTTGATGTGAATCCAGCCACCGGATTTCCAGTGCCATTCTTAACATAGAACATAGAACAATACAGCACAGAACAGGCCCTTCGGCCTTCGATGTTGTGCCGACCAAAATAAAAAGCAATGCCCCTCCAAACTAAACCATTCCCTTCTCATCCATATACTTATCAACTAACCTCTTAAACGCCACCAAACTTGGCGCATCTACAACAGCTGCAGGCAGGGCATTCCACTCCCTAATCACTCTTTGAGTAAAGAACCTACCTCTGATATCCGTCCTATAACTCATACCCCTTAATTTAAAGCTGTGTCCCCTCGTGCTAGCTTTCTCCATCCTAGGAAAAAGGCTATCACTGTCCACCCTATCTAAACCTCTAATCATCTTATATGCTTCAATAAGATCCCCTCTTAGCCGCCTCCTTTCTAACGAAAACAACCTCAAATCCTTCAGCCTCTCTTCATAGGACCTGCCCTCCATACCAGGCAACATCCTGGTAAACCTCCTCTGTACCCTCTCCAATGCCTCCACATCTTTCTTATAATGTGGGGACCAGAACTGCACACAATACTCCAAGTGCGGCCGCACTAGAGTTTTGTACAGTTGCAACATGACGTTGCGGCTCCGAAATTCAATCCCCCTACCAATAAAAGCTAAGACTCCATATGCCTTCTTAACAACTTTATCCACTTGACTGCCTACTTTCAGGGATCTATTGACACATACACCAAGATCCTTCTGTTCCTCAACACTATTAAGAGCCCTACCATTAGCCCTATACTCTACACATTTATTGTTCCTGCCAAAGTGCATTACCTCACACTTTTCCACATTAAACTCCATTTGCCACCTCTCGGCCCAGCTCTGCAACTTGTCCAAGTCACTCTGTAAACTAAAACACCCCTCTTCACTATCTACCACACCACCAACTTTAGTATCATCTGCAAATTTACTGATCCATCCCTCAATACCCTCATCCAGATCATTTATAAAAATTACAAACAGCAGGGGCCCCAAAACAGACCCTCTTCTGGCGCAAAGCTGAATAAATTAATGAAATGAGCATTTGTATCCATTAAAGGCCCAGGACAGAAGTCTCTGGGCCTGCTGGTGTCTGTACCCCACCCGCCTTCACTCCTCCCCAGGAGTGTTTTACTCCAGCAGAGTTTACAACAGCTTCCCACTATGGACTATGGAGACCGTCCAGAAGACGGTGGGGGGGGGTGGTAAGGAGACATTCCCCCAGATATTTCCAATTGGCAGTACCAGCCTGGCCCATTGGCATTGCCCAAGGGGCAAAGTGGCAATGCTCAGGGAACACCTTGGCACTTACTGGGCATTGCCAAGGGGCAAGGCCAGAAGGGTTGGGGCCTATTGGGAGGGCAGGGCCTGTGGGAGAGAGATTGGTAGCGGTGGAGGGAATCCTGCTGCCACTCTGAACTTTGGATCCATGACAGAGAAGTGAGGCCAGCAATCGGGACTGGTCATGGGGGTTGAGGTGGTCGGCCTGCCAGAGGGGTCGGGTCAGGTCAGCAGATGGGGAGGGGGAACATAGAATCATAGAACCCTACAGTGCAGAAAGAGGCCCTTCAGCCCATCGAGTCTGCACCAAACACAATCTCACCAAGGCCCTAACCCCACATCCCTACACATTATATCCACTAACCCCTCTAAACTACGCATCCCTGGACACTAAGGGGCAATTTCTTAGCATGGTCAATCAACTTAACCTGCACATCTTTCGACTGTGGGAGGAAACCGGAGCACACAGAAGAAACCCACACAGACACAAGGAGAATGTGCAAACTCTGCAGTGACCCGAGCCAGGAATCGAACCCAGGATGCTGGAGCTAACCACTGTGCTACCACATACCCAGGGGTCCAGCGATCTGGACATGGAGGGGGTGTTCAGAGGGGCAGTGTTGTGGTTAGAAGAGGCTGGCCAGCGACCTGGAGGCCAGCAGTGTGGGGCTACTGTGCATTTGCCAGTCTCTGCTCTGACAAATCAGCACATGCACAGTGGCCCGCTAGCACTATGCTGCTGGCTTTCCCAGTGGGAATAAACCCTACCCACTGATGTGTGTATGGGAGATTCATTTCACAAGTCCTGCTGAAAAGCAAAGTAGGATTTACCCTAGTTTTCACACAAATCCGGCTCTTAGAATTTTTTTGGGAGGATTCCACTCATGCTGTTTATTCACATTCTTTGTCAGGCTTTGAAATATAAAATTTACTAAATATTTGAAATAATATAAAATATATTTATATCTACATTAACAATGCAATATTTTTATCAATGACAGATACTTGCGTGTAATAACAACAGTGTTTGAGTAAATGATCTTTTATTATTTACAGGTTCCAGTTCTTTTGAGTCACAGAAGATGGAACGGCCTTGCATTTCGGTGATTTCTCCAACAAGCCCTGGGACATTGAAAGATGCACCTCAAGTTCTACCTGGACAGCTTTCAGTGAGTGAATTTAAAAAAAAGGAATAAACTCATTTGTTAGCTGCTTTTTGAGGTTTGGAAATGCAATTCTATGCTAATTAACTAGCTTGCTGCAGTCATGTGACTCTGCCCCTGCCTAAGTACAACTCACCGAATACACAGGAATGAAATATTTATTTGGTGAGTGATCATTGCTACTGGGTCTGATGTTTGATCCATATTTAGTCGCCTGATATTTGATCCATATTTAGTCGCCTGATATTTGATGATCCATTAAGAGTGCTGAGTCTGATGATCTGTTGTTAGCAAAGAGTCTGGTACTTAATTACTCGTGCTGGGTCAGATATTTGATCATCTATTGTTAATACTGTGTCTGATATTTGACAATCTATTCTTAGTACTGGGTCTGATATTTGATCTGTTTTTAGGACTGATTTGATATTTGATGTTTTATTAGCACTGGATCTGAAATTTGATGATTTATTATTAGCACTGGGTCTGCTATTTGATGAGCTATGATCAGAGCTGAGCCTGATATTTGACAATCTATATTTAGTACTCTGCCAGATGTTTGATTATCTATTATTAGCACTGGATCTGATATTTGACTATTATTAGTACTTGGTCTGATATTTGACAATCTTTTTTTAGTACTGGGTATGGTACTTGATGTATTTTTAGCATCAAGTCTGATATCTGATGATCTATTATTAGTACTGGGTCTGATTTGTGATGGTCTATTATTGATATGGGTCAGGTACTTGATCTGTTATTAGTGCTATGTCTGATAGTTGATCTATTACTATTGGATCTGATATTTGATGACGTATTTTTATTATTGGGTCTTATACTTCATGATATTTTTATTAGTTCTTGATCAGATATATAATCTGTTCTTAGTGCTGCATGTGGTATTTGATGATCTATTATTAGTACTGGGTCTAATATTTGTTGATCTATTAATATTGAACATAGAACATTACAGCGCAGAACAGGCCCTTCGGCCTTCGATGTTGCGCCGACCAATTAGGAAAAAGCAATGACCCTCTAACCGAAACCATTCCCTTTTCGTCCATAAACTTATCTACTAACCTCTTAAATGCCACTAAACTTGGCGCATCTACAACTGACGCAGGCAGGGCATTCCATACCCTTACCACCCTCTGGGTAAAGAACCTACCTCTGACATCCGTCCTATAACTACCACCCCTTAATTTAAAGCTATGTCCCCTCGTGCTAGCTTTCTCCATCCTAGGAAAAAGGCTATCACTGTCCACCCTATCTAAACCTCTAATCATCTTATATGTTTCAATAAGGTCTCCTCTTAGCCACCTTCTTTCTAACGAAAACAACCTCAAATCCCTCAGCCTCTCTTCATAAGACCTGCCCTCCATACCAGGCAACATCCTGGTAAACCTCCTCTGTACCCTCTCCAATGCCTCCACATCTTTCTTATAATGTGGGGACCAGAACTGCACACAATACTCCAAGTGCGGCCGCACTAGAGTTTTGTACAGTTGCAACATGATGCTGCGGCTCCTAAATTCAATCCCCCTACCAATAAAAGCTAAGACTCCATATGCCTTCTTAACAACTTTATCCACTTGACTGCCTACTTTCAGGGATCTATTGACACATACACCAAGATCCTTCTGTTCCTCAACACTATTAAGAGCCCTACCATTAGCCCTATACTCTACACATTTATTGTTCCTGCCAAAGTGCATTACCTCACACTTTTCCACATTAAACTCCATTTGCCACCTCTCGGCCCAGCTCTGCAACTTGTCCAAGTCCCTCTGCAAACTATAACACCCCTCTTCACTATCTACCACTCCACCGACTTTAGTGTCATCTGCAAATTTACTAATCCATCCTTCAATACCCTCATCCAGATCATTTATAAAAATTACAAACAGCAGGGGCCCCAAAACAGACCCCTGAGGTACACCACTTGTCACCGAACTCCACGATGAATATCTCCCATCAACCACCACCCTCTGTCTTCTATCTGCTAGCCAATTCCTAATCCAATTAGCTAAATCACCCTCAATCCCATACATCTGCATTTTCTGCAGAAGCCTTCCATGGGCCACCTTATCGAACGCCTTACTAAAGTCCATATATACCACATCAACGCCTTACCCCCATCCACCTCTTTGGTCACTTTTTCAAAAAACTCAATGAGGTTAGTAAGGCACGACCTACCCTTCACAAAACCATGCTGACTATCCCCAATCAATTCATTTCTCTCTAAATAACTATAAATCCTATCCCTAATAATTCTCTCCAATACTTTGCCCACAACAGAAGTAAGACTCACCGGCCTATAATTCCCCAGAAAGTCTCTCTTCCCCTTCTTGAACAATGGGACCGCATTCGCTATCCTCCAGTCTTTCGGCACTATACCCGTAACCAACGACGACCTGAAGATCAGAGCCAGAGGCTCTGCAATCGCCTCTCTCGCCTCCCAGAGAATCCTAGGGTAAATCCCGTCCGGCCCACGGGACTTATCTAACTTCAAACCCTCAAGAATATCTAGCACATCCTCTTTATCTACAACTATGAGTCAGATTTATGATAATATCTTATTCGTCCTGGTTTTGACATTTGATGATGTATGAGTGTTGGGTCTGATATTTGATCTATATTTACTACCCAGTCTGATATTTGATTAAATAACTGAAAATGAGGAAATAGCCAAGACATTTTGTGCCTGTCTTCGCAGTGGAAGACCCAAATATTATGCCAAAATTGATGAGAATGTAATGGCGGGTACAGACACGCAGAGAAAGATTCACTAAATTGATTCAGATTTGAGAGGGTTGGCTTATGAGGACAGACTGAGTAGACTGGGGCTATATTCATTGGAATTCGGAAGAATGAGGGGAGATCTGACTGAAACATATAAGATAACAAAAAGACTAGATAAGATAGGAGCAGGGTGGTTCTTTGAACTGGCAGGTGAAACTAGAACTAGGGGCATGGCCTTGAAAAAAGGAGACACAGATTTAGGACTGAGTTGAAGATGAATTTCACACAAAGCGTTGTGAGTCTGGAATTACCTGCCCAAAGAAGCAGTTGAAGCTACCTCATTGAATGTTTTTGAGGCAAGGATAGATAGATTTTTGAACAATAAAGGAATCAAGAATTTTCTTGTAAGCAGACAAGTAAATGGAGCTGAATCCATGAAAAGATCAGCCATGATCCTAGTGAATAGCTGAGCTGGCTCTTATATTTGCTCTATTATTAGTACTGGCTCTGATACTTGATGACCTATTATTCGTGCCGGGTCTAACATTTTATCAGTGCTGAGTGTGAGGTTTGATCTATTATTAGTGCTGAGTGTGATATTTGATTTGTTATTAGTGCTGAATGTGATATTTGATCTATTATTAGTACTAGGTCAAACATTTGATCTATTATTAAAGCTACGTGTGATATTTGATCTATTGTTAGTGCTGAGTCTGATATTTGATGATCATTAATACTGAGTCTGATATTAGATGATCTGTTCTTAGCACTGGGTCTGATATTTGATGATATTAGAACTAGGTCTGATATTTGTTGATCTGTTATTAGTGCTGTGTCTGATGTTTGATGATCTATAGACTTCTACAGAAAATGCAGATGTGTGGAATAGAGGGTGATTTAGCTAATTGGATTAGGAATTGGCTGGCAGATAGAAGACAGAGGGTGGTGGTTGATGGGAGATATTCATCGTGGAGTTCGGTGACGAGTGGTGTGCCTCAGGGGTCTGTTTTGGGGCCCCTGCTGTTTGTAATTTTTATAAATGATCTGGATGAGGGTATTGAGGGATGGATCAGTAATTTTGCAGATGATACTAAAGTTGGTGGTGTGGTAGATAGTGAAGAGGGGTGTTTTAGTTTACAGAGTGACTTGGACAAGTTGCAGAGCTGGGCCGAGAGGTGGCAAATGGAGTTTAATGTGGAGAAGTGTGAGGTAATGCACTTTGGCAGGAACAATAAATGTGTAGAGTATAGGGCTAATTGTAGGGCTCTTAATAGTGTTGAGGAACAGAAGGATCTTGGTGTATGTGTCAATAGATCCCTGAAAGTAGGCAGTCAAGTGGATAAGTTGTTAAGAAGGCATATGGAGTCTTAGCTTTTATTGGTAGGGGGATTGAATTTAGGAGCCGCAGCATCATGTTGCAACTGTACAAAACTCTAGTGCGGCCGCACTTGGAGTATTGTGTGCAGTTCTGGTCCCCACATTATAATAAAGATGTGGAGGCATTGGAGAGGGTACAGAGGAGGTTTACCAGGATGTTGCCTGGTATGGAGGGCAGGTCTTATGAAGAGAGGCTGAGGGATTTGAGGTTGTTTTCGTTAGAAAGGAGGCGGCTAAGAGGGGACCTTATCGAAACATATAAGATGATTAGAGGTTTAGATAGGGTGGACAGTGATAGCCTTTTTCCTAGGATGGAGAAAGCTAGCACGAGGGGACACAGCTTTAAATTAAGGGGTGATAGTTATAGGACGATATCAGAGGTAGGTTCTTTACCCAAAGGGTGGTTCGGGAGTGGAATGCCCTGCCTGCAGCTGTTGTAGATGCGCCAAGTTTGGTGGCGTTTAAGAGGTTAATTGATAAGTATATGGAAGAGAAGGGAATGGTTTAGTTTGGAGGGGCATTGCTTTTTATTTTGGTCGGCACAACATCGAAGGCCGAAGGGCCTGTTCTGTGCTGTATTGTTCTATGTTCTATATACTTAGAACTGGGACTGATATTTGATGATCACTTATTATCCTGGATCTGATATTTGATGATTTATAATTTGTCATTGGCCTGATGTTTGATGATCATTGATCTATATTTAGTTCTGGATCTGATATTTGATAACCTTTTATTAGTAGTGGATCAGATATTTGATATGTTTTTCATGCTAACTGTGATGTTTGATGTAGTTTTAGTGCAGCACTATTATTAGTGCTGAGTGTGATATTTGATCTATTATTATAACTGGGTCAAACATCTGATCTATTATTATATCTGGGTCTGACATTTGATCTGTTATTAGTGCTGGGTCTGACATTTGAGGATCTATTATTACTTGTGGATCTGATATTTGATTTATCATTAGTATTGAATCTGAATTTGATCTATTCTTATTACTGGGTCTGATGTTTGACGGTCCGTTCTTAGCGCTTGACTTTGAAATTTGGTGATCTGTTGTTAGTGCTGGGTCTGATGTTTGATAATCTATTATTTGGATTGGAACTGATATTTTATGACCTGTTATTAGTGCTGGATCTGACATTTAATCTATTTCTTCACTGGATCTGATAATTGATGATCACTTGTTAGTACTGGAACTGATATTTACGTAGTCCTTGACCTGATATTTGATGATCTGTTATTCTTACTGGGTTTGATGTTTGGCCTAAACTTCATTCTGGATCAGGTATTTGATGTGTATTATTAGTGCTGGGTTTGGTTGTTGTAGTGGAGAATTTCTTGTTTTCTGAGCTGTGATAGTAAAACTCAGCAAAGTTTGCTTTGAAGAAAACAACTAGCTTTTATTAATACAAAAGTGCATGCAGTATATGGCAGAATCTTGGAGACAGAGAGCAGTCTGTACAAACTGCTGATTCTGTGCCAAGACCGTGCCAACAACAAGAATCAGTCCTATAGTTATACCGTTTTCTTATCAGCTTACATGACCTCAGGAGTTCAATTAGTAATACAAGCAGTAGTACATCATCAATTATATGAAGGTTCGGTGACCTCCGAGACCTCTTTGTCTCATCAATAATATCATTACCTTGTCTCTTGAGGGGTCAAGGTTCTGTGATCTCTGATCATGTCTTGTTTCCCGATGTCATAAAAATTTCTGTGACTCCCTCATCCGACCTTGTCTAATTTCCTGTATGTTATCTCAGGGTATATGGAGTCAACCTTATCAAGACAGACTGAGGTCAAGCATTTGGCCTTCTCGGGTGTTAGTCATGTCTTAGGTTATTCAGAGCTAGTTTTACAGGGGTCTGGATTTTTGGAATAGGTTGGTCAGCTTTCCTTTATTATAAACCAAATACTTGACCATTTTTCCATCATGCCGCTGCTTCATTTGTACACTGTCACATTCTCTCCTTTCAACTAACTAAATAGTATATCCATGACTCAATTAATAATGCATCTACACAAGCAACCAAGCAATCCTATCACAAGTAATAGTAATAGTAGCAAAATAAAAGCCTTAAAGATCCAATCGAATAATCTGTGAATGAACCATCCTAACCAACCCGATGGGTTATAATCATGAAATTCCTGGCCAACTACTTGAAACTGATCAGCCTACCTCTTGATGTAGCCGGCCAGGTTAGTGACATTTTCAGAGGCATCTAGGATATAAGTATAGCAGTTCTGACTTACAATAACACACGTCCCTTCCTGCAAGGCTAATAGATAGTCCAAAGTCATTCGCTTTTGTAACGCCACGGTCCGGACAGCCACCAGCTCAGCCGAGGCCTCAGTTAGTACCTGTCCAGTCGCCTTAGCTTCTGCCGCTGTTACATTTGCCAGTTGTTCCAATGCTGAGGCCATAAGAACAAATCGTTTGCAGCCTTGGCTCTTCCATACGGTGGAAAGGCTATCATAAAGAACCATTTAGTTCCGCTAATTGACCTTCTGGCTCGCAAGGGATGATGCTGAAGGAAGGGTAGATGGTGCATGTAGGGTGCAATATATCCCAAGTAACAGGATCCTATCCAATTGATAGAAAGCCACAGGTAGGCTTTAGTGCCACACTTGAAATATGCCCCATTGTATGCCATAAAATCATCAGCCAATGTCATCCAGGTTTATGTGCTCAAGAGCTATTAGAGGTGATATTCCATACCCTGGAAAAGTCGAGGACAAACGTACCCTTATTTGATAGGCCTGCTACTGGTCTTTGCCATTCAGTCGTAAGGTTTCATTTAATTTGCCCCACTCTCCCCTTTCCTGATTTATTAAAACATAGGGAACCTTGCATATCGCTTGAGGGGATGACAAGGGAGGGTGGAAGAAAGGCATGATTATATGCAGGCTGGTACCAGGTTGAAAACCTACTCATACAAAGCCGATTCCCATTCTATCATGTCTCCCTCAAATTCCTCTTTGATTTTTGATGTAAAATCCACTCCATAGTCTCTGCTAAATGGAATGGGAGGGATTGGAGAGGTATACCTTCTTTTGAATGGATGGGGATGTGGATACAAGCCCAACAATTACTTACATTGTCTCTTTGACACATGTAACGTGTCACATGTAAATAGGTATTAGTATGCAGTTTTTAGTTAGCTCAATTTTTTTTTTACTAGCACATGTCTATTAAGTCCAAATAGTCTGAAAAATATGATGAGAATCTTCATCTTCTATTCATATCTGGCTTGGGTGTAATCTCCTTACAATCGGACAAGAGAACCCAATTTGAACGTCCTTCAATCTTGACGGAAATCGGTGTTGTCAGTAGCACTTGAAGAGGACCGCTCCAGCGTTGTCCTAATTTCTTTCTATCCCAGTTCTTTACCAATATGTAGTATCCAGGTTTGATCACGGGGTATTGAGAGATGGTTGTCCCCACTGTCTCTGGGAGATGTGCCTGTTTCATCTGTGAGTGGAGAAACTTCAGAGAAAGTGTTAATTGCTTCAAGTAATTCTGCATCTGTTCATCCATCACATGGAGGTTTACTCCCTCTAGGAGCTTCTCATCGGCATCCCAAGGAGTCCTCATTGGCCGACCATAGACTATCTCTGCAGCTGACAGTCTGGTCCGCAAATGGGGAGTTACTCACATGTGAAACAATGCTAAGGGCAATACCTTTAACCAATTTAATCCAGTTTCTTCAGTCATTTTAAATAATTTCTCTTTTAAAGTCCCATTAGCTCTTTCCACAATTCCTGCTGCCTGCAGATGATACACACAGTGCTGTTGTTATTTAATTGCGAGTGTTTTGCATAATTCAGTATTGATCCGGACCACAAAATGTGGTCCATTATCTGAGCTCACCATTTTGCATACCCTGAAACGGGGTATAACTTCTGTCAACAATAACTTCACCACCGTATGTGCAGTACAATTCCTGATGGGAAACGCTTCAATCCATTTATTAAACACATCAATTATTACTAGACAATATTTATAGCAATGTACTTTTGATAATTCAATAAAATCAAGCTGTATACAGGCAAAAGGACCATCTGGCAAGGGAGTGGTTCCAGAAGGGCATGTAATACCTTTACCTTTATTATTTTTCATGCACAGGAGGCATCGATCCGACCGCACTTGTGCTGCTGTATTCAAATCTGGATACCACCAAGCCTTTAGAAGTAGCTGTACCATCCTGTTCTTGCCAAGATGGGTACAAGAATGCAAATAGTCATTAAGTACTGGTAATAAAGAATCCAGAATACAAACTTGACCAACTGGAATAAGCCAGAAGTCCCTTGCCAAGGAGTACGAACATCCCATTGACTTTCATGGTTTGTGCTCAGATTCAGAGGCGTCCCTGTAGTACTTCAGTTATCTCTGGCACGTCCTTCGTTCCCAGTGCAGATACCTGATTTAGAGATTGATTATCCCCCGTGGGAACAATTGTAGAGCCTGATTCAGCTGCCCCTTTAGCAGCCGAATTAACATGGGCATTCCCTAATTGTACAGGAGTGTCCCCCTTTGTCTGTGCAGCACATTTGGTAATAGCCAGTTGATGAGGAAGCTGAACAGCATTGGGGAGATCCTTAACTATAGGGTGTTCTGAATGGGAGTCCCTGCAAAGGTAAGAAAACCTCGTTGTTGTCAGAAGCGGCCAAAATTGTGGGTCACGCCAAAGGCATACCTAGAATCAGTGTACACCCGTGGCCAGAATACAAGCCCTGGTAAGGGCGAACAGCTCAGCTTTTTGCACAGAGACAGGGATCTAGAAAGTGGATTTCTGTGTCCATGACAGCGGCGTATCCAAACTCTGGAATACCTGTTCAGGAAATGGAGGAACTGCCTTCAACGTAAAAGACGCGATCTGGATTATCAGTAGACCAGTCTGTCAAGTCCAGACGGGGCGCAGTAAAGAAGTGATTCCTAAGCAAACAATCGTGTGGTGGGTCAGCAAGGTCATCAAGGAGCTGCTCAAGGAATACAGCAGGATTCAAAGTCGAACAGTAGTGAAAAGAGAGGTAGGGATTCTGCAGCAGTGACACCTCATAGCAATTCAAAGCGGGTTTGAGTTAGATGCTGGGTCTGTCGAGACATCAGGAGAGCCACAATAGAGAGCGCAATAGAGAGCCACTTGTACTGGCTGATAAAGGATTAAATTAGAGGCTGCCTTTGTTAACAAATGGAGTGCTGTAAGAATTTGGGTGCAGGGAGGCAGGCCACAAGCTTCAGGATCCAATTTACTGGAATAATAGGCAAGAGTGATGCCACTCACCGTGCTCTTGCATCAGAATGCCAGTGGCACATTCTTCAAGAACATTAACATATAACTGGATGGGCCTGTCAAACACAGGTCATCCTGGCGCCAGGGCGGCAACCAAGACATCCTTCAGGGCAACAAAAGATTGTTTTGCCAAATTGGATAGTTCAAACTTAAGAGGAGCATTTTGAGAGGAGTAAGGAGTCAGCTCTTTAGTATGAAATCCATTGTCTGCAGAAGTTCACCAATCCTAGGAAAGCTCTCATCCGTTTTGGCGAGATAGGAGCTGGGGTCTGCAATATGGGAGTGATGTGTTCCTGCATAAGGGAATGATCAGTTGCACTTACTAAGATACCCAGAAATTTAACCTGCCATTGGCCTTTGTGGACTTTAGTGGGCAGGATCGCATATCCTCATGAATGGAGATGGGTAAGTAGGTACGCAACGTTGTTCTTATTAGCGATGAGGGTAAGGCTAGCAAGGTGTAAATCCCCTGGGGAGTTAATGTCTCTAACTGAGAATGCAGTGCTTGCAAAAATAGGGTAGGAGAATGAATAAAGCCCTGGGGGAGCCTAGTCCAAGTATACTGCTTGCCCCTAAACATAAAGGCAAACAAATATTGTGATTCAGATGTGAGGGGTATTACAAAAAAGGCAGGTTGTAAATCCACAAGGGTAAAAGCAGTCGCATCAGGTGGAATATCACTAAGGATTGTAGCCGAGTTCGGGACAATAGAATGTAAGGACTCCATGATCTGATTGATACGGCGGAGGTCTCGGACCAAACACCATTCGGACAGTTGCCCAGGTTTCGGAACCGGAAGAATTGGGGTATTACAGGGTGATTGGCAAAGCACCAAAATCCTTTGCTGAAGGAAAGATTGGATCATGGTCGAGATCCCTTTTTCAGCCTCAGATGTAAAGGGTATTGTTTAACGGAGGGCAAGGGCTTATTAGACTTGATTTTAACAACCACGGGAGGTACATTGGTTAGACCGACTTCATGTTTAGAAGCTGCCCAAATCTGCGGGGATCTCTGGCACCGGAGACTGGGCCGTTCTATAATGGCTCAATATACCAATGAGACAAAATGTATTGATAAAATATTATAAACGTCCTTCGGGGAAGGCTTGCTGCCCAGTGAAGAAAGGATCAGCCTTTCCTTGTAGAGCTGCGACCAAAAATCCCAGGGATTTAGCACTGTAACCTTCATTAACAATAAGAGTTACGTGGGGTGACACAAATCTCGACTGATGCCAGAGCTTCTGGGGTACATCAACAAGGAAGGCAGAACCTTCCTTTCCCTCAGCCCAGCCAATAAAGGGAACAGTTAATTTAGTTCCAAGGGCATGCCGGTAAATGTCCTCCAACTCAGCTGAGCATAGCAAAGAGTCACATGTGGACGAGGAATATCTAAGGGAGGGGAAAAGTGGGAGGGATCAAAGTCAATCGACCACCACTGTGGAGTAGTGAAAACAGGGAGATTCTGAAGCTAGGCATGCAGGAAATTCGATAATGTAATGCCGTTTTCAAGGCCAACAATTTCCACCTGCAGAAGACATGGTAAATCGCGTCCAGCCAGGTTAACACCAAGGGAATGGGTGACTGTAAAAGGGTGCAACATCCCCGGCCCTCAGATTGAACAGAGAGTGGTTCTGTAAGGGGATAAACAGCACTCTCCCCTATGAAACCAGCAAATTCCACATGCCTATTAGAAAGGGGAATTCGATGCCTCTGAATTAATTACAAATCTAATGTAGAACAAGTTGCTCCAGTGTCAATCAGGAAGTTGATAGGGATGCCTTCGACGTGAATAGTGGCCATGGGTTCATCAGAGCGGTCCCCTGAGAGGGTCCAAAAGTTCGAGTGAGCTAGTCAGTAGGATTGAGAGGTAGTGAAGGGAGTTCGCCAACGGGGATGAAAGCCGGACAATCTCTAGTGTAGTGACCTGTGCGTTGGCAGTTAAAACAAGTGACATTATTGTTAGCTTCAAAACAAGGAAATGGGGTGCAATCAAAATACTCAGAGAGTGAATTGCAGGAGTAATTAGAGTGACAGCCAAAGTCCGGAGGGTCTGCGTAACCAGGGCGACAGTGGTGCGGATTTGGGTGAGAACATGCATCTACTGAATATTCAGGAGGTCTCCCCGAGAGGGTCTTTGGACTAATTTGGATTTAATTCTAGGTGTACTATCTTTAGAACCAGCCTCACGGTTGCAGCCATTGCTCCAGTAATAAGAAACAGCATGTTTCATCTGAGACTTAGAACTGTCAGACCAGTCCATGTTATTCGTTTTAATACTGACACTTTACATTCGGGCAAAATCTGCAATAATAACGCATTAAATTGGGGTGACTTCTCCCCAGCATTAGAAGCATGATCACCGGAATAGAGAGTGTAGAGGCCACAGAAGTGGTCAAAAAAGTTTGCACCATCCTCGTTAGGGGCGGGCTTACAGTCAAGGAATTTAGAGATGTCAACAGGCTTACGAAGAGCCTGTTTCAGTGCAGGGAGTATTAGTGCACGCTGGTCTGCCTCCGTCTGATGCTATATGCTGGCCATGTGGACCCGTGAGTTTCCAACTCAAGCTTCCACTTCTCATCTAACTCCGGGAGAAGTGAGATATAAATCAATGAATACTGATCTCATGTGGTAGCACTGTACATAGTGGAAGTTTGTCTCAAATCCTTCTGGGTCATCTTTACAGGATGGACAGTGGGCCATAATCAAACATAGTTCCTGGGGCTTAAAGGCCTGCCAAACTTCAATGAATTGGTCTTCGGCAGTACCAGCTCGAGGGTTAACGACACTTCCAGAAGGGTAATTGGCAGGAGGTGGTTGCGGAGGAAAAGTCTCCTTCTCCTTAGGTTGGAGAGATAGATCATGAAGAGCCTGATTGAGAGAAGTGATGGGCTGTCCCACGAAGTGCACTTGCGTTCATGAACGGGTACGCGATTCTATAGAATCAGCAGCAGCAGGAGAATCAGTGGTGGTGGGGTTATAAGGGGGAGGCTGGGATTGAGATGGCTGTGCTGGAGCAGTAGGGAGCAGTGGGTAAAGAGAGGGCCCAGGAGTTAACTCCTCTTCCTCTGTATCACCTGAATAGGGAAGCATCAGCATGCCAGAGCAACTGGGAGGATCCTCCAGTTGTTTAACCTGATGGGCTAGCCCAACCTGCCTATCAGCCAAATGCTTCATACCCTTAATCTGTCTTTTTGCCTTATCATGTTTCCTTTCCCAAATTTCACATTCCAATTTCAAAGTTTCCCAATCCTTCGACTTCCCATCTACACCTACATCAATCCCTCTTCTACGTGCATAATCCCTCCAACTCATCAATAGTGATTTTTCATGGCACCTAGCAGACTCTTTTTTCCAATTTGAAATTAATGTCTTCCATTTAGAATTCACATTTTTCATCCAACTAGCTTTTTCCACGGCAGTGCAATTTTCTAGGTTCCATGTGCCGCCTAGTGGCCAAATACCTTTACCCAATTTACTATTCAAAGCAGCAGATAATTGACGTAAATTATGTTCCTGATCAGGATACTCAGAACACATAAAAAACAAAGGAGAGTTGCACACTGTCTTGTCTAAAATTTGGTCCAAAACGGCAGTATACCGTGCCCCTGGCAAAACAGTAAAAAAAAATTCCTGGTACCGAAATCAAATCACTGAGCCCCTGACCCAAAGTAGTGTCAGAATCAAATCACAGGATCCCTGATCCAAATGAAGCCTGTATAACCCTGATGCGGATCCAACAGGAGATCAAGGGGTCCTTGACCATAGATTGACAACAGCTGGGTCCCTGACCCTAACCACTACTCACAATATAATTTAGATTCGAACACCATCACCTGTCAGTGTCCTCCGTTGGGGATGAGGGGTCGTAGCACCAATCAGAGAGAGAGCAAGATGAATCTTACCTTGTGCTGGCGTCCGTCTCTGCCCTCTGGGTAGTGGCTCAATCACTTGTTGGTCCCCCACAGAATTCATCTAGGGTATTGGTTTCTGTTCTCACAGCACCAAATGTTGTAGTGGAAAATTTCTTGTTTTCTGAGCTGTGAGAGTAAAACTCAACAAAGTTTGTTTTGAAAAAAACAGCTAGCTTTTATTATCACAAAAGTGCATGTGGTATATGGCAGAATGTTGGAAACAGAGTAAATCGTACAAACTGCTGAACCTATCCCAAGACTGCACCGACTACAAAAATCAATTCAATAGTTATACCTTTTTCTCATCAGCTTACATGATCTCAGGAGTTCAATTAGTAATACAAGTAGTACATCGTCAGTTGTATTCGGATTCGGTGATGTCTGAGACCTCTGTCTCATCAATAATACCATTATCTTGTTCCTTAAGGGGACAAGAAGGTTCTGTGATCTCTGATCATGTCTTGTTGCCTGATGTAATAAAAATTTCTGTGACTCCCTCGTCCCACCGTATCCAATTTCCTGTATGTTATCTTAGGATATATGGAGTCAACTGTATCAAGACAGACTGATGTCAGGCATTTGGTCTTCTCTGGTGTTAGTCATATCTTAGGTTATTCAGAGTCAATTTTACAGGGATCTGGCCTTTTGGAATAGGTTGGTCAGCTATTCTTTATTTTAGACCACATACTTGACCATTTTTCCCATCATGCCACTGTTTCATTTGTACACTATCACATGATGTTTGTTCATCTATAATTATTGCTGAGTCTGATACTAAATCTATTATTAATTCTTAATGTAATATTTGCTCTGTTATTAGTACTGGATCTGATATTTGATGATCTGTTATTAGTGCTGAGTTTGATATTTGATTATCCATTATTAGTGTTAGGTCTGACATTTGATAATCTATTTTTACTGCTGGATCTGATATTTGAGTGCTTTGTCTGGTGTTGATGTTGGTGCTCAAGTGATGATCAATTGTTGGTGCTCAGTCTGACCTATTATTTGGTTCTGAATGTGATATTTGATCTCTTATTAGTATTGTGTCAAACACTTGATCTAATATTAATGCTTGGTGTGATGATTAATCTATTATTAGTGCTGAGTCTGATACTTGATGATCTAATATTAATGCTGAGTCTGATATTTGACCTTTAATTAGTGCTTGGTCTGACATTTAATGATTTATTCTTACATCTGGGTCTGATATTTGATCTATTATTAGTAATGTGTCTGGCATTTGAACTATTATTTGTGTTGAGTGTGTTATTTGATTTATTATTTGTGTTGAGTGTGTTATTTGATTTATTATTAGTGCTGTGTGTTATTTGATTTATTATTAGTGCTGTGTGTTATTTGATTTATTATTAGTGCTGTGTGTTATTTGATTTATTTTGGGTACAGGTTCTGATGTCTGATTTTGATATGTTATGAATACTGGGGCTGATATTTGATGACCTGTTAATTGTACTGAGTTTAATAATTGATTAGAACTTGGTCAGATTTATGATGATGTCGTATTTGTGCTTGTTCTGATATGTGATGATTTATTGGTGCTGAGTCTGATAATGATCTATATTTAGTAGTAAATCTGATACTTGATTATCTAGTATTAGCACTAGGTCTCATATTTTATCATCTGTTTTTAGTTTTGAGTCTGACATTTGATGATGCAGTATTTGTGCTGGGTCAGATTTATGATGATGTCTTATTTGTGCTGATTCTGATATTTCATGATTTATTAATACTGTATCTGATATTTGATGATCTATTAATAGTACTGGGACAGAAATTTTATGATCTGTTATTAGGACTAGATCTGATATTTGATCTATTTTTAGTATTGATGTTGAAATCTTGACTTCCAAGTTTGACTTTAACACAACACACGTTAACACAAGATACTTAACCTACAGGTAGACTTTATTACACTTACTAGCAAGGGGGTCAGTTCGCAACACAATGGGCCGCGACACCGCTCCACCAGACAAAGAAAATCATCCTGGTTATACAATTCTGTAACTTGGTCTATTGAACACAATCCAATCAAAAGTGTTACAAATGACATACTTTATGTATTGATCCAATAGAAAAAATAGTGAACCACCCTCATCTATGAGACCATGGTACCTTGTGGGTTACCCCAGTATATCATTCATAAGCCTGTCCTCTAGTCTCTTAGTCATACATCATGTCTATTTTTGATAGCAGCTTTACAAAGCATCTTCACTAGAACAGTCTCACATGGGCATATTTAATTGATAAAGGGGGCCTTACAAAAGCCTTTTCAAAAGCCTAGTATTTTACGGCCTTGTCAGTGAAGTTAACTGAATCTCTGAGGGATGTGGTTAACTCATTCAGGGTATTCCCTGATTATAGTCCTGATAGGTTTTGTTTATTGTCAACATAATTAAATATATATATATTGCTTATCAATTCAATAATTGAGCATTTTATTGTTACCTACAGTTTCAAAGGTATCATCATGTTACCATTAATTCTTGTCAGTTCCCACTAAGTCCCCTAACATAACTTTTGTTAGCAAAGACATTATTATCTTTCTGACTCTGTTTTAAGTAGAAATTGTGATGGCAGCTTCATTAAAACTCACTCTTGTATCAGTTGTTTCTGAGAAGGTGTCTGGTGAGGCAATTAAGTGTTGTTTATGGCCTTGTGATTCCAACAGTTGGGTGCTTTAAAGGAATGTATCTAACATATGTTTAATATCAAAGAGGCACTCTGTAACTGCATCAAAGTTTTTTTATTTAATTTCTAAAAATGTATAAAAATATGTTTATATGTATGCACTAATTAAAGGTATTACATGTGGCTTTAAAGCTACAAAGTATTTAAAATACCTCATTATAGTTACTAATCAACTTACCCCCCATGGATAGAATTTAAGTTGATATTTAAGTTGATAAAATAAAAATCCTAGCAGAGTCTGCCAAAATAATGGTAGCCCTTTTCTTTTCTATCTTTCGACACTGGGCCTGATATTTGATATCTATGATGTGTGTGCTGTCTGATATTGGATATTTGATCTATTATTTGTACAAATCTGATATTTGATGATCTATTTTCAGTACTGGGTCTGCTATCTTCTGATCCATTATTAGTACTGAGTCTGATATTTGATGATCAGTTATTAGTAATGATCTGAAATTGGATGATCTATTATGATTGCTAGATCAGATATTGGATGATCTTTCATAATTGAAAGCATAGACATTGAATCCCTATAGCTCTGAAACAGGTTATTCAGACCACTGAGTCTTACCCAGTGCCAATCCCCATAATCTTACATATTTACCCCATTAATTCTCTAAACCTATACCTATTAGGACACTAAGGGGCAATTTAGTATGACCAGTCAACCTACTGTGCACATCTTTGAATTGTGGAAGGAAAGTGCAGCACTGTGGAAGGAACCCATGCAATATGGGGAGAATGTGCAAAATCCACATAGACAGTCACCCAAGGCTGCACTTGAACCTGAATCCCTGGCACAATGAGACATGATGTAAAGATGCCGGCGTTGGATTAGGGTGGTAAGAACTCAGTAAGAATTTAGCAACACCAATTATTAATCCAACCGATTTATTTGATAGTAAAAAAGCGAGCTTTCAACACTCTTGTGTCTTCCTCAGGCAAGTGCAGTGTTCCAGAACACTGCACTTGCCTGAGGAAGACACAAGAGTGTTGAAAGCTCGCTTTTTTACTATCAAATAAATCGGTTGGATTAATAATTGGTGTTGCTAAATTCTTACTATGAGACAGCCATGCTAACCATTGTGCCGCCTCCATATAGCCTTTCTTCTCTTTGATGAGTATATTTTAAATCCTGAATGGAACATTTTTGAAATTATAATTAAATACATACTTTGAGTGAAATGAGAAAATATCTTTGGATAATTTATTTTCTTCTTGAAGGGGATCAGTTAACTCAGTTGTCTGGCCTGCTGGTTAATAATGCAGAACAACACATTGGTTCTATCCTCATACTGGCTGAGGTTATTAATCTTCTTGATCTTGCCCTGCCTTCTCAACCTTGCCCCTTACCTGTGATGTTATGAACTTCAGGTTGAATAACAACTGGTCTGCTGTCCCCTTTGAAGGGTCACCTGGGACTAAGATGACTTTCTTATTGTAAACCTGAATTTCAACTGATGCCTGAAGTTAGGTTTTAATTAATTACGTGTTTAGAGGTAAGGTCCATGTGGCATCAATAGAATTTTACCTCCTTTTTAATCTTTAATGCACAGCTTCTGTTGCCACAAGTAGTCTGCCATTCATTCAAGTATTGTGTTCTCATTTTGATGTTACTTAAATACTATGATTTCTACAATATGCATTCTTTTCACAGGTGAAGCTCTGGTATGATAAAGTCGGCCACCAGCTGATAGTTAATGTGTTACAAGCCACGGAACTCCCTTCCCGAAGAGATGGACGACCCAGGAATCCCTATGTAAAAATGTACTTCCTGCCAGATCGAAGGTGAACATTAAAATCAAGTTTTAGCAATTTCATCTTTTAATTTTATATCTCTTGGTTTTGTTGAACAATAGGAATGAATATCTGTACAATTTTAGACAAGTACAAATCCCCTCCTGAACTAAACCAAAACAAAAATTAATGGGTGTAACATCAAACAAGCTTTTGTGATGGATCATGAGGTAATTAGACATGTGCATATTCAATGGAGCTCTTGGAAACATTCATCACCACTAACTCAATCTCAGAATTGTTAACAGTGCAGAAGGAGGTCATTTAATCCATTGTGTCTGCACCAGCTCTCTACATGAGCAACAAGAATTAGTACTATTCCCCTGCCTTTTCCCAGTACCTCTGTACGTTGTTTCTATTCAACTAATCATCTAATGTCCCCTTGAATGCCTTGATTGAACCACCTGCTCCAGACTTCCAGGCAGTATTCCAGACCCAAACCATTCGCGTGTGGAAGCAGACATTGTCAAGCTCCTTCATGATTTTGAACATCTCTGTCAAATCTCTTAACATTCTTCTCACCAAGAGGAACTGTTCCAACTTCTCCAATCTTCCTTGTAACTGAAGTTTCTCATCCCTGAAACAATTCTTCTACACTGTCTCCAATGCGGTTGCATCTTTATTGTAGTGTGGCACCCAAAACTGTGCCCAGTATTCCAGCTGAAATCTAACGAATGTCTTTTATGCATAAGTAGGCCTGTTTGCTTAGCTTCTGTAGTGGGAAAAATGCTTGAATCAATCAAGGAAGAAATAGCAAGACATTTGGATAGAAATTGTCCAATTGGGAAGGCACAGCATGGTTCATGAAAGGCAGGTCATATTTAACTAACTTAGTAGAATTCCTTGAGGATGTTACAAGATGGTGGACAACGGAAAACCGGTGGATGTGATGTATCTGGATTTCCAGAACGCATCAACAAGATGCCACACAAAAGGCTGCTGCATAAGACAAAGGTGCATGCCATTACAGGTAATGCATTAGAATAGATAGAGGATTTGTTAACTCACAGAAAGCGAAGAATGGGAATAAATGGGTGTTTTTCTGGTTGGCAATCAGTGAGTTGTGGTGCGCCCAGGGATGAGTGTTGGGACTGCAATTATTTACAACTTACAAAGATGATTTGGAGTTGGAGACCAAGTGTAGTGTGTCAAAATTCACAGATGACACCAAGATGAATGGTAGAGCAAAGTGTGCAGAGGACACTGAACTTATGCAGAGGGATATAGATAGTTTAGGTGTGTGGGCAAGAGTCTAAGGAAAGTAGGTCCTCCTCCAAATGAAATTTTGTCCTTCATTGCTAGAGGGATGGAGTTTAAAAACAGGGAGGTTTCATGCAGTTGTATAAGGTGCTAGTGAGGCCACACTTGGAGTGCTGTGCATAGTTTTGGTCTCCTTACTTGAGAAGGAATATACTGGCACTGTATGGGGTGCAAAGGAGATTAGTTAGGTTGATTCTCAACATAAGAGAGTTGGTTTATGAGGAGAGACTGAGTAGACTGGAACTATCCTCATTGGAATTTAGAAGAATGAGAAGGGATCTTATAGAAACATATAAAATTATGAAGGGAATAGATAAGATAGAAGGAGGGAGCTTATTTCCTTTTGCAGGTGAAACCAATGTTAGGAGGCATAGCTTCAAAGTAAGAAGAAGCAGATTTAGGATTGACTCTAGGAGGAACTTTTTCCCTCAAAGGATTGTGAATCTGTGAAATTCCCCACCCAGTGAAGCAGTTAAGGCTACCTCGTTGAATATTTTAAGGCAATGATAGATAGATTTTTGAATGATAATGGAACCAAGGGTAATGGTGAATGGGAAGGTAAGTGGAGGTGAGAGCACGAAAAGATCAGCATGATTTTATTGAATGGCAGAGCAGGCTTGAGGGGCTAAATGGCCGACTCCTGCTCTTAGTTCTTACGTTCAGCATAAGTTTGAACTTCATGCTCCTCTTAAAAAAGCCCAGAATGCCATCAGCTTTATTAATTGCTCTTTATCCTGCCAATTTCAATGATCTATGCACAAATATACCAGGGCCCTTCTGCCCCTGTGTCCACTTAAGAATTCTGTTTTTTTTATTTTGTATTGTCTCATTATGTTCCTTTTACTAAAATGTATCACCTCACAGTTCCCTGCAATGAATTTCATCTCAGTGGTCAGCATGTTGGATCTGCAGTTACTTATAAAACCATGGAGTTCACTGGGCGAGGCCATTTGTTCTATTGAATCTGTGCTGACCTTCCATGGATCAGTAGCACTGCCAGCATGCCCTGTCTGTGTAGTCCTGCAACTTTATTTCTGTTTGGTGCCCGTCAGTTTCATTTTGAGATCATTTTTTGTATCTGCTTCCACCACTCTTGTGGCAGAAAGTTTTGGATCAATATCACTCACTGTGCAAAGAAGTTCTTCTTCATCTCCTATCTGAAATCAAAAGATTGTAGCCCCACCTTCTTTCTACTACCAAAGAAAGCAGATTTACCTTGTCTATTTTATTCAAACCTACCATGAACACTGTGAGCCAAAGAAACCAACCCGAATATTTCCCAACCGGAAGCCATGAATTAACATTGATACCCACTGCCTACTGAAGTCCAGAGCTGAAGCTGACCCTGACCAAATACAACAAATCCACGTAAATCTCCACAGAACCATCAAGATACCAAAAGACAATACTTACCCAAGCTAGAGTCCCAGGCTGTCCTCACGAACAATCACTGATTATGGCAAGGTCAACATGATATTACAAGTTACAAGATGAAGAGGGATAGAATCAATGACAACAATGCACCCATGCCCAATGAGCTCAATGCATTGGATACTCATTTTGAGTAAGAAGTAGCGAGAGGACATCATCCGCCATGGAAGCTTCCATAATAAGTCATGGACATTTACAGAACGGAAACAGGCCCTTTGGCCCAGCCTTGCCATGTCACCCAGTTTTTAACCATTAGTCCCAATTGCCCACATTTGGTCCATATCCCTCAAAATTGTACCCACCTACTGCCTCTGGCAACTCGTTCCAGACACTCAGCATCCTCTGCGTGAAAAAATTGCTCTTCTGACCGCTTTTGTATCTCTTCCCTTCTCAACTTAAACTTATGCTCTGTAGAAGTTTTAAACCCCCTTATCTTTGAGAAAAGGTGTTGAATATCTATGTCCCTCATTATTTCATAGACTTCTATAACATCACCCCTCAGCCTTCTACACTCTAGAAAAAAAGTCTCAGTCCATCTAGCCTCTCCTTACAGCTCAAATCATCAAGTCCCGGTAGCATCCAAGGAAATCTTTTCTGTATTCTTTCTAATTCAATAATATCCTTTCTATAATAGAACTGTACACAGTATTCCACGTGGGGCCTTACCAATGTCTTGTACGACTTCAACAAATGTCCAAACTCCTGAATTCAATGTTCTGACCAATGAAACCAAGCATACCGAGTGCTTTCTTCACCATCTTGTCCACCTGTGACTCCACTTCCAAGGCACTATAAACTTGTATCCCTGCATCTCTTTGTTCTGTAACTCTCCCCAGTGCTTTACCATTAACTATATAGGTCCTCACCTAATTCAATCTACCAAAATGCATCACCTTGCATTTGTCTAAATTAAACTCCCTCTGACATTCATCACCCATTGGCCCAATTGATCAAGATCCTATTGCAATCCGAAATCACCTTCTTCACTGTCCACTATGACATCAAACTTACCCTGCAAACTTTCTAACTATGCCTTTCAAATTCTCATTCAAATCATTAATATAAATAAGAAATAACAGTGGACACAGTACCAGTCCCTGAGGCACACCGCTGGTCACAAGCCTCCAGTTTGAAAAACAACCCTCTCCAACCACCCTCTGACTTACGTCATTAAGCCAATTTTGTATCCAACTGGCTATCTCACCCTGGGCTCTGAGATTTAACCTGATGCAACAACCTATCATGTAGTACCTTGTCAAAGACTTTGCTAAAGTTCACGTAGACATCATCAACTGCACTGCCCTCATCTATCTTCTTGATTTGCTGTTCAAAAAGCTCAACCAAAATCATGTGACATGATTTTCTACTCACAAAGCCTGTTGACTGATCCTAATCAGTCCTTGCCTTTCTAAATGCCTGTAGGTCCTGTCTCTCAAATTATCTTCAAGCAACTTACTCACTACAGATGTTAGGCTCACTAGTCTGTAATTCCCAGGCTTTTCCCTGTTGCCCTTTTTAAACAAAGGCACATTTGCAACCCTACAACTTTAGGCATTTCACCTGTGGCTGTCAATGATTCAGATATATCTACTGAGGGACCTACAATTTCCTCCTTACCCTCCCACATACTCCTGAAATAAATTCATCAGGTCCCAGGGATTTATCTATTTTGATATGCATTAAGACTTTCAGCACCTCCTTTTCTGTAATATGTACACTTCTCAATACATCACTTTTTATTTCCCTTGTTCCCTAATGTCCATACCTTTCTCAACAGTAAATGTTAATTTGGGATCTCACCCATCTCTTGTGGATGCACAATAGATGACCTTATTGATCCTTAAGAGCCCTATTCTCTCCCTAGTTATTCTTTTGCCCTTTATGTACTAGTAGAAGCTCTGCCTTATCTGCTACAGCAATCTCATGTCCTCTTTTTGCCCTCCTGATTTCTCTCTTTACTCTGTAACCTCTATACTCTTCAAGGGGTCTATTTGATTCCAGCTGCCTATGCATTTCATATGCCTCCTCCTTTTTGATTAGGGTCTCAATATCCCGAGTCATCCAGGATTCTGTCGAATCGGTATCCAAGGTTACCATTGTAGAAGTCAGATCAGCCTTCTTGAAAGTTAACTCACAGAAAGCGACTGGCCGAGATGGGGGTACCTGGACGAGCACTCAGATTCTGCACAGGCCATCTAGCAGAAGCATTTGCAACTATCTTTAACCATTCCTAACTCAGATCTGAGGTTCCTACTTGCTTCAAGGAGATGTGACCATCATCCCTCTACCAAAGAAAAACCAAGCAGCATGCTACTAAACCTTTTTCTGCTGAATTATTGAATTGGTGAAGCAATGCTTTTCCTATCTCTCCCCTATATTTTTTCAAAATATGTGGATGCAATCCATCTGGAACTGGGATCTTATTGTCTTTGAGTTTGTTTTGTTTACTCATTGTATCCTTTTTATTCTAAATACATCTATTTGATTGCTCATCTCATATTCAGTTTCACGTTTCCCTGTTCCATCTCCTGAGTAAATACCAAATTAAAATAATTATTTAATATTTCAGTTGGCTCTCAATCATTTCTGATGGTGTTATCCACTCTACCCTTAAATCATCCTGTTCCTACCACTATTTTTCATTTTTTTATCCTTGCGTTTGGAAATATTTTAAAGTATATCCAACTATGGTCTATATGGCCTAAACATACCTCTACTTTTATTTCTGTTCTGGTTCATTCCCCATTACTAGATCCTGCAGCAAATCTTCCCTTTTTGGGCTTTCACATAGTGGGTAAGAAAAGAGTTCTGCATGGATCCGGTAATGAGGAATGAGCCCAGCCAGGTGGTCGACAGTTCAGTAGGGAAGCAGTTCAGGAACAGTGACCACAATTCAGCAAGCTTTAAGGTAGAGATGGATAAAGATGAGTGTAGTCCTCAGGTGAAAGTGTTTAATTGGGAGAAGGCTAATTACAACAATATTAGGCAGGAATTGAAAAATATAGATTGAGGGCAGATGTTTGAATGCAAATTAAAATCTGGCTTGTAGGAGGCTTTCAATTGTAAGTTGATAGGAATTCAGGACCGGCATATTCCTTTAAGGATGAAGGGTAAGTATAGAAAGTTTCAGGAACTTTGGATAAAGAAAGATATTGTGAGCCTAGTCAAAGAGAAAAAGGAAGCATTTGTCAAAGTTGGGGGGAACACACGAAGCAAGGGAAATACAAGGAAAGTAGAAAGAAACTTAACAAGAACTAAGGAGGGCTAAAAGGGACCATGAAAAGTCATTGGCCAACAGGATTAAGGAAAATCCCAAGACTTTTTATACATATATAAACAGCAAGAGGATAGCCAAACCCACTCAAGGACAAGGGAAGGGATCTGTGCATAGAGCCAGGGAAAAATGGGTACTTTGCATCAGTGTTCACCAAAGAGAATGAATTGGTGGATGATGAGTCTAGGAAAGGATGTGTAGATGGTTTGAGTCATGTTGAGATCAAAAAGGAGATATTAGGAGCCTTGATAAACATTAAGGTAGAAAAGTCCCAAGGATTTGATGGGATATACCCCAGAGGCAAGGGAGGAAATTGCTAGTGTCTTGAGAGAAATCTCTGTATCCTCAGTGGCTACAGGGGAGGCCCGAGAGAATAGCCAATGCAGTTATTTTATTTAAGAAGGGTAGCAAAGATAATCCAGGTAATTATAGGCCAGTGAGCTTTATTTCAGTGGTAGGAAAATTATTGGAAAGAAATCTTCAAGACAAGATATACTCCCATTTGGAAATAATTTAGCAAGAGACAACATGATTTTGTGAAGGAGAGGTCATGTCTCACGAACTTAATCGAGCTTTTCGTGGAAGTGACAAAGAAGATAGATGAGGGTAGGGCAGTGGATGTTGTCTACATAGACTTCAGTAAGGCCTTTGACAAGATTCCTCAGGGCAGATTGGTACAGAAGGTGAAGTCGCACAGGATTAGAGGTGAGCTCGCAAGATGGATATAGAACTACCTTGGTCATGGAAAACATAGAGCAGCAGTGCACTTCTGAGTGGATCGTTATGACTAGTGGCATTCCTCAGGGATAATGCTGGGACCTTTGCTGTTCATAATATATATATAAATGATTTGGAGGAAAATATGTGGTAATGCATTTTGGAAGATCTAACCCAGATGGAAAATATACAGCAAATGGCAGAACCCATCAGAATAAGAGTATTGATAGGCTGAGGGATCTGGATATACAGGTCACTGAAAGTGGCAATGTAAGTTGAAAATGTAGTCAAGAACGCATAAGGTGTGCTTGCCTTCATCGGCCGGGGCACTGACTTTAAAAATTGACAAGTCATTGCAATTTTATAGAACCTTAGTTAGACTGCCCTTGGAATATAATCTTAAATTCTGATTGCCAAACTAGCAGAAGGCTTTGGAGAGGGTACAGAAAAAATTTACCAGGATGTTCCTGCTATGGAAGGCATTGACTATGAGGAGAGAAGTCTTGCAAGATTATGAGGACCGTGAACGGAGTGGATAGTCAGAGCTTTTTTCCTAAGGTGGAAGAGTAAATAAATTATTAGGAGGCTTAGATTTAAGATGTGCAGGACAATGTGGTAAATTTTTTACTCAGGGTGGTGGGGTTTCTTGAACTTGCTGCTAGGGGGAGGTAGTAGATGCAGATATGATAGTAACTTTTAAGAGCCACCTTGACAAATACATGAATGGGATGGGAATAAAGGAATATGGGCCACAGAAGGGCAAGGGATTTTAGTTCATGATAGATGCAGGCTTGGAGGGCTGAAAGGCCAGTTCCTGTGCTGTAATTTTCTTTGTTCTTTGAAGTCAGTGTTATACATTGGGAATTATTTGATTTCTTTTTCTAAAAAATTATTTTAAAGTTATTAAATTTTAAAGGGTTTAGTCATAACAGGAGAACTCGAAGTCAGGGTTTACTCATCCTCTTCCATGTGAGAAGCTGGGCACATTTCCAGTGTCCAAGGCCAGCATGTGTGTAGGAAGTGTATCCAGTTGCACCTCCTGGAAACTTGAGTTTCAGAGCTGGACCAGTTGCTGGGATCACTGTAGAGTTTCTGCAATTCTGAGAGTATTGTGGATAGTATGTTTAGAGAGGTGGTCACACTACAGCTGAAGCTACCTGAGGAAGGAAGGGAGTGGATGACCATCAGACAGTCCAAGAAAAACAGGCAGATAGTTCAGGAGTCCCCTGGGATCTTGCTCTCAAATCGATATTCCATTTTGGAGGCTGGTTTCTCCAATGAATGCAGACAGAGCTGAGCTCCTGGCACCTATACAGGAGTTTGGGAAGTGATGCAGGGCAAAAATATTAGGAGAAATAGGAGAATAGTGCAGTTGAATGCCTGGCTTAAGATTTAGTGCAGAAGGGAGGGTTTTAGATTCCTGGATGACTGGGACCATAACTGGGGAAGGTGAGACCTGTATAAGCGGGACAGTCTACATCTGAACCAGAGTGGGACTAACATCCTTTCAGGATGTTTTGCTAGTGGTCGGAAGGGGTCATAGCACAATAGAGAAAAGCGATCAAGTTGGAGGGAGTACAGCTGTATCAAGTTTCAAGAGAGTAAGGCAAAGCTGGATAGCTTTTACTTTAATGCCATGAGTACCATCAATACAACGGATGAGTTAAGGACAATGATACGTGGAATTGTGATATAGTAGCCATCACAGGGTCATGGTTGAAAGAGAGCAGTATTAGCAACTTAACATCCCGGGATATACAATTCTCAGGTGAGACTGAAGAAAAGGTAAAAGAGGAAGAGACATTACATTATTGGCTAAAGAATCTTGGAGAGGACATTGAATTAACCTTTATAGGTCCAGCTTAGAAATAAAAAAGGGCAACCACATTAAGTGATTATCATAGACTCCCAGTCAGCGGGAAATTTAGGGGCAAAAATGCATAAATCATGAAGATGTGTATCAGTGGAGCTGGAGGACATTGAACAGCACAGGAGCAGGACCTGCAGCCCACAATGTTGTCCTAAACATGATGCCAAATTAAACCAATCCTTACTACCTGCCCTTCGTTCATATCCCTGTATTGCTTATTTCAACATCTCTATTGCATCTGCCATCCCTGTCAGCATGTCCCAGCCATCTACCACTCTATGCCCCTCAAACCTCCTTTGAACATCTCTTTGAACATTTTTCTTCTTCCCTTCAGTGCACGCCCCTAGTATTAGATATTTCAACTGTGGGAAAAAGGATTGACAGTCAGAATCTATCTATGTCTATCATAATTTTATAGACTTATATCAGGTCTCCCTCAGCCTCCACTGTTCCTGAGAAAACAAATCTAGCATGTCCTGTCTCTCCTTACAGTCATACTCTCAAATTCAGGCAGAATCCCAGTAAACCTCTTCTGCACCCAAATGCTTTTTAAATGTTGCTATTGTACTTGCCTCAGCCACACTCTGGCAACTCATTCCATATATGCATCACCCTCTGCATGAAGAGTTTGTCCCTCAGGTCCCTTTTAACTCTTTCCCTCTCACCTTAAACCTATGCACTCTCGTTTTCAATTCCCCTTCCCTGGGAAAAAGGCGAAGTGCATTCATCCTGTCTGTGCTCCTTGTGATTTTATATGCCTCAATAAGGTCACCACTCATTCTCCTACATTCCAGGGAATAAAATCCTAACCTGGCCAACCTCTGTCTATAACTCAGGTCCACGAGTCCTGACACCATCCTTGTAAATCCTTTCTCATTTAACAATATCCTTCGTGTAACAGGGAGCCCAAAACTATGCAAAATAGTTCAAATGCGGTCTCAGCGACATACAGAACTGTAACATAATGTCACAACTCCAATTCTCGATGCCCTATTATGAAGGCCAATGTGCTAAACACCTCTTTACCACCCTATCTGTGACATCACTTTCAATGAATTATGTACTTGTACTGCTGGATCCTTCAGTTCCTCAACACTCCCTAGGGTCCGACCATTCACTGCATAGATCCTACTCTGGTTTCAATTACCAAAACGCAGCATATCATACTTAGCTGCATTGAAATTGGAATATTTGCCAAGATCGCGCCCCCCCCCTTGTAATTTTTGATAACCTTCTTTGATATCAGCAATACTAATTTAGTCTCATCCACAAACTTACCAACCATGCCACCTTGTACATTCACATCCAAATTATTTATATTAATAACAAGGGTCCCAACAACAAACTCTTGAGGCACACCACTAGTCGCAGGCCTCCTGTCCAAGAAATGACCCTTTGCTTCCTACCAATAAACCAATTTTGAATCCAGTTAGGTAGCTCTCTCTAGATTCTGTGCAACCTAAGCTTCCAGACTAGCTTGCCATGTGGATCTTGTCAAAGATCTTGTTAAAATCCATATAATCAACATCTACAGCCATACCCGCATCCATTCTCTTGGTTACCTCATCGGAAAACTCCAAAAGATTTGTCAGACATTACTTCCCAAGCACGAAGCTATGCTGACTATCCTTAATCAATTCTTGACTATCCAAATATTGGTAGATTATGTTTCTCAGAATCCCCTCCTGTAAGTTACCCACCACTGATGTCAGGCTCAGTGGCCTTTAGTTCTCTGGCTTGTCTTTGCTACCCTTCTTAAACAATGGGAACAATATTAGCCATACTCCAGTCTTCAGGAACTTCATCACTGGAAAGAGATGAAGCAAATAGCTGTGCAAGGGCCTCTGTAGTTGCTTCCCTAGCCTAAGACAAGATCCAAAAATGCACTCGATCAGGTACAGTGGATTTATGTGCTTTAAGGCTATAAATACCCCCTCCCTATTAATATGCATGTGGGCCCAAGACATGCCAAACAAATTTGATTGGCTATTTTGCAGAGGTGACCAAGTTCAATCAGGCCAAGCTCAAGAACAAACTACCAAATTACCAACAACACATCTGTTCCATTAGAGGCCCAAACATCCTAGATCACTGCCAAACAAATATCAGACATGTCTAATGCTCCATCATTTGCCCGCACTTTGGCAAATTTGATCACAAGCCTGTGCTTCTGCTCCCAGCTTAAAAATCAAAACTGAAGTGGAAGAATTGTGCAATGTTGGTCAGGGGAATCGGATGATGCCCTATGGGACTGCTTAGAGTGGACTGGTCAGTATTTAAAAATACTTCGACCAGCCTGAATGAGTATGCCACTATGGTAACTGACTTCATTAGTCAGTGTGCAGAAGACTGTGTGCCACAGGAGCAAATCTGCATGTTTCCCAATTGGAGACCATGGATGAACTGGGATATCCACTGTTTTCTGAAGTCTTGGCCTGAGGCATTCGAGTCAGGCCCTGATCTATACAAGAAAACCAGATACAAGAACATAAGAACTAGGAGCAAGAGCATCTGGTTCCTTGAGCCTGATCTGCCATTCAATAAGATCGTGACTGATCTTTTCATGGACTCAGCTCCACTTACCCACCTGCTCATCATAATGCTTAATTCCATTACTGTTCAAAAATTTATCTATCCTTGCCTTAAAAACGTTCATGAGATAATCTCAATTGCTTCACTGGCCGGGGAATTCCACAGATTCACAATCCTTTGTGTTCCTCCTCAACTCATTCCTAAATCTGCTTCCCCTTATTTTGAGGCTATATCCCTTAGGTTCTAGTTTCACCCATTAGTGGAAACAACTTACCTGCTTCTATCTTATCTATTCCCTTCATAATCTTATATGTTTCTATAAGATCTTCCCTTATTCTTCTGAATTCCAATGAGTAAAACCCCATTCTACTCAGCCTCTCCTCATAAGTCAACCTCTCAACTCTGGAATCAACTTAGTGAATGTCCTGTGCACCTTCAGTGCCAGTATGTCCTTTCTCAAGTAAGGAGATCCAGGTGTCTAAGGACATCCATCAAAAATGCCAAAAGACAGTCCTGGGCTAAGGTAGAGCCCCAAGGTTAGCCGCGTAGACTGCTGCTGACTGTAGCAAGGTCTGCAAGACATAAGAGGCTACAAGATGAAGCATGTAAAATTCCTGGCACCAACACACCTCTCTCTGATGAGCTCAATGCATTCTATGTCTGTTTTAAGCAAGATGTTAGCCTCCACCCTGGAAGCCTCGGATGAACCTGTATCTGTGGTCACCATTGCAGATGTCAGAGCAACCTTTTTGAAGGTCAATCCACAGCAAGCAACTGGCCCAGAAGGGGCACCCGGATGATCACTCAGATTCTGCACGGATTAGCTGGTGGAGGTATTCACAGACATTTTCAACTTCTCTTTACAACGATCTGAGGTCTGTATCTTCTTTAAGAAGACAGCCATCATCCTGATACCAAAGAAAAGCGTGCCTCAATGGCTGTTGTCCAGTGGCTCTACTATTCATAATACAAAGTGCTTTGAAAGATTAGTCATGGCACGAATCAATTCCAGCCTCGTGGATTGCCTGGATCCACTACAGTTCACCCACTGCCGCAGCAAGTCCACAGCAGACTCCTGGCCCTGCACTCAATCTTGGAACACCTAGATAACAAAGACATCTATCAGAATCCTCTTTATTGACTACAGCTCAGCCTTCAACACCATTATTCCTATGAAACTTATCTCCAAACTCCATTGTCTGCGTCTTGGCTCCTTGCTCTGCAACTGGATCTTGAACTTCCTAACCCACAGACCACAATCAGTAAAGATAGGCAACAACAACACCTCTGTGATCATCCTCAATACTGGTGCCCCACAAGGGTGTGTTCTCAGCACCCTACAATACTCTATTCACACCTATAACTGTGTGGCCAGATTCGTCTCCAACTTGGTTTTTAAGGTTTCTGATGACACCATTGTAATGGGTCGGGTCTCAAACACTGGGACAACGTACAAGAATGAGATGGAGAATGTGGTGACCTAATGTGACTACGATAATTTATCCCTCAATGTTAGCAAAACAGAGGAGATTGTCATCAGTAAGCGAATTAAGTAAGCAAAGTGGATAACATGCCCCTATCTAGATCAATGGAGACGAAGTAGAAATGGTTGAAAGCTTCAAGTTTTCAGGTGTCCAGATCACCAACAACCTATCCTGGTCTTCCCACGTTGACATTATAGTAAAGAAAGCCCACCAACGCCTCTACTTTCTCAGAAAACTAAGGAAATTTGGTATGTCAGCTACAACTCTCCCAATTTTTACCATAGCAACATAGAAAGTATTTTTTCTGGTTGGTATGGTTGGAGGCATTGTTTTTGCCATATCCAATGGATCCTGATAAAATCCCAGTAACAGTGCTGAAAACTTGTGCTCCAGAACTTGCTGTTCCCTTAGCCAAGCTCTTCCAGTACAGTTGTATCATTGGCATCTATCCAACAATGTGGAAAATTGCCCAGGTGTGTCTTGTACAGAAACAACAGGGTAAATCCAACCCAGACAATTACTGTCCAATTTACTCTTGATCGTTAGTAAATTGATAGAAGGGGTCGTCAACATTGTTGTGAAGCAGCATCAGATCACCAGTAACCTGCTCACTGATACCAATTTGGGTTTTGCCAGAGTCACTCAGCTTCTGACTTCATTCCAGACATGCTTCAAACATGGACAAAAGAACTGAATCCAGAGTTTGGTGAGAATGATAGTGCTTGATATCAAGGCTGCAGTTGACCCAGTGTGGCATCAAGGACCCCTAGCTGAAGTGCAATCATTGGTATCAGGTGGCAAATTCTTCACTAGTTGGAGTGATAATTGGCACACAGGAAGATGGTTGTGATTGTGGAAGGTCAGTCATCTCAGCTCCAGGTCATCTCTGCAGGAGTCCATCAGCATAGTCTCCTAGGCCTAACTATCCTCAGCTGCTTCATCAATGACCTTGCCTCCATCATACGATCAGAAGTGAAGATGTTCATTGATTGTGCAATCATCAGCACCATTTACGATTCCTCAAATAGTGAAGCAATCAATGTTCAAGTCAAGGACATTATCCAGGCTTGGGGTGACAAGTGGCAAGTAGCATTTCGTGCCACACAAATGCCAGGCAATGACTATCACCAATAAGAGACATTCTAACCACCATCCTTTGACATTCAGTAGTATTACCATCACTGAAACCCCTACTGTGAACATCCTAGGTGGGGGTTACCATTGACCAGAAACTCGACTGGACTCGCCATATAAGCAGTGGCTATAAATGCAGGTCACAGGCTAGGAATACTGCGGCAAGTAACTCAGCTCCTGATTTCCTAAATCCTGAACACCATCGACAAGGCACAAGTCAGGAGTTTGAAAGAATACTCTCTACTTGCCTGGATGGGTGCAGCTCCAATAACACTCAAGAATGTTGACACCATCCAGGTCAAAGCAGTCTGCTTGATTAGCACAACATCCACTCCCTCTACCACTGATGCTCATTAGCAGTAGTGTGTGCTATCTGCAAGAAGTACTGCTGCAATTCACCAAAGATCCTTAAAGCACCTTCCAAACCCGTGACCATTTCGATCAAAAAGGAAAGGCTGCAGATATATTGAAACATCCCCACCTGCAAGTTCCCTCCTGCTCCCCAAGCCATTCACCCTCCTGACTTGGAAATATATCGCTGTTCCTTCACGTCGCTGGATCAAAATCCTGGAATTCACTCCCTAACAGCATTGTGAATTAATCCACAGAACGTGGACTGCAGCGATTCAAGAAGGCAGTTCACCATCACCTTCTCAAGGGCAATGAGATTGCAGCAACAAATACTGGCCAGCAAGCAATGCCCATATGCCATGAATGAATGAAAAGAAAGTTGTTCCCCTTAATTGAAGAGTCAGTCACTGGGGGACAAAAGTTCAAGGTGAGAGGAAGGGGGCTTAGGGAGGATGTGAGGGAAAAAATTTTTCAACCTGGGAGTGACAGTCTGAAACGGGATTAGGTGGGGGTCGGGTGTTTCACGTGTCAGTGCAGATTTGATGCATCAAAGGACCTCTTATGCATCTTATGGTTCTCTGCACTGTATGATTCTACTATAAGGGAAATAACCCTACCCAATCCAATCTCTCCTCAAAACTGCAATTTTCAAATCAGGGCAATACACTGCAAATCGCTACTGCACTCTTTCTAGAGCAATTATATCCTTCCTGTAATGTGGTCACCAGAACAGTACAAAAACTCAAGCCAGTATTGAATATAGTTCCTGCATTACTTCCCTGTTTTTTCCCGGTGCCGCTATGCTGGATGCAGTATATGGTACCATGTAGGTTCACCTAGGCACAGCCTGCTATGAGGAAATACAAATGTAAAGAAGGTTTGCAAAGTTAAGTCATTATCCTTTTTGAACAACTAGAATTAAGAGATGATTATGTTCAGAATTATAAAAGACTGAAGCATGGTGTTTCCAATAGCTGAGGAGGATGCTGATACAAAAAAAATAGGTAAAACAGTTAGGATTCCACTTACTTTATGTGCTTCATGTAAATAATTTATTTCAACTGAACTCATTAATTCTTTCTTTGGGCCTTCATGCTCATTAATTGAGACAACTACGATTTTGTTTTTATCACTGGTTATAATTTGAAATTCTGTCTGTGGAATACAATGCCTTACTGAGCTATATTAATCTGAGTTCCATTCATTTATATATATATATATATATATATATATATATATATCATTATTAATACTTAACATTAATTGATGAGATATATGCCCATCCCCAATTGCCCTCAAACTGAAGAGGAGATCAGAATATTGAATTTGATGATCAACCATGATCATAATGAATGATGGAGCGGTTTTAAATGGCTGACTGGCTAACAGGTAAGGACAGCAGATTTCCCAGCCTAAGGGACATCCATAAACCAATTTTTTTTTTTAACAGCAGTTGACCATGGTTTCGTGACCATTATTAGTTTTTTTTTCATTAATTCAAATTCCACCATCTTCCGTGGTGGGATATGAACCTGGGTCCTCAGCATATTACCCTAGGTCTCTGAATTACTTGTCTAGTGATAATACCAGTATGCCGTTGCCTTTCCCTCAACAGTGGGGCAGCAGCTTTAAAATAACAGACCCATAAAATTTAAACAGGTAAATAAGATAAATGAGGGCCAAGTTGCTCATTTGTGGTTTCTGGAGTGAAGCTAGACAGGTGAGTATAAATAAGTGGGTATCAGTGTTTCACAATGACAATAAAATGTATCAAATTTTAATCTATCATAAATGCAGAAACATACTTTCATTTTGAAACCTTTATGACAACATGTTGACAGGTTTATTTATGTATGCAAAGATCTATTTTATTTTGCACAGCATTATTTAGAATCTTAGAGTGCAGAAGGAAACATTCAACCTATCGAGTCTGCACCCATCTCAGCCCAACCAGGCCCTACCCGCATAACCCCATGCCTTTACTCTAGTTAGTCCTCCTGACCCTAAGAATCAATTTAGCATGTGAAATCCATCTATCCTGCATGTCTTTGGGGTGTGGGAGGAAAACCAGAGCACCCGGAAAAAATCCATGCAGACATGGGGAGAATGTACAAACTCCACATAGACAGTGACCCAAGCTTGGAATCGGACCTGGGTGTCTGGTACTGTGAGACAGCAGTGTGAACCACTGTGCTGTGTCATGAAATGTTATTAAAATAAGAAAAACTGTTATCTGTTGTTTTGACTTGTTTTAAACTTCTGTTATTCAATGGAGGTGAAAATTAAGACTATTCATTTAAAAAAGTCAACTAGAATGTGAAGTAATTGAACTGTATCTTTTAATGGTCAGTGACAAGAGTAAACGAAGGACCAGAACAATCAAGAGAAGTTTAGAGCCAAAATGGAATCAAACATTTGTCTATTCTCATGTACATCGGAGAGACTTTCGAGAACGGATGTTGGAAATCACCTTGTGGGATCAACCTCGAGTACAAGAAGAAGAAAGTGAATTCCTTGGTGAGGTAAAAATATACCTTAACATGTTACCATTTTTGCTATAAAAATACTCAGGCATTCAGAAAATTATCTGATTGGAGAGTATTGAATAAAAATTAATATCCAACTTCATAATATTTACAAGGCCTGGTCTTCTTCCAGGCATTGGGAATCAGATATTGGAAGATGTCCTTTAGATTTTACAACAAGAATAAATTAGAGATCCTTCCATTGTTTTTCCTGTGTAAATGTGGGCAAGGCTTTTCTTGAGGAGATATGATCATCCATAAAGCAAGTATAGGTCCTCGGAGATAAGTGGGAGCACTAGTTTTTGAACAACTTTTATTTACAACTTCTTGGATGTGAAGATTGAGGATCAATTTCTGATTATGTAAATTTCAATATAACTATCCTCAACCTTTCAAAGAAATTAGTTTGAACATAGGATTTCATTCCCAAAGTGAGTACTCATAGAAAATTTCCAGCTTGCTATGCACATTTCAGGGAAATTGCCCCAGATGACAGGATCTTCATTCTGGGACAACAGCAGAATAGAGCTGGACCCACCACTCCCCTAACACTGATTGGAGGTGGCAGTCAGGGTTGCCATGGAGGGCTGGTTAAAATGCCTATCTTAGTTCTCAGACTTGATCCTCTGATTTGACTCTCTGGGTTCCAAACCTCACTCGCCCTCATCCCATCCAATTCCCCTGCCTGTTAATGCAACCCATGTGAACACATGCTCACAACCACCCTCATGGCCCTTTATAGCACCTATGCCAACTTAGTGCCAATGAGTACTTTCCATCTACGACCTTTTGCCCTTACTGCCTCAATACCAGCTCACCTAGTGTCTGTGATGGGCAGACTTCAGGAGCCATGAAAAGAAAAGGTTCTAATTATTTACTATGGAAATCAAGATATAAAAAATATGCGTTAAAAAATGTCCATTCAGTGATTTTAAACCCCCTTAGGACTTTAGCAAGGCTTTTGACAAGGAACGTTGTCATGTAAAGTGAAGTTTCACAGGATCCAGGGTGAGATATCTAAGTGGATACAAAATTGGCTTTTGATAGAAGCCAGAGGGTGGTTGTAGACATTTTTCCAACTGGAGACCTATGACTAGCGGTGTGCCTCAAAGGTCAGTGCTGGGTCCACTGTTATTTGTCATTTATATTAATGATTTGTATGAGAATATAGGAGGCATGGTTAGCAAGTTTGCAGATGACACCAATATTGGTGGCATAGTGGACAGTGAAGAAAGTTATCTCTGACTGCAACAAGATCTTGATCAATTGAGCCGATGGGCTGACAAATGAAGATGGAGTTTAATTTAGATAAATGCGAGGTAATGCATTTTGTAGATTGAATCGGGGCAGGACTTACTCAGTTAATAGTAGGGCACATAGGAGAGTTACAGAACAAAGAGATCTAGGGGTAACATTCATAAATCTTTGTAAGTGGAGTCACAGGTGGACAGAGTGGTGAAGAAGGCATTCAACATGCTTGGTTTCATTGGTCAGAGCATTGAAAACAGGAATTGGGATGTCTTGGAACACTTGGAATATAGTTCTTGTCACCCTATTATAGAAAGGATATTATTAAACTAGAAAGAGTGCAGAAGAGATTTACTAAGATGCTACCAGGTCTTGATGGTTTGAGTTATAAGGAGAGGCTGGATAGACTGGGACTTTTTTCTTTGGAGCATAGAAGGCTGAGAGGTGATTTTCTAAAGGTCTACAAAATAAGAGATCAGCTAGATAGTCAATATTTTTTCCCAAAGGTGAGGGAGTCTAAAAGTAAATGGCATAGGTTTAAGGGGAGAGATACAAAAGTGTCCAGAGAGGCATTTTTTTCCATAGAGGGTAGTGAGTATCTGGAACAAGCTGTCAGCGGTTGTAGTAGAGGTGGGTATAATTTTGTCTTTTAAAAAGCATTTAGACAATTACATGGGTAAGATGGGTATTGAGGAATATGGGCCAAATGCGGGCAATTGGGATTAGCTTAGGGGTTTAAAAAGAAAGGGCGGCATGGACAAGTTGGGCTGCAGAATCTGTTTCCATGCTGTAAACGCCTCTGATTCTATGACTCTAGGTAATTAATATCTTATGAGATTATGAGTCTGGGTTTTTTCATATCAAAGGCAACTAATAAATCTCTGAGTTGTCCCAGATACAAACCATTTTGCTGCCAAAGCTGAGCAACTATGAGGAGAGTGCTGGCCAGTGCTTCATAGAACATACATAGAACATTACAGCACAGAACAGGCCCTTCGGCCTTCAATGTTGCGCCGACAAATATAAAAAGCAATGCCCCTCCAAACTAAACCATTCCCTTCTCTTCCATATACTTATCAACTAACCTCTTAAATGCCACCAAACCTGGTGCATCTACAACTGCTGCAGGCAGGGCATTCCACTCCCGAACCACCCTTTGGGTAAAGAACCTACCTCTGATATCCGTCCTATAACGATCACCCCTTAATTTAAAGCTGTGTCCCCTCGTGCTAGCTTTCTCCATCCTAGGAAAAAGGCTATCACTGTCCACCCTATCTAAACCTCTAATCATCTTATATGTTTCGATAAGGTCCCCTCTTAGCCTCCTCCTTTCTAACGAAACAACCTCAAATCCCTCAGCCTCTCTTCATAAGACCTGCCCTCCATACCAGGCAACATCCTGGTAAAACTCCTCTGTACCCTCTCCAATGCCTCCACATCTTTCTTATAATGTGGGGACCAGAACTGCACACAATACTCCAAGTGCGGCCGCACTAGAGTTTGTACAGTTGCAACATGACGTTGCGGCTCCGAAATTCAATCCCCCTACCAATAAAAGCTAAGACTCCATATGCCTTCTTAACACCCTTCTCGACTTGACTGCCTACTTTCAGGGATCTATGCACAAATACACCAAGATCCCTCTGTTCATCAACACTATTAAGAATCCTACCATTAGCCCTATACATTTATTATTCCTGCCAAAGTGCATTACCTCACACTTTTCCACATTAAACTCCATTTGCCATCTCTCGGCCCAGCTCTGCAACTTGTCCAAGTCTCTCTGCAAACTATAACACCCCTCTTCACTATCTACCACTCCACCGACTTTAGTGCCATCTGCAAATTTACTAATCCATCCCTCAATACCCTCATCCAGATCATTTGTAAAAATTACAAACAGCAGGGGCCCCAAAACAGACCCCTGAGGTACACCACTTGTCACCGAACGCCACGATGAATATCTCCCATCAACCACCACCCTCTGTCTTCTATCTGCTAACCAATTCCTAATCCAATTAGCTAAATCACCCTCTATCCCATACATCTGCATTTTCTGCAGAAGTTTTCCATGGGCCACCTTATCAAACGCCTTACTAAAGTCCATATATACCACATCAACCGCCTTACCCCCATCCACCTCTTTGGTCACTTTTTCAAAAAACTCAGAGGTTAGTAAGGCACGACCTACCCTTCACAAAACCATGCTGACTATCCCCAATCAATTCATTTCTCTCTAAATAACTATAAATCCTATCCCTAATAATTCTCTCCAATACTTTGCCCACAACAGAAGTAAGACTCACTGGCCTATAATCCCCTGGAAGGTCTCTCTTCCCCTTCTTGAACAACGGGACCACATTCGCTATCCTCCAGTCCTCCGGAACCACACCCGTAACCAACGAGGACCTGAAGATCAGAGCCAGAGGCCCTGCAATCTCCTCTCTTGCCTCCCAGAGAATCCTAGGGTAAATCCCGTCCGGCCCAGGGGACTTATCCAACTTCAAACCCTCGAGAATATCTAGCACATCCTCCCTATCTACTTCAATACTTTCCAGTTTGCAACCCTGTACCTCAGTGTTCTCCATAACTACATTTACATCACCCTGCGTGAATACTGAAGAGAAATATTTATTCAGTCCCTCTCCAATCTCTTCAGGCTCCACGCACAACTTCCCACTGCTGTCTACGACTGGCCCTAATCTTGTCCTAACCAATCTTCTATTCTTAACATATCTAAAGAAAGGATTAAGGAGAATCCTAAAGCTATCAGCCAAAGTCTTCTCGTGTCCCCTCTTAGCTCTCCTCAACTCACTCTTTAGCTCCCTCCTGGCTAATCTATAGCTATCCATTGCACTAACTGAGCCTTCAAGCCTCATCCTGACATAAGCCTCCTTTTTCCTTTTAACCAGCAAATCAACTTTTTTCGTACACCAAGGTTCTCTTACTCGACCATTTCCTCCTTGCCTGACAGGGACATACTTATCAAGGACTCGCAGCAGCTGCTCTTTGAATAAGCTCCACATTCCAGATGTTCCCAGTCCCTGTAGTTTCCTAGTCCAATCTATGCACCCTAATTCTCTCCTGATGGCCTCATTATTACCCTTCCCCCAGCTATAACTACTGCCCCAGCTTCATGCCTATCCCTATCCATCACTAAGGTGAACGTAACCGAATTGTGGTCACTATCACCAAAATGTTCACTAACTTCCAAGCCTAACACCTGGTCTGGCTCATTGCTCAGCATCAAATCCAATGTAGCCTCACCTCTAGTTGGCCTATCTACATACTGAGTCAAAAAACCTTCCTGCACACTTTGTACGAAAATTGACCCCTCTAACGAGCTAGAGCTATAGCTATTCCAATCAATATTAGTAAAGTTAAAGTCCCCCATAACAATTACCCTATTACTTTCACTCCTGACCAGAATTGACTTGGCAATCCTTTCTTCAACCTCTCTAGAACTTTTAGGAGGTCTATAAAAGACTCCCAACAGGGTGACCTCTCCTTTCCTGTTTCTAATCTCAGCCCATACTACCTCAACAGACAAGTCCTCATCAAACTTCCTCTCCGTCACTGTGATACAGTCTTTGACTAATAATGCCACTCCTCCCCCCCTTCTACCTCCTTCTCTACTCCGACTAAAGCATTTGAACCCTGGAACCTGCAACATCCATTCTTGTCCCTGCTCTACCCAAGTCTCTGAAATGGCCACAACATCGAAGTTCCAGGTACTGGTCCAAGCTGCAAGTTCCTCCCCCTTATTGCGAATACTCCTTGCATTAAAGTAAACGCATTTCAAACCATGCCCTACCCCACCCGTATGCTGCTGTGTTTTACAGCTTTCCTCTATGACCCCCTTACTCTCATCCCTCTTAGCACCCCAAGTATTCAGGATCCCACCCCCCCTCTGAATCAGTTTAAAGCCCCCTGCATAGCCTTAGCAAATTTTCCCCCCAAGATATTAGTTCCCCTCTGGTTCAGGTGTAGACCATCTCTCTTGTAGAGGTCCCACCTATCCCAGAATGAGTCCCAATTGTTCAGGAACCTGAACCCCTCCCTCCTGCACCATCCCCGCAGCCACGAGTTCAAACATTCCCTCTCCCTGTTCTTCTCTAAACTATCCCTTGGCATAGGCAAGAGTCCAGAGATAACTACTCTGCCAGTTTTGGCCCTAAGCTTCCACCCCAACTCCATAAATTTCTGTTTAATATCCACTTCCCTCGTCCTTCCTATATCATGTGTCCCTACATGAAGTACGACTTGGGGCTGACTCCCCTCTCCCTTAAGAATCTTAAAAACCCGAACTGTGACATCCTGGACCCCAGCCCCTGGGAGGCAACACACCAGCCCTGAGTCACTTTTATTACTATTTACTCTCCTATCTGTCCCTCTAACTATGGAGTCTCCAATTACTAGGCCCAATCTCTTATTCCCCCTACCCACCTGAGCATTCTCAGCAGGCTCATCCCCAGAGACCTGCTCCCTTTGGTCATCTCCAGTTGATTCTTCCTCAACTGTAGCCTCCAAGACAGAAAATTTGTTTTGGAGGGGAACAGCCCCAGGGGATTGTCTACCCGATTGCTTCTTACCCCTCCTCCTAATAGTTACCCAAGAATCACTTTTAGGAGTGACTATCTCTTTGTTACTCCTGCCAATATCCTCCTCAACCTCTCGAATTATCCTGAGTTCCTCTAATTCCAGCTCCAGCTCCTTAACACGATCCTCAAGGAGCTGCAAATGTGCACACTTCCTGCAGGTATAATCAGCAGGAACACTACTGGTGTCCCTCACCTCGTACATACTACAGGAGTTGCAACGGACTGCCTGCACTGCCATCCCTGATACTTTAATTTCCAGGAGAGAGAAAAAAAAACTTCCCACACACTTTTATTATTAGGTTAGAGGAGGGGGGAGGGTGGGATACTCTATCTGTGTAGATTATCGGGTTTCCTCTCTGCATCAATTTATAGAGACAGAGAAAACTACAACTACCGGCAACCTCCTAATGACGACTTCCGGTTTCTAGTTAGTTTAAATAAAAACGGCAAAAACTACCCCCGCTCGCTATTTTAAACAAAGAGAAAAGTTAAAAACTACTTAACACTCGAACTTCACGCTCTCCCAAATTGCTGCCTCTCCATGCTGCTTCAAGGGAACAATCTTCCTTTGTGTTTTTTGGCTATCTGGGCAAAGGTCTGCACGTGTCTTTGGAGAGAGTGCAGAAAAGGTTTAATAGAGTGTTGCCTGGTATGGAGGGTTTTAGCTATAAGATGAGATTGAGTAAAGTAGGATCGTTCTCCCTGGAAAGACAGAGATTGAGGGGCAACCTAATAGAAGTTTATAAAATTATGAAGGACATAGATAGGGTTCCTAGGTTGGAAATGACAAACAAAAGGAGTCACAAGTTGAAGGTAAGGGGGCAAAGTTCAATACAGAAATGTGGGAGACATATTTTACACAGAGGGGCCTGGAATGCACAACCAAGCAAGGTGGTTGAAGCAAACACATTAGGATCATTTAAAACTTATTTAGATAGCCACATGAACAGACTAGGAATAGAGGGATACAAATGGATGGTTTAGTTAAGAATACAAGATTGATGCAGGCTTGGAAGGCCAAAGAGCCTGTTCCTGTGCTGTATTGTTCGTGTTGTTTGTACTGCTCTGGAATGTCAGCCTATTTAGTATTTAAATCCTGGAGGTGACTTAAACACTGGATGCCAGAGGCAAGAAAAATGGTATTTATACTAAAATTTATTATTACTTAGAGGAAAAATACCTAAAGAGACAATGTCAACATAGAAATATAAACATAGAAACATTAGGTTTTCCTCAGTAGCCTGGTGACATTTGGCTGCGGCAGCGGCGAGGGGTTGGAGAAGGGGGGTATAGAGAGGGAGAGTTGTGGACATGGCTTCAAAACAGGACAGTGAACATGGGACTATGAAGGGTGAGCACTGGACAGTGGATGGGGGGGTTAGTGCTGGATAGTGGGCAGGGGAGTGGGTGCTGGACAGTGGGCGGGGGTGAACGCTGGACAGTGGGTGGATGGGGACTGAGCACTGGACTGTGAATAGGGTTGAGTGCTGGGCAGCTGGAGGGGATTGAGCAGTAAACAGAGGGGGTTACTGCTAGACAATAGGCGAGAGGGTGAACACTGGACAGTGGACCAGGAATAAAGGGTAGCTGGAAGTATGGGGGGAAGTGGACTATGGGCAGGTGAAGCTGGACAGTAGGTGGAGAGTAGCTGGACAGCGGGTGGGGGGCAGCTGGACTTATAAATGACCTAGATGAGGGTGTAGAAGATGGATTAGCAAATTTGTGGATGACACTAAAGTTGGTAGAGTTGTGGACAGTGCAGAAAAATATTGCAGGTTATAGAGGGCCATAGATAAGCTGCAGAGCTGGGCTGAAAGGTGGCAAATGGAGTTTAATGTGGAGAAATGTGAAGTGATTCATTTGGAACGATTAACAGGAATACAGAGTACTGGGCTAATGTTCAGTTAGTTAGTAGTGTGGATGAGCGCAGAGATCTTAGTGTCCACGTAAATAGATCCCTGAAAGTTGGCACCCAGATTGATAAGATAGTTAAAAAGGCGTATGGTGTGTTAGCTTTTATTGCTAGAGGGATTGAGTTTAGGAACCATGAGGTCATGTTGCAGCTGTACAAAACTGGTGTGGCTGCACTTGGAGTTCTGGTCACCACATTACAGGAAGGATGTGGCAGCATTGGAAAGGGTACAGAGGATATTTACCAGAATGTTGCCTGGTTTGGTGGAAAGGCCTTATGAGGAAAGGCTGAGGGACTTGAGGCTGACTTGAGGAGAGAAGGATAAGAGGTGATTTAATAGAGGCATATAAGATGACCAGAGGATTAGATAGGGTGGACAGTGTGAACCTTTTTCCTCGGATAGTGATGGCTAGTACGAGGGGGCATAGCTTTAAATTGAGGACTGATAGATATAAGACAGATGTCAGAGATAAGTTCTTTACTCAGAGTAGTAAGGGTGTAGAATGCCCTGCCTGTAACAATAGTGGACTTGCCAACAATAAGGGCATTTAAATGATCATTGGATAAACATATGGATAATATTGGAATAATATAGTTAGATGGGCTTTAGATTGGTTTCACTGGTCGGCACAACAACGAGGACCGAAGGGCCTGTACTGCGCTGTAATGTTCTATGGATGGGAATGGGCTAGATTGTGGGAGTGGGAGAGTGGAACAGTGGCAACTTGGGTACAGAAACAGTAGAGGGAGTTTAATCCAGATAAATGGGAGATGATGAAGACGGAGATACAAATTTAGGTGTGAATTATACTGCAAATGGCAGAACCCTTAGGAACATTAACAAGCAGAGGGATCTGGGCATGCAGATCTGATTCCCTAAAAGTGGCAAGACAGATGGCCAAAGTGATTAAGAAGACATATGGCATGCTTGCCTTCGTCAGCTAGGACATTGAGTACAGGAAATGGGAATTATGTTGCAGCTATATAAAACCTCGGTTAGGCCACATGTTGGGTGCAGCTTTGGTCACCACACTACCAGGACATGGAAGCATTGGAGAGAGTGCTAAGAAGGTTCACAAGAATGTTGCCTGGTTTCAAGGATATTGACTGAGAAGAGGTTGAATAAACTGAGATTGTTTTCAGTGGAAAGACGGAAGCTGAGGGGAGTCCTGATAGAGGTCTATAAAATTCAGAGGCATAGACAGGGTGGACAATTAGAGGTATTTTTCCAAGAGTAGAAGTGTCAGTTACAAGGGGCACAAGTTTAAGGTGGGGGGAGGATGTTTAATTGAGATATGTGGGGGAAGTTTTTTTGCACAGACTGATGGCTGCCTTCAACCCGCTGCCAGAGGAGGTGATGGAAGCAGGCACACTAGTAACATTTAAGAGTGCTTTGGATGGGTACATGAATAGGGAGGGAATAGAGGGCTATGGTCTAAATAAGAGCAGAAAGTTTTTTTTAATTTAGCTAGGGCATCATCATTGGCACAAGTTTGGAGGGCTATAGGGCTAGTTTGTTTGCTGTACTTTGTTTGTTGTTTTATTGTTGAATATAGATGACGTTGTGCTTTTTCAGATCCTTATCGAGCTAGAGACAGCATTGCTTGATGACGAGCCTCATTGGTACAAACTTCAGACACATGATGTATCATCTCTACCTCTGCCTCAACCATCACCCTACATGCCACGCCGACATGTTCATGGAGAAAGTCCCAGTAAAAGGCTACAAAGTAAGTCATTGGTTATTTTAGTATTTTCAGCTCACAGGCTAATTTCTGAACTAGATTTACAGTATAACAAATACCTATACATATTGATTGTGAATTAAATTAACTGTAATGTATGTTTGAAATCACTGTTCAAAATAGAATGTCATTTACAGTTTATACAGTGTCCTCAAAATGAGCTCTCTTTCCTCATCAGGAGTGTTGCTTTAATTCATTTTTGTAAAGTTTTAAATTAGGGAATTCGTGAAAAGATATTTAACTTTTAAAATAATACAATTGGGTAACAGTATCCACATACTTCATACGTTCATCTGCAGGTTCCTCTGTTGACTATTTAACAGTGAGGCTCTAATCTCTTCAAAATAATTGGGTAAAAGTTCTGTTAAAGAACCAAGTTCTTTGTTTAGTTCTGGTGGTCATACTACCAGAAGGATTTGGAGGGGGTACAGAAAACATTTACCAGGATGTTGCATGGTATGGAGGGCATTAACTACGTGGAGAGGTTGGAGAAACTCCGTTTGTTCTCACTGGAATGACGAGATTGAGAGGTGACCTGATAGAAGGCGACAAGAATATGAGGGATTTGGACAAAGTGGATACCCGGAGGCTTTTTCCCAGAGTGGAAGAGTCAATTACTAGGGGAGTAGGTTTATGGAGCAAGGGGCAAGGTTTAAAGGAGATGTATGTAGCAAGATTTTACAGAGGGTAATGGGTGCTTGGAAATTGCTGCCAGGGGAGTAGTAGAATCAGACACGATAGTGACTTTTAAGGAGAAATACATGAATAGAATGGGAACAGAGGGCTATAGTCCCCAGAAGAGTAGAGGTTTTAGTTCAGTTGGGCAGCATGGTTGGTGCAGGCTTAAGAGGGCCGAAGGGCCTGTCCCTGTGCTGCAATTTGCTTTTTCACTATCAATGATACTTCCTAAATTAATATTACCTACAAACTTATTAACTATGCCTTGTATATTCGCATCTAAATCAATTGTATAAGTAACAGAAAACAAGGGTGCCAAAAGTGACTCGTAAGGCACACACTAACCTCCAGTCCAAGAAACAGATCATCGTCATCTGCTTCCTACCATTGAGCCAATTTTTGAATCCAGTTAGCTAGCTATCCCTGGATCCCATGCAACCTAACCATCCACCCTCGTCTGCCATGTGGGACCTTGTCAAAGGTCTTGCTAAAGACAACATCTGCTGCGCTACAATCATCCATCTTCCTGAGTACCTGTAAAACATTTTGGGATTTTTCTTACCAGCCAGGGCTTTCTCATTTCCGCCTTTGCTTTCCTAGTGGCTTTCTTCAGTTCCACCTTGTATTTTCTATACTTCTTTGCTGATTTGCTCTCCTTGCACCTGCTAAAAGCTTTTCTTTTCCTTTTCATTTTATCCTGAATATCTCTTGTCATTCATGATTCTTTGGGCTTGTTAGTCTTTTCTATTGCTCTAGAGGGAATAGAGCCATAGAGCCATCGAGGTTTACACCATGGAAACAGGCCCTTCGGCCCAACTTGTCCAAGCTGTCCTTTTGTTTTAAACCCCGAAGCTAATCCCAATTGCTTCATTTGGCTCATATTCCTCTATACCCATCTTATCTATGTAACTATCTAAATGCTTTTTAAAAGATAAAATTGTACCCACCTTTACTATTACCTTTGGCAGCTTGTTCCAGACACTCACCACCCTCTGTGTGAAAAAATTGCCTCTCTGTACATTTTTGTATCCCTCCCCTCTCACCTTAAACCTATGTCCTCTAGTTTTAGACTCCCCTACCTTTGGGAAAAGATATTAATTATCTACCTTGTTTATGCCCCTCGTTATTTTATAGACCTCTATAAGGTCACCTCTCAGCTTCCTACGCTCCGGAGAGAAAAGTCCCAGTCAATTCTGTCTCTCCTTATAACTCAATCTGTCAAATCCCGGTAGCATCCTAGTAAAATATGCTGGGCTTGTACTTTCCCCATTTCCTTTGTAAATGTCACCCCCAACTCCATTGCTCTTCTATAGATTTTCTCATTAGTAGCCGTTCCCAGTCTACCTTGGCCAGATCCTGCTTTATTTTTCAACATTCTGCTCTCTCCTAATCCAATCTATAGGCCAGTGAGTCTTACTTCTGTTGTGGGCAAAGTATTGGAGAGAATTATTAGGGGTAGGATTTATAGTTATTTCGAGAGAAATGAATTGATTGGGGATAGTCAGCATGGTTTTGTGAAGGGTAGGTCGTGCCTTACTAACCTTATTGAGTTTTTTGAAAAGTGACCAAAGAGGTGGATGGGGGTAAGGCAGTTGATGTGGTATATATGGACTTTAGTAAGGCGTTCGATAAGGTGGCCCATGGAAGGCTTCTGCAGAAAATGCAGATGTATGGGATTGAGGGTGATTTAGCTAATTGGATTAGGAATTGGCTAGCTGATAGAAGACAGAGGGTGGTGGTTGATGGAAGTTATTCATCGTGGAGTTCGGTTACAAGTGGTGTACCTCAGGGATCTGTTTTGGGGCCCCTGCTATTTGTAATTTTTATAAATGATCTGGATGAGAGTATTGAAGGATGGATTAGTAAATTTGCGGATGACACCAAAGTCGGAGGAGTGGTAGACAGTGAAGAGGGGTGTTATAGTTTGCAGAGAGACTTGGACAAGTTGCAGAGCTGGGCCGAGAGATGGCAAATGGAGTTTAATGTGGAAAAGTGTGAGGTAATTCACTTTGGCAGGAATAACAAATGTGTAGAGTATAGGGCTAATGGTAGGACTCTTAATAGTGTTGATGAACAGAGGGATCTTGGTGTATATGTGCATAGATCCCTGAAAGTTGGCAATCAAGTCGATAAGGTTGTTAAGAAGGCATATGGAGTCTTAGCTTTTATTGGTAGGGGGATTGAATTTCGGAGCCGCAACGTCATGTTGCAACTGTACAAAACTCTAGTGCGGCCGCACTTGGAGTATTGTGTGCAGTTCTGGTCCCCACATTATAAGAAAGATGTGGAGGCATTGGAGAGGGTACAGAGGAGGTTTACCAGGATGTTGCCTGGTATGGAGGGCAGGTCTTATGAAGAGAGGCTGAGGGATGAGGTTGTTTTCGTTAGAAAGGAGGCGGCTAAGAGGGGACCTTATTGAAACATATAAGATGATTAGAGGTTTAGATAGGGTGGACAGTGATAGCCTTTTTCCTAGGATGGAGAAAGCTAGCACGAGGGGACATAGCTTTAAATTAAGGGGTGGTGGTTTTAGGACAGATGTCAGAGGTAGGTTCTTTACCCAGAGGGTGGTAAGGGTATGGAATGCCTTGCCTGCGTCAGTTGTAGATGCGCCAAGTTTGGTGGCGTTTAAGAGGTTAGTAGATAAGTTTATGGATGAAAAGGGAATGGTTTAGATTAGAGGGTCACTGCTTTTTCCTAATTGGTCGGCACAACATCAAGGGCCGAAGGGCCTGTTCTGTGCTGTAATGTTCTATGTTCTAAAACTTTTTTTGCAACTTGTCTATTTCCTTATTTATAACAATCTTAAATTATATCATATTGTGATTGCTATTACTAAAAGGCTCCCCCACCACCATCTAAACCATCTGTCTGGTTTCATTTTGTCCAGTACAGCATATTATACATATATATTGACCTAAAATGTTCTCCTGTACACATTTCAAGAAATCTGCTTCAGCCAAGCCCTTAACATTATGTATATCCCAGTTAATGTTGGAAAAGCTGAAATCACTTCATATAATTACCATATTGTTTTTAAACAATTCTGTGATTTGTGCACATATTACTTCTCAATATCCTGCTAATTATCTGAGGGTCTTTAACAAACACCTAACAATGTGGCTGCTCCTTTTTTGTTCCTAAGCTGGACCCACAAATATTCATAAAGAAAAGTTTATTTATTGGTCACAATGAGGCTTACATTAACACTTCAATGAAGTTGCTGTGAAATTCTACACTCCAACATTTGTTTGAGTTAATCCAGCTCACCAGCATGTCTTTCAGACTGTGGGACGAAGCTGGAGTTCCCAGAGGAACCCACACAGACGTGGGGAGAACATGCAAACTCCACACAGTAAATGATCCAGGCCAGGAATCGAACCGGGGTCCCTGATGCTGTGAGGCAGCGGTGCTAACCACTGTGTCACCATGCTGTCCCTGTTGGGAGGAATTCAAACTAATTTGGCAGGGTAAGGGGATTGTCATTCGATGTTCCCTCAAGATATCATCACTCCTTAACTAATAATGCAATGTCGCCTCCTCTTTTCCCTCCTCCTCTGTCTTGCCTAAAGATTCTATATCTCGGAATGTTGAATTGCCAATCCTACCTCAACCATATCTGTGATGGCTACTATATTACACTTCCGTATGTCAATCACTGCCCTTCACTCTGTTTTACCTGTGATACTCTTGGCATTAAAGTTGAGGCCACCCAGTCTTGCCTTACTCCCTTGAAGCTTGATACAGCTGTACTCCCTCTGACTTGATTGCTTTACTGTATTTGATTCTGTGTCCTTATTCTGCTGCCAAATTAGTTTGAATTCCTCCCAACAGCACTAGCAAAATGTCCTGCAAAGATAATTAGTCCCACTCTGGTACAGATGTAGACCATCCCATTTGTACAGGTCTCACTTCCCCAGAATTTGTTCCAGTGATCATATCTGTACGATTACAAACCATGAGGTCCTGCTTTTAGCATACTGCCCAGCTTTCTAAGTTGTTGCTTCAAGACCTCATCCCTCTTTCTACCTATGTCATTTGTCTTTGCCTTATCACACTGCTCCTTCAAGATGCCCTGCCTGTCTTCCTCTTCCCATGGACTGACAGGCTACTAGTGGTGTCAGAAGCTTGGCTCTGTCTGCGTACCTTGGAGGAACCAGCATCCTCAGCAGCCTCCAGATCCTGCTTTTTAGTATATTGCCAAGATCCCTGATTTATTGATGCAAGACTTCATCCCTCTTTCTACCTATTCAGATGGAATACCGATTTGCGAGTGAGACCCCAAGAAACTCCTGAACTACCTGCCTGTATCTCTTGGACTGCCTGATAGTCACCCACTCCCTTCCTTCCTCAAGTTCCTTCAACTGTGGTGTTACTCCCTCTTTAAACATGCTATTCACAATGCTCTGAGACCTGCGGATGCCCCACAGTATCCCCACTGCTGTTCCAGTTCCAAACCTCAAGCTTCCAGGGGCTGCAGACACTTCTTACACACATGCTGCACCACACATGTGCCTGGCTTCCCACATAGTACAAGAGCAGTTTCAAGCCCTCTTGCCATGAATAAATTCTTTTAAGTTTAAAAACTGTAAAAGACATGTATAAAAAAAATTAACTAACTCACAACCCTTTCTTAAAAAAGTGACTCGCACTTTAACATGGTTTGGAAATACCCATCAGGACTTACTCACCAATCAACTACTTCTATTGGTTCCACCTCACTTTTTGAACTGCAATATCTGATCCGTGGACCGGTGGGACTAGTGAATGACACAAGACACAACACTTGCCTCCCATACTAATGGTAAGGGCTAATGGTAGGGCTCTTAATAGTGTTGAGGAACAGAAGGATCTTGGTGTATGTGTCAATAGATCCCTGAAAGTAGGCAGTCAAGTGGATAAAGTTGTTAAGAAGGCATATGGAGTCTTAGCTTTTATTGGTAGGGGGATTGAATTTAGGAGCCGCAGCATCATGTTGCAACTGTACAAAACTCTAGTGCGGCCGCACTTGGAGTATTGTGTGCAGTTCTGGTCGCCACATTATAAGAAAGATGTGGAGGCATTGGAGAGGGTACAGAGGAGGTTTACAGGATGTTGCCTGGTATGGAGGGCAGGTCCTATGAAGAGAGGTTGAAGGATTTGAGGTTGTTTTCGTTAGAAAGGAGGCGGCTAAGAGGGGATCTTATTGAAGCATATAAGATGATTAGAGGTTTAGATAGGTGGACAGTGATAGCCTTTTTCCTAGGATGGAGAAAGCTAGCACGAGGGGACACAGCTTTAAATTAAGGGGTATGAGTTATAGGACGGATATCAGAGGTAGGTTCTTTACTCAAAGAGTGATTAGGGAGTGGAATGCCCTGCCTGCAGCTGTTGTAGATGCGCCGAGTTTGGTGGCGTTTAAGAGGTTAATTGATAAGTATATGGAAGAGAAGGGAATGGTTTAGTTTGGAGGGGCATTGCTTTTTATTTTGGTCGGCACAACATCGAAGGCTGAAGGGCCTGTTCTGTGCTGTATTGTTCTATGTTCTATGTTCTATACTCACCTCAACTCTCAGTTTTCATTTTCTGCAGCTTGCACTCTGTGCTGGTTGCATCTTTGGACTTGCTTATGTCCTTTGGCCTATCCTGCTTCAAGAACCAAATTTCACTGTTTGACTAAATTAACTGTTCCCTATGAGCTACAGCACCAGGAGAGTTTGTTTTTTTACTTTAAGGCATTAGTTTGGCTGAGCAGTTTATTTAAAAAAAAAATGTTGATTCTGATTTCAGCCATCATCTTCATTAAGATTGATGGATGCAAGTTGCTGGGACTATCTAATCGTTTTATATCTATTAATATTGCCTTTCCTTTAGTATGCCTGAGCTCTTAACTTCATTATCATCATTAAGATAAATTGCTGTCTTAAACCATAATCCAGGCTGTAATACAAAATACTGCACTGTAGGAATTCCATAAATTTGTTTAAGTTAGCTATAGTGTTCATAATCCACCTAATGTGCACATTTTTGGACACAAAAAAGCAATTTAGCATGACCAATCCATCTATTAGCACTCAGATTGAAAAATAGAAAGTAGACTGGACTTCACAATGCACCACACAATTAGAATTGAAGTGTTGATGTAGCAAATTATTTGACCATATCAGTACTAAAATGCATCTTTCTGCATGTTAGGGCAGAAATACATCCCTATTCCATACTGCTGGATGTGAGTGAGTTTGTCAGAAGACAGTTGCTTGAAGTTTGTTTGTCAGTATCCAAGTTCAGAATGGAAAATTGCTCAAATGAAATGGAATACAGAGGATAAGATGTCCATGTATTCCATTTGCATCAAAATTGTGTCTATGTGCACGTAGAAACCATTCATAATTCCCATAAGAAACCAACCAAGGGAAGTTCCCCTGATCTCTGGGAGAAAATGGTAATAATTGAAAATCCAAAGAGGTATTAAAAATGCACAACAACTGAAAGAATGGAAGATTAATATGCAATGGTCACCTCCCATTGCATGAACCTCTGTCCTTTATATCAGTGTCTGACTTGCTTTGTGCTTTCTATTTGTTTTCAAATGGGTTATGGAGGCTGATTCCAACTAAATGAAAGCACCATGAACTAAATGAAAGCACAGTGGTTAGCTGTCTCACAGCACCAGGGACCTGGGTTCAATTCCAGCCTTAGGTGACTGTCTGTGTGGAGTTTGCATGTTTTCCCTATGTCTGCATGGTTTCTTCTGGGTGCTCTGGTTTCCTCCCACATTCCAAAGGTATGTTAGTAAGGTTGATTGGCATGCACAATTGCCCCTGAGTGTTAAGGGGACTAACAGGGTTGATACGTGGGGCTGTGGGAATAGGGCCTGGGTGGGATTGCTGTCAGTGCAGCGTCGATGGGCTGAATAGCCTCCTTCTATAGTGTAGGGATTCTATGATTGTGTTTTATTTTAAAAAATGCAGGATTTACTTCAAGACATTAATCAATTTACCCTAGTGCAAGTAGCAGTAGAATTGCAAGCACCATAAAATAATATTGATCACTCAAATCAAGCAAAAAGGAAATCAGCTCAAGAATTTGATCGAGTAATAACAAATGTTTAATTTCCAGAAGAAAAAATAGTATAAACAGGTAAGTGAAAATGTGGCCCAAACTGATACCTTAAAATGAACACCATAAACTGGGAAATCAGAATGCAGGTCTGAATGTCTTATCCTTTTAGGTTTAACTCATTCAGTGCTAGTGCCAACATGTTCTCGACCTGACATTGTTAACCATCAGTCAGTTGGAATTAGCACAGAAAATCAAAACATATTAAAGATGTTTGGTGAATTTAACGTGTGGTGTCCTGCCATAGAGTCTTGTTTGCTGCAGATGTAAGAAATTGAGTACTTCCTCCACAATTTTCAGTTGATTATCAAATGGAATAACATTAGGTGATTACAATGTGTGTGTGCTAATTTCCAGCAGACCCTCCCAAAAGTTTAAGGTCTACACCATGTGTGGTGGAGGTGTAGTTTGTTTATTATGTTCGTAATTTAATTCTTGTTATTATTTTGTAAATTGAAAGGAAAACACCATGATTAGTTCATGGTTGTCGATTATTCATTTTGTACAAATATTAGTAATGACGTGTCCACTTACTATGTATATTTGTTATTGACCTGTCCACTTGGTATAAACATTTAATGATGCGCCCACTCTATGTAAATATTAGTTAATGATATGTTCATCCATACAAGCATTAGTTAATGATGTGTTCACTCCATATGAACATTAGTTCATGACTTGTCCATTCCATATAAACTTTAGAATGGACACATCATTAACAAAATAAACAATAGTTAATAATATGTCCACTGCATTTCATATAAACATTAGATAGTGACGTATCAACTCTGTATATACATTAATTGATGGTGTCCACTCCATATAAACATTAGTTAATGGCATGTCCATTCGAAATCAATATTAGTTAATGATGTGTCCATTCCACTCCATAAAACATTAGATAATGATACGTCAACTTATTATATGTATTCACTAATGATGCGCCCACTCCACATAATGAACATTAGTTAATGATGTGTCCATTCCATATAAAGATTCATAGATGACTTGTCCACTCCGCCTCTAAATTATTTAATGGATTGCCTACTTTCTATAAAAATTAGTTAATGACATGCACTCTATATAAACATTAGTTAATTATATGTGCACTCTTTATCTGCATCAGTTTGTGATGTGTCCACTTCATATAACATCAGTTAATGGCATGTAAACTCCACGCCATATAAACATCAGTTCATGACATACCTACTCCATTTGCACATTAGCTAATGACGTGTCCACACCATATAAGCATTAGTTAATCATATGTCCATTCCATATATACATTAGATGATGATGTGTTCACTCCATGTTAACATTAGTTTATGTCATTTTTGCTCGTATATGCATTAGTTAATCATAGAATCTTATACTGTATAAGGAGGCCATTCATAGAACATAGAACAATACAGCACAGAACAGGCCCTTCGGCCTTCGATGTTGTGCCGACCAAAATAAAAAGCAATGCCCCTCCAAACTAAACCATTCCCTTCTCTTCCATATACTTATCAATTAACCTCTTAAACGCCACCAAACTTGGCGCATCTACACAGCTGCAGGCAGGGCATTCCACTCCCTAATCACTCTTTGAGTAAAGAACCTACCTCTGATATCCGTCCTATAACTCATACCCCTTAATTTAAAGCTGTGTCCCCTCGTGCTAGCTTTCTCCATCCTAGGAAAAAGGCTATCACTGTCCACCCTATCTAAACCTCTAATCATCTTGTATGCTTCAATAAGATCCCCTCTTAGCCGCCTCCTTTCTAACGAAAACAACCTCAAATCCTTCAACCTCTCTTCATAGGACCTGCCCTCCATACCAGGCAACATCCTGGTAAACCTCCTCTGTACCCTCTCCAATGCCTCCACATCTTTCTTATAATGTGGGGACCAGAACTGCACACAATACTCCAAGTGCGGCCGCACTAGAGTTTTGTACAGTTGCAACATGATGCTGCGGCTCCTAAATTCAATCCCCCTACCAATAAAAGCTAAGACTCCATATGCCTTCTTAACAACTTTATCCACTTGACTGCCTACTTTCAGGGATCTATTGACACATACACCAAGATCCTTCTGTTCCTCAACACTATTAAGAGCCCTACCATTAGCCCTATACTCTACACATTTATTGTTCCTGCCAAAGTGCATTACCTCACACTTTTCCACATTAAGCCCTTCCACATTCCACATTCAGCCCTTCAAGTCTGCACCAACCATAATCCTCCTCAGGCCCTATCCCCATAACCCCACATATTTACTCTAGCTAGCCCCCCGACACTAAGGGGCAATTTAGCAAGGCCCATCCACGTAACCTGCACAACTTTGGACTGTAGGAAGAAAACCGGAGCACCTGGAGGAAACTCACGCAGACATGGAGAGAATGCGCAAATTCCACACAGATGGTCGCCCAAGCCAGGAATTGAACCTGAGTCCCTAGTGCTGTGAGGCAGCAGTGCTAACTATTGTGCCACTCTGCTACCAAAATAATTAATAGATTGTCTGCTTTCTTTAAATATTACTCTTGGTTGTGTCCACTCCTTATATACATTAGTTAATGACATTTCCATTCCATATGTACATTGGATAATGATGCACTCATTCCATATAACCTTTAGAAAATGACATGTTCACTCCATATAAACATTAGTTCATCACATGTCCACTCTTTATGTGAATTGGATAATGGCTTTTCCGCTTCGTAAAACCTGATCTACCGTTTTGATTATAGAGAAAGCAATAAAAATTGCATTATTGAAAATATAGATTCATTCACCAATTTTAATTTTCTAGGTTGCTATATTTCTAACTAATTTATATGTTATAAATAAAACATTTCTGATTAAAGATTTTACCATAAGCGTTAATGAGACCACATGCATAGCTGTTTTGTCTGTTTGTTCCATCGTTACCTAGGATCCCATCGAATCAGTGATAGTGACATCTCAGATTATGATGTTGATGATGGTATTGGAGTGGTCTTGTCAGGTGGGTGGGGTGGTGGAACATACTCTAATTTATGAATGCTATTCACATTTAGAAATTGCTTTTGATGTGGGGCTCTAGCAGGATGTCAGAAACAGTTCCAAGAGCAAATACCGTCCATCTGCCAGCTATCATACATTTTAAAATCAGTTACATAAAGGCACATTTTAGTTGGATGAGATTTACTAATAGTTACGAACAAATACATCCATTCTGCAAATCATACTTCTTCACAAGTTATTTGAATCTTTGAAGATGAAGAATATTTCACTATTTAAAAACATATTTAAGGATGCACAAATCATGCATAATGCAGAATTTTGCTGAACACATTTAAGATTTGCATTTTGGATTACTAAAAATCAAAGCAAAACAAAGCATACAATATTTCAGTCAAGGGTTTTTTGATTTAGCTTGGATTGATAAAAGAGTACCATACCATAGAATAAATTGGCACTATTGATAGGCACAGAGAGATTGTGATATAAGTTCAACTAAACTATTTCGAAACTATAAATACAATTATTAACACAGTCTCTTTCCCACAGGTAAACTGTTAGTGAGGTTTGTGTGTGAGAAACAACTCGTATACTTTTTGTTCTTTGTTGACATGTCACTCATATAGAATTTAGTTGTAAATTTGCAAGGCTGCGCTCGAGATGTGGCAACTTGCTAACAAGAGGTATGCTTTGGAAATGTGGCTATAACATGGATTTTGTGGTTTATACTACCATTCTGTGAGAATCCACATCTGGAGCAAAGCACTGCAAAATGACCTTGCAAAATAAAAATGCCACTAAACACAATGATCTAAAATAACTGAATTTGGTAGATGCAGTTAAATTGATATTCTTAAAGAAGTTCTGAACTTTAAAGAGATGTAATTGATCAGACTTCCTGATTGGAAAGAAATTGAAGAAAATAAAAACAAATTTTGTTACAAAATTCATTCAATCATTTGTGCATGATACAGATTAGAACAATGATGGGACCCACCAGGATCTGAAGAGAAAATAGTTACGTGCATCAAACCAAAACAATTATATTGAAATTTCTGGATAACTTTAGGATTATCAATCGGATGTACTTTATTTGGTTAAAGCTTAAAATCGTGATGCGTACCTGCAATTCAAGAATTACATCCTATACAAAGCAATGAGTTTTGGATTAAAGAACACAAAGATTACCCAAACAAATTGTTTCTCGTTGTCTGTTTCTTTTTATCATTAATTCCAATTTGAGGGATCTTTGTTTAGTTTCACCCTGCCATCTCTCTGTCTAGGTAGGTCATCATGGGGCAGTGCACTACAGCAGATTCTGTTTCTCTGCCACTCCAGTGGCAAAGGACTTTCACTGCGATCGGAGTCTCACTGTATAATAGGGAGCAGATTAAAGATTCATCAGATAAAAGCTTGCATTGAAAAGGAATTAAATTTAATGACAAGAAAATGTAAGCTTCTCACCATATCCCTTCTTGCAATCTCTAGAAACTATTGAAATGCTTTTGAACAAATTCTTTTGAACTCAAAGGCTATTCCATGGCCTTTCTTGACAACTTGTTTTTCAATTTGTCAAAATATTGACATAGATTTTCTAATTCCCAATATATTTAACCAATGGTCGTTGATTTACTTAAGAATAAAACCAGTTGAAAATTTTAAATACCCGTCTGACATTAGTTTATATATCTTTCTGACTTAAGCTGCTTATCATAGGAAGCCTTTAGCATTCCTAACAGCTTGCTTGGATCAACTTTATATATAGAACATAGAACATTACAGCGCAGAACAGGCCCTTCGGCCTTCGATGTTGCGCCGACCAATTAGGAAAAAGCAATGACCCTCTAACCTAAACCATTCCCTTTTGTCCATAAACTTATCTACTAACCTCTTAAACGCCACCAAACTTGGCGCATCTACAACTGCAGCAGACAGGGCATTCCATACCCTTACCACCCTCTGGGTAAAGAACCTACCTCTGATATCCGTCCTATAACCACCATCCCTTAATTGAAAGCTGTGTCCCCTCGTGCTAGCTTTCTCCATCCGAGGAAAAAGGCTATCACTGTCCACCCTATCTAAACCTCTAATCATCTTATATGTTATCATTATATTTCTGTTATCATTCTGAAAATCTCAAGACCTTCTCTTTGCAAAGAAGAAAGCAAGCTGGAACTTTATGTTAAATGATGTAAGCGTAAGCACAGATTTCAAAGGGAAGGTAGAAGGTGAGTGCATGAGTTTGGAAGACAAAGGAAACAAAAATTAGAATGAAAGAGAGTTTAACAGTGCTCAAGAGTAAGCACTTCAGAACAAGGAGTAAAGCAAATAAAACAGACGAGCAGAGGGCACAGATAGAAATGTTACAGTATGATATTATAGCTATTACAGAAACATGGCTTAAAGAGGGACAGGAATGGCTGCTTGATGTTCCCAGTTGCAGGGTTTTCTGACAAGATAAAGAGGGGGATAAAAATTTGGTTGAAGATACAGTTTTAACTATGAGAAGAGATGATATGTTGGAATGATCAACAGATGAGACTATATGGATTGAACTAAGGAACAATAAAAGAGCAGTCACTACTGAGGGAGTGGGGAGGTCGTGCCTTACAAATCTGGTAGAATTTTTTGAGGAGGTGACGAAAACGGTGAACGAAGGGCGAGCCGTTGATGTTGTCTATATGGATTTTAGTAAGGCGTTTGACAAAGTCCCTTGTGGGAGGTTAGTTGAGAAGATCAAGGCAAATGGGATACAAGGACAGGTAGTTAGAACATAGAACATAGAACATAGAACAATACAGCACAGAACAGGCCCTTCGGCCTTCGATGTTGTGCCGACCAAAATAAAAAGCAATGCCCCTCCTAACTAAACCATTCCCTTCTCATCCATATACTTATCCACTAACCTCTTAAACGCCACCAAACTTGGCGCATCTACAACAGCTGCAGGCAGGGCATTCCACTCCCTAATCACTCTTTGAGTAAAGAACCTACCTCTGATATCCGTCCTATAACTCATACCCCTTAATTTAAAGCTGTGTCCCCTCGTGCTAGCTTTCTCCATCCTAGGAAAAAGGCTATCACTGTCCACCCTATCTAAACCTCTAATCATCTTATATGCTTCAATAAGATCCCCTCTTAGCCGCCTCCTTTCTAACGAAAACAACCTCAAATCCTTCAACCTCTCTTCATAGGACCTGCCCTCCATACCAGGCAACATCCTGGTAAACCTCCTCTGTACCCTCTCCAATGCCTCCACATCTTTCTTATAATGTGGGGACCAGAACTGCACACAATACTCCAAGTGCGGCCGCACTAGAGTTTTGTACAGTTGCAACATGATGCTGCGGCTCCTAAATTCAATCCCCCTACCAATAAAAGCTAAGACTCCATATGCCTTCTTAACAACTTTATCCACTTGACTGCCTACTTTCAGGGATCTATTGACACATACACCAAGATCCTTCTGTTCCTCAACACTATTAAGAGCCCTGCCATTAGCCCTATACTCTACACATTTATTGTTCTTGCCAAAGTGCATTACCTCACACTTTTCCACATTAAACTCCATTTGCCACCTCTCGGCCAAGCTCTGCAACTTGTCCAAGTCACTCTGTAAACTAAAACACCCCTCTTCACTATATACCACACCACCAACTTTAGTATCATCTGCAAATTTACTGATCCATCCCTCAATACCCTCATCCAGATCATTTATAAAAATTACAAACAGCAGGGGCCCCAAAACAGACCCCTGAGGCACACCACTCGTCACCGAACTCCACGATGAATATATCCCATCAACCACCACCCTCTGTCTTCTATCTGCCAGCCAATTTCTAATCCAATTAGCTAAATCACCCTCTATTCCACACATCTGCATTTTCTGTAGAAGTCTTCCATGGGCCACCTTATCAAAAGCCTTACTAAAGTCCATATATACTACATCAACCGCCTTACCCCCATCCACCTCTCTGGTCACTTTCTCAAAAAACTCAATGAGGTTAGTAAGGCATGACCTACCCTTCACAAAACCATGCTGACTATCCCCAATCAATTCATTTCTCTCTAAATAACTATAAATCCTATCCCTAATAATTCTCTCCAATACTTTGCCCACAACAGAAGTAAGACTCACTGGCCTATAATTCCCTGGAAGGTCTCTATTCCCCTTCTTAAACAATGGGACCACATTCGCCATCCCCAGTCCTCCGGAACCACACCCGTAACCAACGAGGACCTGAAGATCAGAGCCAGAGGCTCTGCAATCTCCTCTCTTGCCTCCCAGAGAATCCTAGGTAAATCCCGTCCGGCCCAGGGGACTTATCCAACTTCAAACCCTCGAGAATTTCTAACACATCCTCCATATCTACTACAATACTTCCCCAATTTGCAACCCTGTACCTCAGTGCTCTCCACAGCTACATTTCCAGCACTCTGCGTGAATACCTAAGAGAAATATTTATTCAGTGCCTCACCAATCTCTTCAGGCTCCACGCACAACTTCCCACTGCTGTCTATGACTGGCCCTAATCTTGCCCTAACCAATCTTCTATTCTTAACATATCGAAAGAAAGCTTTAGGATTCTCCTTATCCTATCACCACACATCTTCTCGTGTCCCCTCTTAGCTCTCCTCAATTCACTTTTTAACCCTCCTTCCTAGCTAATCTATAGCTATCCATTGCACTAACTGAGCCTTCAAGCCTCATCCTGACATAAGCCTCCTTTTTCTTCTTAACCAGCAAATCAACTCTTTTCGTACACCAAGGCTCTCTTACTCGTCCATTTCCTCCCTGCCTGACAGGGACATACTTATCAAGGACTCGCAGCAGCTGCTCCTTGAATAAGCACCACATTCCAGATGTTCCCAGTCCCTGTAGTTTCCTAGTCCAATCTATGCACCCTAATTCTCTCCTGATGGCCTCATAATTACCCTTCCCCCAGCTATAACTACTGCCCCCAGTTTCATGCCTATCCCTGTCCATCACTAAGGTGAACGTAACCGAATTGTGGTCACTATCACCAAAATGTTCACTAACTTCCAAGCCTAACACCTGGTCTGGCTCATTGCCCAGCACCAAATCCAATGTAGTTAGATGGATAAGTAACTGGCTTGGTAATAGGAGACAGAGAGTAATAGTGGAAGGGTGTTTTTCTAGCTGGAAGTCGGTCACTAGTGGTGTGCTGCAGGTACTGGGACCTCTTCTATTTGTAATATATTTAATTACATTTTAAATTAATTACATTTTATATTAATTGTAATATATATAATTTGTAATATATATAAATGACTTGGAAGAGGGAGTAAGTGGAGTGATCAGCAAGTTTGCAGACCATACAAAGATGACTGGACTTGCGGATAGTGAGGAGCATTGTCAGGCGATGCAGCAGAACATAGATAGGCTGGTAGCTTGGGCAGACAAATGGCAGATGGAATTTAATCCTGATAAATGTGAGGTGATGCATTTCGGGAGAAAGAATGTAGAGGGGAGGTACATCATAAAGAGTAGACCTATTAAGAATATAGAAACGCAGAGGGACCTGGGGGTGCAGGTGAACAAGTCTCTGAAGGTGGCAGAGCAAGTGGAGAAGGTTGTGAAGAAAGCATATAGCATGCTCGCCTTTATAGGAAGGGGTATAGGGTACAAGAGCTGGCCTTTAATGTTGCAGTTGTATAAAACGTTGTATAGACCTCATTTGGAAGACTGCATCCAGTTCTGGTCGCCCTACTACTGGAAGGACGTGGAGACTCTGGAGAGAGTGCAGAGGAGGTTTACCAGGATGCTGCCTGGTATGAAAGGTCTGAGTTGTAAGGAAAAGTTAGGCAAATTGGGACTGTTTTCCTTAGAAAGACATAGACTTAGAGGAGATCTAATAGAGGTGTACAAGATTATGAAGGGTATAGATAGAGTAAACACGGTTAAGCTTTTTCCTAGGATGGACTCGAATAGCACGAGGGGTCACGGGCTTAGGGTGAGGGGGGTAAGGTATAATTTGGATGCTAGAGGGAGTTTTTTCACACAGAGGGTGGTGGGGGTATGGAATGCGCTGCCAAGTAAAGTGGTGGAGGCAGGTACTCTGGAGTTATTTAAGAAATACTTAGATGGGCACATGAACAGAATGGGAATGGAGGGGTATAGAAAACTGATTTAAAATAGGGATCATGAGCCTTGGGAGTCCCTGGGAAGTGTGTAAATTGATGATGATATTGACGTACTTGTTTTTATCCTACAGGTGCTTTGGTCCACCTTGTTGTCTAACGAGGGGCATACACGTGATGGGTCGTGAGAGGGCTGCTCTTGGATTTTTTTTCGAGAGTATCCTAGTGCTTCACGTCGTTAGTGTATGCTTGACCTGGACCATCTGATAGGCAACACGACAGCTCAGTGACTATCGCTGTGCTGTGCAGATACATGGATTTGGGCCTGTGTCTGTGGGAATTTGCGCATTCTCCCCGTGCTTGCGTGGGTTTTCTGTGGGTGCTTCGGCTTCTGCCCACATCCCAAAGATGTGCTCTTAGGCTAATTGGCAAAACAAATTCTGCCTAAATTGTCTCAAATTTGGTTTTTAATCTATAAACATGGACAGGGATCGCGGGTAGAGGTGGGAACATCGGGGTGGCGGCGCGGGCTCGTTGGGCCGAAGGGCCTGTTTCCCATGCTGTTTTGTTCTTTGTTCTTTGAGAGACCCTCAAATAGTCAGAAGGAGATAGAAGGGCAAATATAGAGACAAATCACTGAGAAATGCAAAGACAATGGAGCAGCAATATGCAGCGATTCTATCAACTCCAGTATTAACTGGGATAGTTTTAGTGTGAAAGCAAAGAGGAAACAAATTTCTTGAGGTGCATTCAGAAGAACCTTTTTGTCCAGTAAGTAGCACCAAAGAAGGGCATGGGTTCTGGACTTGGCAAAGAACAAAGAAAATTACAGCACAGGAACAGGCCCTTCGGCCCTCCAAGCCTGCACTAACCATGCTGCCCAAATGAACTAAAACCCCCTATCCTTCCAGGTACTGTATCCCTTTATTCCCATCCTATTTGTATTTGTCCAGACGCTCTTTAAAAGTCACTATTGTATCTACTTTGACTACCGCCCCCCGCAGCGAATTCCAGGCACCCACCACTCTCTGTGTAAAAACTTGCTTCATACATCTCCTTTAAACCTTGTCCCTCGTATCTTAAATTTATGCCCCCTAGTAATTAACTCTTTCACCCTGAAAAAAGCTTCTGACTATCCACTCTGTCCATGCCCCTCATAATGTTGTAGACTTCTATCAGGTATCCCTCAACCTCCATTATTCCAGTGAGAACAAACAAAATTTTGCCAACCTCTCCTCATAGCTAATGCCCTCCATACCAGGCAACATCCTGGTAAACCTTTTCTGTACCCTCTTAAAAGCCTCCACATCCTTCTGATAGTGTAGTGACCAGAATTGAAGACTATACTCCAAGTGCGGCTTTAACTAAGGTTCTATAGAGCTGCAACATGATTTGCCAGTTTTTAAACTCAAGATCCCAGCGGTGAAGGCAAGCATGCCATATGCCTTCTTGACTACCTTCTCCAGCTGCATTGCCACTTTCAGTGACCTGTGTACCTGTATACTGAGATCCCTTTGACTATCAATACTCTTAAGGGTTCTGCCATTTACTGTAAATTTCCTACCTGTATTACACTTTCCAAAATGCATTGCCTCACATTTCTCTGATTAACCTCCATCTGCATCTATCCGCTCAAGCCTCCAGCCGATCTATACCCTGCTTCTCCTCTGATGGTCCTCATCGTTAATTGCAAATCCACCAACTTTTGTGTCATCTGCAAACTTACTAATCATTCCAAGTTACATTTTCCTCCAAATCACTTATATATATTATAAACAGACTTCATTTTAGGATTATTTAAAATTATTCATTCATAGGATGTGAATTTGATGACTTAGCCATCATTCATTTAAGTGAAGCCAGGCAAGTGGTGGCATGTCTATGGAGAGAATTTTGTTGATAGTAATCATAATTCAGTCAGTTTTTATATAATTATGAAAAGTTCAAAGATAAAACAAAGTTAAAGTTCTAAATTGGGCCAAGGACAACTTTACTAAACTGAGGAGTAATTCAGCAAAAGTGGAGTGAAAACAGCTATTTAAAGGTAAATCAGTGGGATACATAACAAAGAACATTACAGCACAGGAAATAGGCCCTTCAGCCCAACGAGCTTGCGCCACCATTTTAACATTGAGTGCTCTCCTCTATCTATGACCTTTAAAAAGGAAGACTTAAGGGTTTTAATGTAAATATATTCCCATCAAGAAAAATGGTGGCATAGCCAAATTGAGAACCCTCTGGATATCTAAGAGCTGACTGGGGAGAATAAAGTGGAAAAAGAAAGCATGTGTCAGATACTTGAGAACTCATGCAACAGAAAGCCAATTTAATTCGATTTGATTTTGTTTTAGCTCAGTGTAGAGACAGATCAATTTATGAAGGCAGGTCCGTTCAAAAATCTGATGGCAGCAGAGAAGCTGTTCTTGAGTCAGTTGGTATGTGATCTCAGACCTTTGTATTTTTTTCCCGATGGAAGAAAGCGGAAGAGAGTATATCTGGAGTGCGTGGGATCCTTAATTATGCTGGCTGTTTTTCCGAGGCAGTGCAAACTGTAGACAGAGTCAATGGATTGGAGGCTGGTTTGTGTGTGGACTTGGCTTCATTCACAATCCTTTGTAGTTTCTTGCAATCTTGGGCAGAGTAGGAGCTAAACCAAACTGTGATACAACCAGAAAGAATACTTCCTATGAGGCATCTGTAAAAATTGGTGAAAGCTATCACTGACATGCCAAATTTCCTTAGTCTTCTGAGAAAGTAGAGTTTTGGTGGCTTTCTTAACTATGGTATTGGCCTGGGGGCAGATACAAGGATAAGTTATTAGTGATATGGACATATAAAAACTTGAAGCTCTTCACTTTTTCTACTTCGTCTCCATTGATGTAGACAGAAGCATGTTCTCCCCTATGCTTCCTAAAGCTGATGACTATCTCCTTCATGTCCCAAGATATATAGATTAGATGGGTTCATCCTGGTAAATTTGTGGGGTTACTGAGATAAGCTGTAGGAGAGGGCCTGGGAAAGATACGCTTTTGTAGATTTGCTGCAGACTCGTTGGACCAAATGGTTTTTTCTGCACTGTAGGAATTTTATGAATATCCATAGATCCCTGAAGGTAGCAGAACAAGTTGACATGGTTAGGAAAGTGTCTGGAATCCTTTCATTATTAGCCGAGGTATAGAATAGCAGGAAGGTTCTGCTGGAACTGTATAACCATTAGATCAAGCCACAACTGTGTGCAATTCTGGTCACCTCTTTACAAAAGGTTGTACTTGCGTCAGAGAGGGTACAGAGCAAATTGACAAGGATGTTGCCAGAATTGGAAAGTGGCAGCTACGAGGAAAGATTAAATAGGCTGGGGTTATTCTCCTCAGAACAGAGAAGACTGAGAGAAGATTTAATTTTGATGTCCAAATTGTGAGGAGCTAAGATAGAGTGGGTGGAAAGGATAGAGTGGATAGAAAGGGCAGCATGAAAGCATTGTTGCCTCACAGTGTCAGGGACTCGGATTCTATTCCAACCTTAGGTAACTGTCTGGGCAGAATTTGCATATCGTCTCCATATCTGTGTTGGTTTCCTTCCAGAGTCCAAAGATGTGTAGATTAGGTTGATTGGCTGTGCTAAATTGCCCCTGAGTGTCAGAGAGATTAGCAGAGTAAATATTTTTGGTTATGAGGATAGAGTCTAGGTGGGATTGTTGTCAGTGCATATCTATGGGCTGAATGGCCTCTTTCTGCACTGTAGGGATTCTATGACTGATTAAGAGGCTTGGTAGAGTGATGGAAAGGACTATTTCCCCATTGGTGAAAGATCAGTGACTCGAGAGCATAGATTGAAAATGATTGGGAGAAGGATTAGCGTGGAAATATTTTTCACCGAGAAGATTGTTGGGGCCTGGAACTCACTGCCTGGAGTGGAGGCAGAAACTCTCACTCCTTCAAAAGATACCTGGATGTGTACTTCAAGTCCTGTAATCTCAGGACAACTGACCAAGAGTCAAAAAATGGGTTTACACTAGATGACTCCTCAGCTGTTAGAGACTGAAGGGCAGACTGGCCTCTTTCTGTGCCATGAGGTTTTCTACACTTCTAAATTTTCTAAATCTTTGAAAAGGAGTAATGTACAGAATGTGGGTAGATGGGTAGGAGAATAGCAATACATGAATTCCTCCACAGGACAGCCAGCATTGTAGACCTATTGGCCTCCTACTGCAACAATTCAATTATTATAATGGAAAATTAACCGTTATAATCATTAATAATAGTTCATCATAAAATATTAAATATCAGGAACTGGTTAAAAAATCCAATACTTAAACATTAAAGAGTATTTAGAAAGAGAGAAGAAACCATTCATGAAACCTTTGATTTTGACTGTTGTAGAAGTTGTTTTGCAACACACCCAGGCATGTTCTCCTATTGATAATCAGCCTGACAGGACTGGAGAGCTTTGATTTGGCCTGGATAAATAGGTGGAATTGTCCCATCTTACCCATAGCGGCTTTGGTGCTGGGTGGAAGCAGAGAATCTTAGCGGGAGTGAAAAAAAAATTGCGATTCTCCCAAAGGAGGGTTAATTATGGGATGGTCTTCCCACTGGCAGGTGTGTGGAGGCGATGGCCTTAATGGTATTATCACTAGGCAATTAATTCAGAGATTCAGCTATTGTTCTGAGGGCCTTGGTTTGAATCCTGTCATGCCAGATTGTAGAATTTGAATTCAGTAAAAAATATCTGGAATTAAGAATCTACTGATGATCATGAAACTATTGTTAATTGTCAGAAAAACCCATCTGGTTCACTAATGCCCTTTGGGGAAGGAAATCTGTCATTCTTAGCTGGTCTGGCTTAGACGTGATTCCAGAGCCACAGAAATGTGGTTGACTCTCAGGCAGCTAGAGATAGTCAATAAATGCTGGCCGGTCAGTGATGCCCATGTCCCATGAATAAACAAATGCCAATTGTATTTATTTTCATCCTATTAAAATAGCTGTTCGTCAGCATCCCATCAGGTTTTCCAATCTGCTATCATGTCAACAATTATCCAATTGTTAAAGAGTGACAAGACAATCCTCAGTTCCTTAGAGACTTTGGGTTGAGTGCAACAATTTACAGCCACAGTGCTGTGCTTCTCCTGATGGTAAGAAGTCTCACAACACCAGGTTACAATCCAATCTTCTCCTGATTGTCCAATCAGTTTCTGCCTTCCATCTCCATGGCAAGCTAGACTTCATGGACAGCATCATGCTGTTGGACCCATGAACCCGCCTATGTCGCTTAGTTGGATGTGGAGATGTCGGCGTTGGACTGGGATAAACACCATGTTAAAGTCCAACAGGTTTATTTGTAGGAAACGCCACTTGCTTTCAGAACTAGCTGTTACTTCGTCAGGTGGGTGGGAGTTCTGATCACAAACAGGGCATATAAAGACACAAATTAAATTTACACGAATAATGATTGGAATGTGAGTCTTACAGCTAATCAGGTCTTAAAGATACAGACAATGTGAGTGGAGACAGCATTAAGCACAGGTTAAAAAGCTGTGTGTTATTTCCAGACAAGAAAGTTAGTGAGATTTCGCAAGTCCAGGCAAGTTGTGGGGGTTACAGACAGTTGACATGAACTCAAGATCCCAGTTAAGGCCACCCTCATGCATGCGGAACTTGGCTGTCAGTCTTTGGTCAGCGACTCTGCGCTGTAGTGTATCATGAAGGCTGCCTTGGAGAACATTTACCCGAAGATCAGAGGCTGAATGCCTGTGACTGCTGAAGTGTTCCCCTACACGAAGAGCTCCTCAGAAGACAAATACTGGCACAGTGGACAGAGTACCCTTCGAGGTCCAGCAATTCCCTGGAGCTGAGAAGCTATAACATCTTCGAAGCCTTCAACATGTCATTGGTGAAAACAAAGATCTCACCAAGGCCATCCCCATACCTGCACTTCTTGCCTTTAAACAACCGCACAACCTCAAGCAGACCATCGTCTGCAGCAAACTACCCAGTCTTCAGGAGAACAGTGACCACAACACCACACAACCCTGCCACAGAAACCTCTGCGAGATGTGCCAGATCATCAACACAGATGCCATCATCTCACATGAGATCATCATCTACCAGGTACACGATACATACTTTTGCAACTCGGCTAATGTTGTCTACCTGATACAATGCAGGAAAGGATTCCCGAGGCATGGTACAGTGGGGAGACCATGCAGACGCTATAACAACAGATGAATGAACACTGCTTGACAATCACCAGGCAAGACTGTTCTCTGTTGGAGAAGTCTTCAGTGGTCATGAGCATTCGACCTCTGATTTTTGGATAAGCATTCTCCAAGATGGCCTTCATGACACATGACAGCTGAGCAGAGACTGGTAGCCAAGTTCCACACGCATGAGGACAGTCTCAACCATGTTCGTGTCCCACTATCTGTAACCCTCACAACTTGTCTGGACTTGCGAAATCTCACTAACTTTCCTGTCTAGAAACAATACACATCTTTTTAACCTGTGCTTAATGCTCTCTCCAGTCTGGTAAGAGGGCTGTACAAGCTGGAGGGAGCAAGGGTGAGGACATGCGAGGGCAAGCAGAGATGCAATGAGGTGGATGAAGAAGATGAACAATGACAGACAGAGGGAAAGGGAGGGCAGCTGGACCTTGACAAGACTATCTGAAAAGCTCACAATCAAAAGGCTCTAAGGGCTGGAAGTGGGTGCACACAGACTTCAGATTATGCGATGGGGGCCTGCTAGTGTATGGATGATTTGCGCAAACACTGAACAGTTTAACAATGCGGTGCTTTGTGAAGTTTGGTGTTGTCCGTAGTCTTCTTTGTAAACCGGATCAATCTCAAGGTTCTTATGTAATCTCAGGGACTGGCACACAGGAGTCAGAGAGTGTGAAAAGGAAAGGAGTCGTAGATGACATCCAGTCCAGGGGCTATGTTGACCCCAGTCTGAAGTCAGAGATTGGAGACATTGCAGAGTGGCAGCCATGTGGCAGGAGCAATCATTGGGACCCCAATTGCAGGGAGGGGCAAGATCTGTATGCATCAAAGGAAGAATACACGGCTTGATGTGCAGAGCTGTCCTACACTTGATGTCTTTAGGAGTGGCAGATTGTGTAGTGGGGCTGCAGAGAGCATGGTCACAGTAGCAAAAAAAAATCATTGATAGGGAACACATAATATGGGCTGGAATAATGTGGTGTTCTCATGATATAGAAATCAATCACAGAATACTGAGTGCAAAAGAGACTCTTCGGTCCATCAAGCCTGCACCGAAGCATGAAATGCCCTGACCTATCCATCTAATCCCATTTGCCATAGCCTTAAGTGTTGTGGCATGCCAAGTACTCGTCCAGGTACTTCTTAAAGGATGTGAGGCATCCTGTCTCCACCACCCTTCCAGGCAGTACATTCCAGACTGTCATCACTCTCTGAGTAAAAATGATTTTCCTCAAATACCCCCTCAACCTCCCACCCCTCACTTTTCACTTGTGTCCCCTCGTAACTGATCCTTCCACAAAGAGGAACAGCTGCTCTCTATCTACCCTGTCAATGTCCCTCATAACCTTGAACACCCCAATCAAGTGGCTCCTATGTCTTCTCTGTTCCAATGAAATCAACCCAAGTCTATTTCAACTCTCTTCATAACTTCAATGTTCCATTCCAAATAGCATCCTGGTATATCTCCTCTGCATCCCCCTCCACTGTGTTCATGTCCTTCCTATAATGTGGCGACCAGAACTCCATACGGTACTCCAGCTGTGGTCTCAACAAAGTGCTATACAACTCCATCACGACTCTCTGCTTTTGTAACCTATATCCCGATTGATAAAGGCCGTCTGCCTTTATCACCATCCTGTTAACCTTTTCGCCTTCAGAGGTCTATGGAGAAACATGCCAAGGTCCCTTTGTTCTTTGGAACTTCCCAGTATCAGACATTTCATAGTATACTTGCTTGTCAAATTACTCGTTGCAAAGTGCATCACCTCACATTTTTCAGTGTTAAGTTCCATCTGCCACTTATCCGCCCATTTGACCATCTCATCTATATTTTCCTGTAACCCAGACACTCACCCTCACTGTTAATCATCGGCCAATCTTTGTGCCATTGTCAAACTTACTGATTGTACTCCCCCACATAAGTCATTTATGTCATTTATATAAATAAAGAAGATTACAGCATAGGAACTGGCCCTTCGACCCTCCAAGCCTGAACCATCCTTGTTGCCCAATTTAATTAAAACTCCTTACCCTTCTAGGAATCATATCCTTCTATTCCCATTCTATTCATGTACTTGTCAAGACGCTCCTTAAAAGTCACTATCGTATACGCTTCCACGACCTGCCCTGGCAACAAGTTCCAAGCACCCACTACTCTCTGTGTAAAAAATCTGCCTCATACATCTCCTTTAAACCTTGCCCCTCGCACTTAAATCTGTGTCCCTCCTAGTAATTTACTCTTCCACCTTTGGAAAAAGTTTCTGACTATCCACTTTGTTCATGTCTTTTATAATCTTGTAGACTTCATTCAGTTTGCCCCTCAACCTCCATTGTTTCAGTGAAAATAGACCAAGTTTCTCCAACTTCTTCTCATAGCTAATGCCCTCCATACCAAGCAACATCCTGGTAAACTTTTTCTGTACTCTCTCCAAAACCTCCACATCCTCCTGGTAGTGTGGTAACCAAAATTGAACATTATATTCCAAGTGAGGCCCAACTAAGATTCTTTTAAGCTGCAACATGACTTGCCAGTTTTTAAACTCAGTGTCTCGGCCAATGAAGGCAAGCATGCCATATCCCTTCTTAACTATCTTCTCCACCTGCATTGCCCCTTTCAGTGACCTGTGTACCTCTACACCCAGATCCCTTTGCTTATCAATACTCTTAAGGATTCTGCCATTTACTGTATATTTCCTATCTATATTAAACCTTCCAAAATGCATTACCTCATATTTGTCCAGATTAAACTCCATCTGCCATCTCTCTATCCAAGTCTCCAACTGATCTGTATCCTCTGATGTCCTCATCACTATCCGCAAATCCACCAATCTTTGTGTTGTCTGCAAACTTATTAATCAAATCAGTTACATTTTCCTCCAAATCATTTATATATATATTACAAACAGCAAAAGTCCCAGCGCTGATCCCTGAGGAGCACCATTTGTCACAGCCCTCCATTCAGAAATGCACCCTTCCACTGCTACCTTCTGTCTTCTTTGACCAAGCCAGTTTTGTATAAGCCTTGCCAGCTCACCTCTGATCCACGTGACTTCATCTTCTGCACCAGTCTGCAACGAGGGACCCTGTCAAAGGCCTTACTGAAATCCAGGTAAACAACATCCAATGCCCTATCCTCATCAATCATCTTCGTCACTTCCTTGAAAAACTCGATTAAGTTCATAAGACACGACCTGCCATTCACAAAACCATATTGCCTCTCACTAATATGTCCACTTACTTACAAGTGGGAATAAATCTTGAATTGAAGAATCCTCTCTAATAATTTCCCAACACTGATGAGAGGCTCATTGGCTTGTAGTTATCTGGTTTATTCTTGCTATCCTTCTTAAATAATGGAACAACATCGGTTATTCAAACAATGATAAACAGTGGAAACCTCTGGAAGTGTTGGTGTGCACAGCCTCTAGAGGGGATGGGTGCTGGTCTGAGTGAGGCACGGACACTTCACAGATAATGGTTGTGGTGAGGAATGTGCCAATGTCCGCCATCACAATGACCATCTAGTTTTGGTGGGAGAGGCTTAAGAATAACAAGAGACATCTCAGAAACATGCATACAGTGAGGAAGGGACAGTTGAACACTCAGTTGTAGTACAGGTGCAGCACAACCACCTTGACATGCAGGTATCTTTCAAAACTGAGAGTAAGATCAGTTCTGTATTGGAGGGATATGATGAACTGTGGGAGGAACGCTAAGCTGGGTTCTGGGGCTCCTTGGAATGTATGCTCACTGTTTGGTGCTGCGACAGTGGACGGGGTTCAGATTTATTATACGGGATGCATGCCTCATTGCCCTGGAAGCAATAGAAAGCCAAATTTTTAATTTAGCTTTTGAGAGAAATCAACACAACTCAATAGCTTCAAGTCACAATTTAAAAGCTATACAGTGGAAGACAGGAAAGAAGGCTTGGGGAGTGAAGGCTATAGTGAAGAGGCCATAACTGTATCAATTCTTACATCAAACTTCCAGGGGAGTAATGTGTTAACAATTAATGCCATTCATGAGCAAACGAATGTTCTTAGTCCATATAAGAATTCATACAAACTCTATAATGCAGAAGGAGGTCATTTGGTCCATTCTGTCTGCACTGATTCAGAAAGAAGACCTTACCTGTAAACCCACACATTTAACATAGCCAATTCACCTAAGCTACATATCTTTGGACACCAAAGGACACCACCACCACCACAACCCCCCCAAGGTTTGGCCTTTAAGGGGACAAAAGGAAGAGATATGGTAACGGAGTAGAAAAAAGAACAACACAGCATGGAAAACAGGCCTTCGGCCCAACGAGCCCATGCCCCATTTTACCCTCTCAGTCTTCATCTTTCTAAAGAAAACAGCCCCAATTTGCCTAACCTTACCTTGTAACCCAGTCCTTCCATACCAGGCAGCATCCTGGTAAACCTCCTCTGCACTTTCTCCAGAGTCTCCACGTCCTTCTGGTAACAAGGTGACCAGAACTGGAAGCAGTATTCCAAATGAGATCTAACCAACGTTTTATACAACTGCAACATTAAACACCAACTGTTGTACTCTATACCCCTTCTTATAAAGGCTAACATACTATAAGCTTTCTTCACAACCTTCTCCACCTGTTCTGCCACCTTCAGAGACTTGTGCACCTGCACCCCCCAGGTCCCTCTGCGTTTCTATATTCTTAATAGGTCTACTCTTTATCATATACCTCCCCTCTACATTCTTTCTCCCAAAATGCATCACCTCGCATTTATCAGGATTAAATTCCATCTGCCATATATCTGCCCAAACTACCAGCCTATCTATGTCCTGCTGTATGTCCCGACACTGCTCCTCACTATCCGCAAGTCCAGCCATCTTTGTATCGTCTGCAAACTTGCTGATCACTCCACTTATTCCCTCTTCCAAGTCATTTATATATATTACAAATAGAAGTACCGAGTCCTGCGGCACATCACTAGTGACCGACCTCCAGCTAGAAAAACACCCTTCCATTATTACTCTCTGTCTCCTATTACCAAGCCAGTTACTTATCCATCTAACTACCTGTCCTTGTATTCTATTAGCCTTGACCTTTTCAACTAACCTCCCATGACTGACTTTGTCAAACGCCTTACTGAGATCCATATAGACGACATCAACGGTTCATCCTTCGTTGATTGTTTTTGTCACCTCCTGAAAAAAATTCTTCCAGATTCGTAAGGCACGACTTCCCCTTAACAAAGCCATGCTGCGTATCCCTAATCAGATCGCAACGTTATAAGTGCATATACATCTTATCTCTAAGAATCCCCTCCAAATGGAGCAGAAGCTGAGTGAAGTGTGTGTGTGTGTGTGTGTGTGTGTGTGTATGGGGTGACCCCTGTCCAGAACGGAGAGATTGGAGTGGGAGCAACAAGAAAGATGGAATAGTGATGTTGTGAAAGTCTTGTTGAGAGACTGACTGTTGATTATAAATCGTGCCCCCTGACATTGAATGTATGAGATCCATAAAGAGAGTGGCCATTTGAGTACATGATGCCACGCTGAGAGTTTGATAGTGGAGTGAGCTGAGAGGGGACAGAATGGATGAGATCATTCTGCTTCCTGCACTAAATGACATTTCACGGGCATGTTACAGCCACACTAACTTCCTGGGCAACAGCCTGCCAGGCCAGAGACACGAGGTTGGTATTTGTCTTTGCACTGTACCTGGGGCAGAGCAAATGCCAATGGGCCCAGGTTTCCCAAATGAGAACCCTCATGGTGAAAGCTGGTGCTGCCTTTTCCCTCTGAGCTGCTGATATCCTGCAAGGCCTAGTGACGACAGCTGGGCTGGAGAAAGTCACACAAATGTTCTGGATTAGTGTTTAAATATGGTATTGAGAGCTTCAAACCTGCCAACAATGGGCATGCAGACAAATCAGCTGCCACATGTCAGGAGATTTACCTCACCTGTACATAATTAATTCACAAGCACAGGTATAGGGTCCTATTAGTCTGACCAGCAGTTCAGGCACCACTGAGCTGCCCTCCATCACACTTCATCTTAAAATGGGAGAATTCTGCCCATTGTTTTCATTGACACTCCTGTTGTCTTGGAACCCAAAACTGGTCCATCCCACTGCTTTCTGATCCTAAATAGTCCCTTTAATATACTACTTTTAAGTTCACTAAATGCATCATGCTCCATGTAAAACAAATCAAACTTCTTAAAATAAACTGCATTTTATGGCTGTTTAGGACTTCACTCAGGTAACAGAAAGATGAGTTTGTGATGAAATCTCTGGCATTAGTAAACTGTGGTCTCAGATACTATATTGTTTAATAATACTGTTCTTGTAGCTTACATTTAATACAGCATTGCTTGCTCAAATAACATTGTCATACAGTAACTAGTAGAAATTGGATTTTTTATAAAGGGAGTGGCACTTGGATAGTTTTCAACACACACATACTCTCTAACTGCCTTCCTGCTTGAGCTCCACAGGTGAACTGCTGTAGAGCACATGCCCTTAGAAACATGATTTCTGAGTGATTGCAACCTGCATGGCTTTGCTTTACCTAATGTAGATGCTTGCATGGCCTCTGAACTTGTCCATGTGTGAAGCAAAAGTTGGTGCCTTTCCCATTGTTTTTGATAATAATTTTACATTATACAACTATAACAGTCCCATAACACTTCATTTTTGTAATAGCTTATTTTAATGCTCATGGTTTGCATGCATTTCAAGGAGTGCCTCATAATTAAAAGACATAAAAGTGATGACCAAAAAGGGAAGTTGAATGGAATCACACTTTTAAGTTCTTATTACATTAAAGTTCAGTTTATAGTTGCAACAGTGCTATTATTGACTAATGTTCTTAGAAGCAAACATTTTATTGTTATTTTTGGCATTTTAACCAACAGATTATAGGACTAGCAGTAGAGAAAGTAGATCAAGCACACTAACTGTTCCAGATCAGCAGAGAAGCCCACAGCATCGTTCCCGTTCTGTCTCCCCTCACCGTGGTGACGACCAGGGCAGGACCCGGTCACGTTTACCCAATGTCCCACTACAGAGGTGTGTTTTCATTCTTCACAATACTTGTTTTAGTTTATTAAATTTTGGGCAAAACTTTATTTATGTTTTACCTTCACTTCGTTTGTATGTCAGTTAAAGATTTGTTTTGATTGACAGCAGGCAGTTACCTGCGTGGAATTAAAGGAACTTTGAGGGAAATGGCAAAATGTATTCAACTATATTAGGTGTATAAATTTCTTGTATTAAACAGTTTTTCATCGAGATGAGTCATTTTCAAGACAGAATTTCCACATGTAATATAGTTTTGGAATCTTCTCCATTCACAGGAGTTTGGATGAAATCCATCAAAGTCGACGATCTCGTTCTCCTACCCGTTACCAAGATGTGTCTCGCAGTCCAGTCGAACATAGGCCTAAGCACATAGACAGTTATTACACATATGAAAGAGACAGGTACAGTGTTTAGCAAAATTATTTTAGTCTCCCATTGTTTCTGTTTGGTTTCTTGATGCAAACTTTAAATGCAAAATTATCAGTGGTACTTTCTTTTTGGTGTTTGAAAATAATCCCACTAATCTAATCTTCCATTCCTGCAATAATATTTTGCAAAATGATTAAGTCATAATGTTTGTGAATCATTTTATAGCTGAATTTTCCAATGATCATTTCAACCTGTACTTTGGTCTCAGTTTGTTGTAAGCTCCAATGCACCATTTGACATACTTTCCAATTCTCCAATTATCCTGTTAAATCAAAATTCAACACACAATTAAGAATCTGCTGGTAAAATAACAGTGATTTGAATGAACATAACATTATTGACTGTATTTCACAACTGCCTGAGTATGGGTTGGCAGGAATGAGGACCCATAAAATTGGGCACCTTATCATGGATGTGTCTAGTGTATTGGGAGGCATCAAGAGGCCTTGTCCATCTGTAGAGGCCTTCTAATTAAAAGGCCTTTAAGGACCATATCCTACTGCTGCTGGAATTAAACTAACGGTGGGAGAAGTCCAAGCCAAACATCCAAGCCTGATAACTGTTGCACAACCAGCTGGTGGTAAGCAGTGAGGAAGGAATCTATTTAACATTGAGCTTTAAGGTCTTCTCTCCCTCTTTGGTTTGCCTTTCCTGTAGCCTGACTATCTGAGCCCCCACCTCCTTTACTTGGGTCTTCTTGTGAAATTGTCTCTCAGTTAACTGCAATTTACCTCATGGTTTCTCATCATCCCAAGGATGGCCACCACTCTAATGGCACTGCTGAGAGAAGGAGCTGCTGGAAATTTGAAAGGCTGGCAGCTATCGGAGGCATTACTATCTGCCCAGGTGACAGTAGAGGTTTTGCCATGAACTATTTAAAAGCTGTTCAATTGCTATGGGATGAGTCGTTGAAACCGTGAGGTGGCCCCATCAGCCTCCGGAACTGATATTCATATAACAATAATAACTACAAACTACAAATGGAGAATTAGGACAGCTTTTTAATAACATTGGGATCACTTCTAACTGTGCAATTGCACACATGCAGGTAGTCATTGCTCCAAGAGACATTTTAAAAAATATTTTCCAACATTTCTCTCTTTTTCCATTCTCCCTTAATCATATTGTGCTCTCCCACTCTCCTCTTCATAGACTGAGTTTGATTCCAACTGACTGGATTCCCTCCATTAAACCAATTTCTTTCTCCATCTTCATTGGCTTTGAATAGTTATTAACATCCCAATTTCCTGTTGACTTCACATTTGTGAGATGAATGATGCACATCCCAAGATCTGTTAAAAGTTATCAACTTACAGTCCCAGAAAGTCCTGGCGTAATGAACACAAAGATGAGAAACCAAATTCTGAATCCATACACTGTGTTGTCTCCCTCTCCAATGAACACTGAACCCAAAAACACATATTGTGACCTCTCCAGTGAATCCTGTGCCCAGTCCCACATACAGTGATCTATCCCTTCCATATATACAGCAAATTTCCACACAACTGTGTTTTCTTTCTCTCTCTGCAGTGAATCATAGAATCATGCAACATGGAAGAAACCCTTCAGCCCATCAACACATAAACACTGAACTCCCACCTAATCCCATCTGCCAGCACTTGACCATAATTCTGAATGTTATGATGTGCCAAGTAGTCATTCAGGTACCTTTTAAAGGATGTGAGGCAACTTGCCTCTCCACCCTCCCAGACTGTCATTATCCTCTGAGTAGTCACAGTAAGAAATCTCACAACATAGATTTATTTTGGTAGCACAAGCTTTCGGAGTCTTGTTCCTTCATTAGCAATGCTCTGAGAGTTTGTGCTACCAAATAATCTGTTGGACTTTAACCCGGTGTTGTGAGACTTCTTACTGTGCCCACCACAGTCCAACATTGGCATCTCCATATCATGGTTACCCTTTAGGTAAAAAAAGCTTTTCCTCACACCCTCCACAACCTCCTACCCCTTATCTTGAACCTATGTCCCCTCGTGATTGACTCTTCAACTAAAGGGAACAGTGCTCCTTATCTATTCTGTCCAAGTTTTTCATAATCCTGTGCACCTCGATAAAGCTGCCTCTCAGTCTTCTCTGCTCCAAAGAAAACAACTCAAGCTTACGCAACTGCTCTTTATAACTTAAATGTTCCACCCCAGGCAGCATCCTGATGAATCTCCTTGCACTTCCTCCAGTGCAATCACGTCCTTACGATAATGTGATGACCAGAACTTCATAGAGTACTTTAGTTGTGGCCTCACCAAAGTTCTATACAACTCCAACATGACTTTCCTGCTTTTGTCATCTACATCCCAATTGATAAAGGCAACTGCCCCATATGTTTATACTAACTTGCCTTTCCGCTTTCAGAGATCTGTGGACAATCATGCCAAAGCCCCTTTGTTCCACAGAAGTTCCAGGCGTCCTACCATTCATTGAGTACTTTCTTGTTAAATTACTCCCTCACAGTTTTCAGGATTTAATTCCATCTGCCACTTATCTGCCAATTTGACCCTTCTAACTATTACTTCTTGTAGCCCATGACACTCCGCCTCACTGTTAAACACATGTCCAATCTTTGTGTCATCCGCAGACATATTAATCAATGTAATTTATATAACTGATCAATAATAGGGAGCCCAATACAGATCCTTTGGTACGCCACTGGACACCGGGCTTCCAGTCACTAAAGTAGCCTTCTGTCGTCACCCTCTGATTCCTATAACTAAGCCAGTTTTGAATCCACTTCATCAAAATACCCTGTATCCCATGTGAATTTACCTGCTTTACAAGCCTCCCATGTGGGATCTTGTCAAAGGCTTTGTTGTAATCCATATAAACTGTGTTGACTGCACGATCTTTATCTATACACCTGGTCACTTCCTCAAAAAAATCAATCAAATTTGGTCAGCTTGATCTCGTTCTGATGAAGCCATGCTGACTATCTCTGATCAGGCTTTGCCTGTCCAAGTGGTGATAGATTCACTTTTTCAGAGGTTACTCTAATAGTTTCCCGACCAATGATGTGAGACTCACTGGTCTGTAGTTCCCTAGTTTGTCTCCACAACCCTTAAAAAGCAGAACCACATTAGTTGTTCTCCAGTCATCTGGCACCTCCCTGTTCCTGTCTGCAAAGAACTCCCACTTACCTGATGAAGGGGCAGTTCTCCAAAAGCTAGTGGCTTGTACTACCAAATAAACCTGTTGGACTTGAACCTGGTGTTGTGAGACTTCTTACTGTGTTTACCCCAGTCCAATGTCGGCATTGCCACATCATGACCTGTGGCCAAAGAGAATTTGGGTCAGAGCCCCTGCAATCTTCTCCCTTACCTCCCACAGCTGCCTAGAGCACAATTCATCTGGAGTTAGAGGTTTTTCTACTTTTAAGGCTGCCAGCACCTCTAATACCTTGTCATTCCCAATATCAATTTGTTAAGAACCTCATAGTCTCTCTTCCTGAATTCTATACCATCATCCTCATTCTCTGGGGTAAAGGCAGATGTGTAGTATTCATTCAACACTCTTCCAATGTCCATTCACGGATTGCCTTCTTGGTCCCTAATGGTTATCCTTTTCCCAATGATATCTTGGGATTTTCCCTACTTTTACCAGCCAGAACTTTCTCATATCCCCTCTTTGTATTCCTAATTGCTTTCTGAAGCTCCACCCTGCACTTTCTATATGTGACTAATGCCTCCATTGATTTGCTCTCCTTGTATTTTTTAAAAGCTGTTCTTTTCCTTCTCCTTGTATCCTAAATATCTCTCGTCATCATGGTTCTCTGGATGCTTATTTCTACTTATCATCCTAGAGGAAACGAGCTGGGTTTGCGCCCTCCCCATTTGCTTTTTGAATGACCCCTACTGATCTTTTGTAGATTTTCCCGTTAGTAGTTGTTGCCAGTGTACCTATCTTATTTTACTAAAATCTGCTCTCCCCCAAATCAATCTTTTTTTTCTGCAGCTTGTCTATATCCTTGTCCATTGTTGTGATTGCTGTTCCTCAAAGGCTCCCTCACCACCACCTCAACCATCTGTCCGGCTTCACTCCCCAGAATCAGGTCCAGCATAGCTCTGTCTCTTATTGGATCCTCCACATATTGATTTAAAAAGTTCTCCTGTACACATTTCAAGAAATCTATTCCATCATAGCTCTCAACACTATGTATATTCCAATTAATATATTCCAGAGTGGCACGGTGGTTAAGCATTGCTGTTTCACAGCACCAGGTGCACCCATGTTCAATTCTGGTCTCATGCCATTATGTGCAGTTTGCATTTTCTCCCTATATCTGCATTTTCTCCTTGTGTTTGCATGGATTTCCTCCACTTTCCCTCCACAATCCAAAGATCTGTGGGTTAGGTTGATTGGCCATGCTAAACTGACCGTAGTCAAGGTGGGGATTAGCAGGGTAAATGTGTGAGGTTACAGGAATAGAGCTTAGATGGGATTGTGGTCGGTGCAAACTCAGTGGACCGAATGATCTTCTTCTGTATTCTATGATTAATGTTGGGAAAGTTGAAATCACCTAATATAGCCTTACTGTTATCGTTTTTACACATCTCCACAAATTGAGCACATATTTTAATAGAACATAGAACATTACAGCACAGAACAGGCCCTTCGGCCTTCGATGTTGCGCCGACCAATATAAAAAGCAATGCCCCTCCAAACTAAACCATTCCCTTCTCTTCCCTATACTTATCAACTAACCTCTTAAACGCCACCAAACTTGGCGCATCTACAACTGCTGCAGGCAGGGCATTCCATACCCTTACCACCCTCTGGGTAAAGAACCTACCTCTGACATCCGTCCTATAACTACCACCCTTAATTTAAAGCTATGTGCCCTCGTGCTAGCTTTCTCCATCCGAGGAAAAAGGCTATCACTGTCCACCCTATCTAAACCTCTAATCATCTTATATGCTTCGATTAGGTCCCCTCTTAGCCGCCTCCTTTCTAATGAAAACAACCTCATCCCTCAGCCTCTCCTCATAAGACCTGCCCTCCATACCAGGCAACATCCTGGTAAACCTCCTCTGTACCCTCTCCAATGCCTCCACATCTTTCTTTATAATGTGGGGACCAGAACTGCACACAATACTCCAAGTGCGGCCGCACTAGAGTTTTGTACAGTTGCAACATGACGTTGCGGCTCCGAAATTCAATCCCCCTACCAATAACAGCCAAGACTCCATATGCCTTCTTAACAACCTTCTCGACTTGACTGCCTACTTTCAGGGATCTATGCACATACACACCAAGATCCCTCTGTTCATCTAGACTACTAAGAATCCTACCATTTGCCCTATACTCTACACATTTATTATTTCTGCCATAGTGCATTACCTCACACTTTTCCCACATTAAACTCCATTTGCCACCTCTCGGCCCAGCTCTGCAACTTGTCCAAGTCCCTCTGCAAACTATAACACCCTCTTCACTATCTACCACTCCACCGACTTTAGTGTCATCTGCAAATTTACTAATCCATCCTTCAATACCCTCATCCAGATCATTTATAAAAATTACAAACAGCAGGGGCCCCAAAACAGACCCCTGAGGTATGCCACTTGTCACCGAACTCCAAGATGAATATCTCCCATCAACCACCACCCTCTGTCTTCTATCTGCTAGCCAATTCCTAACCCAATTAGCTAAATCACCCTCTATCCCATACATCTGCATTTTCTGCAGAAGTCTTCCATGGGCCACTTTATCAACCGCCTTACTAAAGTCCATATATACCACATCAACCGCCTTACCCCCATCCACCTCTTTAGTCACTTTTTCAAAAACTCAATGAGGTTAGTAAGGCACGACCTACCCTTCACAAAACCATGCTGACTATCTCCAATCAATTCATTACTCTCTAAATAACTATAAATCCTATCCTAATTATTCTCTCCAATACTTTGCCCACAACAGAAGTAAGACTCACTGGCCTATAATTCCCTGGAAGGTCTCTCTTCCCCTTCTTGAACAACAGGACCACATTCGCTATCCTCCAGTCCTCCGGAACCACACCCATAACCAACGACGACCTGAAGATCAGAGCCAGAGGCTCTGCAATCGCCTCTCTTGCCTCCCAGATAATCCTAGGGTAAATCCCGTCCGGCCCAGGGGACTTATCCAACTTCAAACCCTCAAGAATATCTAGCACATCCTCCCTATCTACTTCGATACCTTCCAGCTTGCTACCCTGTACCTCAGTGTTCTCCATAACTACATTTACATCACCCTGCATGAATACCAAAGAGAAATATTTATTCAGTACCTCTCCAATATCTTCAGGCTCCACGCACAACTTCCCACTGCTGTCTATGACTGGCCCTAATCTTGCCCTAACCAATCTTCTATTCTTAACATATCTAAAGAAAACTTTAGGATTCTCCTTAATCCTATCAGCCAAAGTCTTCTCGTGTCCTCTCTTAGCTCTCCTCAATTCATTCTTTAGCTCCCTTCTGGCTAATCTATAGCTATCCATTGCACTAACTGAGCCTTCAAGCCTCATCCTGACATAAGCCTCCTTTTTCTTCTTAACCAGCAAATCAACTTTTTTCGTACACCAAGGCTCTTACTCGACCATTTCCTCCCTCCCTGACAGGGACATACTTATCAAGGACTCGCAGCAGCTGCTCCTTGAATAAGCACCACATTCCAGATGTTCCCAGTCCCTGTAGTTCCCTAGTCCAATCTATGCACCCTAATTCTCTCCTGATGGCCTCATAATTACCCTTCCCCCAGCCATAACTACTGCCCCCAGCTTCATGCCTATCCCTATCCATCACTAAGGTGAACGTAACCGAATTGTGGTCACTATCACCAAAATGTTCACTAACTTCCAAGCCTAACACCTGGTCTGGCTCATTGCCCAGCACCAAATCCAAGGTAGCCTCACCTCTAGTTGGCCTATCTACATACTGAGTCAAAAAACCTTCCTGCACACGTTGTACGAAAACTGACCCCTCTAACGAGCTAGAGCTATAGCTATTCCAATCAATATTAGTAAAGTTAAAGTCCCCCATAACAATTACCCTATTACTTTCACTCCTGACCAGAATTGACTTGACAATCCTTTCCTCAACCTCTCTAGAACTTTTAGGAGGTCTATAAAAGACTCCCAACAGGGTGACCTCTCCTCTCCTGTTTCTAATCTCAGCCCATACTACTTCAACAGACAAGTCCTCATCAAACTTCTTTTCTGTCACTGTGATACAGTCTTTGACTAATAATGCCACTCCTCCCCCCTTCTACCTCCTTCTCTACTCCGACTAAAGCATTTGAACCCTGGAACCTGCAACATCCATTCTTGTCCCTGCTCTACCCAAGTCTCTGAAATGGCCACAACATCGAAGTTCCAGGTACTGGTCCAAGCTGCAAGTTCCTGCCCCTTATTGCGAATACTCCTTGCATTAAAGTATACGCATTTCAAACCATGCCCTACCCCACCCGTATGCTGCTGTGTTTTACAGCTTTCCTCTATGACCCCCTTACTCTCATCCCTCTTAGCACCCCAACTACTTAGGATCCCACCCCCCCCGAATCAGTTTAAAGCCCCCTGCATAGCCTTAGCAAATTTTCCCCCAAGATATTAGTTCCCCTCTGGTTCAGGTGTAGACTATCTCTCTTGTAGAGGTCCCACCTATCCCAGAATGAGTCCCGATTGTTCAGGAACCTGAACCCCTACCTCCTGCACCATCCCCGCAACCACGAGTTCAAACATTCCCTCTCTCTATTCTTCTCCAAACTATCCCTTGGCACAGGCAAGGATTTTCTCCTCAATATTCCTTTGACTATCTGGGAGTCCATAATAAACACCTAACAATGTGGCTGCCCCCTTTTTTAAATTCCAAATTCTACCTACGAAGCTTCATTTGATGCCCCCTCCAATATATCATCTCTGCTTCAGTAACTGACTCCTTAACTAATAATGCAATGTCTCCTCCTGTTGTATCTCCTCCTCATTTCGCCCGAAGATTCCGTATCCCAGAATGTTGAGTTACCAATCATATCCTTCCTTCAACCATGTCTCTATGATGGTTATTATATCACACTTCCACGTGTCAATAATTGCCCTCAATTCATCCGTTTACCTGTGACATTCCTGGCGTTAAAGCAGCCTGACCTTACTCCCTTGAACCTTAATACAGCTGCACTCCCTCTGACTTGTTTGTTTTGCTGTATGATTCCTTGGCCTTATTCTCCTTACAGTCTGTGTCCCCTCTGCTGCCAAATTAGTTTAAATTAGTTTTAGAAAAGCACAGCAAAAGTATACTGCAAGGATATTTGTCCCATTGTGATTCAGATGTAGACCACTTGTAGAAACCCCACCGTGATCCAGGAATCTGAAACCCTCTTTCCTGCACCAATTCTTAAGCCACGCTTTCAGCTGCACAGTAGCACTGTGGTTAGCACTGCTGCTTCACAGCTCCAGAGCCGGGTTCGATTCCCGGCTCGGGCCACTGTCTGTGTGGAGTTTGCATATTCTCCTCATGTCTGTGTGGGTTTCCTCCAGGTGCTTCGGTTTCCTCCCACAGTCCGAAGATGTGCGGGTTAGGTTGATTGGTCATGCTAAGAAATTGTCCCTTAGCATCCAGGGATGCGTAGGTTAGAGGGATTAGTGGTTATAATGTGTAGATATGGGGATAGGGCCTGGGTGGGATTGTGTTCAGTGCAGACTCGATGGGCCTAAGGGCCTCTTTCTGCACTGTAGGATTCTATGATTCTATCATCCTATTTCTGTGCTCGCTAGCATGTGGCACTGGGAGTAATCCTGAGATTACAATCCAAGCTATCTTGCTTTCAAATCTTCTGCCTAACTCCCTGAATTCTTGATGCAAAACCTCATCCCTCTTTCTATCTATGTCATTGGTACCAACATGTACCATGATCTGTAGCTTATCACCTTATCCCCTTCAGGATACCCTGCAGCCCGTTCAGTGACATCCTGTACCCTAGCACCAGGGCGGGCAACATTATCATCCTGGAGTCATATTGACGGCCACAGTAGCACCTATCTGAACACTGACCATAGGATCCCTATTGCTGTTACCCTGCTTGCTTCCCCTCTCCTGTACCGACAGGCTGCTTGTGATGCCAGAAGCTTAGCTCTGTCTACACTCCCTGGAGGAACTTCCAAGTGGAATACTGATTTGCGAGTGAGAGCCTAGGGAATTCATGAATTACTTGCAAGATGGGTCCATCTCCATGGCCAGCCTTTCCCAAGCAGCTAGGGGAAAGCTTTAGTATGGTTGCCAGATCTTAAGCAAATTTGCCATCATAGTTTACCAATCTCAGGAATGATCATAATTGCAATACATTCTCTGCTCTAGGAGCCATCATAATGACATCCATTTTATTTGGTGTCTTGTGAAGTCCTTTCCTATTGGTGACATGCCCCAGGTATTCAATTGAATTTCTAAATAATTGGCAGTTTTTTCTTTAGTTGCAGGCCATAGTCCTGTAAATTTTTTAAGGATCTCTTCTAGGTCCTTCAAGAACTTCTTTTTGGTGGAACCTGCCATCAAAATAGTGTCCAGGTTATACTGGACACCCAGTAACCCAGTAAATATTTGATCCATTGCATTTTGGAAAAGTGCTGCCACTGAGGTGATGCCAAATCAGAAAGCAGAAAAGTCCCCAATGAGCTCTTATTGTCAGTGGTTGATGGGACTCTTCTGCGATATCCATTTGAAGATAGGTCTGTGACAAGTCCATCTTTGAAAATTTCTTCCCTCCTGCAATCTGCTAAACAGATTCACAATGAGGGGAAGTAGGGATTGATCCACTGGTTCATGCCGGATTGACAGTGATTTTGAAGCCCTCACAGATTGTAGCTGTGCCATCAGTTTTTAAAACTGGAATAATGGGCATTCGCTAGTGGTTACTGGTTCCAATATTCCCATGCTCACAAGCTATTCTAGTTCTGCTTACATTTTCAGCCAGATGGCATACATTACCGGGTATACTTTCACATTCCTTGACTGAGTCACTGGCTTCAACTGAATTTTAATTTTGATCTCTTTCATCTCCCCCAGGATCCCCTTGAACATGTCCTTATACTTCTTTAGGGCATCATGTCAGCCAATTCACTGCACCCCAACTTAATTTCAGTTTCTGTAACCAGGAGCATTCAAATAAAGCAGGGTAGTCGCTCTTGACCATGTTCAATGGTAATTCTGCACACTGATCCCTTAGCTGCCCCTTCATCAGTACCTGTCCTTTCAGTGGCACCACTTGCTCAGTATAGGTGCATACAGTAATCTTGGCAGCCTTCAACAACAGTGCTTTTAATTTATCTTTGTACACTCAGTCGGCAATCAGTGACACTGCTGTCTCCTATCCATCTCCATTTTGATTATCTTCCCTTCTGTCTTGAGAAGGAGCTTGAACCAGTCAGTTTCTCCTTGGACTGAGAAGATGTTTCGGTGAAATTCCATACATTTAGGCTCTTCTGCTTATTCCACAGATTTGACTGACTCACTGTCCCCTTCCTGGCTGGCAGCATGTCTTGTCTCCAAGTTAGTCACTCTCTGACTCCTCTTTCCTTCTTAAGTTGCACCCTACAATTTCGGGAAATAGTGAATAAAAAGCTTGTTAGCAGGTAGGAAGAAAGGCTTGCTATCAATGGGTCTTTGTGACTAATGGGGAAACCACAGGGATATGTGCCAGGATCCCAACTGTTCACATTATATATTAATGATTTGGAAGAGGGAACTCAATGTATTATCCCCAAATTTTCAAATGATACAATGTTAGGTGGGAGGGTGAGCTGTGACGAGGATGCAGAGATGCTTCAGCATAATTTGGACAGGCTGAGTGAGTGAGCATATGATGGCAGATGCAGTATAATGTTGATAAATGTGAGGTTATCCACTTCAGTAGCAAAAATAAGAAGGCAGATTATTATTTGAATGGGTGTAAATTGAGAACTTTGGACACTAGGGGTCATAATTTGAGGATAAGGGTAAACCTTTTAGAACTGAAGTGAGGAGAAATATTTTCACCCAGAGAGTGGTGAATGTGTGGAATTCACTACCACATAAATTAGTTGAGGCCAAAAGATTGTTGACTTCAAGAAGAAATTAGATGTAGCTCATGGGGCTAAAGCAATCAAGGGATTTAAGGGGAAGGCAGAATCAGGATATTGAATTTGATGATGAACCATGACCAAAATAAATAGCGAAGTAGGCTTGAATAGTCAATTTTTTTTATTTATTGGTGGCACATGGATGTCACAGGTTGGCTGGCATTTATTGCCCATCCAGAGTTGCCCTTGAGAAGGTGGTGATGAGCTTCCTTCTTGAATTGCTGCAGTCCATGTCCTGTAGGTTGACCCATAATGTCGTTGGGAGGGAATTCCAGGATTTTGACCCAGCGACTGCGAAAGAACTGCGATGTAATTTCAAGTCAGCATGGTGAGTGTCTTGGAGGTGTTCCCATTTGTCTGCTGTCCTTACGCTTTGAGATGAAAGTGGTCATAGTTATGATGCTCAGGAAGACATTCAATTCCATTTGCTACCGATCAGCCTGATCTGACTAGCCCATTTGGATCCTCTGAGGCTATCTTTCTCACTATGATGTATATAGTTGGGCGTATCTGCCTTTAAGAGAGGCAGGTGAGTCAGGGCACAAACTCCACTCTAGATGGAACTTGCTAGGCTAGGCTTGTACTGACGGTGCTACTGTTACGACAGCATGTAAACTGTATCTGTTTGATTTATACCTACTTACATCATGATTTCTTTGAAGCCCATAATTAGACCTCAAAAATAATAACTGGCGCTCAGGCTTCCACGGAAACCTTAGTGGCTTTTGAATATGAATGAAGATGCTCTGTAATTTTCTAATTCTTTATTGAATGGCTACATCAGTCCAAGTTAGCCTGCCAATCGCTGTTCCCGCCAGCAGGATCTTTTCTTGCCACTAATGTTTTATTTGTACTCATATTCCAAATCCCCTCATTTCATTGTTTTGCTTCAGCCATTCCCTCACTGACTATGCTGTCTCTACTCATCCCCTCAAATGCAGTCCGAGTCCCTTCATGACTGCTTCCCCATGATAATCTCAGTGTTCCTAGTTTAGAACTGACTTATTCTGGCCATGACAGTAGCCTGACTTGCCTCACGACCCCACTGTCTTTGGCCTGTTTCTTGGCAAGTACCTTTCTCACGACATTGAATATATTTCAGGACAGCTCGCAACTACTTCCCTCCATTTTCAAAACCTGGACAATGTCTGATCTTTTTCCCTTCTTCCAAAAAACTGGCAGCAACGTGCAGTCTGTGGGCTGTGACTCAGCCTTGGCGCCAGTTATTATTTTTGTGGTCGAACTATGGGCTTCAAAAAAATCATGATATAAGTAGCTGTAAATCAAACAGGTACGGTTTATTCATTGTTGCAACAATAGTCTGACCTAGCCAGTTCCACCCAGGGTGGAGTTTGTGCCCCGAATCACCTGACCCACTCTCTTAAAGGCATATATATATTGTAAATAGTGAGGAAGATCGCCTCAGATTACTGGAGGATCTGAGAGGGCTAGTCAGATGGGCTGATCGGTAGCAAATGGAATTCAGTCCAGTTGAGTGCGAGATAATGCACTTGGGCAGGACAAACAAGGTAAGGGAATATGTGATGAATGGCAGGTCCCTGGGAAGCACCAGAAGTCAGAGAGACCTTAGTGTGCCTGTACATCGCTTCCTTAAGGTAGTAGGACAAGATGATAAAGTAAGAAGACATTAAGTATTCTTGCCTTTATTAGATGAGGCATTGATTTTAAGAGCAGCAAGGTTATATTAGAACTATACAGAATTTTGGTTAGGCCACATCTAGAGCATTATATGCAGTCTTCAGATCCACATTACATGAGGGATGTGATAGCATTGAAAAGAGTGCAGAGGAGATTTATCAGCATATCGCTTACACTGGGAGTTTTAGTTATCAAAAGAGATTGGATCAACTGGATTATTTTCCTTGATGTGGAGATGCCGGCATTGGACTGGGGTAAACACAGAAGTCTGACAACGCCAGGTTTAAGTCCAACCGATTTATTTGATAGTAAACTCGCAAGCTCAAAGAGGTCCAGAGAGGAATGAGGGGGGAAGTGATTGAGATGTATTAAGTTGTAGACAGGAAGAAACATCTCCTCTTGTTGGAGGGATCAATGACGAGAGAGCACAGTAACAGATGAGACGTCATGTGGCACAGAGCGTGGCATTCCTGCCTTGGAGCCAGAGAATTCGAGTGCCACCCCAGGGCTTAATGGCCAAGGAAGGTGCATTGATAATGCAGGAGAGACTTCTGGTCAGCCATTTTTGATGTAGAGTGACATGTAAGCCTCTGGCGACAGACCTGTTCCAGACGAAAGTCTGCCTGGTGCACCATCATGTGCAGAAATGAAACAGATGAAGGAAAGAAAGCTCAGATTTTTAGCAAGATGGAAAATTAAGATGGCAGGCAATTGGCGCTTGGGATCATGCTTGCAGACTGAATGATGTCTTCCACAAAGCAGTCTCCCATTCAACATTAGGTCTGTCTTATGTTGAGGAAACTTGGGGTTGCCTATTCATAAACTTGAAGGTGTCAGACTAAGTTGCATTTGACATTAAGGAAGTGTATGGCATGGAATGCAAAGTCAAGAAAAATCAGGCTAAGCTCGACAAATTAGGGTATTGTGTACAATTCTGGGCACCCCATCTTGGAGGGTTTTTTGAAAGAGTAGAGTGGAGGTTTAACCAGGATGAAGCTAGGTTTGAGTGGAGAAGTTAACTTGTTTTCTTTCAAACAGAGAAGAGGAAATTTAAATGAGATGCTAAAAATTGAGGGGTTATCATAAAGTCAGTGAAAAGAGCTGTTTTATGTATGTGTCAGAATTCAGAGGTTATAAGTTTATCATAATTGTCGAAATAACTATGGAGGAAATTAGAATACATTGTTCCACCCATAACAAAGAAAATAGGAGCAGGGTCATTCGGCCGTTCAAGCCTATTCCACCATTGATTATGATCATAGCTGATCACCCAACTCAATAGCGTAATTCCGCATTCCCTTCCATAACCTTTGACTCTCCTTTGCCCCAAGAGCTATATGTAACTCCTTCTTGACAACATACAATGTTTTGCCTCAATTGTTTTCTGTGGTAGCAAATTTCACAAGCCGACTGTTCTGGGTGAAGAGTTTTCTTCCCATCTTAGTCCAAGAAGATTTATCCCATATCCTCAGTCTGTGACCCAACTATTTTAGCAGCACAGTTGTACAGTGGTTAGCACTATTACCTCGCAGTGCCAGGGATCCACGTTCTCTTCTGGCCTCAGGAATTTGCAGGTCTTCCCTGTATCTGTGTGGGTTTCCTCTAGATGCTCCAGTTTCCTCCCACACTCCAAAGGTGTGTGGGTTAGGTGGATTGACCATACTAAATTGTCACTTAGTGTCAGGGGGATTAGTAGAGTAAATACACAGTTACGAGGATAGGACCTGGGTGGGTTGTTGTCAGTGCAGACTTGATGGGCTGAATGGCCTCTTTCTGAATTTTAAGGATTCTATGATCAACAACATCCTTCCTTCATTTACTCTGTCTAGTCCTGTTGGAATTTTATAGGTTTCTATGCAATTCTCCCATTCATTGTTCTAATCCCCCGTGAATATAATCCTAACTAACTCAATCTGAGCAGTACTGAGAGAGCATATTTCTGAGGATTTGCCTACTGAGTCTACATGGATAGAACTGAGAAATAAGAAAAGTGAAATCACTTTGATAGTGTTGTACTATTGGCCCAAATAGTCAGCGGGAAATTGAGGAGCAAATGCATAAGATAAAATATATAACAGAAAGCTCCAAGAAATATAGGGTGGTCATAAGTAGGGATTTTAACTTTCTCAACATTGATTGGGACAGCCATAGTATTAGAAGGTTGGATGGGGAGAAATTCGTTGAGGGTTAGGGTTAAGGTTAGGATTAGGGTTAGGACGAATTTCTCATTCGGTATGTGGATGGCCCAACTAGAGAGGGGACAAAATTTGACCTCCACTTGGAAAATAAGAAAGGACAGGTGACAGAAGTGTTAGTGGGGGATCACTTTGGGATCAGTGACCATAATTCCATTAGTTTTAAGATTGCTATAATGAATTTTAGGTATGGCCCAAAAGTTAAAATTCTAAATTGGGGCAAGGTCAATTTTGATGTTATCAGGCAGGAACTTTCAAAAGTTAATTGGGAGAGTTTGTGGGAAGGCAAAGGGATATCTGGTAAGTGGGAGGCTTTCAAAAGTGTGCAAACCAGAGTTCAGGGTAAGCACATTCCTCTTTGAGTGAAGAGCAAGGCTGGTAGAAGCAGGGAATCCTGGATGACCCGGGATGACCTGGTCAAGACATGACGTGCAAAGAAGCTTGGAAGATGAATATCAATACAAAAGAGTTATTAAGGCCTGGGATGCACAATCTATAAGGCTAGAGAAACTAGATTTCACAGAAATTTTTAAAAGGCCATTAGACATCTACTTGAAGAGATCTAATTTATTGGATTATGGAGGAAAAGCCAGTGTACAAAATTAGACATTACTTTCAAAGGGTTGACATAGGTACCATGGGCTGAATGTCTTCATTCTTTTCTTAATTCTGTAATAGTTCAGAATAAGGAAAAACTTTCCCAAATGATGTGAGTGCAAAGAAAAATATCTCCCTTTTTGAGAGCTGGTCTAGAACTAGAGTCTACCCACGCTGATTGATCTCAGGTGGAACTTTGTGTGGTAAGCCCTGCTCTCAAAAATTCGTGCAGGTCAGCATTACACTGCATCGACTGGCATGAAGTTTATATCTGCAGTGATCTTTGAAAATGTTATGAGATCAATGACTGTCAAAGAAGGGATTTCAAATACATGGAAAGATTTAAGAACATAAGTTAAATTGTTATTTTCAAGTTTAGTAAGTTCATGAGTGAAAGTGGTCAAATGCAGACACTAACTCATGTTGTTTCTTAAAATAATGAAGGTAAAAATTTTAACCTGATGGGGAAACACTTATTCTTAAACTTGTCTGAAGCAATGTGAATGACAAAGACATTGCCTAAAGTTGATACTACTGTTCATTGAATCAGAACAAAATCTCAGTGTATCATCATTTGAATTGTATGGCTTATTTGGATCTATGAGCTTTTTCTGAATTTCTGGTACGGATTTATTCTGAGTCGATTGTGTTTTGAAGAAGTATATGTGGAGAATTGATTTTACTGTTGTTATAACTTAAAGTACTTTGCTTAAATGCAACTTTCAAAAGGAAATATGCAATAATTTAATATTTAATATTTGTAACAAGATAATTGAAAATAAAAGTAGTTTCTGGACCTTTGGGGGAAATAACAGGATCTAATCACCAACACAGACTCAGTGGGCTGATGAGGATCCTTTTGGACTCCATATATATTTGTTTTGTTAAGTATTACAGTGCAACAATATTGAAGTCTGTAAACAATAGTTTATGCCAGTTGTTTGTGTTAATGCTTCTCATTAGAATCGTTGAGGTCTCCCATTTAGAGTGTGCGGGTGAAGGAACAGCATTACAATGTTAGCTTATTATGTGCTGAGATTTTTCCGATAGCCATATATGTTTCAAAATTAATAACAGAACATCATCAGGTTCACACATCACTCCATCAAACTCAGCCCATTTTCACCTCTATTAATATTTTGTTCTTAACATTAATGAAGGGGGCAGAAAACAATCTTCTGTGAGTCACTGAAGTTCCTCTTGGGGAATGTTTGGTTTCAGATTTGCTGGCTGTGATTGATGACCACAATGCTGCTGTTATTGTTACAAAAGTTTCAAATTTGGCACAGAGAATGCTTTTCAGGTCTTAACAAGTTAGTTAACCAGACAAAGTGACTGAAAACGCATGATATAATTCAAATAGCATATAGACTGGATTTGACAGGTTCCTTGAAATATAATCTTGTTGAGAACCGGGTTTATTTCAACAAAAATAGGAACTGCTTTTTTTAAAGGCTGAGCTCCAATTTATAGCTCAACTATATAATTGATCATTTTAGTGGTGTGTATGAATGAATGCTGTCCTTTCAAGTTTCACTTTTAATATCCTTGTTTATTTTTTGCAAATAGAAAACATAAACGTCAAATTTTATGAGTAATATTTATTTGCTAATTAATATTTTATTATTGTTGGTAAATTGAAATTATGCTGCAACCCACTATCTCAACAAACCATGGGCAAACCATGTGTTAGCTGTTTTATTGTCTTGGTGATGTAATTGAATATTTATACTGTGCTTCTATTGAGGAATGGACTGATATAAATGTTGATCCGCAAATGAACTCCCTGCTGTTTCCATGCTTAGACTACTGGACTCTGCTGGTTATTCTTATTTTAAAAATTACTTATATTAAGTAACAAATTGACTTGCACAATTCTGAACCTAATGGGCCATGGTTTTGAAGGTGCGACATCCTTTTATTTATCCCTTGCAATCTGACTTGAGATGATAATGTTTGATTCCTTTTGCATGGAGAATGGAATAGCTTTAGATAAGCAATTGATTTAAACAGAATATTAATTCATTGGCTGTTCTTTATTTAGTGCCATGGTGCATTGAAGTGCATTCTCCCTGCAGCATGAATAAATGTTGGCCATTTAGTTTGCAGATTTTAAGTGCCTGTATTATTTAAACGTAAAGTGAAAAGGTTTTGATTTGTTCACTACCAGTGGCATCTTCATCAGATCTCACTTTCTTTTTCATTGCTCCATGTTTTCTCCTCACTGCATTGCTCCCCATTCATCCTGTCTGTGCAGTGAGTTCCTAATGCTGCCCAGAGCAAAACGCGGAAGGAGTGCAGAGTGCCTGTATACTGCCAGGTAAATATAGCAGCCTAACAACATTCAAGAAATCTTACTCATTCTGTAAATGAAGGTAATCTGTGAATGAGCTTTTTCTAAAACATTGCTTTAGTATTCTTCCTGAAATAATGATTTTCAGTTGCAAAATATGTAGTTTGCCACTCATGTTGTTATCTTGTAAAAGCACATGCACGTTGTGTTTTTGCTATTTGTCTTCCATTTTCATGATGAATCATATTAAGTAGCAATCATTTTCATCATTTGAATTTGTGTGCTTTCGACAATACTATTGAGATATAAATTTATGAAAACAGAATTTGAACTCAATGATATACCCTTATCAGCTGTTAGTTTATCACAACATGCACCTGTAATCACCTTCCTAACATCACTTCACATTTAAAGCATATCCTTGTAAAGTGTTAGACATCTGCAGGTAAACTTTTACTTAAAAAGTCACTTAATAAACACACCATGGCATACTGTGTCCTCTTGCATTTAATTCATTGTTAATTATATTTTCATTAATACAAAATCAGCTGGACTGTGCTGAAAACTGCACTTATGTTCAAATCACAAAAAATGATGTTGGTCTCGTAGTGTTTTTACTGAGAAGGTAATCATTTTTCCCTTAATTATTTCATTTTAAAAGCATCCAGAAGATTGATTCCCATTAACCAAGCAGTGTTTCTAAAACGTGCAAGAAAAAATTAGATTTTCAGTCTATATCACAGAGTAAACCTGCATCACAGGGCCCCAGTTCATAGTCTGTCCAAGCACTGTCCCTTTTATTCTCCTTTTTTAGTCTGACCTGGCTATGTTCAATTTGTGCTTTATCTGTACAAACTAGAAATGTATCTGGAACATTGCTGGGCTGTAAAGGATCTTTATGAACATCAAGGATGATCCTGGTCAGATCCACAAATCAATGGATATGACTTGAACTTTCTTAGTTTACACTATTGCATTTAAGAATTGTTCCTAAAGTATTTTCTCATAATCTTATTTTGATATTAAGTCAGGAGATTGAGTTTTAATTCTCAGACTATTACAGCTGATTGACGCCAGTGTCAACACCTAAAATAACAACACACAATGACACCTCATATATGATACTTTTGGTAGAATTTGCCTCTCACAGATTGTTTTCTTATATTTTTAAGTCTTGAAATCCAGATCCTATTTCTATGCTGCACTCCTCCAATGTCAATATATCCTCCCAATATCAGTTTTTTTGCTGCTTTGCTGATTTCTTCCTCCACTATAATAATGCAGCAGAATGATAAAGAGTGGTGAGGATTGGGTGTCATCAATCCAGTTGAAGCTGGCTGTGTTTTTGCAAGTGACATTGCCAAGGTACAACTGATGAGGAAACTGAAGCAGAGGTGACTCCATGACTTTGAAGCTGTTGGTTCAGGTTTTAGTTTAAGAGAAGCCATCAATGGAAATGTTTTGGTATGGTTGGTTATTTGGTAAGAGTGGAAAAGGCTGTTGAGCTGGACAATTGAGGAGAAGACTCTGATGAGAATAGTGAAAGGTGCATAAAAGTGACTGAGGGCAGAAATTATATACAATATCAACAACCGTAATTGTATTTATATAGTATCTTTAATGTGTCCCAGGAGCATTATCACACAAAGTTTATCATTGGTCTATGAAAGGAGATGATCAAAAATGTGCTCAAAGAGATAGGTTTCAGGGAACATTTTGAAAGGAGAAAAGATTTCAAAAGAGAATTTCAGAGCTTGGGGCCAAGGCCATGAAAGTATGACCATCAATGATACAGCGATAATGCTCACAAGGTTATAGCTGAAGAAACATGATATTTCAGAATGGAGCTGGAGGAGATTACAGAAATAGGAAGAGAAAAGGCCATGCAGAGAATTGAAAACAAAAATGAGAATTTTTAAATTGACCTATTGTTTAACCAAGAACTGATGTAGGTCAGGAATAGGATATATTTGGTATGATTCGGGTCTTGGGTAACAAAGTTTCAGATGATAGAAAGCTGAGCTAAATGTTGGAATAATCAATGAGCATCAGGGTCAGGAAGGAGAGTTGGGTAGTCAACGATGAAATCAGGGGAACAGGTAGTACTTGAGACGAGCTTTCAGTGGGCATTACAATATAAAGTTTACATTAGGGACTTCCCTTGTTATTGTCCCTGATATTGATTAATTAGTATTGGAGAGTAATGTTAAGCTCTTCATGGTGAATGGGGCCCACAATGATGAACCTAGGATGATATCTCACCTTGACCCAAAATCTGCAAAGGTGGGTAGAAATTTACATAATGCTTTGAGTTTTCAAAATTTATCCTGCAAAATACACTACTAGTTCTTCACACCTTGCCTGTTTCTTGGTCTGTGTCCTCCAATCTATTTTCGCTAAATAAATCATTTATATCCACGTCATTTACAATGGATTTTTCCATGGCTGAGGTCCTTCACTGATGTTGAATCATTTTGCTTTGTGTGAGTTTTTGCATTAAACATAAGAGCAGTAAATAAGTTGATTGTACTTCTGAAATTGATTTTGCTTCCTTGGTTTATTCTCCCTCTCTCTCTTTCATGACATTACAATGTAATTTGAATAACCTGGCTATTTCAAATCTGACTTGTCCCCTTTCTATACCTTTTATAATGTTCTTCTGTTTTATAGAATCCTACAGGGGATTGTGAATCCACAATCACCCAAGTCGATAAGGTTGTTAAGAAGGCATACGGAGTCTTAGCTTTTATTGGTAGGGGGATTGAATTTTGGAGCCGCAACGTCATGTTGCAACTGTACAAAACTCTACTGCGGCCGCACTTGGAGTATTGTGTGCAGTTCTGGTCCCCGCATTATAAGAAAGATGTGGAGGCATTGGAGAGGGTACAAGAGGAGGTTTACCAGGATGTTGCCTGGTATGGAGGGCAGGTCTTATGAAGAGAGGCTGAGGGATTTGAGGTTGTTGTCGTTAGAAAGGAGGCGGCTAAGAGGGGACCTAATCGAAACATATAAGATGATTAGAGGTTTAGATAGGGTGGACAGTGATAGCCTTTTTCCTAGGATGGAGAAAGCTAGCATGAGGGGACACAGCTTTAAATTAAGGGGTGGTGGTTTTTAGGACAGATGTCAGAGGTAGGTTCTTTACCCAGAGGGTGGTTCGGGAGTGGAATGCCTTGCCTGCGTCAGTTGTAGATGCGCCAAATTTGGTGGCGTTTAAGAGGTTAGTAGATAAGTTTATAGATGAAAGGGGAATGGTTTAGGTAAGAGGGTCACTGCTTGTTCCTAATTGGTTGGCGCAACATCGAAGGCCAAAGGGCCTGTTCTGCGCTGTAATGTTCTATGTTCTACAGTGCAGAAAGAGGCCATTTGGCCCATAGAGTCTGCACTAACCCTCTAAAGGAACATCTTACTCAGGCCCTATCCCCATAACAACACACATTTATCCCATTAATCCCCAACACGTATTCATAGAATCATAGAATCCCTATATTGCAGAAGGTGCCCATTTGGCCCACAGAGTCTGCACCAACTCTCTGACAAGGCATCCCACCAAGGTTCAATTCCTGTAACCTCAAGTATTTATGCTGCTAATCCTTTTAACCTACACATCTTGGGACACTAAGGGGCAATTTAGCATGGCCAATACACCAAGCCCACACATGTTTGGTCTTGGGAGGAAACTGGAGCACCCAGAGGAAACCAAGACAGACATGGGAAGAATGTGCAAATTCCACAATCACCCAAGGCCAGAATTGAATCCAGATCCTTGGCGCTGAGAGGCACAGTACTAATCACTGTGGATAATGTTTTAGATATTTCTAACAACCATGACTCTTCCTATGTTACATATGTCCCACACTTTTTCTGTGTTCTGAAGCAATTTTCATTGAATTTAACCTTATATCTGAGGTAAATTTCTTTGGTTTTTCCATGACTGAGATTACTAACAAGTGGAAGACCTTCCCAACAGCTGCAGTGTCAACAAAAACAACCCCAATCTCTGTACTACTGTGACTGCTAATCTTTGTAAACTATGTCAATAAACAGTCTTTTGCCTAATTTCCTGAAAAGAGAGCATTATTAAACAAATGCATTTTATTCTATGCTTGTACCATGCCCCAATTTGCATCTACATTTTCAGCATGATTTCGATTAGCATACACAGTAGAACTGTTATTATTTCATGTCTATAAGGAAATATTTTTCCCCAGTTCTTAAATCATCTTTTCCTATCAGAATGTTGCTGACTGAGAAGGAGACAAACCAAAGTAAATATGTCATCAAGCAATTGTATTATCTGCTACAGATGTTATACTCTTTCTTGCCAGCTCCAAGTAGGTTGTAGCAATCAGATTAAACTGCCAACATTGCTTTGCCACATTATAACTCTTGGTTTTTCTGTAATACTCCCTTGGGACTTCCTTATGTAAATATTTTATAATTTTATTCTTGTTGCACCATCATGTGTTTCTAAATTTCCATCCAAGCTGCATATATTAAGGGGCAAAATTTTTTCCAGCTTCGCTGTGCCTGGTGCAGATTGCGCCAGTTCTGAAAAATAGCTCCATGCAGCATCAAACTATTTGCATCCCAGTACCTTTCTGCTAGTGCAAACTGGGTTATTTCCAAAAAGGTTGATTATCATATTGAAAGTAGCATTTAAGTATGCTCAGCCCAGCTGACGCCGGATTATCCAAGTTCCCGAGACCTTCTGACTCTCAGGCAAGTCTGGCAAGATTCATTACTGGTCTCCACCAGTAGAGACCAGCATGATGGCCACACTGAGGACTCAGAGACCATTGAAGATCCTGGGTAGTCAGAGACATGGCTGGGAAGTGTTCACCTGGCATCCTGGCAGTGGTAGTTGGGCACTGCCAGTAGGCCAGAGCAGTGTCAAGGGGATGGGGCCTGAGTGGGGGCTGTGATGAAGGAGCTATGACACGGGGTCGTGAGGACACCAAACACATTTTATATAAAACAAAGAACAAAGAAAATTACAGCGCAGGAACAGGCCATTCAGCCCTCCAAGCCTGCACTGACCATGCAACCTAACTAAACTATAACTCCCTATTTTTCCAGGGACCAAATCCCTCTATTCCCATCCTTATTCATGTATTTGTCAAGACACCCCTCAAAAGTCATTATCATATCTGCTCCCACTACCTCCATTTGGAAATCAGTATTCCCAATCTGATTGGGATATTTCACCAGGAACAATATTCTGAATTTGATCAGGATATTTCACCAGGATCAATATTCTCATTCTGGTTTTGCGATGAAATTCTGTTTGCAACAATCCAAACTTGCTGCTACTCCTTTTGATAGAGGAATTATTGAATAGCTCACAAAAGGAACTTACTGAACTCACATTGTTCTCGTTTTTGTTATATGTTTGATAGGGTTTTTGTTTCTCTTTACACTTTCTGTTTGTTTCTGTCCATTGCTATATTCTATCTGCACCAGAAGCTCAATTAACAACAATAAAACTTTGCCACCCAAGATGCCATTACTAGTAAATGGTTTTCACCAGGATCTACACAGGTAAGAAGTTCAGATCACAAATTGTTCTGAGACAGAGGAAAGGAATAAATAAACAATGATTGGTTTATTGTTATTCATGTTAATTCCGTCTAACCTTGTCAATTCCAGGTCTAATACTAGTTCTGAACATAACATAACATAAAGAGAAAAGGAAAATCACTGGAAGCTCTTTAGAAGACTTAGTATATTGAGATTAAATTGAATCAAAAAAAGATGTCTGATAAATTGAGTCCATAATACAACAAGAAAATGAGCAGCAAAGAAAGGCAAAGGACAGTTGAATCAGGGTATAAAAGGGGCAAAGAGAGTGCATGGCAAAAAATGAACAAGTAACAAGAAAAAAAAAGTATAGATCTTTGTAAATATATAATTACTTAGAGGATTGTTAAGGTGTGGAGCCATTTAAGGACCAAAATGAAATAAAACTATAGAGAAAGAGCACATGACGAAGTTAATAAATGAACATTTTGCATTCCAGAAATCAAAATAAATCTAAGCATCATAGAATCTACACTGCAGAAGAGGCCATTCAACCCATTGAGTCTGCACCAACAACAATCCCATCCAGGTCTTATCCCTGTAACACCACATTTACAAATACACATTTACAAGTGTATAGAACATTGGTTAGGCCTCACTTGGAGTACTGCGTCCAGTTCTGGTCGCCATACTGCCAGAAGGATGTGGAGGCCCTGGAGAGAGTGCAGAGGAGATTTACCAGGATGCTGCCTGGTATGGAAGGCTGTCTTACGAGGAAAGATTGAACGCAGTGGGGTTGTTTTCCCTTGAAAGACGTCGGCTGAGAGGGGATCTATTAGAGGTATTTAAGATTATGAGGGGTATAGATAGAGTAAATGGTGGTAAGCTTTTTCCACCATTAGAATCAGATAGAATGAGGGGTCACGGCCTTAGGGTGAGGGGGCTATGTATAAGACGAATATTAGAGGGCATTTTTTCACACAAAGGGTAGTGAGGGTGTGGAATGTGCTACCGAGTGGGGTGGTGGGAGCAGGCACGCTAGGGTTGTTTAAGGGTCTCTTGGACAGCCACATGAGCGGTCGGCAGATAGAGGGATATAGGAGGACTGTTTAAATACTTTAATTGTTTCCACAGGCTGTTCGGTCCACCTTGTTGACCAACAAGGTGCATGCATTCGGCAGGTCGTGCGAGGGCTGCTTCTGGATGTTACTTCAGGAGTGGCCTAGTGCTTCACGTCGTTAGTGTATGCTTAAACTGGATCATCAGATGGGCAACATGACAGCTCAGAGACTATCGCTGTTGCTGTGCAGACACATGGATTTGGGCCTGTGTCTGCGGGAGTTTGCGCATTCCCCCCATGGTTGCGTGGGTTTTCTCCGGGTGCTCCGGTTTCCTCCCACATCCCAAAAATGTGCTGTTAGGCTGATTGGGTAACAAATTGTCCCTATATTGGTCTCTATATGTCATTAAGACGTTAGGACGACGGCGGCGCGGGTTCGTTGGGCCGAAGGGCTTGTTTCCCGTGCTGTGTTGTTCTTTGTTCTTTGTTCTTTATTTACCCTCCTAGACCCCTGACGCTATCATGGCGAATCAACCTAACTTGCATATCTTTGGAGTGTGGGAGGAAACTGGAGCACCCGGAGGAAATCCATGCAGACACAGGGAGAACATGCAAATTCCAAGTAACCCAACAGTGGGATCAAACCCGGGTACCTAGCATTGTGAGGCAACAGTGCTAATCACTTTGCCACCATGCTCCCTGATCAAAGGATCTCATTGCAAAAGAACAGGTATTATAGAAATTAAATGGGATAAAAATAAATCAGGAAAATATTTTCATGCAATTTACACTGAAAGTGTGGTTGAGGCATTTTCGATAGTGCCTTTCAAAAAACAATGCCAGTGGAAAGGTGTGGGTGTGAGGCAAGGCTGTGAGAGAAAGAGGTTGGGAGGCAGTTGTGGTTAGAGTCAAGCCTGGTAACAAAGCATAAGCAGCTAAAGAGACAGCCAAGCACTAAGCTGGACCGGTTTGCAGACCATTCAGTTCTGTGGGACATACTCTCGGTTCTAGTAAAGGTTGATGGGCCTTTTGGCATTTCCCCCCTTATGTGCCCCCACACTGTTCAACCACTCCTCTTAGCTATTTCTGTCCTGCATCCACAAACATAACCCCCTTTGCCCCCTTGTCAGTTCATGGGAGCACAAAAGGGATATGAGGTCCTGGCTAAGATCTTTTGATCTTATCGTTAAAAAGGTTACTGAATCAAGATTTTGGTTAATGGCATTTCTGAGAGGCAGTGAACTATCAGTCATCCAGACACTAGAGCAGCTCCACAAAAATTGCAAGGAGCAGGAAATGCCTCTCCCTGCCTTGGGCCAGTCAGATCAGGAATGCAAGGGCAACCTCAACACCCAAACACTTGTCACACTCCAGCAAAGATTAGGGGGTGGGAATCCCAGAATTGGGTTCTGCCCCCATCATTTTTAAATAGTTCATGAACCTTTCTGACTCTGAAAATCCAGGCCTATGATTTTAATTTCTCCACCCCTCATTTAGCTTACCCCTCATTTAGGTCTGTAGATCAGACCTTAAGTAGTATGAAAGGTGAATACTTTTCACTATTTATTGTGTATTCTCTTTTTAGTTTTCCCCAAATGTTTTACCTCACACTTCTCCAGATTAAACACAATTTGCTTTTTTATGCACAATTTATAATTCCATTGCTATCTTCCTAAAGTCTACAACTTTCTTCCTCAGTAACACGCACATAGCTGTTTTTTGTACTATCTACAGGTTTCTTAAAAGGGAAAGGGTGGGGAAGGATAAAGCACACATGATGGTCATAGAACTTGGGACAGACCATGGAAGCCTCGAAATAATAGCATTAGACAAAGGACAACATTATTGCTCGTCTTTCTCCAGCTCTTTGCTTCCTCGATCTATGCTTTCCATTGAACCGTTTTGAAGTATCATTTAGTTCACTTTTTGATATGGCCTGCCTTGCTTAATGAACATTGTTCCTTTAATCAGATTTCTTTATAATTTAAGAAAAAATGCACTGAGCCTATTTTTATTTTATGCTCCACTTTTGTCATTTTTTTATTAATAACATTTTATATGCATTTCTAGTTGGAATGAGGCACTGGTTTTATCTTCTGAGTTCAGACTTCAAATGATATTTTGTTATTTTAACTTGTTGATGTGTTTTCTGCTGAATTATATTTAACTTTTTATTAATAATAATTTATTATTAATAATAATTGTTATAATAATAATTATTAATTTATTATTAATAATAATTGTTAATTATTTCAATTAATTTGATCTTAATTTATCATGTAATATTATTAAATATTTTTGCATGAATTAATAATTTGTTGGAAATATTTAATTTTTAAACTGCCTCTGAAGTTTTATTTTGCCTGCATGCATTACATCCAGCATTATACAGGACAGTTCTCAGACACGGGGATCACGGACATTGTCATTTACAGAACTCTTGGTTAGGTAAGAAGGGGTGCAAAATGCGTGGATACCTATCTGTCCAGTCACTTTCCAGGTGCTGCAGGATGAAAAACAGAACTTTGTTAGGGTTTAGTTGTAAACCAAAGCAGCATAACCATCATGTATGTAAACAGCAAGAAATTTCAATAATGAGTTCATGTAATTGCATGTCATTTAACTACATAGACTGAGAAGCTCTCCATGGGAACAGGGAATATGCTGTTCGTTCCTGGATCATGGCTTAATTGTCTCTCTACTTAATTTCTATGCATTAGTTCTGTAATCCTTAAACCTTACCCAACAAAAACTCTATCCAGCCCAGTTTTGAAATTTTCAATTGACACCCAGTCTCAATAACTTTTTGGGAGAGTGATTTCCAGATTTCTGTGATACTTTGTGAAGAAGCGCTTGGTCCCTGAATCTTGAATTTAGTTTTAAAGTTTTGTCTACTTTTCTAAACACCCCCTTTCCCCCAACCTGGCCATAGGAAACAGTTGGTTATTCACCCTTTCAGCTTTTTTAGTCACTTACACCTCAATTATATTAACTCCTTAATCATCAATACTCGGGGGATTGCAAGCCTAATTATAGAATCCATAGAATGGCTATAATGCTGAAGAAGGCAGTTTGCCCCATCAAGTCTGCAATCCCAGGCCCTCTGGGAAGCAGAGGCAGCTATTGACAAAAGTTACAGGGAGATGGTTACTCCTAAAAATGGTACATGGGTGACTGCAAGAATGGGTAAAAAGCAGTCAGAGCAGCGATCCCTGGAGCCTGTTCCTCTCCAAAGTAAGTACTCTGTTTTGGATGCTGTTGGGGAGGAAGACTCAACCAGGTAAGCCATAGGATACAGGTTTCGGGAGTAGAGCCTTGATGCTAAGGTGGGAGGGGGGAAGAAAAAATTAGTGATTGGGGATTCCATAGTTAGGGGGACAGATAGGAGAGTCTGTGGGAACGAGCGAGACTCACGGTTGGTATGTTGCCTCCCAGATGCCAGGGTCTGTGATGTCTCTGATCGAGTGTTCAAGACCCTTAAGGGGGGAGGGGAACCAGCCCCAAGTCGTGGTTCACGTAGGCACCCATGACATAGGTAGAATATAACACAGAAATTCAGGGAGTTGGGGTGGAAGCTTAGGGCTAAAACAAATAGAGTGGTTATCTCTGGTTTGTTACCTGTGCTGTGGGATAGCACGGAAAAGAATAGAGAGAGAGAACATTTGAACACGTGGCTAAAAGGATGGTGCAGGAGGGAAGGGTTCAGATACTTGGAGAATTGGGGCTCATTCTGGACAAGTGGGACCTCTACGAGAGGGATGGTCTGCATCTGAACCAGAGAGGGACTAATATCTTGGGGGAAAAATTTGCCAATGCTATTTGTGGGGGGTGGGGGGGGTGTTTAAAGTGATTCAGAGGGGAGATAGGAACATGAATTGTAGCCCCAATGTACAGGAGGATGTGAATAGGGAGGTCATGGATAAGGTTTCTAGGTCACAGCAGTGTATTGGCAGGCGGGAGGTTGGTTTGAAGTGTGTATACTTTAATGCGAGGAGCATACGCAATAAGGTGGATGAACGTGCAGCCTGGATTGGTGCTTGGGACTTCGATGTTGTGGCCATTTCAGAGACATGGACAGAGCAGGGGCAGGAATGGTTGTTGCAAGTTCCGGGGTTCAGATGTTTCAATCAGAGCAGACAAGGTGGTAGAAGAGGGGGAGGCGTGGCATTATTAGTCAAGGACTGTATTACGGTGGCAGAAAGGTGTTTGTCTGGAGTAAGGGGAAATATGAAGAAATCAGGCAGATAATTGGACGAATAAACTGGAAGGAGGCGTTCCTGGGGAAAAGTACAGAAGGAAGGTGGCGGATATTCAAGGAATGTTTGTCTGGAGCTCTGCACAACAACGTTCCGATGAGACAAGGAGGTTTTGGTAGGCCGCGGGAACCGTGGTACACAAAGGTTGTGGTGAACTTAGTCAGGAAGCAAAAAAAGGTGTATAAACGGTTCAGAGAGCTGGGAGATGTTAGGGATCTAGAGGAGTACAAGGTGTGTAGAAGGGAGCTTAAAAAGGAAATTAGGAGAGCCAGAAGGGTTAATGAGAAGGCCATGGTGGGTAAGATTAAGGAGAATCCCAAGGCCTTCTACAAATATGTGAAAAGTAAAAGGATGAGAAGAGAAGGGATAGGACCTATAAAAGGTGAAGGGGGAAAAGTCTGTATGGAACCAGAAGAAATGGCAGAGATGCTTAATGAGTACTTTGCCTCGGTATTCACGGTGGAAAGTGATCTGGGAGGTTGTACTACAGGTTTGCGGCAGATTGAAAAGATTGAGTATGTGGATGTTAAGAAAGAGGATGTGTTAGAACTTTTAGATTCTATCAAGATAGACAAGTCGCCGGGACTGGATGGGATGTACCCCAGGTATTATGGGAGGTGAGGGAAGTGATTGCAGAGCCCCTGGCGATGATCTTTGCGTCGTCCATGGAAACGGGAGAGGTTCCGGAGGATTGGAGGATTGCAGATGTGGTTCCTATTTTCAAGAAAGGGAACAAGGATAGTCCGGCTATCCGATCGGTGAGTTTGACCTCAGTGGTTGGTAAGCTGATGGAGAGGCTTCTGAGGGACAAGATTTATGAGCATTTGGAGAAGTTTAGAATGATCAGAAGTAGTCAGCATGGTTTTGTCATGGGCAGATCGTGCCTTACGAGCCTAGTTGAGTTCTTCGAAAATGTGACTGAACACATTGAGGAAGGAAGAGCGGTGGACATGATGTACATGGACTTCAGCAAGGCATTTGATAAGGTCCCCTATGCAAGACTTCTTGAGAAGGTGAGAGGGCGTGGGATCCAAGGGACTTTGGCCTTGTGGATCCAGAACTGGCTTGCCTGCAGAAGGCAGAGAGTGGTTGTGGATGGGTCTTTTTCTGTATGGAGGTCGGTCACCAGTGGAGTGCCCCAGGGATCTGTTCTAGGACCCTTGCTGTTTGTCATTTTCATAAATGACCTGGATGAAGAAGTGGAGGGATGGCTTAGTAAGTTCGCTGACGATACGAAGGTCAGTGGTGTTGTGGATGGTCTGGAGGGATGTCAGAAGTTGCAGCGGGACGTAGATAGGATGCAAGACTGGGCAAAGAAGTGGCAGATGGACTTCAATGCGGATAAATGTGTAGTGGTCCATTTTGGCAGGACCAATGGGATGAAGGAGTACAATATCAAGGGTAGGAGTCTTAGCTGTGTTGAAGAGCAGAAGGATCTTGGGGTCCGGGTCCATAGGACTCTTAAATCGGCCTCGCAGGTGGAGGAAGTGGTCAAGAAGGCATATGGTGTACTGGCCTTCATTAATCAAGGAATAGAGTTTAGGAGTCAGGAGGTAATGCTGCAACTTTATAAGACCCTTGTCAGACCCCACTTGGAGTACTGTGCGCAGTTCTGGTCACCTCACTATAGGAAGGAGTGCAGAGGAGATTTACAGGGATGTTGCCTGGATTGGGAGGCATGCCTTATGAAGATAGGCTGAGGGACCTGGGACTCTTCTCCCTGGAGAGACGTAGGTTGAGAGGTGACCACATAGAGGTTTATAAAATGTTGAGAGGAATAGATAGGGTGGATTCTCAGAGACTATTTCCCAGGGCTGAAATGGTCGCGACGAGAGGGCACAGATTTAAGGTGCAGTGAAGCAAGTACAGAGAAGATGTTAGGGGTAAGTTTTTCACTGAGAGGGTGCTGAGTGAATGGAATCGGCTGCCGTCGGTGGTGGTAGAGGCGAACTCACTAGGGTCTTTTAGAAGATTTCTGGATGAGTATATGGGATCTAATTGGATTGGGGGTTATAGATAGGTCTATATCTATAGGTAGGTAAAGATGTGATCGGCGCAACTTGTGGGCTGAAGGGCCTGTTTGTGCTGTAGTGTTCTATGTTCTATGTTTTATTTGATGTGGACCTGTCTATTGAGGTAATATGGGCTGAGATTACAAACAGGAGAGGTCACCCTGTTGTGAGTTTTTTATAGGCCTCCAAAAAGTTCCAGAGAGGTAGAGGAAAGGATTGCAAAGATGATCCTGGATAGGAACGGAAGTGACAAGTTGTTATGGGGACTTTAACTTTACAAATATTGATTGGAAGAACTATAGTTCAAGCACGTTAGAGGAGTCAGTTTTTTGTCCAATGTGTGCAGGAAGGTTTCCTGACTCAGTATGTAGGTAGACTAACAAGAGGTGAGGCTACATTGGATTTGGTTCTGGGTGATGAATCAGACTTGTGTTCAACTTGGAGGTAGGTGAGCACTTTGGTGATTGTGACCACATTTCGGTTACATTTACCTCAGTGATGGAAAGGGATAGGCATATACCAAAGGGCACAAGTTATAGCTGGGGGAAAAATAATTATGAGGATATTAGAACAAGAACAAAACAGCATGGGAAACAGGCCCTTCAGCCCAACAAGCCCGCGCCGCCACCTCGATGTTCCCACTTCTACACGCGATCCCTGTCCATGTTTATAGATCTATGGATTAAAAACCAAATTTGAGACAATTTAGGGAGAATTTGTTTTGCCAATTAGCCTAAGAGCACATCTTTGGGATGTGGGAGGAAACCGGAGCTCCCGGAGAAAACCCACGCAAGCACGGGGAGAATGCGCAAACCCCCACAGACACAGGCCCAAATCCATGTATCTACACAGCACAGCTATAGTCACTGCGCTGTCGTGTTGCCCATCAGATGGTCCAAGTGAAGCATACACTAACGATGTGAAGCAGTAGGATACTCTTGAAAAAGGTCCAAGAGCAGTCCTCTCACGACCCATTGCGTGTATGCCCCTTGTTAGACAACAAGGTGGACCAAAGCACCTGTAGGATAAAAACAAGTACATCAATATCATCATCTATTTACACACTTCCCAGGGACTCCCAAGGCTCATGATCCCTATTTTAAATCAGTTTTCTATACCCCTCCATTCCCATTCTGTTCATGTGCCCATCTAAGTATTTCTTAAATAACTCCAGAGTACCTGCCTCCACCACTTTACTTGGCAGCACATTCCATACCCCCACCACCCTCTGTGTGAAAAAACTCCCTCTAGCATCCAAATTATACCTTACCCCCTCACCCTAAGCCCGTGACCCCTCGTGCAATTTGAGTCCATCCTAGGAAAAAGCTTAGCCCTGTTTACTCTATCTATTAGGCGTGATTTAGGATACATAGGTTGGAGTAGGAAACTGCAGGGGCTGGGAACACCTGAAATGTGGAGTTTATTCAAGGAGCAGCTACTGCGAATTCTTGATAAATATGTACCTGTCAGGTAGGGAGGAAGTGGTCAAGCAAGGGAACCATGGTGTACAAAGGAAGTTGATCTCTGGTGAAGAGAAAGAGGGAGGCTTATGTAAAGACGAGACGTGAAGGCTCAGTTAGGGCTCTGGAGAGTGATAAATTAGCCAGGAAGGAGCTAAAGAGAGAGTTAAGAAAAGCAGGAAGAGGACATGAGGAGACTTTGGCAGATAGGATTAAGGAGAACCCTAAAGCTTTCTATAGGTATGTCAAGAATAAAAGATTGGTTAGGGCAAGATTAGGGCCAGTCAGAGACTGCAGTGGGAAGTTGTGCGTGGAGCCTGAAGAAATAGGAGAGGCACTGAATGAGTATTTCTCGTCAGTATTCACGCAAGAAAAAGTCAGTGTAATTGAGGAGAAAACTGAGATACAGAGTTGTAGACTATGCGGAATTGAGGTGCAAAAGGAGGAGGTGTTAGCAATTCTTCAGAGTATGAAAATAGATAAGTCCCCTGAGCCGGAAGGGATTTACCCTATGATTCTCTGGGAGGCTAGAGAGGAGATTGCAGAGTCTTTGGCTTTGATCTTCAGGTCGTCGTTGGCTACAGGTGTAGTGCCGGAAGACTGGAGGATGGCAAATGTTGTCCCTTTGTTCAAGAAGGGGAGTAGGGACCATCCTGGGAATTATAGACCGGTGATCCTTCTGTTGTGGGCAAAGTTTTGGAAAGAATTATAAGGGACAGGATTTATAATCATCTAGAAAGAAATAAATTGATTAGGGATAGGCAGCTCGGTTTTGTGAAGGATAGGTCGTGCCTCACAAACCTTATCGAGTTTTTTGAGGAGGTGACCAAAGAGGTGGATAAGGGTAAGACTGTTGATGTGGTGTATATGGATTTTAGCAAGGCATTTGATAAGGTTCCCCATGGTAGGCTACTGCAGAAAGTGCAGATGCATGGGACTGAGGGAGATTTAGCAATTTGGATTAGGAATTGGCTAGCTGATAGAAGACAGAGGGTGGTGGTTGATGGGAAATATTCAACCTGGAGTTCAGTTACAAGTGGTGTACCTCAGGGATCTGTTTTGGGGCCACTGCTATTTGTCATTTTTATAAATGACCTGGATGAGGGTGTAGAGGGATGGATTAGTAAATTTGCCTATGACACCAAAGTCGGAGAAGTTGTAGACAGTGAGGATGGATGTTACAGTTTGCAGAGGGACATAGATAAGCTGCAGAGCTGAGCCAAGAGATGGCAAATGGAGTTTAATACTGAAAAGTGTGGGGTGATTCACTTCAGTAAGATTAACAGGAGTACAGAATATAGGACTCTTAATAGTGTCGACAAGCAGAGAGATCTCAGAATGTAGGACTCTTAATAGTAGGACAGAATGTAGGACTCTTAGTAGTATCGATGAGTATACATGTGCATAGCTCCCTGAAAGTTGGCACCCAGGTTGATAAGGTTGTTAAGAAGGTGTACAGTGTGTTAGCTTTTATTGGTAGAAGAATTGAATTTCGGAGCTGTGAGGTCATGTTGCAACTGTACAAAACTCTGGTGTGGCCGCACTTGGAGTATTGTGTACAGTTTTGGTCACCGCATTATAAGAAAGATGTGGAGGCGTTGGAAAGAGTGCAGAGGAGGTTTACCAGGATGTTGCCTGGTAAGTTGGGAAGACCTTATGATGAAAGGCTGAGGGACTTAAGGTTATTTTCATTAGAGAGAAGAAGGTTAAGAGGTGACCTAATTGAGGCATACAAGATGGTTAGATAGGGCGGACAGTGAGAGCCTTTTTCCTCGGATGGTGATGGCTAACACAAGGGGACGTAGCTTTAAATTAAGGGGTGGTAATTATAGGACGGATGTCAGAGATAGGTTCTTTACTCAGAGGGTAGTAAGGGTGTGGAATGCCCTACCTGCAACACTTGTGGACTCGCCAACTTTGAGGGCATTCAAATGGTCCGTAGATAGGCATATGGATAGCATTGGAATAGTTTAGGTTAGAGGATCATTAGATTGGTTCCTCTGGTCGGCGCAACATTGAGGGCCGAAGGATCTATACTGCGCTGTAATGTTCTATGTTCTATCCTGTAACACATGTAAACTATGCAAATCCCCCTGACAGCAAAGGATAATTTAGTATGGCCAATCCACCTAACTACACATCTTTAGAATGTGGCAGGAAACAGGAGCGCTAGGAGGAAACCCATGCAAATATGGGGAGAACATGCAAACTCCAGATGGAGAGAATCACCTAAGGCATGAATTGAATCTGGGTCCCTGGTGCTGTGAGGCAACAGTGCTAACCACTGTGTCATCTTTGCAATCATTTGAATCTTTGCAACGTTGTGTTATACTTTAACATTTTTAGTAACTATATCATTCTGGTGAATCTGTGCTGCACCCTCCTGAAAACCAATATATTGTTCCTGAGATCAGTACCCAGAACTGAACAGTGCCCAGGTGGGGTCATATCAAAATAGTGTAACCTCCAGATTTCAGTGTCTATAAAATGGAGACTAACAACTTATTAGAATTTAAAACTTTTTTCCACACCTGTACTAATTTTTAGTGATTCTATACTTTGGCCCCTAAGCGTTTCTGCATATCCTCTTCACCAATAACCAGAAGGCCAGGATTTTCCAGCATCTCCATGATGTGTTTTACCACAGATGAGACAGCTTGCCATTAGCCACTGGAGGATCTTCCAGTCCTATCAAAGTCTATGGAATTATGCATGGCTCACCAGCTCTGGTGCCAGGGAAACTGATGCAGGGGCTTCTTTAAGCATGACCTGATGAGGGAGACCTGCCTATTTGAAGAGTTGGGAAAATCCTATTGTCTGTCTGTTAATTTAGCTGCTTTCTGAATGTTGATTCCATTGCTGGTTTTCCAGCAAGAGAGTGAAATCAGACGGAAATCCTGATTTTCATTGCCTCAGTAGTATCTCCAGTTGAGAAATGCTGATGGGTCAAGATATATTACAGGAAATTCTGTAAATACTCAGCAGGCCTGATAACATCTGTGGAAAGATACAATGTGAATGGGACAAATTTTCATTCCCAAGACAAATAGTTCAATTTGAGAATTTCCTGAATTGCCTATCAACCATGAGAAAAAGTGTGTAGTCAGACCCAATTTTCATTCTGGGTGGATAGGCTTAGGCCAGCTGTCCTTACTGAAAGATCTGAAGTGGCCATAGAGGCTGCCAAGTGCCAAGTTCTTACTGAATGATCTGTGTCATGGATTCTCTGGGACTTTGTCCCAGTTGTTTTGTTTAGTATTAGGCCCTAACATTTCATTCATCACACACAGTCATCCCCGACAGACTTTCCATGCCCCATTCATGCCAACTCATTCAGTATCCACTATGCGCAGACCTTGTTGAAATAGAGTAAAATAAAGATCTAAATATTCATTACAGTCTTTACTATCATTAGAAATACACTCCCATTCATGAAAGTCCATTTAAAAATTTTAAAACTCCTCAAATACTTGGTCCTTTATCAAAACAAACAAAATTGTATTTATAAGCTGACATCAAAAACAGCTAATCCTTTAATAAGCTACTTGAACTGGCAATGAAACTGAAATTTCAAGCCCCTGATGGGAAAAGATGAAGAGGTCACAGGACACCAGGTTATAGTCCAACAGGTTTGTTTGAAATCACAAGCTTTTGGAGCACTGCTCCTTCATCAAGTGAAGTGGAGTAAGATGAGCAGGCACAGAATATATAGGTGGAGTGACGATAGCCCAACACAAACACATGACACTCTTGATTACCTATTAGTGTCATGTCATTTGGGGTAATGTGAGCAAGCAAGTATTGTAACTGCACAGATTATTTTTTCCATTTTTGCAACACAAACAATCAGTTTTCTTTTTTTTTAAGGGGATTTGAATAACCCCACAACTAGACAGTTTTACATGCCATATCCATTCTTCACATGTCTTTGTATCGCTCTGTAAATCTCATCTTTAATAATTGGCTTTAGAATCTTGCTAGTGATTGAAGTCAGGCTAATCGTCCCATATAAATGACTTGGAAGAGGGAGTAAGAGGAGTGATCAGCAAGTTTGCAGACAATACAAAGATGGCTGGACTTGTGGATAGTAAGGAACATTGTCAGGCGATACAGCAGGACATAGATAGGCTGGTAGCTTGGGTAGGTAGATGACAGATGGAATTCAATCCTGATAAATGCGAGGTGATGCATTTCAGGAGAAAGAATGTAGGAGGGAGGTATATGATAAAGGGTAGACCTATTAAGAGTATAGAAATGCAGAGGGACCTGGGGGTGCAGTGCACAAGTTTCTGAAGGTGACAGAGCAGGTGGAGAAGGTTGTGAAGAAAGCTATAATGTATGCTAATGTATTTATAGAAAGGGGTATAGAGTACAAGAGCTGGTCTTTAAGGTTGCAGTTGTATAAAACGTTGGTTAGACTTCATTTGAAATATTGCGTCCAGTTCTGGTTGCCTTACTTATGGAATGATGTAGAGACTCCGGAGAGAGTGCAGAGGAGGTTTATCAGGATGCTGCCTGGTATGGAAGGTCTGAGTTACGAGGAGAGGTTAGGCAAATTGGGACTGTTTTCCTTAGGAAGATGTAGACTTAGAGGAGATCTAATAGAGGTGTACAAGATTATGAGAGGTATAGATAGAGTAAACAGGGTTAAGTTTTTTCCTAGGATGGACTCAAATAGCACGAGGGTCAGGGGCTTAGGGTGAGGGGGGAGTAAGATGTAATTTGGATTCTAGAGGGAGTTTTTCATACAGAGGGTGGTGGGGGTGTGGAACACACTGCCAAGTAAAGTGGTGGAGGCAGGCACTCTGGAGTCATTTAAGAGATACTTAAATGGGCACATGAACAGAATGGGAATGGAGGGATATAGTCGACTGATTTAAATAGGGATCATGAACCTTGGGAGTTCCCTGGGAAGTGTAAATTGTCAATGATATTGATGTATTTGTTTTATCCTACAGGTACTTCGGTCCGCCTTGTTGTCTAACAAGAGGCATACACGCGATGGGTCATGAGAGGGCTGCTCTTGGATTTTTCGAGAGTATCCTAGTGCTTCATGTCGTTAGTGTACGCTTGACCTGGACCATTTGATGGGCAACACGACAGCTCAATGACTATCGCTGTGCTGTGCAGATACATGGATTTGGGCCTGTGTCTGTGGGAGTTTGCGCATTCTCCCCGTGCTTGCGTGGGTTTTCTCTGGGTGCTCCGGTTTCCTCCCACATCCCAAAGATGTGCTCTTAGGCTAATTGGCAAAACAAATTCTCCCTAAATTATCTCAAATCTGGTTCCAATGCATGGATCTATAAACATAGACAGGGATCACGGGTAGAAGTGGGAACATCGAGGTGGCGGCGTGGACTCATTGGGCCAAAGGGGCCTGTTTCCCATGCTGTTTTGTTCTTTGTTCTTTGTACTTTCCAATCTGCTGTTTCCTTTTTAAGCAGTGATGTTACATTCACTATTTTCCAGTTTTCTGGTACACTTCCTGCCTTTAGTGATTCCTGAAAAATCACCACCAATGCTGCACAATTTCCTCAGCCCTCTATGACTTGAAACACATCTATCAAATCTCCTCTTAGCCTCTCTATTCTAAGGAGCTTCTCTGTATTTTCAGTAAGATTCTCAAAGTGAAACTCATAACTGATTCTACAGGATGTTTCATCAAATTTGTACTTCCATAAATCTACATGGTTCAGAATTAATTATTTCACAAAATGAAGAGGCAATCAATCATATATGTTAAGTACAAAATAAGCTGTGTACAGATACTAAGGTGAAAGTTAAATATTTTCATAAATCATTGCTTGAAAAGATGAAGAGTTGAGTCGCAATCACTGTCACATTACCACTCTCTCCTTTACAGCTCCTCATACTGGAGCTGCAGAATTCTCACTCAGTCTTTTGACCCAAAGCTGCTGAAAAATATGTAGTACAGCTGCACCCAGAGTTCTTCAGTGCAGGATCATAGCGTGTTTATAGCATGAACTACTATAAAGCAGTAAGTTCAAAAGTTCCAGCTACTTTCATAGTAGAAAGAGTGAGAAGATAAGGTGATCAAGGTGAGGGGAAGTGAGGCGTATCAGGAGATCAGGACAGTGGAGCGGTATATTAGGTGTCCAGAGGATAAAGAGTTTAGTCATGTGGTCAGGAGAGTGAGGGCAGGGTGGGGTAGTCAGATATAATTACACAGGAGTTATAAGTGGTTATAATTCTTCTAACTCCCTTGAAAAACTATTTAAGTGTATAAGTTTGAAAGAGAAACATGTTTTAGTGAGGAGCTAAAAGAAATCAGCATTAGGAAAGAAAAATTCATAGGACTAAAGATGAATAAATCTCCAGGTTCTGATAATCTTCATCCCTATCAATTTCCCCAAAAGTTGCTCTGGAAATAGTAGATCCATTAATGGTTATTTTCCAAAATTCTTTGGACTCTGGACTGGAGGGTAGCTAATGTAAGCCTGTGATTCAAAAGGGACATAGAGAGAAAGTAGGGACCAGAGAGCCAAATGTTGGTATTGGGAAAATGCTAGAATCCATTATCAAAGATTTCATTACTCAGCATTTGGAAGGTAATGGTATAATCAGACAGAGCCAGCATGAATTTACAGAAGGGAAATCAAGTTAAATGAATATGTCGTCATTTTTTGAGGAGGTAATTAGTCGCGTTGACCGAGGAGAAGCAGTGCATGTGGCTTATTTAGACTTTCAGAAAGCTTTTGATAAGGTCTCATATAATGGACTAGCATGTAAAGTTAAAGCACGTGGAACTGCAGGAAACACCTTGAAATACATAGAAAGCTGGTTAACAGATAAGAAACAAAAATGCTTTTCCTGATTGCCAGTCAGTGACTGGAGGGGTTCCACAGGGATCTGTGCAAGTACCCCTACAAGAGGACTAAATGCATTACCTCCAAATTTGCAGATGATACATAGTTGGGCAGGGGAGAACATAGAACATTACAGCGCAGAACAGGCCCTTCGGCCCTCGATGTTGCGCCGACCAATTGAGAAAAAGCAATGACCCTCTAACCTAAACCATTCCCTTTTCATCCATAAACCTATCCACTGACCACTTAAACGCCCCCAAACTTGGCGCATCTACAACTGCTGCAGGCTGCAGGGAGAGTGAGCTATGAGGAGGATGCAGAGATGTTTCAGCATGATTTTATTTGTGTGTGGGCAAATGCGTGACAGATGCAGTCTCATGTGGATAAATGTGACGTTATCCACTTTGATAGCAATAATATAAAGACAGATTATTATTTGAAAGGCTGTAAATTGAAAAAGATGGGCTCTTAGCGAGACTTTGGTGTCCTCGTGCATCAGATGCTGGAAGTAAGCAAGCAGCTACAGCAGGCAGTAAAGAAGACAAATGGTATGTTGGTCTTTTTAGTGAGAGGATGAGTATTGGAATAGGGATGTTTTACTGCAATTCTATAGGGTGTTGGTGAGGAATGTTGAATCCTTCTGGATGCATGGTAATTGCCCAGTGGAAGTTGAAATATCCCAGACAACTCCCTGCAGTCCTTGCAAAGAGATGTCCGATGGGCCCCGACCACATTTTCTGGGGTACCATCAAAATGCAACCCTTCAGAGGATGGAAGTCCTGGGCCCATCATTTCACTGCCATTTGCTAAGCTCACATTGTATGCTGCAGTTCTGACATCACAGCACAAATTATTCTTCCTAAACTAATGATTTCTCTGAAAAGGTTTTGGGATGGCTAGAGATTGGGAAATGCATTATATAAATGTAAGATCTTTCATTCTTCTTCTATTTCAATAATGTTTTCCTTAATAGCTTTGGTACATCGACCAGCTCATCTGTTTCTGAGCATTGTTGGTTGAGGGTTACATTGTTGGAGGTTTAGCTCTTTTTGAATTCTACAGCAATATCTTTTCCACATGAGGAAATGCTCACTTTAACATCACATTCAAAAGAGAGTATTGCCAACAACACTGCATCGTTTAGTCCCACAATGAAATGGCACCTATTTCATGTGTTGAGGTCTCTGCTGTGTGACTGCGACCCACAGCATTCTGTCTCAGAGATAGCAGTGCAACTTCTGAACAGTTAAATGTTAGCAACGGAAGGAACAGCTAGTAGTGGAGCATTTCAAGAAAAGAGCTGGTCAACTTGCTCTACACCCAACATCTCTGACTCTTCACCCTCCAAATCTGACTGTACACCCTCCATTTCTGTCTGTACACTTTTCAATACTGACTATCCAACATTTCTATTTCTAACTGTAGACTCTCCATTTCTGACTTTATAATCTTAAACACTGACTATGCAACCTCTACCTATGACTGTATGTTATCCATCTCTGACTGCACAACCTCTATCTCTGACTATACACTCTTCATCACTGACTGTACATCCTGTATCACTAGACTCTACACCCAACCTGTGACTGTATACTGTCCATCTTGGATTGTATACCATCCATCTCTGACTGTATATTGTTTGTTTCTGACTGTGCACCCACCATCTCTGACTGTACAACCTCCATTTCTGACTATATACTTTCCAAGACTGACTCTATTTCCTCTGTTTCTAACTGTACATTCTCCATTTCTGGCTTTGCACTTTAAAACACTGACAGCAGACCCTATACCTCTGATTTGTACACCCTCCATTTCTACCTTGGCACTCTCAAACACTGTACACCATCCATCTCTGACTGTACACCATCCATTTACAGCTGTACTTCCTCTATCTCTGACAATATACTATACAACACCATCTACCTCTGACTATATACCCTCTACTTCTGACCATACATCCGCCATCTCTGATTACATCCCCATTTCTAGCTGTACTTCCTACATCTGACAGTACACCCTCATCTCTGAATATACACCCTCCAACTCTTATTGTACACACTCCTTATCTGAATGTACACTTCCATACCTGAATACACATTTTTCATACCTTTCATCTCTGACTGTACACACTCCATCTCAGAATATACACATTCCATCTCTGATTGCACACACTCCATCTCAGAACATACATGTTCCATCTTTGTACATCTTTCATCTCTAATTGTACACCCTCAGTCTCTGATCTACACCATCCATTTCTAACTGTATACCCGCCATCTCTGACCATACACTATCCAACATTTCTATTTCTAACTGTACACTCTCCATTTCTGACTTTACATTCTTAAACGCTGACTTACACCTACTACTGCTGATTGTATACCCTCTACCTCACACTGCACACCCTCCATTCTGACTATACACCCCTTATTTCTAATTGTATATTCTCCAACGCCAATAGAACATCCTCTATTTCTTACTGTACACTTTCCATTTCTGACTTTAAACTCTCAAACATTGACTATACACCCTCCAATTCTCATTGTATTCTACATCCTCCATCTCTGACTGTACACCCTCCATCTCTGACTTTGCAGTCTCAAGCACTGACTGTACACCATCCATTTTTGACTGTATACTATCCATTTTTGACTGTGCACATCTATTTCTAACTGTACTGTGGAAATTCTCTATTTCTGACTTTACATTCTCAAACACTGACTATACACCGTCCAACTCTCATTGTACATTCCTCCATCTTTCACTGTACAACTCCATCTCTGATTGAACACACCCATCCTTGGCTGTACACCCTCATCCCTGACTGTATATCTTCCATCTCGTACTTTATACCCTCCATTTCGAACTGTAACCCTCCATTTCCAATTGTACATCCTCCAGCTCTGACTGTACACCCTCCATCTATAACTTTACACTCTCAAACACTGACTGTACATCCTCCATCTCTGACTGTACATCCTCCATCTCTGACTGTACATCCTCCATCTCTGACTGTACACCCTCCATCTCTGACTGTACATCCTCCTCTGATGTACACCGTCCTCCTCTGACTGTACACATTCTATCTTTGATTATGCACATTCCATATCTGAATGTACACCCTTCTTATCTGAATGTGCAACTCCCACCTATTACTGCATAATCCTCCATCTCTGAGTTCGCATTCTCAAGCACTGACTGTACACCCTCCATCTCTGACTGTACACCCTCCATATCTGAATACACATCCTCCATCTGTGATTGTACACCCTCCATCTTTGCATGCTGAAGCCCTGACTGTACATTATCCATGTCTGCCTGCACACCTCCCATCTCTGATTGTACAGCCTCCATTTCTGACTGTATTCTGTCGAACACGGACTATATATCAACTGTTTCTGACTGTAAACTCTCCAACTCTGACTATGCACCCTCCATCTTTGACTGTTCACTTTCCAAAATTGACTATAGTTCCACATCTCTGATTACATTCTCACGCACTGACGACTGTACGCCTTCTGTCTCTGTACATTCTTCAATACTGACTTCATGTTCGGGTCTCTGGAGCTGAACCCGACCCAGTACTTCATAAAAGTAAGGAAAAGAAGAGAAAGGCAGTATTAATAGGGGACTCCATAGTGAGGGAGTTACACAGGCGTTTTTGCAGACACAGACACAGGCGGATGGTGGTTTGCCTCCTGTAGCCGGGATCCAAGATGTCTCTAGACGCTTCCCAGACATCCTGCAAGGGGAGGGTGAGGAGCCGGAGGTTATGGAGCATATAGGTATTGCTGACGTAGGCAGGAAGAGGGGAGAGGGTCATGAAAAGGGATTATAGGGAATTAGGTAGACAGCTGAAAAAGAGGAACGCAAAGGTAGTAATCTCAGGATTGCTCCCTGCGCCTTGGGAGAGTAAGAGCAAGAATACAATGAGGTGGAGGATGAATGCCTGGCTGAGGGACTGGAGCAGGGGGCAGGGGTTCCAGTTCCTGGATCATTGGGACCTCTTTAAGGGCAGGTGTGACCTGTAAAATAAAGACACGTGAATCCCAGGTGGACCAATATCTTGGTGGAAAGGTTGGCTAGGGCTACTGGGGAGACTTTAAACCAGAAAGGTTGGGTGGAGGGAATCGAAATGAGGTGACTGAGAGCAAGGAGGTTAGCTCCCAAGTAGAGGAGGACTGTAGATAGTATGAGTGGGAGGTTAAACGGGTGATGGGGAAGGGAAGTGCCCAGACTGAGGGTCTAAGCTGTGTCTATTTTAATGCCAGGAGTGTAGTGAATAAAGTGGATGAGCTTAAGGCGTGGATTGCTGCTTGGGAATGTGATGTGTGGCCATTACAGAGACTTGGATGTCTCAGGGACAGGACTGGGTACTTCGGGTGCCGGAATTTAGATGCTTCAGGAAGGACAGGGACGAAGGCAAAAGAGGTGGCGAAGTGGCACTGTTGATCAGGGACAGTGTCATGGCTGTAGAGAAGGTGGATGCCATGGAGGGACTGTCTACAGAATCTCTGTGATGGAAGTTAGGAACAGCAAGGGGTCGATAACTTTGCTGGGTGTTTTCTATAGGCTGCCCAGTAGTGACAGGGAAGTTGAGTGCAGATAGGGAAACAGATCGTAGAGAGATGTAGTAATAACAGAGTTGTCGTGATGGAAGACTTTAATTTCCCAAACATCGACTGGAATGTCCCCAGGGTAAGGGGTTTGGATGGGGAGGAGTTTGTTAGGTGTGTTCAGGAGGGTTTCCTGACACAGTACGTGGATAAGCCCACAAGAGGAGAGGCTGCACTTGACATGGTGCTGGCTAATGAACCAGGACAGGTGTCGGATCTCTCGGTAGGAGAGCATCTCGGGAATGGTGGTCGTAATTCTATCTCCTTCACAATAGCATTGGAAAGAAATAGGATCAGAAATAGGAAGGTATTTATCTGGATTAGGGGGAAATATGAAATCATCAGGTGGAAAATTGGACAAGTAAACTGGAACGTGGTGTTCTTGGGGAAAAGTACTGAAGGAAGATAGCAGATTTTCAAGGAATGTTTGTCTGGCGCTCTGCATGATAACGTTCCGGTGAGACGAGAAGATTTTGGTAAGTCATGGGAACTGTTGGGCACAAAGGTTGTGATAAATCTAGTCAGGAAGAAAAGAAAGGTGTACAAAAGGTTCAGAGAACAAGAAGATGTTAAGGATCTAGAGGAGTATAAGGCTTGTAGAAAGAAACTTAAAAAACAAATTAGGAAAGCCAGAAGGGCTCATGAGAAGGCCTTGGCAGGTAAGATTAAGGAGAATCCCAAGGCATTTTACAAATATGTGAAGGGTAAAAGGATGAGAAGTGAAGGGATTGGACGTTAGATAGTGAAGAGGGGTGTTATAGTTTGCAGAGTGACTTGAACAAGTTGCAGAGCTGGGCCGAGAGGTGGCAAATGGAGTTTAATGTGGAAAAGTGTGAGGTAATGCACTATGGCAGAAATAATAAATGTGTAGAGTATAGGGCAAATGGTAGGATTCTTAGTAGTCTAGATGAACAGAGGGATCTTGGTGTGTATGTGCATAGATCCCTGAAAGTAGGCAGTCAGGTCGAGAAGGTTGTTAGGAAGGCATATGGAGTCTTGGCTTTTATTGGTAGAGGGATTGAATTTCGGAGCCGCAACGTCATGTTGCAACTGTACAAAACTCTAGTGCGGCCGCACTTGGAGTATTGTGTGCAGTTCTGGTCCCCACATTATAAGAAAGATGTGGAGGCATTGGAGAGGGTACAGAGGAGGTTTACCAGGATGTTGCCTGGTATGGAGGGCAGGTCTTATGAAGAGAGGCTGAGGGATTTGAGGTTGTTTTCGTTAGAAAGGAGGCGGCTAAGAGGGGACCTTATCGAAACATATAAGATGATTAGAGGTTTAGATAGGGTGGACAGTGATAGCCTTTTTCCTAGGATGGAGAAAGCTAGCACGAGGGGACACAGCTTTAAATTAAGGGGTGATAGTTATAGGACGGATATCAGAGGTAGGTTCTTTACCCAAAGGGTGGTTCGGGAGTGGAATGCCCTGCCTGCAGCAGTTGTAGATGCGCCAAGTTTGGTGGCGTTTAAGAGGTTAGTTGATAAGTATATGGAAGAGAAGGGAATGGTTTAGTTTGGAGGGGCATTGCTTTTTATATTGGTCGGCGCAACATCGAAGGCCGAAGGGCCTGTTCTGTGCTGTAATGTTCTATGTTCTATGTTTAAAAGGTGAAAGGGAAAAAGTTTGTGTGGAACCAGAAGAAATAGCAGAGCTGCTTAATGAGTACTTTGCCTTGGTATCCACAGTGGAAAGTGATCTGGGAGGTTGTACTGCAAGTTTGCAGCAGACTGAAAAGATTGAGTATGTGGACGTTAAGAAAGAGGACGTGTTGGAATTTTTAAATTCTATCAAGATAGATATGTCACTGGGACCGGATAGGATGTACCCCAGGTTACTGTGGGAGGTGAGGGAAGTGATTGCAGAGCCCCTGGCAATGATCTTTGCGTTGTCAATGGAGACTGCAGGATTGCGGATGTATTTCCTATTTTGAAGAAAGGGAACAGGGATAGCCTGGGAAATTACCAACCGGTGAGTCTGACCTCAGTGGTTGGTAAGTTGATGGAGAGGATTCTGAGGGACAGGATTTATGAGCATTTAGAGAAGTTTAGCTTGATCAGAAATAGTCAGTATGGCTTTATCAAGGATAGGTCATGCCTTATGAGCCTAGTGGAGTTCTTTGAAAATGTGACAACACATTGATGAAGGAAGAGCAGTGGACGTGGTTTACATGGATTTCAGCAAGATGTTTGATAAGGTCCCCCATGCAAGACTTCTTGAGAAGGTGAGAGGGCATGGGATCCAAGGGACTTTGGCCTTGTGGATCCAGAACTGGCTTGCACCTGTAGAAAGCAGAGAATGGTTGTGGATGGTTCATTTTCTGCATGGGGATCGGTCACCAGTGGAGTGCCCCAGAGATCTGTTCTAGCACCCTTGCTGTTTGTCATTTTCATAAATGACCTGGATGAGGAAGTGGAGGTATGGGTTGGTAAGTTCGCCGATGATACGAACATTGATGGTGTTGTGGATAGTCTGGAGGGATGTCAGAAGTTGCAACAAGACATAGCTAGGATGCAAGACTGGGCGGAGAAGTGGCAGATGGACTTCAACGCAGATAAATGTGTAGGACCAATGGGATGAAGAATAGGATAGGAGTCTTCGTAGTGATGAGGAGCAGAAGGATCTTGGGGTCCAGATCCATAGGACTCTTAAATCGGCCTCGCAGGTAGAGGATGTGATCAAGAAGACGTATGGTGTACTGGCCTTCATTAACCAAGGGATTGAGTTTAGGAGTCGGGAGATAATGCTGCAACTTTATAAGATCCTTGTCAGACCTCACTTGGAGTACTGTGTGCATTCTGTTTGCCTCACTACAGGAAGGATGTAGAAGCTATTGAAAGAGTGCAGAGGATATTTACAAGGATGTTGCCTGGATTGGGGGGCATGCCCTATGAAAATAGGTTGAGGGAGCTAGGTCTCTTCTCCCTGGAGAGACAAAGGTTGAGAGGCGACCTGATAGAGGTTTATAAAATGTTGAGAGGAATAGATAGGGTGGATTCTCGGAGACTATTTCCCAGGGCTGAAATGATTGCTACGAGAGGACACAAGTTTAAGGTGCTGGGGAGCAGGTATAGAGGAGATATTAGGGGCAAGTTTTTCACTCAGAGGGTGGTGAGTGAATGGAATTGGCTGAAGTCGGCGGTGGTAGAAGTGAACTTGCTGGGGTCTTTTAAAAGACTTCTAGATGAGTACATGGGATTAAATAGGATTGGGAGTTATAGATAGTTCTATGGCCTAGTAGGTATGGGTATGATCGGCGCAACCTGTGGGTCGAAGGGCCTGTTTGTGCTGTAGTATTCTATGTTCTATCTCTGTCTGTGCACCTTCTGTCTATCTGTACACCCTCCATTTCTGACTGTGCACCCCGCATCTTTGACTGTACACCTTCCATCTCTGACTGTACACCTTCCACATCCGATTGTATAGCCTCCACATCCGACTGTACACTCTCCACCTCTAACTATACACCTTCTACCTCTGACCGTATACCCTCCATATCGGGCTGTATACCCCCTATTTCTAACTGTACGTTTTCCAACACTGATTGTATAGCCACTATTTCTAACTCTCCATTTCTGACCTTTTTCAAATACTGATTGTACACAACTCTGATTGTATACTCTTTACCTCTGATGTACACCCTCTATTTCTGAATGTACATCCTCCATCTCTGACTGTATATTCTCAAACACTGACTATACGCCTTCTGTCTCTGACTGTACACCCTCCATCTCTGACTGTATACCCTCCATCTTTGACTCTACACACACCTCTGATGTTATTGCTCTCAAACACTAATTGTACGCCATTTACTTTTGACTGTATACCTTCTATTTCTAAATGAACACCTTCCATCTTTGACTCTGCACCTTCAATCTCTGACTGTGCACTTTCTGTTTCTGTACACTTTGCATCTCTGTACATTTTCAATCTCTGACTGTACATTTTTATCTCTGGGCTATATACTTTCCAACACTGGTTGTTAACCCTCCACCTCTGACTGTACAGTTTCCAAAATTGGCTGTGCACTCTCCAGAATTAGAAGTGTTGCAGTCAGGGTTAGAGAGTTACTGTCAGGTTTGGAGTGCTATACCTAGTTGGAATGATGAGGTCACTAATGAATATGTGTTTGTGTCAGATCTCAAGTATTTTTTCAAACTGTTTACAAGCAAGTTTCTAATTTACTAATTGTGAATTTCGACAGTTGCTTTTTTTTGCTATCAGTCATTTTGTTCAGTTATTCTACCATTGCAGTGTTTCATTAGAAAAGTGTATTGGTATAATATCCAGAATACAATTGTTAATCTGCGGACCTGAAATTTCCTCCAGATAAATATTTTTAAAATTTTAGGTATTCTTGATTCTTATCACCAGCTCTGTTCCAAGCCATTGACTTGATCCCCCTCCCTGGCAACATCTGCAATTCCATCAAACTAATTACAACCTTAGTTTCACTTTGTGTCTTGAGTTTATGACCTCATATACATGTCATCTCTAAGAATGTCCATTTCCACCTCCATAACTTCACTTGCCCTGACCTCTGTATCTGACTGACTGTGCACCCTTCAGCCCTCATCCTTTAGATCTGAATATATCTATTCACTCCTGGCTGGTCTTCCCCATTCTACTATTTGTAATCTTGAGATCATCCAAAACGCTTCTGTCTGTGTCTTTGCTCACAATCCCCATCCAACTATCACCTCTGTGCTCAGTGACGTATACTAGTACCTGTTAGAAATGCCTTGAATTTTAAATCCTTGTTGTCATATCCCTCCATGTCTTTGCCCCTTCCTTTCTTTACAATTGTTTTGTCCCCACAATCCTCTCAGATTTCCACATTTGGTGGCACGATGGTTAGCACTGCTGCCTCTCAGCTCCAAGGTTCGATTCCTGCCTTGGGTCACTGTCTATGTGGAGTTTGCATATTCTCCCCATGTTTGTGTGGGTTTCCTCTGGGGCTCCAGTTTCCTCCCAAAGATGTGCAGGTTAGGTTTATTGGACATGATAAATGCCCTTTAGTGATCCAGGATGTGTAGGTTCGAGGAGTTGGCAGAGTAAATATTTGGAGTTACAGGGATAGAGCTTGGGTGGGATTGAAGTCGGTGTGGACTTGATGGGCTGAATGGCCTCCTTCTGCATTGTAGAGATTCTTATGATTTCTCTAATTCTTGTCTCTTGAGCTCCCCAATTTTAATCAGTCCTCCAAAGTTGACTATGCCTTCAACTGTGTAGGTCCCAAGCTCTGGAATAACCTCTGTGCATCTTTCCACTCCTCTATCTAACCTTCTTCCTTCAAAACCTACTTGTTTCATCAAGCTTTTTGTCACCTGCCCTATCTCCTAATGTGGCTCAGTGTAATGTTTTGTTTTTTCATATTCCTCTGAAGTGCCTTGGAATGTTTCATTATGTTGTAAAATAAGCTGTTTTTGAAAGAAGAGGCTCCAGATTGTATACTGGTCTTTGTGCACTGTTGTTAACCATTGTCCGCTGTATTACAGTGAAACTGAAGCCTGTGTTGAAGTAAATGTTAATAATGTTTAAATGGGAACGATTGTGTCTGGAAGATTTACCTTGAAATAAATTATGAAACAATAGCTCGATGAATTATCAATGTAAATTTAAGCATATCACCATACATTACATAACAAACAAGGGAAATCAAGTTGCTTGAAGTCTGTAATGCTTTTAGCATAAAGATTTTATCCATCTGCTTAGGATCATAGAATCTATTGAAAGGGATTAGGATGTAGAATCCACTGAAGGAGGCTATTTGGCCCATTGAGGCTGCACCAACAACAATCCCACCCAGACCCTATTCTTGTTACCCCACTGTTCCCTGCTAATCCCTCTAAGTTATGCATCCCAGGAAACTAAGGGGCAATTTGGCATGGCCAATCAGCTTAACTTGCACACCTTTGGACTGTGGGAGGAAACCAGAGCACCTGGAGAAAACACATGCAGACAAGGGGAAAATGTGCAAACTCCACACAGACAGTGAACCAAGCTGGGAATCAAACCCAGGTCACTGGAGCTGTGAGGCAGCAGTGCTAACCACTGTACCACCATGCCACCCTGTTTAAATCCTGATCCTTGATTTGTTACAGTGCTCACAATAATCTTAACGCATTGTTGAACAAATTAATTTTAACTTTCCAAAGTCTTTGCAGGAATGTCTTCTGCCCTTTCAGCAGCTAACTCCCAGTCAGCAGCCTAACACTCAGCAGGTCTTGAAATAGGGCTAGAACAAAGACTGATATTTTTCAACATTAAAATCATTAAGATCAAACTGTCACCTTTCATGAATTCCTTTTGCAGCTTGTCCAATCCCATTCAGAAGTCATCAGCATGTCAGTTGTAAACCATGTAACCGTGTCAACACTCTCACTCCACAACACACAAACCAACTCCTGAGTGTTATATTGATCTGAGCTAATGAAATAGTTTATTGTTCTGTATATAGCATTAGTAAATAATTATCAAATATTTAATATTTAACTGTACAATGATTTTGGTTTTTGAATGAATTGTTTTAATATTCATCCAGCCAACTTTTCAGTATTACTGAATGGTTGCAATCATTAACTGTTTTCTGATTCATGTTTTTAAGAATGCATTGCCTTTATGATTTACAATCTAACATTATATTCTTTCTTTCTTTTCCTCTTCTATCCTCTTTCTCTTCCACCATTGGATACCATGTACTGGCATTAGTGAAATACAGCACTCTCTTGACAGGGCTAGGAGTGCTAGCACCAACTGTTTGAGACCAGATTCTAGCTTACAGTCACGAGAACGAGACAGGTATATCCAACCCTTTATTATCCTTGTCATCTGTGACGATGATTCCATGTATCTTTCGCTAGACCCTGCAGGATTCTTGGATTTGTGTCATGTTCACACTAAAACAGTATTTGCAATGTTTTCTGCCTTTTTGCTTAAACCAATCATCAGGCCTGAACCATTTAACCTCTTGCCATTGTTTGCATTGAGTGCTTATCATTCCAGCAGTTTTGACTTTCCTGTCTTCTTCCAGTTTTGTGATTGTGCTTCATTGAGAGCCTTTCATATGTTGACAGTGACACTGGTTAACAAATCTCAGTGACTATAATTTCAGAAAATAGGAATTGGAAATGTAACTTTTTTGAAACATTTTCTATCATCTTATTGCCCTGACAGTTCTCTTAAAAGAAAAATTAAATGCTTTCTGTTTCTGCCCCAGTATATTTAACTGACTTTGCAAAGTATGTTTTAAAAAGATTCGAGATATAACAGTTCTTGAGCTCATCACATTAAACATTTACTGTGTTACTGAGCGAGATAAAGGCTGGGATTCTCCGATCTCATTTGACCCACCATCACTGCCAGTAAGAACAGAGAATTTAGTGTTCAATCAAACTCCATTTACTGCAACAGGACTGGAGAATCCCAGCCACAGGTGAGGTCAAAGAATTTCAGCTGAAATCCCAGCCACTATTCTTGGTCTGAACTTAACTGACCTCAAATGAGGCAAGAGAATGGAATAGTTAGTCAGATTTTCTGCTCCTGACAGCTCCTGTTCACCTATGCTGAAAAGTGTATGTCTGAGTGCCAGGTGAAAACAGAATGGGAATATAATACCCAGAAAAAAATGCTAAATTCTCTCTCAGTGTACCCGAACAGGTGCCGGAGTGTGGCAATTAGGGGATTTTCACAGTAATTTCATTGCAGTGTTAGTATAAGTCTAGTTGTGACTAATAAATAAACTGTCAAGTTCAATATTTCACAACTGTTCATGGTGACTGTCTAGCCTCACAAATTCTAAACAGCCATTTAGTTATCTCAACAGAGTGCATTTTAATGCAGTAACTATGGCCCATTGAGTTTCAGTGACAGGCAGTTTCCACAGGGCACTACACCCATCAATTCCCAATATAATTGAAGCACAGACCTGCAGAAACAGCTCACTGATCTGATTGGCTCGGTGTCCCAACTCTAGGTAGGATTCCAAACTCTTGTTGGATGCATTCTGAGAGGTTTTATCACATAATCTCCCACTGTTCTGCCCCTGCACTCCTGTCATTGATTGCTTTGCATCTCCATCCTCATGGTGTTCCATGGTCACATTTCAATTGGAATGCAAATAAATACTTCCTTAGCCAGTAGGATAATTCAGGAATGTCTCATCTGTAACATTTTTATTTGAACATAAATGTTCTTAAAATGTCATTGTCTCAAAAGACGTTGTTTAAGAGATGAATCTTTAATTCCTCTGGCTGGATAAGAATCCTGAGAACAGGCAATCTTACTGAATGGACACAGTAAGAAGCCTCACAACGCCAGGTTAATATCCAACAGGTTCACAGTGTTGCTCCTTCATCAGGTGAGTGAAGAAATTAGTTTCACGAAAACGGCATATGTAAACAAAGACATGATTGACAAGATAATGGATTCCAACATTATTTTGCAATTGTGTCTTTGTCTATATATTAGGTTTCTTGACCCTAATGGGCTGAGAAATGAAGCCCTTTAAGGGTCTTGTTAAATGGGTTTTTACTATTTCCCTCCAGTTTCCCAATGCAGTACAGGGCAACCATTTGGAGGTGGACAATCTGGAATGGGAAGGAGGTCATATTCTTGCGAAGTCTTTAGGCTCTATCTGCCTGCCTGGGTAAGATGTTTCCAAAGCCTTCCTGTAAAGAGCTTACAAATATATAAAATCAGCATGGGCCATTTGGCCCCTCAAGCATGCTCTGCCATTCAATACAATCATAGGTGATTTGTTTATGTTTTGAATTTTCCATCTACCTCCCATAACCTGTGATTCCCTTACCTAACAAGAATCTATCTACTTGCACCTTAAAAATATGCAGTGGCCCTGCCCCCACTACCTTCTGAGGCAGAAAATTCCAAAGTGGAATTTCAAAGTGAAATTCCAAAGAACGCCTTCTGAGAAAAAGGCATTCTCTTTGTTTCTGACCTATAGAGCATCCCTTCATTTTAAAATCATTCCCTCTAGTTCTGATCTCACCACTGCAGGAAATATGCTTTCCACATTCACCTTTTCAAGATTGTTCAGGATCTTATACCCTTCAATGAAGTCACCCTTCACTCTTCTAAACTACTGTGAAAACAGTCCCAGTCTGTCTAACCATTCCTTATAAAATAATTCACTTATTCCAGGTATCAGTCCATTAAACCTTCTGTAAATGCATTTACACCCTTCCTTAAATAAGGAGACAGAAGCTGCATACAGTATTTGAGATGTGGTCTCACCAATGCCATGCATAATTGAAACATAACATCCTTTTATGTTCAATTCCTCGTGTAATAAAAAAGTGTTCTAATCACCTTCTTATTATCTCCTGTACCTGCATGTTAACTTTGCACGCATGAGAACACCTAAATCCCTCTGCACATCAGCATTCTACAGTTGATGCTATTTAAGTAAAACTCTGCTTTTTTATCCTATCAATGTAAGCAATTTCACGTTTTTCCCATCTGCTGTACAGTTGTGGATGTTTTATGTATTTTTTTAAATTAACTACTTTTAAGAAGTTGCTGAAAGGACATGTTGAAGGCCATGTCAGTCACTTACTATTTATCACAGCCAACTGTTCCTGTCAGGCTGGATGTCAGTATACAGGGTGCTTTATTCTGTATCTAACCCCATGCTGTACCTATCCTGAGAGTGTTTGAGGGGGACAGTGTGGAAGGAACTTACCTCTGTTTATAATCCCATATTGTACCTGGCCTAGGAGTATTTGATGGGGACAGTGTAGAGGGAGCTTTGCTCTGTATCTAATTCTGTGCTGTTCCTGTCAAAGGACATTTGATGGGGTCAGTGTAGAAGGAGCTTTACTCTGTCTCACCTTGTGCTGTTCCTGTCTTTTGCATGTTTCATGGGAACAGTTCGGAAACAACTTAATTGTGTTTCTAACCCCGTGCTGTATTTGCCCTAAGAGTGTTTGATGAAGACAGTGAGTGGGGGCGTGGGGGGGTTGGGGGGGTTTATTCTGTATCTACATAGAAACATACATAGCAAACAGAAGTAAGAGTAAGCCATTGGGCCCTTCACGCTTGCTCTGCCATTCATTATGATCCTGGCTGATTATCAAATTCAATATCCTGATCCTGTCTTCCCCCATGGCCCTTGATCCCTTTAGCCCTGAGAGCTATATTAATTCCTTTGTGAAATCACACAATATTTTGGCCTCAACTATTTTTTGTGGTAGTGAATTCCATAGATTCACCATTCTGTAAGAGGTTTCTATTTGCCTCAACCCTAAAAGTCCTGATCCTTATCTATGAATCCTAGTTCTGGACACACCACCACCAGGAACACTGAATCTACACTGTCAAATCCGGTTAGAATTTTGTAAGTTTTTATGAGATCCCCTCTCACTCTTCTAAACTCCAGTGAATATGATGAGTATAATGAGGGCAATTGGGATTAGCTTAAGGATTTTAAAAAAGGGCAGCATGGAGAAGTTGGGCTGAAGGGCCTGTTTCCATGCTATAAACCTCTATGATTCTATGATCCTCATCATTAGACTCTCCTCATGTGACAGTCTGCCATCCCAGGAATCAGCCTGGTAAACCTTTACCAGGTTTCCTCTCTATCAAAAATGTCCTTACTTAGATAAGGACACCAAAATGGCACAGAATACTTCAGAATATTTCACAATGCCTCACCAATGCCCTGTACAATTTCAGTAAAATATTTCTGTTCTTGTACTCAAATCCTCTCACTATGAAGGCCAACCTCACATTTATCCACATTATACTGTCTCTGCAATGCATGTGCCCATCACTCTGCCTGTCTAAATCATGCAAAACAACTCTGCATCCTCCTCACAGCTCACACTCCCACCTAACTTTGTATCATCTGAAATTTGGGAGATAATACATTTACTTCACTTGTCCAAATCATTAGTATATAATATGAACAGTTTGGGTCCTAGAACAGACTCCTGTAATACCTCACTAATCAGAAAAATACCAGTTTATTCAAGCCCTGCCTGCGAACCAGCTTTCTAGTAACCTCAAGACATTACCTGCAATCCCACACGTTTTGTATGTGAGACCTTGTCAAAAGCCTTCTGAAAATCCAAATAAACCAAATTCACTTGTTTTTCCTTGTCAGCTCTATTAGTTACATCTCCAAGGAATTCTAATAGATTTGTCAAGCATGTTTTCAGTTTCATAAATCCACACTAACTTTGTCTGATTATACCACTGCTTTCCAAATACTGTGCTATGAAATCCTTGACAATGGACTCGAGCAATTTAGGCTCACTGGTCTATAATTCCCTGTTTCTCTTGAACTCACTTTTCAAATAGTGGGCTCATGTTAGCTACCCTCTAGTACATAGGAACCATTCCTGAACTCAAAGAATTTTGGAAAATGGCAACAATGAATCTACTATTTCTAGGGCTACTTCCTTAAGCAATCTGCAATGAAGATTATTAGGCCCTGAAGATTTACCTGCCTTCAATCCCATTACTTTCCCTCAAACTATTCCTTCACTAACACTGATTTCCTCCAGCTCCTCACGAAAACTGAACTTAGAACCGTAGATCCATTGAATCTGTACAGTGTAGAAGAGGCCATTCAGCTCACTGACTCTGCACTGACTCTCTGACAAAGTGTCTTTCTTAGTAAGACGTCTGACAACATCAGGTTTAAGTCCAACTGATTTATTTGACAGTAAACTTGCAAGCTTTCAGGGTTTGCCTTTCATCAGTTTACTGTCAAATAAATCGGTTGGATTTAAAACTGATGTTGTCAGACTTCTTACTGTGTTTACCCAAGTCCATTGCCAGCATCTCCATAAAGTACCTTGTTACCCAGGTCTAACTTCCATCCTATCCCCATAACCCAACATGTTTTACATAACTAATCTATCTAACCTACATTAAGGGGCAATCTAGCCTGACCAGTTCACTTCACCTACATGTCTTTGGACTGTGGGAAAAAAGCAGAGCAGCCGGAGGAACCCACCAGACATGGGAAGAACGTGCAAACTCCACACAGACAGTTGCCTAATGTGTAAGCGATCCTGAGTCCCTGGAGCTGTGAGGCAGCAATGCTAACCACAATGCCACTGGTATGTTATTTATGTCTTTATGAAGACAGAAACAAAGTGTAAATTTAGTTCCTCAGTCATTTCTTTGTTCCACATTATGAATTCTCCCATCAATGATTGTAAGGGGCCTACAATTTGTTTTTGTTAATCTTCTTCTTTTTACATACCAACAGAAATGTTTATAGTCAGTTTTATACAACTGTAACATAATTTGCCAATTTTTGTACCCAATGCCCATCCTATGGAGGCAAACATGACATATGCTTTCTTCACCACCTTTTCCATCTGTGCTGTCATTTCTAAGAATCTGTGGATCCATACTCCTGGATCTCTCTTGTACATCTCTGCTCCTGATTGTTCTGCCATTTATTTATAGCTCCCACCTGAATTGGATCCACCAAAATGCATCATCTCACATTTGTCTAGATTAAATCCCATCTGATATTTCTCTGCCCAATTTTCCAGTCTATGTCCTGCTATATTTCTGACAATCTTCATCACTATCCACAACTCCGTCAATCTTAGAATCAACCGCAAATTTGCTAATCAGACCAGCTACATTTCCTTCCAAATCATTGATATACATATTACAAACAGCAGAGGTCCCAGCATTGATCCCTGGAGAACACCGTTCAGAAAAACAATCCACAGCTTTTGCGACAGGATCTTGATCAATTGGGCCAGTGGGCTGATGAATGGCAGATGGATTTTAATTTAAATAAATGCGAGGTAATGCATTTTGATAGATTGAACTAGAGCAGGACTTACTCAGTTAATAGTAGGGCATTGGGGAGAGTTACATAGCTCCTTGAAAGTAGAGTCACAGTGATCAGAGTGGTGAAGAAGGCATTCGGCATGCTTGGTTTCATCTGTCAGAACATTGAACGTTGAAATTGTGCAAGATATTGGTGAGGCCACACTTGGAATACTGTATGCAATTCTGATCATCCTATAATAGAAAGGATGTTATTAAACTAGAAAGAGTGCAGAAAAGATTTACTAAGATGCTACGTGGACTTGATGGATTGAGTTATGAGGAGAGGCTGGATAGACTGGGACTTTTTTTTTCCTATGGAGCATAGGTGGCTGAGGAATGATGTTATAGAGGTCTGTAAAATAATGAGGGGCATAGATAGATAGAAAATCTCTTTTCCCATAGGTAGGGGAGTCTAAAATGAGAGGACATAGGTTTAAGGTGAGAGGGGAGAGATACAAAAGTGAGCAGAAGGACAATTTTTTCATACAGAGTGTGATGAGTGTCTGGAATAAACTGCTAGAAGTAGTAGTAGAGGCGTGTACAATTTTGTCTTTTAAAAAGCATTTAGATAGTTGCATGGGTAAAATGGATATCAAGGGATATGGGCCAAATGTGGGCAATTAGGAATAGCTGAGGGGTTTTAAAAAGGGCAACATGGACAAGTTGGGCCAAAAGACCAGTTTCCGTGCTGCAACCCTCTATGGCTCTTTGACCCTTCCACTGCTACTTTCTGTCTTCTATGGCCAAGCCAGCTGTGAATCCAATCTAGCTAGTTCACCCCTGATCCCGTGAGATTTGCACCAACCTGCCATGAGAGACCTTGTCGAATGCCTTTACTAAAGTGAAGTAGACAACATCCACACCCTTCTCTTTGTCACCTCCTCAAAAAAATCAAATAAATTAGTGAGACATGACCTCCCACATGCAAACCATGCTGTCTATCGCTACCAAGACCATTCAGTTCCAAATGTGTATAAATCCCATTGCTAAGAATCTTCTCCAACAGTTTCCCTGTCACTGATGTCAAGCTTACTGACCTATAATTACAAGAATATAATTATTCTTGCTACCTTTCTTAAATAATGGGACAACATTGGCTATCCTCCAATCCGTTGGAACCTCACTAATGGTCAACAAAGAAACAAAGATTTCTGTTCGAGGTCCAGCAGTTTCATCACTTGACACCCTCAGTAATCTGAGATCCACGTCATCTGGTCCTGGGGATTTGTCTACTTTCATGTTTTTTAATTCATCTAACACTTCCTCCCTTGTAATGATGATTTGTCCTGAAGGATTTACACACCCCTCCAAGACACCATCAATTGACGTATCCTCCTCCTATGTGAATACTCATTAAGGATCCTACCGACTTCTTTGGTTAAACACATGATTTTCTTTCTTTGTCCTTACGTGGACCAACTCTTACTCTAGCTCCCCTCTTGTTCCAAATATATGTATAAAATGCCTTGGGATTCTCCCTAGTCCTGCCTGTCAAAAACATTTTGTGACCCCTTCTTGTCCTCCTAACTCCCTGTTTGAGCCCATCTACTTTAGAACATAGAACATTACAGCACATAACAGGCCCTTCGGCCTTCGATGTTGCACCGACCAATATAAAAAGCAATGACCCTCCAAACTAAATCATTCCCTTCTCTTCCATATACTTATCAACTAACCTCTTAAACGTCACCAAACTTGGCGCATCTACAACTGCTGCAGGCAGGGCATTCCACTCCCGAACCACCCTTTGGGTAAAGAACCTGCCTCTGATATCCGTCCTATAACTATCAACCCTTAATTTAAAGCTGTGTCCCCTCGTGCTAGCTTTCTCCATCCTAGGAAAAAGACTATCACTGTCCACCCTATCTAAACCTCTAATCATCTTATATGTTTCGATAAGGTCCCCTCTTAGCCGCCTCCTTTCTAACGAAAACAACCTCAAATCCCTCAGCCATCAATTTTTAATACTAATTTTTAATAAATAATTTTTTAATTTTTAATTTTTTAATTTTTAATACTAATCAATACTTTCTCTGTATTCTTCACATGCTTTATTTGTTTTTGATTGCCTAGGTCTCATCCTTTTTCCTTTTGACTTCCCTGGTCATCCATAATTCCTGAATCCTGTCCTTCCTTTTCATAAGCACTTGCCTGTCTTGCACTCCCACAGATCATGTTTCATCCCATCCTAGTTAAGTTTATTGAGATTCAGGACCATGGTCTCAGAATCAACTACTTCACCTTGATAAAGAATTCGATCAGATTATGGTCACTCATCCCCAAGTGTGCTCTCACAATTAGATTGTGAACTAATCCTTTCTCATTGCACAATACCCAATCCAGGATGGCCTGTACACTTGTTAATTACTTAATGTATTCATCAAATCATAGAATCCCTACAGAAGGCCAGTTGACCCATCAAGCCTGCACTGACAAGAATCCCAAACCTTCCAACTGCTGCCATCTAAGGCCTTATCCCCATAAACCCCCTGCTAGTCTCCCTGATATTAGGGAGCAGTGGTGAAACAACCTAAGCTGCACACCTTTGGTCCAGAAAACCATCCCATATGCACTCCTGAAATTCCTCCTGTATTGTGCTGTGACTAATATGACTCACCCAATCTATATACAGATTAAAGTCACCTATAATCACGAATATTCTGTTGTCATATGCATTTCTGATTTCCCATCCCATTACCATTGCAGTTCAGAGCTCTGGCATCCACATGAATGTTTTTTGCCCCTTGGTGTTTCTTAACTCAACCCATAGATTCCACATAATAATAATTTTTTAGGATCTTCTAAGAGACTTTTAAGAGACATGGGACTTAATAGGATTGATGGTTATCGGTAGACCTAGTAGGTAGAGATAAGATTGGTGCAATTTGTGGGCTGAAGGGCCTGTTTGTGCTGTAATTTTTCTGTGATTCTATTAAAGAGGCTAAAGATTTCATACCTAAATACTTGGAGCAATCAGAATAAAATGGATGAAATACTTGTGCAGATAGATGTAAAGGGGTATGATACAGTTGGCATTACAGAGAAATATCTCCAAGGTGACTAAGTGGGGGGAGCGATGGTACTGTTAATATGCTCTAATTGTGAGTCAGTGCAGAATCGATGGGCCAAATGGCTCCTTCCGCACACTACAAATTCGTTGATTCTATGACACTATCTTTATCAAACACTGCCAGGACAGATACAATACACACAACTCTTGGAAGCCTGTATTTTGAAGCTTGAACCACTGTTGAATATTTGCAAGACGAGAAGTATCATGGAGAGCACATACAGAGAAGTGGTCACACTGCAGGCTAAGACTCCACAGGCAGGAAGGGAATGGGTGACCATTAGATAGCCCAAGAGGACTAAGCAGGCCATGTAGGAATCCCTTGTGACCATTCCCCTGAAAATCACTTTGGATACTGTTAAGGGGAATGACCTTTCAGGGGAAAGTAACAACAGCCACGTTTGTAGCAGCACATTTGGTTCTGCTTCACAGGGGAAAAGCAAAAGGAGGAGAAATGCAAGAGTAATAGGGGATTCAAATGTGAGAGGAATAGATAGATATTTCTGTGGCCACAAGGATGACATGTTGCTTTGCTGGTATTGTGGGGATAGATTGTCATTAGTGCAACTCGATGGGTCAAATGGCGTTCTTCTGCACTGTAGGGATTCTATGATTCAAGCCAGTAAGATGAGCAGAGATCCAGTTATTCCAGTCAAATTCAGTTAAAACCAACTATGAACTGTTATTTCTGCAAGATTAGTTTATTTTCCCAACTGGCTTCAACTAATTTTCCTCAGGGGGGATTTCTGAATGACCCTCCACCTTCCAGAGCTTATCCACCATTCGTAATTGGACAGAGAACCTGTCTCTGACAATTGATTGGACACCCCAGTCAGAATTCCAGGTCAATGACTGTTTCCCCCTAGGAGTGAGTTTGAGATCTGGAAAGACTCCCAACTCCTAAATCCTTCCCCACCACAAAGCAAAGGCTCAGCTCCAGAGGTCTGGATAGGTTTGTATTCCAACACAGTGCAGATATGACAAAAAACAAAAGATGCTGGAAAACCTCAGCAGGTCTGACAGCATCTGTGGAGACAAAATAGAGCTCACATTCGCGTTTGGATGATCCTTCATCAGAGCAGACATAACAGCACTGCTCTCAGATTTCTATTCTGAGATTGAAGTATTTACCAGCCTTTAATCTGAAGTCTTAATTCTGCATCAAGCCACCCTATCTTGTTCTTGAAAGTACTCAGATCTCAAAGTGCACAACATTTCCCAACTCTTATTACCTATCATCTTGACAATCATGACATTTTAATATTTTTGCCACAACATTTCAAAGGTGAAAACAGTCCAGCAGATCTAGATTTGTTTAATTTCAAATCTTAACATTTGGTAATCTACCTCCTCCCAAATGTCCAGTAATCTTATGCTGCTACATCAGATTGCTTAAAATGACTGACATTGACAGTGCTGTGTATAATTTTCAAATCAAAACAGAGAAGGAAGTCTTAAAGTGCATCAAGATAGATAAATCCCTGGGACCTGACGAGGTGTATCCCAAGACATTTTGGGAGACTAGGGAGGAAATTGCGGGTCCCCTAGCCTAGATATTTGAATCATCGATAGTGACAGGTGACATGCCTGAAGATTGCACAGTTGCAATTGTTGTGTCTTTGGTTGAGAAGGGCTGCAGAGAATAGCCTGGGAACTACAAGTTGATGAGTCTCACATCCGTAGTGAATAAGTTGTTAGAAGATATTTTGAGAGACAGGATCTGCAGGCATTTAGAGAGGCAAGGACTCACAGCATGGCTTTGTGAGTGAAATATCGTGTCTCACAAATTTGAGTGAGTTTTTTGAAGGGGTAAAACATAAGGTAGATGAAGGCTGTGCAGTTGATATTGTCTGCATGGATTTTAGCAAGGCCTTTGACAAGATACCAGATGATTGCATAAGGTTTAATCTCACAAGATCCAGGGTGAGGTGGCCAAATGGTACAAAACTGGCTTGATGACAGAAGTTAGAAGATGGTTGTAGAGGGTTATTTTTTTCAAACTGGAGGTCTGTGACCAGCGGTATGCTTCAGCGATCGATGCTGGGTCCACTGTTATTTGTCATTTATATTAATGATTTGGATGAGAATTTAGGAGGCATGGTTAGTAAGTTTGCCAAGATTGGTGGCACAGTGGACAGTGAAGAAGGTGATCTAGGATTGCAATGGGATCTTGATCAATTGGGCCAGTGGGCTGACAAATAGCAGATGAAGTTTAATTTAGATAAATGCAAGGTGATACATTTTATAGATCAAACCAGGGCAGAACTTACTCAGTTAGTGGTAGGGCATTGGGGAGGGTTATGGAAGAAAGAAATCTCAGGCTACATTTTCATAGCTCCTTGAAAGTGAAGTCACATTGGACAGAATAGTGAAAGAAGGGATTCGGCATGTTTGGCTTCGTTATTTAGAACACTGAATACAGGAGTTGAAGTTGTACAAGACATTGATAAGGCCACATTTTAAATTTGCTCTATTATAGAAAGGATATTATTAAACTAGAAAAAGTGCAGAAGAGATTTACTAAGATGCTACCAGGTCTTGATGGTTTGAGTTATAAAGAGAGGCTGGATAGACTTGCATTTTTTTCTCTGGGCGTAGGAGGCTTAGGGGTGATGTTATTAAAGGTCTATAAAATAATGAAGGGCATAGATTAGCTAGATAGTCAAATCTTTTTCCAAAGGTAAGGAGTCTAAAACTAAAGGGCATAGGTTTAAGGTGAGAGGGAAGGGATACAGAAGGGTTCAGGGGGCAATATTGGATATGGGCCAAACATGGGCAATTGGAACTAGCTTAGGGGTTAAAAAAAGGGGTGGCATGGAAAGGGCTTGTTTCCATGCAGCAAACCTTATGACTCTGAGTCACAGATCATGTTTAATCTGCCAGGTTCATATATAATATACATTTATTTTGTATCCATATCTTTCATCATGATGCCAAATGAAAATTAAGACCAGATAGGCAAATAGTAAAATAATCAATGATACAGAATAGTTATATGAGAGCGTTGGTGGAAGAATAAAGAAGATCCAACCTATTACACCAAGCAGCATCAGACTCCACCTTGAAAACTTGCTGATATTCATTGTAAAAAGTAAGAACAGCTTCTTGGCTGAGGCACTGGAGCATCATTAGCAACATAGTGTGCTCAACAACTTCAAGAGACAAGGAGAAGTAATTAGTAAGCAGAAATTCAAATGGATATTACTTTGTCCAGCACTATATTCCAAAAATAATAAACTCTAATCTAGTACAGGAGAATAATTTCATAGGAGGTAAACAAGATATGCATTTAGAAACATAAGTCAGTCCCTATTATTGGACTGATTGCAAGCTGTCACCATAATAAAGGCTTCTCTTCCTCCATGTTCTGTGGAGTTTTTATTCTACATTGGGCTGTACTTCATCTTGAACAGACCAATTCAGAAACAATGAGCATGTATGAAGACATGTGTGATTTCCTTTCAAAGGCAACATTTGGCTTTAATCTGAATAAATGGAATGCATGGAAGCCACCCAGCACCTGATCAATGTACAAGCACCATAGCAGCTTTTTCCCTCTCGTTCTCAGCTATTTTCAGTTCATCACTTTTCTGATGCTTTGCAAGGTAGACAGGGCTTTAATACTTTTTTTTATTGCCCAGCGGTAAACAACCAACTGGAACAATACTCCTCCGAGGGAGTGGTTTTGTAAAATGTGATGTAATCTGTTCAGATGCAGTCTATCTACTGAAAAGAACAACTGATTGTCAAACAATGTCAAGCTAGTAATTTTCTTTTCAATGTTTTCCTTGTTACTTAACTTGTGTTTCTCTATCATCTTTAATCAGCTATTGTTTTGGAGTCATTTTTTTTTTGTTACTAATCTGACCTATTCCAGGACCTCGACTTACTCAGATTAGTTACAAGTAGACCCAAATTTTCTGAGACCATTTTTATCACATAATCCATAGTTTCCTTCAATATTTATATTCTTACTGAGTAATCACAGTTCACAAGATTAAATTCTCATTGACTCATTCATCCAATGAACAATCAGAGTTACAATCTTTCAAACAGACAAGTGCTACCCAACATACGTTTATTTATGTTTATTTGAAGAAATGGCAATAACACTTGTATTTGAAAAAAAGGAAAAAAATCTGCGAGGCCAGCATTAATTGCACAAAAACAGAAAATGTTGGAAAATCTCAGCAGGTCTGACAGCAGCTATGGAGAGATCAGAGCCAACATTTTGAGTCTGCATGATCCTTAATCAGAGCTGGGCTCATCCTAACTTGAAACATTGACCCTAATCTCTTTCCACAGATGCTGTCAGGCCTCCTAAGATTTTCCAGCATTTTCTGTTTTTCTTTCAGATTCCAATATCCTCAGTATTTTGCCTGTATCCCAGCATTTACTGTCCATCCATCATTCCCTTGAACTCAGTGGCTTGCCATACCATTTTAGAGGGCAGTTAAGAGTCAACAGTGGGTGTGGAGTCACATGTAGGCCAAACCAGATAAGGTTGACAAGAACTAGATGGGTTTTTATGGCAATCAATTCAAGTTAACCATTACGGAGACAAGCATTCTATTCCAGCTTACTATCTGAATAGCTGTGGTGGGATTTGAACCTTTGTCCACAAGACAAGAAGGAATAAGAGGCTTGGGTCTCTGAATTACTCACCCGATTACATGATCATTACACCAAAATCATCAGCCAGTAGAGATACATGCCATAACTAAAGTTATTAAGACTAATGGGTGGCTCTGAGATTGTGGCAGAGTGGTGGAACCCGGACTCATTTCTGACACTAAGTGGTGGTGGTAAAATATGCTCCATCCTTCATCATTGGCATCCTTGATCAAATTTCAGAATAAAAAGCTTTAGAAAACCAGTAGCTAATTGTGCTGTTCCCTTCCTTTATTATCAGAGCTTTAACTAGAATCACAATATTGGAATCAAAACTGCAAGCAACGATATGGTTTATCAACAATTTTCTTGTAGCAGGTTAAGGCAGTGAATAGCTGTATCATATGAAGCCAGATATATTGATATGTCATTATGTCATCTATGCTGATAATTCAGGGTTATTATTGTGTCAGCAGTAAACGTTCTTCAGTGAGGTTTAGGATTCCTGAGTGTGTGTGTGCGTGTGTGTGCATGTGTGTGTCTGTGTGTGTGCGAGTGTGAGTGTGTGTCTGTGTCAGAGTCAAATGAGATGTTGGCATTTATTGCAAAGGGACTGGAGTATAAAAGAGAAGCATTGTTGCAATTAGAAAGGGTATTGATGAGATCACATCTGGAGTATTATGTCCAGTTTTGGTCTCCTTATTTGAAGAAGGATGTGATAGCATTAGAGGCAGTCCGGAGGTGGTTCACCAGATTGATTCTGGAAATGAGGATAGATTAAACAATTTGGACTTATATTCACTAGAGTTAAGAAGCAAGAGAGGGGATCTGAATGAAGTTTATTAAATTTTAAAAGGGATCGATAAAGTAAATGTAGAATAAATGTTTCCTCTTATGGGGCAATCTAGAACAAGAGGGGGCACATGTATAGGTTGAGTGGTGGTAGATTTGAAACTGAGATGAGGAGGAAGTACTTCTCACAGAGGGTGGTGAATTTGTGTAACTCACTCATGTAGCGCAATGGAGTCTGAATTGTTGAATAGTTTCAAGAAGGAGATTTTTAATAAAAAATAGGGATATGGGAATGATTGGAAAGATGGATTAGAGACCAGGGAAAAATCAGCCATGATCTGATTGAATGACAGAGTGGGCTCAAAGGGCTGAATTTGCCTACTTCTGCTCCTAATTCCTGTTCCTGTGAGTGTATGATTCTATGTATGTGTGTGAGATTCTTGTGTATGTGTTTGCAAATTTGTGTGTATAATTGTATCTGAGTGTGCGTGTGAGTGTATGTGTGTAGGCATGCATGTATGTGAGACTGCGTGTGAAACTACACATAAAGGTGTATGTATGTGTGCAAAGTTATATGTGTGAAGAGGTGTGTATGTGTATGCATGTTTGTGAACATGTGTAAGTATGTATGTGGGCTTGTATGCAAGCGGAGTCTTGACATGTCGTTATGTGCATGCATGTGTGCGAAGGTATATGTGTGAATGTATGTGTTGTGTGTGTACGCATTTAAAGATTTGCCTAAGTGTCTAAATGTGTGTGTTTGTGTTTGTGTGAAGGGGTGTATGTGTATGTGTATCTGTGTGTGTGTAAGTGTGTCTGTGAGTGTGTGTAAGTATGTATAGGCATGCATGTTTGTGTGGGTGCCTGTATGTGTGTGAAGGTGTGTGTATGTGTGAGAAGGTGTGTGTATGTCTACATGTGTAAAGGTATGGCTGTGTGGCTACATGTGTAAAGGTGTGTGTGTGAAGGGGTGTGTTTGCATGCGTAAAGGTATGTGTGAAGAGTATGTGTGTGTATATCTGCGTGTGTAACAGTGCGTGTGTATATGTTTGCAAAGATGTGTGTGTTTGTGCATCTGAGTATGTGTGTGGGCATGCATGCATGTGTGAGAGTGTTTATATGTAGATTTGGATGCATGTATGTAAAGGTGTGTGTATGTGTGTGAAGAGATATGTGCATGTGTATGTCTGTAAAGGTATATAAATGTGTGTGAAATTATGTCAATGTGTGTAAACATGTATGTGGAACTGAATTGCAGTAAAGCAACTGGATTGAGTTGAACAATGATGTCCATATATTAGAAAAGCTACTAACATTCATATCTGGATATCAAGGACAACAATTTGTGTGGAATTAAAAAGCTAAAGTTGCCACAGTCCCAGATGACCATACACTACTTTCTCCTTTGAGGGGAATAATTGACTGGTGATGATTTAACTTGAGATCACTTCTTCTCAGGTGAGAGCAAGGCTGAGAAGGCAGAGCCATCAAAAATATCCCCAGGGAATTGAACCGGCGTTATTGGTATCATTTTGCATCACTAACCAACTGTCCAGCATTGAGGGACTGCTCCCCAGCAAGGAATCAATCACCCTGAATTTCTTTTCCCCTTGAGAGAATGAGATGAAAAATGTCCTGGCAAGGACAGAAGTTTTACACCTTTGGGCACTTCAGAATGGAACCAGAAGAAGTTGCAGCTTCTGTTTGCTTTCTAACAGGTGCCACAAAATGTCATAAGAAGACACAGCTTTAAATTGATTTTCATTTGAATTGATTTAAACTGACCACATATTACAGGGAAGGAGTTTTTGACACAATGGAGAGAAATAAAACAGTGAACACAAAACAGTACGGCACAAGAACAGGCCCTTTGGTCCACAATGTTGTGCCGAACATGATGCCAAATTATGACTGTGATTCTATGACTCTTATAATTTCTTCAGCCTGCCTTGGTCCATATCCCTCTATTCCTATGATATACAGCTGTTTACCTAAAACCTGCTTTGGTGGCACATTTCTGACACCCACCACTCTGTTTAAAAGTCTTGTCCTTCAAATCTCTTTGAACTTTGCCCTTCTCACCATAAGTGCCCCTGGTATGAGATATTTTAACTCTGGGAAAAAGATTCTGAACATCAACCCTATCTATTACCTCTCATTGTTTTGTAGACTTCCATCAGGTCTCCCCTCAGCCTCTGCTATTCCAGAGAAAACAACCCTAGTTTATTCAACGTCTTCTTATAGCTCATACACTCTAATCCAGGCAGCAAATTGGTAAATTTCCTCTGATCCCCACCAAAGCCTCCCCATTCTTCCTGAAATGTGGTGACCAGAAATTGAACGCAATAATCAAAGTTTTATAAAGCTGCAACATGACATCCTGAATTTAGTTCTCAATTCCCAACTAATAAAGCCAAGTATGCCATTCACCTTCCTTACTACCCTAAGGCAGTCAGGTCGAGAAGGTTGTTAGGAAGGCATATGGAGTCTCGGCTTTTATTGGTAGAGGGATTGAATTTCGGAGCCGCAACATCATGTTGCAACTGTACAAAACTCTAGTGCGGCCGCACTTGGAGTATTGTGTGCAGTTCTGGTCCCCACATTATAAGAAAGATGTGGAGGCATTGGAGAGGGTACAGAGGAGGTTTACCAGGATGTTGCCTGGTATGGAGGGCAGGTCTTATGAAGAGAGGCTGAGGGATTTGAGGTTGTTTTCGTTAGAAAGGAGGCGGCTAAGAGGGGACCTAATCGAAACATATAAGATGATTAGAGGTTTAGATAGGGTGGACAGTGATAGCCTTTTTCCTAGGATGGAAAAAGCTAGCACGAGGGGACACAGCTTTAAATTAAGGGGTGATAGTTATAGGACGGATATCAGAGGTAGGTTCTTTACCCAAAGGGTGGTTCGGGAGTGGAATGCCCTGCCTGCAGCAGTTGTAGATGCGCCAAGTTTGGTGGCGTTTAAGAGGTTAGTTGATAAGTATATGGAAGAGAAGGGAATGGTTTAGTTTGGAGGGGCATTGCTTTTTATATTGGTCGGCGCAACATCGAAGGCCGAAGGGCCTGTTCTGTGCTGTTATGTTCTATGTTCTAAACACTTGTGTGGCTACTTTCAGGGAGCTATGGATTTGAACCCCAAGATCCTTCTGTACACCAATGTGTTCAGGATCCTGCCATTAACTGTATACTTACCCTTAACATTTGACTTCTAAAGTGCAGCACCTCATAATTGCCCAGATTTAACTCCATCTGCCATTTTTCTGCCCATTTCTGCAATTAATCTATGTCCCATTGTATCCTTTGATATCTTTCTACAGCATCCACAGCTCCACCTATCTTTATGTCATCTATTTTTTCATCTAAGTCATTTATAGATAACCAAAAGAGAAAACACAGGAAAGTCTCAGCAGGTCTGGCAATACCTGTAAGGAGAGAAAAGAGCTGACGTTTCGAGTCCAGATGACCCTTTTCAAAGCTTTGACCAAATGTGGGCAATTGGGAATAACTTGGGGATTAAAAACTGGGCAGCATGGACAAGTTGGGCTGAAGGGCTTGTTTCCATGTTGTAAACCTCTGTGAAATGAAAGCTGAAGGCCGTAGTCTCTGCAACTGGTGTAATTTATGTTTAATTAATATATCTAGAATATAGAGTGAATCAATAACATCGACTGTTGTAAAAACCCATCTGGTTCACTGATATCTTTGAGAATGAAATCTGCTCTCCTTACCTGGTGTGACTCCAGACCCATTGCCCTCTGAAATGGTGGAGTGAAACACTCAGTTCAAGGACAATTAGGGATGGGCAACAAATGTTGGCCTTGCCAGTGACATCCCAAACCTGCTGAGATTTTCTGGCATCTTCTGTTTTGTTTTCAGATTCCAACATCCGTAGTAATGCCCATGGAAGACTTGCCCATGGAAGACTTCTACAGAAAATGCAGATGTGTGGAATAGAGGGTGATTTAGCTAATTGGATTAGGAATTGGCTGGCAGATAGAAGACAGAGGGTGGTGGTTGATGGGAGATATTCATCGTGGAGTTCGGTGACGAGTGGTGTGCCTCAGGGGTCTGTTTTGGGGCCCCTGCTGTTTGTAATTTTTATAAATGATCTGGATGAGGGTATTGAGGGATGGATCAGTAAATTTGCAGATGATACTAAAGTTGGTGGTGTGGTAGATAGTGAAGAGGGGTGTTTTAGTTTACAGAGTGACTTGGACAAGTTGCAGAGCTGGGCCGAGAGGTGGCAAATGGAGTTTAATGTGGAAAAGTGTGAGGTAATGCACTTTGGCAGGAACAATAAATGTGTAGAGTATAGGGCTAATGGTAGGGCTCTTAATAGTGTTGAGGAACAGAAGGATCTTGGTGTATGTGTCAATAGATCCCTGAAAGTAGGCAGTCAAGTGGATAAAGTTGTTAAGAAGGCATATGGAGTCTTAGCTTTTATTGGTAGGGGGATTGAATTTAGGAGCCGCAGCATCATGTTGCAGCTGTACAAAACTCTAGTGCGGCCGCACTTGGAGTATTGTGTGCAGTTCTGGTCGCCACATTATAAGAAAGATGTGGAGGCATTGGAGAGGGTACAGAGGAGGTTTACCAGGATGTTGCCTGGTATGGAGGGCAGGTCCTATGAGGAGAGGTTGAAGGATTTGAGGTTGTTTTCGTTAGAAAGGAGGCGGCTAAGAGGGGATCTTATTGAAGCATATAAGATGATTAGAGGTTTAGATAGGGTGGACAGTGATAGCCTTTTTCTAGGATGGAGAAAGCTAGCACGAGGGGACACAGCTTTAAATTAAGGGGTATGAGTTATAGGACGGATATCAGAGGTAGGTTCTTTACTCAAAGAGTGATTAGGGAGTGGAATGCCCTGCCTGCAGCTGTTGTAGATGCGCCAAGTTTGGTGGCGTTTAAGAGGTTAGTTGATAAGTATATGGATGAGAAGGGAATGGTTTAGTTAGGAGGGGCATTGCTTTTTATTTTGGTCGGCACAACATCGAAGGCCGAAGGGCCTGTTCTGTGCTGTATTGTTCTATGTTCTATGTTCTAATTTGCTTTTATCATTTATATATATATATATATATATCAGAGATATGCAGACTTTTATTTCAAAGGCCACATTCCAAAATTAATTTGCTTTTTATTCATTCATGGGATGTCATTCTGCCATTTCAGTGGGCAGTGGGTCTGAAGTCAGACCAGGTAAGGAGGGCAGATATACTTCCCGAAAGGATATTAGTGAACCAGCTGCATTTTTACAACAGTTGATGTTATTGACTAGCTTTATATTCCAGATATATTAAACATAAATTACACCAGTTGCAGTGAGTACAGCTTTCAGCTTTGCAATGATTCTGCATGTCCCAAAAACTTATAACACTATCTGATTCATCTACATAGACAGATTTTATTTCATAGAGGTTTACAACATGGAAACAATCCCTTCAACCCAAATGGTCTATGCTGCCCAGTTTTTAACCCCCAAGCTATTCCCAATTGCCTGCATATCCCTCTTTACCCATCTTTCCTATATAACTGTCTAAATGCTTTTTAAAAGGCAAAACCGTACCTATCTCAAGTATTACCTCTGACAGCTTGTGCCAGACACTCACCACTCTCAAAAAAATTGCCTCTCTCGACCCTTTTGTATCTCTCCCCTTTCACCTTAAATGTATGGCCTCTAGTTTTAGAATCCCCAACCTTTAGGTAAAGATGTTGACTATCTACCTTATCTATGCCTTCATTATTTTGTAGATCTCCATAAGACCACCCTTGAACCTCCTATGTACCAGGGAAAAAAGTCCCAGTCTATCCAGCCTCTCCTTATAATTCAAGCCATCAAGTCCTCATAGCGTCCTAGTAAATCTTTTCTGTTCAGTTTAATAATAGCCTTTCAATAATAAGGTGAACAGAACTGTACGCAATATTCCAAGCATGGCCTTACCAATGTTTTGTACGACTCAACAAAAGTTCCCAACTCCTGTATTCAAGTTCTGACCAATGAAACCATGCTGAATGCCTTCTTCACCACTCTGACTCCATAGCACATTGGGGAGACCATGCAGACACTACGACAGCGGATGAATGAGCATCACTCAACAATCACCAGGCAAAACAGTTCCCTTCCTGTGGGCGAACACTTCAGCAGTCATGGGCATTCAGCCTCCGACCTGCGGGTAAATGTTCTTCAAGGGGGCCTTCGGGACACACGACAGCACAGAGTCGCTGAGCAGAGACTGATAGCCAAGTCCCGCACACATGATGACGGTCTTAATAGGGATCTTGGCTTCATGACCCACTATCTGTAACCCCCGTGACTTGCTTGGGTTAGCAAAAAACCTCACTTACTGTGCTGTCTGGAGAAAATACACAATTCTCTAACCAATGCTCAGGATTCCCTTCACACACGTTGTTAGCCACTTTAACACTTGAATAGCAGGTTAGATGTAAGGATTCGCATTCTAATCAGCAATCTATGACTGTCTGTGTTGGTATGAGTGCTATTGCAGACCAGAACACTGCATTTGCCTGACGAAGGCACATAGTGTCGAAAGTTCGCGAATTTACTATCAAATAAATTGGTTGGATTTAAAATTGGTGTCGTGAAACTTTACTGAGTTTACCCCAGTCCAACGCCAGCATCTCTACATCATGTCCACTTTTAAGGAGCAATGAATCTGTACCCCTAAATTTCTTTGTTCTGTGACTCACCCCTGTGCCCTACCATTAACTGAGTAAGTCCAGCCCTGGTTCGATCGACCAAAATGTATGACTTTGCATTTATCTAAATTAAACCCTATCTGCTATTCTTCGGCCCACTGGCCCAATTGATCAAGATCCTGTTGTAATCCTAGATAATCTTCTTTACTGTCCACTGTGCCACTAGCCTTGGTGTCATCTGCAAACTTATGAACCATGCCTCTTAAATTTTCATCCAAATCATGAATATAAATGACAAATAACTGGATATAGCGCTGAGGCACACTGCTGAGATCGTAGGCTTCCAATTTGAAAACCAATGCTCTACAACCATCTTCTGTATTTTTGTCGTCAAGCCAGTTTTGTATCCAATGGGCTACCTCATCCTGGACCCTGTGAGATTTAACATTATGCAACAGTCTACCATGTGATACCTTGTGAAACACTGTGTAGACAACACCGACTACACTGCCCACGTCAGCATTCTTGGTTTCATTAGTCAGAACATTGAATATAAGAGTTGGGACATCTTGTTGAAGTTGTATAAGACATTGGTAAGATTACATTTGGAATACTGTTTGCAGTCCTGGTCATCCTATTGTAGAAAAGATATTATTAAATTGGAAAAAGTGCAGAATGGATTTACTAGGATGCCACCGGCTTGATGGTTTAAGTTATAAGAAGAGACTAGATAGATTCGGACTTCATTTCCCTGAAGTGTAGGAACCTTAGGCGTGATCTTGTAGAGTCTGTAAAATAATGAGCACAGATCAGCTAGATAGTCAGTATCTTTTCCCAAAAGTGGGGGAGACTAAAAGTAGAGGGCGTAGTTTAAGGTGAAAGGGGAGTAATACAAAAGAGTCCAGAGGGGCAATTTTGTTCACAGAGAAGGTGAAGAGTGTCTGCAACAAGCTACAGGGGTACAATTTGCTCTTTGAATAGAATTTAGATAGTTGCATAAGTAAGATAGGTATAATCAAATATGGGCCAAATGTGGGCAATCGGAACTAGCTTAAGTGGTTTTACAAAAAGGGGGTCTGCATGGACAAGTTGGGCCTAAGAGTCTGTTTCCATGCTGTAAATCTTTATGACACAATGATTCATCTAACTTCTTGGTTACCCCGTCAAAATACTCAAATTCGTGTGGCATAATTTTCCATTCACAAAGCCATGCTGACTGTCCCTAATCAGTCCTTGCCACTCTGAATGCCTGTAGATCTGTCTCTCAGAATATCTTTTAACAACTTACCCATTACAGACATTAGATCACTGGTCTGTAGTTCCCTGCAGTTCTCTTTAAACAAAGGCACAGTATTTACTACCCTCCAATCTTCAGGCACCTCACCTGTGGCTTTCGATAATTCAGATATCTCTGTTAGGGGTCCTGCGATTTACTCACTAGCCTCCCACAGCACTCTGGGATACATTTCATCAGGTCCCAGGGATTTATTTATCTTAATGTCCTTTAAGAACTTCAGCACCACTTCCTCTATAATATGTACACTCCTCAAGATATCACTATTTATTATCCCAAATTCCCTAACATCCTTGTCTTTCTCAACAAATGAAAAATATTCAGTGAAGATCTCACCCATTTCTTGTGGATTCACACACAGATGACCTTGGTGATTCTTAAGAGGCCCTACACTTTCTTTTGTCAGTTATGTATTTGTAGAAGCTCTTTGGATTTTCCTTTGCCTTATCTGCCAAAGCAATCTCATGTCCTCTTTTGCACTCCTGCTTTCTCTCAACTCTACTCCTACACCCTCTATACTCTTTAAGAGATCCACTTGATACTAGCTGCCTATGACTGTCATGAGCCTCCTATTCCTTTTTGACTAAAGTCTCAATATCTCAAGTCATCCAGGGTTCCCTACTTCAACGAGCTTTGGCCTTCATTCTAAAAAGAATGTGTTTACCCTGTACCCTGGTTAACAAAGCCTCCTACTTGCCAGAGATCCCTCTGCCTGCTAACAGACTTCCCCAATCAACTTTTGTAAGTTTCTGTCCAATATCATCAAAATTAGCCTTGCCAGTTTTTGGGCCAGACCAATCATTTTCTATAGCTGTCTTAAACCTGATGGAATTATGGTCACTTGTCCCAAAGTGATCCCTCAATTCTGTCACTTGCCTTTCCTTATTTCCCAGAGGAAGTCAAGTTTTGCCCCTCTCTAGTCAGGCCATCCACATATTGAATGAAAAATTCCTCCTGAATACATGCAACAAATTTCTCTCCATCAAAGCTCCAGATATTATGGCTGTTCCAATCAATGTTGGGAAAGTTAAAATCCCCAACTATTACCATCCTATTTTTCTTGGAGTTATCTGTAATCTCCTTACATATTCTCTCCTCAATTTCCCTCTATTTGAGGGGATGTAGTACAATCCTATCAAAGTGATCTCTCCCTTCATATTTCTCAGTTCTACCCATATAGAAAGAAGTCTTGCAACACCAAGTTAAAGTCCAACAGGTTTATTTGGAATCAAGAGCTTTCGGAGTCTGATCCTTCCTCAGGTGAGACTTGTTACTGTGGTTACCCCAGTCCAACACCAGCATCTCCACATGATGGCTGCCCAAATAGACAGGTGAACTGTTGGATATATTCGCTCGCAGTACTTCCGTGATAGAACAAAGAACAGGCCCTTCAGCCTACCAAGCCTGCACTGACCATACTGCTGGACTGGACTAAAACCCTTGACTCTTCCAGAGACCATATCCTCTATTCCCATCCTATTCATGTATTTGTTAAGGTGCCCCTTAAAAGTCACTATTGTATCTTCTTCCACTAACTCCCCAGGAGCAAGTTCTAGGCACTCACCACCTTCTATGTGAAAAACATGCCTCATACATCTCCTTTAAATCTTGCCCCCTGCACCTTAAATCTATGCCTCCTAGTAATTGACTCTTCCAGCTTGGGAAAAAGCTTCTGACTCTCCACTCTGTCCATGCCCCTAATAATCTTGTAGACTTCTATCTACACCTCAACTTCTGTCATTCCAGTGAGAATAAACCAAGTTTCTCCAACCTGTCCTCACAGCGAATGCTCTCCGTAACAGGCATCCTCCTGGTAAATATTTTTTGAGAGCTCTTCAAAGCCTCCATGTTCTTCTGGTAGTGTGGCGACCAGAATTGAACACTATATTCCGAATGTGGCCTAAGGTTCTGTAGAGCTGCAACATGACTTGCCAATTTTTAAACTCAATACCCAACCAATGAAGCCTTCTTGATTACCTTCTCCATCTGAGTTGCTGCTCTCAGTGACATGTGTACTTGTACACCCAATTCCCTCTGCCGATCAGTACTGTGAAGGATCCTGCCATTTACTGTATATTTCCATCTGTATTAGACTTTCCAAAATGCATTATCTCACATTTGTCCAGATTAAACTCCATGTGCCATCTCTCCACCGAAGTCTCCAACCAATCTATATCCCACTGTATCCTCTGATGGTCCTCATCATTAAAACTCTATGCAATGCAGAGGCCACTAGCATGAATATTTTAGGGGACAGGATCTATTCACACTCGAAATGCTGAAACCAGTGGGCCTCTGTACATGCAGAGTGACCCAGAACTGTCAGCCCCCTCTTTACTGGGAGCTCGATCACTGGCCAGCCCATGACCCCCACAGTGCTGCTCCCTCCCCAACCCCTCCCTCAACCACATGCCTGATCGCACGCCCACATCCATTCACAGGTGCCCCATGGGCATGGACAATTCACCCCTTGGACAGTGCCAGGGTGCCCATGCCCAGGGGGCACCACTTGATGCCGCCTGACCTTCTGAGGGTCCTGATTGATGACCCTTTCACTTCAACTGCTAGTTCCTCAAAAATGGAGAGCTGGTCCAAATCTCACTGGAGTGAAATACTCCTGGCGGGGTGGGAAATGCTCGCGGATCCAGAGAATTCAGTCCCACACCCACAAATCACATTAAAATAAGGTGTAAAGTAGTTACGCAGTTGTTCCCACCAGTTTCCAGCATAAATCAGACAGTGCCGAAAATCCAGCATCGGGAAATGCACATGCGGCTGGAATGCATGAGCGAACCCCCCAGAATGACCGGACACGAAATTCTCCACCACATTTCTCTAAAAAATTAACATGGCAGGTGGGAGAATTGACCTCATTATGAGGGTTTTTGCCTCCACCACGCTTTCAGGCAGTGAGTTCCAGATTCCAACAACTCTTTGGGTGAAGAAATTTTTTCATATATATCCTCTAAATCACTTCCCCTTACATTAAGTCTATGTCTCCATATCATCGATCTCCCCATCAAGGGGAAACTTTCTTCCTGTCTACTCTACGTCCCTCATCATTTTATGTATCTCCATCATGTCCCCCCTCATTCTCCTCTGTTTTAGGGAAAACAACCAATATAGAGTCCAAACTCCCTTCATAACTAAAATTCTCCAACCCAGATAAGGCACAAAGGTGAATCCAAGATGGTGCCAGAGTATAGTGACTTCTCACAAACTGTGCTCAGCACGCCCTCTCATTCTATCTCTTACTCTCATTCTATGCTTCCAAAACTCTTTAAAACTCTCTAACAATGCTCTATTAGCTTTTCCAACACCCTAGCTATGATTGTAACACTAAATTCTGTGCCATCTCCTTTCCTTCTCTGCGTACGGTATGCTTTGTCTATAGCATGCAAGAAACAATGCTTTTCACTGTACACTAATACATGTGACAATAATCATTATGCTAAATCTCCTCTGCACTCTTTCCATTGCTATCACATCACTCCTATAATGTGGATTCCTCTCTAGCTGTGGCCTACAACGTTTTAGACAGTTCCAACATAACCTTGAACTTTATGCCTCGACTAAAACTGATAAGTATGTCGTATGCCTTGTTAACTAAATTATTCACCTGTCCTGCTAACTTAAGAGACCAATATATGTGCACACCAAAGTCCATTTGATCCTCAGTGCTTCCCAGTGTCCTACCATTCATCTATTGCCTTGCCTTGTTTGTCCTTCCCAGGTACATTACTTCACACTTATCTGGATTGAATTCAAATTGCCATTGATCAGCCCCTTTTACCAGCCCCCTGTAATCGAAAACTATCCTCTTTGTTATTTACCATTCAACCAATATCATCCACGAATTTATTGATCATCCTCCTACATTCAAGTCCAAATCATTTATATAAACCACAAACAGCAAGGACTGATTCCTGCAAGCCCCTCAATATTCCGGGTTCATTGGATTTGTTGGTTCCACCCTTTTTCTTTGCTGGAACACATTGACCTTGGTAACAGCATCTTCCCTGCTGAGCGCTGTGTTCAAGATGCTTCAACAACTTGCCTGGCTTCATTACTAAATATAAGTCCTCTGTAGGTCCTTTTACATATTGGCTTCAAAAGTTCTCCTGGACACCTTTTAAGAATTCAATTCCTTCTAAACCTTTCACTCTAGAATACTCCAGTTAATGTTGGGGAAGGTGAAATTCCCCACTATTACTACCCTGTAACTTTTTTACTTCTGAAATTTGCTTACATATTTGCTCTTTTTCCCCTCAAAGTGTTAGAGGGTCTATAGAAAACTCCTAACAATGTGACTGCTCTTTTTTGGTTTTTAATTTCTATCCATTTGGCTTCATGTGAAGAGCCTTAGCAGCATAGGAAATAGACCCTTCAAGCCTATTGTTCCATTCATTATGATCATCGCTGATCAGCCAATGCAATAGTCTGATCCCACCTTTTCCACCCCCCACCCATCTAGGGGACATGGTTGCACTGCTGCTTCACAGTGCCTGAGACCTGTGTTTGATTTCTGGCTTGGGTCGCTGTCTGGGGAGAGTCTGCACTCTCCCCAGACAGTGTCTGCATGAGTTTTCTCCGGATGCTCAGGTTTTCTCCCACAGTCTGAAAGATACGCTGGTTAGGTGCATTGGCCTTCATGTACCCAAACAGCACCAGAATGTGGCCACCAGGAAATTTTCCCTGTAACTTAATTGTAGTGTTCATGTAAACCTACTTGTGACACTAATAAACTTTTAAAAAATTATATCCTTTGATTCCCTTTGCCTAAGTGCTATATGTAACTGCTTTTTGAATACAGAGCAAAGAACAATACAACACAGGAATGGGCACTTCGGCCTTCAAAGCCTGTACCGATCAAATGTTCCTATTTGTATCCCTCTATTCCCAGTCTATTCATGTAGCTATCTAGATAAGTCTTAAATGTTTCTAGGGTGTCTGCCTCAACCACTTTGCTTGGTAGTGCGTTCCAGGACCCCACCACCCTCCTTGTAAAATATGTCCCCTGCATATCTATATTGAACCTTGCCCACCCCCCCTTACGTTGAACTTGCGACCCTTTGTGTTTGGCATTTTCAACCTGGGAAAAAGCTTCCAATTGTTTACCCTATCTGTGCCCTTCATGATTTTATAAACTTCTTTTGCTCTTCAACCTCCGTCTTTCCAGGAAGAACAACCCTACTTTACCCAATCTCTCCTTATAGCTAAGACCCTCCACACCAGGCAACATCCTGGTAAACCTTTTCTGCACTCTCTTCAAAACCTGCACATTCTTCTGGTAGTGGGACAAACAGAACTGGACACAGTATTCCAAATGTGGCCTAACCAACGTCCTATATAACTGCAACATTATATGCCAACTTTTTTGCCCTGTCCAATAAAGGCAAGCATGCCATATGCCTTCTTCACTATCTTTTCCACCAGTGTTGCCATCTTTAAGGATCTGTGGACTTGCACACCCAAATCCCTCTGTGTGTCTATACTCCTGGTGGTTCTGCCATTTATTGTATAGCTCCTCCCTGCATTAGATCTACCAAAATGCATCATTTCGTGTTTATCTGGATTTAATTCCATCTGCCATTTCTCCACCCAATTTTCCAGCATATCTATATCCTGCTGATTTCTCTGGCATTGTTCATCACTATCTGCAACTCCAGCAACCTTTGTGTCATGCACAAACTTACTAATCAGGCAAGTTACATTTCTTTCTATATATATATATATATATAAAACAGAGGTCCCATACAGAGCCCTGCCGAACACCACTAGTCACCGACCTCCAATCAGACAAAGACCCCTCCACTGCTATCCTCTGACTTCTATGGTCAAGCCAGTTCTGTATCTATCTAGCTAGTTCACCTTTGATCCCTGGGATGTTTTGGCCTCAGCAATTTCTATGGAAGCAAATACCATAGCTGACCACCCTTTGGATGAAGAAATTTCTCCTTATCTCTGTCTTAAACCTGTATTCTCAGACTGAGAAACCTGGTTCTGGACACCTCCCACCATCACGAACATCCTTTTGTATGTATCCCTGTTTAGTCCAATTAGAATTTCATAGATTTAGAAACATAGAACCAAGAAGCAAGAGTAGGCCATTCAGCTCTTTGACTCTGCCCACTATTCATTTTAGTCATGGTTGATCATCAAATTCAATATCCTGATTCCCTATTTTCTCCCATATTCCTTGACCCGTTTAGTCCCAAGAGCCAATCAGACAATGTTTCTGTGCGATCCCCCTCATTCTTCTGAACTCCAATGAACACAATCCTAATCTCTCCTCTTACATTAATCCTGCCATCCCAGGATTCAATCTGTTAAACTTTTGCTGCACTCCATCTTGAGCAAGAACATCGTTCCTCAGATAAAGAGACCAAAACTGCACACAGTATACCAATAGTTTCATCAAGAAATCCCTGCTCCTGTACTTGCTATGAAGGCTAACATACTATTTGCCTTTTCTGTAACCTGCTGTATGCAACACATAACACACGTCAACACCTCACTCAACTACTTTCTGTGGTCGTGAATTCCACACATCCACCACCTTCCAGTTGAAGAAATTTCCTTTCATGTCAATTTTAAAACTTATCCTCAAACTATGACCCCCAGTTCTGGACTATCCCACCATTGGGAACATTCTTTCTGAAACTACCCTGTCTATCCCTGCTTGAATTTTATATGTTCCTATCAAAGAACAAAACAGCACGGGAAACAGGCCCCTTGGCCCAACGAGCCCGCGCCACCACCTCGATGTTCCCACTTCTACACGTGATCCCTATCCATGTTTATAGATCTATGGATTAAAAACCAAATTTGAGACAATTTAGGGAGAATTTGTTTTGCCAATTAGCCTAAGAGCACATCTTTGGGATGTGGGAGGAAACCGGAGCACCCGGAGAAAACCCACGCAAGCACGGGGAGAATGCGCAAACTCCCACAGACACAGGCCCAAATCCATGTATCTGCACAGCACAGCGATAGTCACTGCACTGTCGTGTTGCCCATCAGATGGTCCAGGTCAAGCATACACTAACGATGTGAAGCAGTAGGATACTCTCGAAAAAGGTCCAAGAGCAGCCCTCTCACGACCCATCGCGTGTATGCCCCTCGTTAGACAACAAGGTGGACCAAAGCACCTGTAGGATAAAAACAAGTACATCAATATCATCATCTATTTACACATTTCCCAGGGACTCCCAAGGCTCATGATCCCTATTTTAAATCAGTTTTATATACCCCTCCATTCCCATTCTGTTCATGTGCCCATCTAAGTATTTCTTAATCCCTCTCGTTCTTCTAAATTCCAGTGAATATAATTCTAACCAACTTAGTCTTTCCTCAGATGACATACCTGCTATTCCAGAAATCAGACTGGTAAACTTTCACTGTACTCCCCGTGTAGCAAGGATATCTTCAGATCATATCCCCATGTTTTAATTTGTGCCCTCAACTTTTCTGTCTTGTTCACCAAATTTCTTGCATTAAAATAAATACCATCTATTCTTGCCAAAATGTTTTGTGCCTTAATTGGCCTATTAACTCAACGTCTTCCTGACTTACAGTCACTTCTAATTTTTGTTGTGGGTCTTCCCCTGCCAAATCTTCTTGCAAGATCTATGTGAAGTCAGGGTGGAGGTGATGGGAATAGGCTCTGGGAGGGATTGTTGTTGGTGCAGACACAGAATCATAGAAACCCTACAATGCAGAAGGAGGTCATTCAGCCCATCATGTCTGCACTAACAACAATCCCAGGCCCTAAACTTTTACCCCACACATTTATCCCACTGATCCTTCTAACCTGCACATCCCGGGATACTGAGGAGCAATTTAGCATGGCATATCTTTCGACCGTGGGAGGAAACCAGAGCATCTGGAGGAAACCCGCATGATGGGTTGAATGGTCCCTTTCTGTACTGTAAGGGTTCTGTGATATCACCCCCTTTCCCTAGTTAGTTTAAACCCTCCCCAACAGCACTCACAAACCTCCCTGCAGGGGTATCTGTTCCTTTTTGTTCAGGTGGATCTCACATCCATTGTACAGGTTCTACCATCCACAAAAATAGTCTCAATGCCCCAGAAATCTGGCTGTTGCACCATCTGCCCAATCGCACATTCATCTGGACTAACCTCCCCTTTCTGTCTTCACTGGCACATGACACTGGAATGAATCCACTGATTAGTACATACTTTGGTGTTCCACAGGGTTTAGTGGAAATTTCAGATGGAATTTAATCCAGACAAATATAAGATCATGCATTGTGGAACATTCATAGATCCCTGCAGTGCAAAAACAGGCCTTTCAGCCCATCAAGTCTGCACTGACCACAATCCCATCCAGGCCCGACCCCACATCCCCACATATTTTATCTGCTAAACCCTCTAACCTAAGCATCCCAGGACACAAAGGGGCAATCCTGGCATGGCCAATCAACCTAACCGCACATCTTTGGACTGTGGGAGGAAACCAGAGCACCCGGAGGAAACTCACACAGACATGGGGAGCATGTGCAAACTCCACACAGATAGTGACCCGAGCCAGGAATTGACCCCATGTCCCTGGAGCTGTGAAGCAGCAGTGCTAATCACTGTGCTACTGTGCCATCCATATTCAATGCATGAAGGAATTGTACGGTAAATGGTAGAATCTTAGTAGTATTGATAGGCAGAGCGATCTATAACATAGAACATTGCAGTGCAGTACAGGCCCTTCGTCCCTCGATGCTGCGCTGACCAGTGGAACCATTCACCCTCTAATCTAAACTATTCCAGTGCTATCCATATGCCTATCCACTGACCATTTGAACACCCTTAAAGTTGGCGAGTCCACAACTGCTGCAGACAGGGCATTCCATGCTCTTACTACCCTCTGGGTAAAGAACCTACCTCTGATGTCCATCCTATAACTATCACCCCTTAATTTAAAGCTATGTCCTCTCATGTTAGCCATCACCATCCAAGGAAAAAGGCTCTCACTGTCCACCTTATCTAACCCCTTGATCATTTTGTATGCCTCAATTAGGTCACATCTTAACCTTCTTCTCTCTAGCGAAAATAACCTCAAGTCCCTCAGCCTTTTCTCATAAGACCTTCCCACCATACCAGACAACATCCTGGTAAACCTCCTCTGCACCCTTTCCAATGCCTCCGCATCTTTCTTCGAATGCCGCACCAAAACTGTACGCAATACTCCAAGTGCAGCCACATCAGAGTTTTGTACAGTTGCAACGTGATCTCATGGCTCCGAAATTCAATCCCTCTACCAATAAAAGCTAACACACCGTACTGAACTCCAGGTTGAATATATCCCATCAACCACCACTCTCTGTCTTCTATCAGCTAGCCAATTCCTAATCCAAACTGCTAAATCACCCTCAATCTCGTGCATCTGCATTTTCTGCAGTAGCCTACCATGGGGATCCTTATCAAATGTTTTGCTAAAATCCATATACAATCTGGTACATCCAATCTGGATGTACTTGTCCACTAATCACTGAAAATGACAAGGCAGGTGGATAAGATAGTCAAGAATCGAATGGCGTGCTTGCCTTCATTGGTCGGGGCATTGAGTATAAACATTGGCAAGTCATGCTGCAGCTGTACAGAACCTTAGTTATATCTCATTTAGAATATTGTGTCCAATTCTCATTGCTACACTACGAGAGGGATGTGGATGCTTTGGAGAGTATACAGGAGAGGATTACCAGAATGTTGCCCAGTCTGAAAGGTATTAGCTATGAGGAGAGCTTGGATAAACTCAGTTTGTTCTCACTGGAACGACCAAGGTTGAGGGGTGACCTGATAGAACATAGAACACTACAGCACAAACAGGCCCTTCGGCCCACAAGTTGTGCAGATCATATATATACCTACTAGGCCATAGAACTATCTGTAACTCCCAATCCCATTAAATCCCATGTACTCATCCAGAAGTCTCTTAAAAGACCTCAATGAGTTCGCCTCTACCACCACTGACGGCAACCAATTCCATTCACTCACCACCCTCTCAGTGAAAAACTTACCTCCAACATCTCCTCTGTACTTGCCCCTCAGCACCTTAAACCTGTGTCTTCTCGTAGTGACAATTTCACCCCTGGGAAATAGCCTCTGAGAATTCACTCTATCTATTCCTCTCAACATCTTATAAACCTCTATCAGGTCGCCTCTCAACCTCCGTCTCTCCAGGGAGAAGAGACCTAGCTCCCTCAATCTATCTTCATAAGGCATGCCCCCCAATCCAGGCAACATCCTTGTAAATCTCCTCTGCACCCTCTCAATAGCTTCCACATCCTTCCTATAGTGAGGTGAGCAGAACTGCACACAATACTCCAAGTGGGGTCTGACAATGGTCTTATAAAGTTGCAACATTAACTCCCGACTCCTAAGCTCAATCCCTCTATTAATGAAGTCCAGTACACCATACGCCTTCTTGACCACATCCTCCACTTGCAGGGCAGATTTAGGAGTCCTATGGATCCGGACCCCAAGATCCTTCTGCTCCTCAACACTGCCAAGACTCCTACCCTTGATATTATACTGCTTCATCCCATTGGTCCTGCCAAAGTGGACCACCACACATTTATCCGCGTTGAAGTCCATCTGCCACTTTTCCGCCCAGTCTTGCATCCTATCCATGTCTCGCTGCAACTTCAGACATCCCTCCAGACTATCCACAACATCACCAACCTTCGTATCGTCGAAGAATAGAGGTTTACAAGATTATGAGTGGCCTGGACAGAGTGAATAGTCAGATGCTCTTTCCTAGGGTCGAAAGGTCAAGTACTACGAGATGTTGTGCCTACCGCATAGGCTGTTTTAATCCTTATAAGGTAGACAAATAACTGCAAGTAGATGTCTTCTTAGTGCAACCAATATTTATTCTTAAGACATATAATCAATAATCATCCACCAAACCAACAGTAAGTTATCCTACAAAGTCCAATAAAAGACCTTAACTTAACTTCACATGACTGGCAAGTACCAAAACAGATATTGGCCTTTATCTGTGTGTTGGTCTCGGTCATCTTCTGCGTAGTCTGGTCTGGCACTCTAGCTCTAGTCTTCTTTCCTTTCTTCTCGGGTGTGGTGGCTCTCATCGTGCTGGTCGTCGCTGGCGATGTTCACCATTGTTGTAGCTCGTTTCATGGGATAAGAGAGACAGAGAGATTCTTGGTTGTGCATCACCCTTTGTACTCCGTTGAGTTTAATGTTCCTTTTGGCCTTGCCAATCAATCGATTAGGACTTGATCACCCTGATCGATACAGCCCAATCGGGTGCTGCCACACCGATCTCTGGTGTGTCCCCAATGGCCATGTCTGTAGGTGCTGGAGGCACATAGGTCACATATCTCCTCCCAAATAAGGGTCACACAGTGCCCTTATATTTGGTAAACAACCCAGTGTGACCAGAAAGTTTCTGTGATCCTGGAGATGACCTGTATCCTGTGGATTCACATGTATGGGTTGCAGCCTGTTTGTCTCTGTCTTTTAAGCTGCAGCCTGTCATTTTAGTTCTTGCCCAGTTATCCCAAACAGTCCCATTTCAGATGGCCCATTTGGCCACAGAGAAATAGATTGTATAGATCTATAATAGATGCGTAGGGAAATGTGAGGCAAGTCTTTTTCCACAGAGAGTGGTTGAATATCTGGAACGCACTGCGCAGGGAGGTGATGGCAACAGGTAAGATAATGGCACTTAAGAGGCAGCTCGACAAATACATGAATAGGAGGGGAATAGAACAATATAGGCTCCATAAGTGTGTACAGTTTTAGATTAGGCAGGCATTATAATCAGTGCAGGCTTGGAGGGTAGAAGGATTGTTCCTGTGCTGTACTTTCCTTTGTTCTTTGGGTCATGCTTTTAAATTTACTTCCTAGCTTACTAAATTCTGCTTGCGGGACCTTTTTCTACCTATATTGTTGGTACCAATATGCACTACAATATCTGTCAGTTTACCCTCCACCTTCAAAATGACCTGCAGCCATTCAATGACATCCCTTACCCTGGCACCAGGGAGCCAACATACCATCCTGAAGTCTTTTTTGCAGTCGCAGAAACATCTGTCTGCTCCTCTTACAATTGAATTCCCTACCACCATAGCCCTGTTCTTCTTCTTCATCTCTCGTGCACTAGATCTACCATGGTGCCATAAGCTGACTGCCACTGCTTTCCCCTGCATAGTCATCTCCCCCAACAGTATCCTAGATGGACTAACTGAGAAAGAGGATGGCCACATGGACTCCTGCATTATTTGCCTTCCTCTATTCTACCTGTTGGTCACCCAGCCCTTTCTACCCAATCACTTTCACCTACAGTGTGACCACATCACTGAATGTGCTATCCAGGCTTGCTCAGCATTGTGTATGCTACAGTGAATTCACACACCATTCTAGCTCTGAAATGCAGTTAGGCAGTAGCTTCAGTTGGACACACTTTCTTCACGTGTGGTCACTGAATCTTCCATGATTTGTCACATAGCACAGGTAGTGTATATCACAAGTGCAAGCTTTCCATGACTGCCCTTAAGCGCATTATTTACTCCTTTTGTATCTAATAATGCTTTCTAAGAATAGTATTTAACTTACCTTCCTTATGCTAACTTGATATCCCTTACTTTTGTTGACTTATAATACTTTATTATAATGACCCTGTCTTTCACTTATTTGTGTTATTTTGCATTTAATCTCTTCTTCTGAAAAAGATAAGCACAACTCCCTCCCTCAGTTCACCAAAATCCCCCACTTACCAAACTGCCACTCTTTGTTGCACGCTGCCTATAAGCACAGCTTCTTAACCTCACCTATCTAATTTGCTTGCCTTTGATAAAGAAAATTATTCATTGTCAATTTTTTATTCCATTTAAATGTTTATATTCAGAAAGATTTCAACATTTCCTTACCACATTTCAAACTCACTTCATCTCTGTTGAGTTCACCAACATCACAGAACTGATTTGCAATGGTGACAGCAAGGGCATATGCACAGATCATTTATCTGAAATGAGATTATCCTGAGGATGTGCTGACAAATTGATTTCATAGAATCTCTGCTGTACAGAAGGACACATTTGGCGCATCAAGCCGAGATCAACAACAATCCCATTCAGGCCGTATTCGCGTAACTCCACACATTTTCCCTGCTAATCCCCCGACACTAGGATCAATTTAGCATGACCAATCCACCTAATTCCGCACATCTTTGGATTTAAAAGATTGGAAACTCTCAAGTGTGACCTGTGCCACTGAACAGGTGTGGGATGTTAATTCTACCTCAGATAACACTAATAAAACCTTAAAAAAAGTGCACTGGTCTCCTTAATTGCTGACTGGTAGGCTGCACCAACTACATGATTCTGTGTTCATTAGACCAGCATGCTGTCATGCTTTATCCTTGGACTGTAAAGAGACAAGGCTATAGAACGAGTTTAATAAGTGGCCTCACCATATATGAGACAAGCAACATTGTGCCTGTGCAATGGGAAACACACAGATCGATCAAGGTAAGTCATTTCACACATAGGGAAGGGATAACACATTTATTACAGAAACATCATTAGATACATATGCCAAGGTTTCCTCCCACTACATACTGAAACCTTGACTGTTGATATGACCAATACACACAAGTAGTCCTAATATTAATAATGAAATCTGACCATTTGTTTTTTCTAGGAGGGGTCAGAGTGTCCATGACAAAATTGTTCAGACTTCTTTTTTATTTTGTTGCACATTTGTGTACATGCCAAAAATTAATCCAAAATATGAAATCTATCTTTGCTTCACCCACGGAAGTAATAAGCACAGTTCCCCTTCATGTCTCAGTGAAATGTTTTCAGGTACCTTTCTCAATGGGAACTGTGGCCTTTGCAGGGCATAGCTTTTAATCTCAGATTCCTGTAAAAGCTTTTTTTAGTAACCTGATTTTATGTACCTTGAGTCTGATTTTTGTGCTACATATCAAACAATTTTAAATATTCTCAAGGCTAACATTAGTTCTGACCTACTGTAAAATCAAAATGAAATTTAATCAGGCCAAAATATCTAAAGTTTTAAGTTTATTAGTGTCACAAGTAGGCTTACATTAGACTGCAATGAAGTTATTGTGAAAATGCCCTAGTCACCATGCTCCATGCCTGTTTGGGTACGCTGAAGGAGAATTTAGCATTGACAATGCAACTAACCAGCACATCTTTCAGACTGTGGGAGGAAATTGGAGTATCCGGAGGAAACTCATGCAGACATGAGGAGAACATGCAAACTCCACACAGACAGTGATCCAAGCTGGGAATCGAACCCGGATCCCTGGCACTGTGAGACATGTGAGCTACTCTGCTGCCATGCTGCAACAATGGAGAAAATCATTCTTGTAGCGGGTAATTGAAAAAGGTGATGAGAAAGTAAGAGCTGGTTTGTATTCAGTGTTCAGGTACCTAAGTGATGGAGCTTCATTATCTGATGCTTATCACCAAAGAAACATTTACTCATTTGTGTAGTTTGCCTTTCAGTGGTCAATAACTTGGAATGCTTTGTTTTCTATTTGGTTCTCATTGAAATCATAGAAATTGTACATTGCAGAAAGAGGCCATTTAGCCCATCAAGTCTGCACCAACCTCAATTGCACCCAGGCCCTATCCCCATATATTACCAACTAATCCCTCTAACCTACACAACCTAGGACACTAAGGGGCAGTTTAGCATGGCCAATTAACCCACACATCTTTTGACCATGGGAGGAAACCGGAGCACTGGGAGGAAACCCACACAGACACAGGGAGAATGTGTAAACTCCACACAGACAGTGATCCAAGCCAGGAATCGAACCCAAATCCCTGGAGCTGTGAAGCAGCAGTGCTACTGTGCCACCCTAACCACTGTGCTACATGCTGCCCCATTGGTTCTCTTCCAATGTTTTCTCCTCTGCAAAATTCTATATCAATATTGTAATTCATGCATAGGTAGAGAAGAATAATTTAGGTAATTACAGGCCGGTGAGTGTTACATCAGTGTTAACGAAATTTTTGAAGAGGATTCTTCGAGATAGGATTTATTCCCACTTGGAAATAAGGGGATGTGTTAGTGAAAGGCAGTATTGTTTTGTGAAGGGGAGAGTGTGTCTCACAAACTTGATCAAGTTTTTCGAGGAAATGACAAAGATAATTGTTGAGGATAGGGCAATGGATGCTGTCTACATGGACTTCAGTAAGGCCTTTGACAAGGTCCCTCATGGCAGATTGGTGCAGAAGGTGAAGTTGCATGGGATCAGAGGTGAGCTGGAAAGGTGGATATAAAACTGGCTCGGTCAAAAAAGCAGAGGTGGCAATGGAAGGGTGTGTTTCTAAATAGAGGGCTGTGACAAGTGGTGTTCTTCAGGTATCAGCGCTGGGACCTTTGCTGTTTGTAATATATAAATGATTTGGAGGAAAATGTCATTGGATTGATTAGTAAGTTTGTGGATGACACAAAGTTCAGTGGATTTGTGGATAGCGATGAAGATCATCAGAGGATACAGCAGAATATAGGTCAGTTGGAGACTTGGGCAGAGAGATGGCAGATGCAGTTTAATCTGGACAAATATAAAGTAAGTAGCAAATGCTGTTGCTCTGTTCAAGAAAGCACAACAGGATAATCCAGGAGAGTATCGACTGGTGATGATTGGGAAGTTATCGGGGAAGATTGTTAAGGATAGGATTTAAGCTCATTTGGAAAAGCATGGCCAAATTAGGGAAAGTCAGCAAGGCTTTGTGTGGAATTGGTCATATTTTACTAAATTATTTGATATTTTTCGAGGAGGTGACGATGGTGATCGGTAAGGATAGAGAAGTGGGTGTTGTCTACATTGACTTTTCAAGGCTTTCAGCAAGGTCCCATATGATAAACTCATCCAGAAGATTAAGATGTACGGAATCTATTGGGACTCGGCTGCTTGGATTCAGAATTGGTTTGCCCATAGAAATCATAGAATAGTGGTGGAAGGGTGTTTTTCTGACTGGAAGTCTGTGATTTATGGTGTTCCACAGGGATACGTACTGGCACCTCTGCTGTTTGGACAAGAAAGTACATATGTGGTTTGGTAAGTTTGCAGATAACACAAATATAGGTGGAGTTGTGGGTAGTGTGGAAGGTTGTCAAAGGATATGGCAAGATATAGATCAGTTGCAGATATGGGCAGAGAAATGGCAGATAGAGTTCAATCCGAGCAAGTGCTAACCTCAGGCAGACCAAAAAAGGTGTCAAGAGAGGTGATCAATGCAGGACTGAGGGTGTTGTACCTAAATGCACGCAGTATATGGAACAAGGTAAGTGAGCTTGTTGCGCGCATTAAAATTGGCCAGTATGATGTTTTGGGCATCACAGATGGGTGCAAGACGGTCAGGGTTCGGATCTAAATATCCAAGGATATGTGTCCTATCCGAAGGACAGGCAGATGGGCAAAGGGTTGGGTAGTTAGTAAAGAATGAAGTTAAATCAATAGCAAGAAGTGATATAGGATCAGAAGGCATAGAATCTCTGTGGTAGAGTTGAGGAATCACGAAGGTAAAAAGACCGTAATGGGTGTTATGTTCAGGTCCCCCAGCAGTACTCAGGACGTGGGGCAGAATATAAGTCAGGTGAAACAATAGTCATGGAGGACTTCAATATGCAAGTGGACTGCAAGTGGGAAAATCAGGTAGGTCATGGATCCCATGAAAAGTAATTTATTGAATGTCTAAGTTTTTTTTGGAGCGGCTTGTGACAGAGCCGACTGGGGAACAGGATATTCTGGATTTGGTGATGTGTTCTGAGACAGATTTGATTAAGGAACTTAAGGTGGAGGGACCCTTGGGGAACCCTTCAGGAATCCCTCATAGAATCATAGAAACCCCTCAGTATAGAAAGAGGCCATTCAGCCCATCAAGTCTGCACCGACCACAATGTTACCTAGGCCATACCCCATATCCCTATATATTTTACCCACCATTTCTCTAACCTACGCATCTCGGGACACTAAGGGGCAATTTTAGCATGGTCAATCAACCTAACCAGCAGATTTTTGGACTGTGGGAGAAAACTGGAACGCCCAGAAGAAATCCACACAGACACAAGGAGAATGTGCAAACTCCACACAGACAGTGACCCGAGTCAGGAATTGAACCCTGGTCCCTGGAGCTGTGAGTGAGCAGTGCTAACCACTGTGCTACCATGTTGCCCTGTTTTAGTACTGTAGAATTTATTCTACGGTTTGAGAGTGAGAAGCTTGAATCACATGTAACAGTATTACAATTAAATAAAGATAACTACAAAGACAAAGTGAGGAGCTAGCCAGAGTTGATTGGAAAGAGCCCAGCAGGAAAGACAGGGAACAGAGGTGGCAGGAGTTTTTGAGAGTTATTCGGGAAGCACAACAGAAAGTCATCCTCTGGAAGAGGAAACATTGCTAAGGGGAAGATGAGGCATCCATGGCTGACGAGGGAAATCAAGGACAGCATAAAAGCAAAAGAAAAAGCTTATAAAGTGGCAAGGATTAGTGAGAAGCCTTTAAAAGTGATCGGAGGACAATTAAAAAAGCAATAAGGGGAGAAGATGAAATATGAATGTAAGCTAGTTAGTAACATAAAAGATAGTGTTTTTTTTCAATATATGGAAGGTAAGGGAGAGGCAAAACTCGATTGGACCACTGGAAATTGAGGCTGGAGAAGTAATAATAGGAAACAAAGAAATGGCAAAGGAACTGAATTTATATGAACTTTGCATTAGTCTTCATGATGGAAGACAGCAGTAGAATGGCAAATCTCCAGGAGAGACGGGGGGGGGGGTGGGTACAAGTGAGTGTGGAACCTTCTCTAGAAGGAGAACCTCCTAGAGAAGGCTCTAGAGAGAACCTCTAAGGAGAAGGTTCTAGGGAAACTGAAAGGCCAGAAGGTGAATAAATTACCTAGCCCAGATGGATTACACCCCAGGATTTTAAAAGAGATAGCTGAAGAAATTGTGGAGGCACTGTTACTGATGATTCAAGAAATCACTGGAAGCAGGAAGAGTATCAGAGGACTGGAAAGTAGCTAATCCGTTCAAGAAGGGAAGGAGGCAGCAGATGGGAAATTATAGCCTGATTTCAGGTCATTGTCAAGATTTTAGAGTCCATTATTAAAGATGAGATCGCAGAGTATTTAGAAATACATGATAAACTCGGAGTGAGACAGCACAGCTTTGTCAACAGGAGATCATGTCAGACAAATCTGTTAGAGCTTTTTGAGGAGGTAACAAAGAAGTTAGATAAAGGAAAACCGGTGGATATGATTTATTTAGATTTCCAGAAGTCCTTTGATAAGTGCTGCACAGGAGAAATAAATAAGTGAAGTTTTGAAACAAGTTTTTTCCAGTCACAAATTGCAAAGCACTGGACAGCTGTTTCACCCTTGTTGGGGCTCATCAGCAGTGCGCACGCAGGGAATCGTGGACTCAAGGATAGAGTGCGGATTAGTAGTCCAACACACTAACCTTTATACTCCCACGGCACGGCGACTGGGTGTGCAGGAAGGTATTCAAATTTAAGATTAGATTCACTCCCTTTGTTATCGGGCCGATATCGATCGGCCACTTGTGGTTGGCTTGCAATCGAGCAAGCATCTACCACACCCCAGTAGGGGTTGGGAGATAATTTTGAAACAAGTTTTTTCCAGTCACAAATTGCGAAGCACTGGACAGCTGTTTCACCCTTGTTGGGGCTCATCAGCAGTGCGCACGCAGGACATCGTGGACTCAAGGATAGAGTGCGGATTAGTAGTCCAACACTAACCTTTATACTCCCACGGCACGGCGACTGGGTGTGCAGGAAGGTATTCAAATTTAAGATTAGATTCACTTCCCACAAAGGGTGAAACAGCTGTCCAGTGCTTCGCAATTTGTGACTGGGAAAAACTTGTTTCAAAATTATTTCCCAACCCCTATTGGGGTGTGGTCGATGCTTGCTCGATTGCAACCAACCACAAGTGGCTGATCGATATCGGCCCGATAACAAAGGGAGTGAATCTAATCTTAAATAAGTGAAGTGGCCATGGTGTGAAGGATAAGATCCAGGCGTGGCTACCTGGCAGAAGGCAGAGATTTGGGATAAAAGGGTTTTTTTCAGAATGGAAGCCACTGACTACTGGGGTGCTTCAGGGGTCAGTGCTGAGACCACAACTTTTCCCAATATATATTAATGATTTGGAAAAAGGAACTGAAGGTACTGTTGCTAAGTTTGCAAATGATGAAAAGGTATGTAGAAGGACAGGTAGTGGGTGGGTTAGGAGAGTGGGCAATGAAGTGGCAGATGAAATACAATGTGGAAAAGTGTGAAGCTATGCAATTTGGAAGGAGGAATGGAGATATAGACTATTTTCGAAATGGGAAAATGCATAGGAAATCAGAAACACAAAGGGACTTGGGAGTCATTGTTCAAGATTATCTTAACATTAACATGTAGGTTCTGTTGGCAGTTAAGAAGGCAAATGCAATGTTAGCATTCATGTCAAGAGGGCTAGAATACAAGAGCAGGGATGTACTTCTGAGGCTGTATATGGCTCTGGTCAGACCCTTTTTGGAGTATTGTTAGCAGTTGGTCATATTTTACTAAATTATTTGATTTTTTTTTCAAAGAGGTGACGAAGGTGATCAGTAAGGGTAGAGAAGTGTGACAATCCACTTAACCTCTGCGAGGCCTGCATATAGTGGATGTAGAGAGGGTGTTTTCACTAATAGGAGAAACTTGAACTAGAGTGCACAACCTCAGTGAAAGGGATGAATCTTTAGAACAGAGATGAGTAAAAATTTCTTCAGGCAGAAAATGGTGAATCTGTGGAAATTTTGGCAGCGAAGGCTGTGGAGGCCAGATCATTCAGTGTCTTTAAGACAGAGATGCTCTTGATTAATAAGAGGATCAGACATTATGGGGAATGGGATGAGAAAAATATGAGCCACGATTGAATGGTGGAGCAGACTCAATGGGCCGAGTGGCCTGATCCAGTCTTAGGGTGCTGCACTAAGGAGATGCATGTTAATGATAAAAATACAGTTAATACCAGGATCCTGAACAGCATTGATTGTCAGAGGACTTCAAGTCCGCAGCTTCCTAAAAGTGGCCATACAAGTAGATAGGGTAGTAAAGACGGCATATGGCTTACCTTTATCAGTCAAGGCATTGAGTACAAGAATCAGGATGCCATATTGCAGCTTTATAAAACTTTATTAAGCTACACTTGGAGTATTGTGTTCAAATCTAGTTGCCACATTATAGGAAGGACGGCCTTGGAGAAGCTGGAATGCTGCCTGGATTAGAGGATATGAATATCAGGACAAACTAGGGTTGTTTTCTCTGGAGCTGCAGAGGGAGACCTGATAGAAGTCTATAAAATTATTAGAGGCATTGATGGGGTTGACATTCAGAATCTTTCTTCCCAGAGTTGAAATGTCTGCTGTTGGATGAGAGGTGATTTAATAGAGGTTTATAAAATGATGAGGGGGGATAGATAGTTTCTGCATGTCCACTCTATTTCCTCAGATGGACGTAGCTGTTACTAGGGGCATTGTACCATAAGGTTCATAATGGGACGTATAGGAAAGTGCCCAAGGTAGATTCTTCATTCAGAGAGTGGTTGGGATGTGGAATGCACTACCTGCTTTAGGAACTTTCAAGCAGTTATTGGATAGGCACATAGAGCACACCAGAATGAAAGGAAGTGGAATCGCTTGATCTTGGGTTTGGACATAGCCCAGCACAACATACAGGCTGAAGGGCCTGTACTGTGCTGTACTGTTCTAAGTTTCTATAAGGTCTCTGTTAGATTAGCTGTTCTTAATTAGGGTGCATCATAGAGAAGGCAATCTGCAGATTTCCCAATACTTACCAGAATCCATTTATTCCAACTGGAAGTTCATGCATGTGGACATTAGATGAGAACAGCATTCAGATTTGGCTCAAGTGCACTATTAGCAATGCTGTCAAAAAGCATTCCTGGAAGATTGGCATGTGGATGGGACAATTTAGGGGCTAAGGTAAACTGAAATCAGCAAGGGGAAACAAATCCTGGGGCAGATGGAATAAAACTGGAATGGAATAAAACCATTGAATCCCCACTGTGCATTCAGCTCACTGACTGCACTGACTCTTTGAAAGGACATCTGATCCAACCCACCCTGACCTGCTCTGTTCCTGTAACCTTGCACATTTAGCATGACAATCCACCTAACCTCCGCATCTTTAGATACTAAGGGATAATCTTTTGTCTAGATAAACTGTTTTCTACTAATAGGGCGTTTTACAGCTGTTTTGTCTGGATGCTAACTGGGAAAATCGTTTGAATGATGAGTACCGCAATCAGTAGGCAGATTTCTATCTGTTGCTGGGCAGATCATGTTCCATCATACCTTGTTAAATTCTTGTCACTCCTGTTACTCAGCCAATCCATAACAGGAAATGCCTCAGATCATTAGAAAGACAGTGTGGGCTGGACAGACCCTTGAGCAGTGAGTCAGGTTCAGCCAGGTGAGGTGATTGGGGCCCATGGTTGCTAAATAAATACTCTTTCTTGGGTCGCTGATAGTTTGCAGTGTCAGCTTTTATGTAGCATGTGGAAAGCGCCATGAGACTGTAAGTAACCCTAGTGAAGGCAAAACTGCTGGTAAATCATGGAGAACGAAGGATTGGGTTTGTACTAATATCTTTAAAGTTTTCTTTTAAATGAGGCAAATGACAAATACACTAAAACCAATCAAGGTTTCTTTGATTTTTCATGAAGAAAGTGGAGATGGGGGGGATTGTGGTTTGGTTCTCCTTGATTGCATTGTAAAAGCTTTGCTTTTAAAAATACTTTGTGGTTGTGATCATGTAAGTCAGACTTGTTGCCTTTTTGCTCCTGTGCTTTTTCTTCAGGTTTTGTCATGGATGTAAGTAATAATGTTGCAAAATGGTTATTTTGTGAAAAGATGTTGTTTTTAACCTGGCTGTAATCACTTACTTGTCGTACAATGTAGGAAGATGGAAGCTCTGTCCATTTATCACCTCATCTGAGACCTGGAACAACTACCCAGCAGTGGAATGACCAGTTTTAGATATGTGTCAGTATCCCTCCAAGAATTTAATCTGGGTTTGGGGGATGAGAAAATCTGATCAATTTTCCTGCCCTAGTTTAAGAGCATTCGCAACATTGAATCATAGACTATCATTGGCATGTCTCCAAGATATTCAACAGGGCATTTCTATTAATTAGCAAGAGATGAAAGTTTATTTTTAAATTCAACTCCTCCAATTCCAAAGATGCCATTTGGTAATTCTCTGGCAATCCATAATTCCTGAATAGTATCAAATTATATCATTAATACAGATGTGGAGAGGAGCAACAGGAAATGACATCAGATAGAACAGTGTAGTAATTTTCATTATTGGTTCATATCATTGTAAAAAAACAATTATGATATGAGTTGCAACAATTAACTTGTTTTCACTCAGTCATCAGTGAATACTCGCTTTGCTGAATCAATTTGTCAAGTTAATCACCCCTCCCACTCCTCCCCTTACCCTATTCCAAGTGGAGTTTATAATTTTTGATCTTTAACCTGCTTTCTCTGTGTTCTGTTTATTACAGTATGCCAGAACTAAGCCGCACTGGAACCTGGGACAGGAAAGCTGGACAGCAAACGTCAAGGTAATGCAGAGTTAGTTCTTCTTGTTTTCAATGTGTACTGAGATCATTCAACATATATCATTCAAGGAGATAGTTGCTGATCTGTGTTTCAACTCTATCAACCTGTCGTTTTTCTTGCAATCTTCATTGCCTTGCTGAATAGCAGTTTATCCAGTTCAGTTTGGAAATTTTCAGTTGAGTCTCAGTAGCTTTTTAATGAGGTGGAGAGTTCCAGATTTCAGTTGGCCTTTATGTGAAGAAATGTTACTGACATCAGCTTGAACACTGTAATTTGAATGTTAAGGTTGCTTGAACTCTACAGCCATGGAAAATAATTTCTCTCCATCTACCTTATCAAATGCTTTAATAATTTTAAACACCTCAATTAGATCACCTTCAATATTAGATCACCTTTAATATTCAAGCCTATTCTAATCAAGCTGTCACAATTAACCTTTTCAGCTCTCATAACATTCTGGTGATCAATGTATTTCTGTTCTCCATTTTATATTACAAGAATCACCTGTTTCAAACGTGCATAATCACATTAATTGATGAAAAATGGTTGTTTTCTGAAAGAAGAAATTTCTGGCTGAATGATAGGGTTTATTTTTAACCTTTTGTTATAGAATCCCTACAATGCAGAAGGAGGCCATTTGGCCCATTGAGTCTGCACCAACAACAATCCCATCCAGCCCCTTTCCCCCTAACCCCACATATTTACCCTGCTAATCTCCCAACACTGAGGTGAATTTAACATGGACAATCAACCTAACCACACATCGTTGGAACGTGGGAGGAAACTGGAGTAGCTGGAGGAAACCTATATATACATGGGGAGGATGTGCAAACTCTACACAGACACGCATTCAGTGTTGGAATTGAACCTGGGTCTCTGGTGCTGTGAGGCAGCAATGCTAACCACGTGCCGCCATACTAAAATATTTATCTAAAATATTTTTAAAAGTACAGTTTGCCAAGTAAATAAACAATGCAGTCAAGAAGCTTTCTTCATGATGGGTTTTAGTGCACTTGACATTACTATAGTATTGCTACTTTTTGAATTTATAAATATTTAAATATTTCAGGAAAATTTGGTTCTAAAAGTATAACAAATCTTCATATATGTGATCTGTTTTAGGATGGGGAAAGTCTGCAGGGGAATGGGATGGGTTGGTGAGGGGTGGATTTGTGGGGGGATGGAAGAGATTATTGGCTGGATGGTCTGTGGGGCATTGGAGGGATTTGCTGTGTTCTGTAACAATACCTGACAATTCAAAGGGGAATTTGTCAAAAGATTTGCAAGAAATCATTAAATTAAGGGATTTCTGATGGATAGACTCCTGGTTGTGCCAGGAAAGTGTGTCAAACAGATTGTGCATTCCAGGAAAACCTCTGAAATGATCTCATTTAGAATCGGGTCAGTCAGCAGTTGTGGCAATTTGAGTCACATTTGCTGAGAGAGAGAATTGCTTTCAAAGGAGGAGATAGATATAATCAGTGAGTGAACAAACTTATTGGATATCGAAGAAGAATTGATGGGAGCGTTTTTGGTTTGGACAGCTTGTAGATGGAGGGATGGACGTGTTATAATGTGGAGTGCCAGTAACCCTGACACTCCACATTATAATGTGGAGATGCCGGCATTGGACTGGGATAAACGTGTAAAAAGTCTCTCAACACCAAGTTCAAGTCCAATAGGTTTATTTGGTAGCAAAAGCCACAAGCTTTCGGAGCACTGCTTCTTCATCAGGTAAGTAGAGTTCTGTTTGTGAACAGAACTCCCATTTATATGATGAAGAAACAGCGCTCTGAAAGCTAGTTGCTTTTTCTATCAAATAAACCTGTTTGCATTTAACCTGGTGTTATGATACTTCTTACTGTGTGTCCTAAGATGTGCCGTTAGGTTGATTGGCAATGCTAAATTGACCCTAGTATCAGAGGGATTAGCAAGGTACATATGTGGGATTACAAGAAGAGGGCCTAGGTGGGATTGTGGTTGATGCAGACTCAGTGGGTCAAATGACCCCCTTTTGCAATGTAGGGATTTTATGGATGTTCTATTTACATAGGCAGGGCTCCTGCATTGTACAAGCCATCCCTGCCTTAATCAAGGAGTACTTATTCTAAGAGGTCCATATCATGGGCCTCATTAAAGTCATTATAGTGTTCAATAACTTGTGTTCTATTTTCAGAGTGCATCAACAAGGAAGCCCGGTTCAGTCATCAACAACAGGAGTACCACCCTCTGCTCGGAGGGTCAGACAGCTCCCGCAAGTCCCAGTTAAAAGCTACGGTGTAGAACAAGGTAATAACTGTATCATTGCCGAACATCTGTGCTACATCAGGAAAAAACATTTCTATTCCATTAGTGGCAGGTAATCATAGAAATCATAGAAACTGTACAGTACAGAAGGAGGCTATTCAGTCTATCGAAGCTACACTGACAACAATCTCACCCAGGCCCTATCCCTGTAACTCCACATGTTTACTAATCACTTTTACCTATGCATCCCAGAGACACTAAGGGGCAATTTATCATGGCCAATGCACCTAACCCACACATGTTTGGATTGTGGGAGATATCAGAATACCCAGAGGAAACCCACACAGACACGATGAGAACGTACAAACTCCATACAGACGGGGACCCAAGCCAGGAATCGAACCCAAGCTCCTGGAGCGAAAAGGCAACAGTGCAAACCACTGTGCCCATCATGAGCTGCTTTCCTACTTGTACCTCTAAAAGAGATTAGTTCCATATTCTGAAATGTTTTGACTTGTCTGTTAATTGTCTAAATATAATTATAAACTATATTTGACTGCCTGTGTCATAGAACCTTACAGTCAGAAGGAGGCCATTCGGCCTGTCGAGTCTGCATCAACCACAATCCCACCCAGGCCCTATCGCCAAAATCCCATTCATTTACCCTAGTTAGTCCCCCTGACACTAAGGGGCAATTTAGCAAGGCCAATCCACCGAATCCACACATCTTTGGACTGTAGGAGGAAACTCACTGCCAGGGGAGGTAGTGGAAGCAGATACGATAGTAACTTCTAAGGGGCATCTTGACAAACAGATGTGTAGGATGGGAATAGAGGCATATGCTCCCTGGAAAAATAGAGGGTTTTAGTTCAGTCAGGTGGCATGGCTGGTGCAGACTTGAAGGGCCGAAAGGCCTGTTCCTATGCTGTAATTTTCTTTGTTCTTTGAAACGGGAGGACCTAGAGAAAAGTCAGGCAGACACTGGAGAATGTGTAAACTCCACACAGACTGTGACCCAAGCCAGGAATCAGACATGGGTTCTTGGCGCAGTGAGACAGAAGACTGTGCCACTGTGCTGTGCCGTGCCGTACCGTACCACAATGGATTAAAAATGAACCTTAGAGATGACTAAGTGGCAAAGTGATGACTTGTATGATATGGCAAAATGCAATAATAGACCATAATTGCAGGTTAATAATGGATTGAATTCTCTTGGAATGAATGGTGAGCTAACAAGATGAGAGCTGGGATTTTCTGCCTCTGTAGCAGGACCTATCCACTGCAGGACACCAAAACTCCATTGGCTTTCAGCAAGAGCAGTCAATGTTTACAGTGGGTGGAGCTGGAAAAGCTTGCCCATGGTATCGTTAATGCACAAACTGACCTGTAAGTTTGATGAAAGAAGTGTTCAATCATGAATACCAAATCTCCAAAACTCGCTGGTGAGTAAGAAGGTAAGAACATAAGGAATAGGAGCAGGAATGGACTGTATGACCCATTGAACATACTGTACCATTTAATAAGATGGTGGCTGATTCCAAACCTCCATTCCAATTGCCTGCACACTCCCCATATTTCTTCATTCTCTATGAGATCAAAAATCTGACTATCCCAGTCTTAAGTATATCCAGTGATGGAGCATCCACAACCCTCTGAGAAGAGAATTCCAAAGATTTCTAACCTTTTGCGTGAATAAATTTCTCCTTATCTCAATGTCACCTTATCCGTGATTGCTTGACGTGACAAGATGATGGAAGCGAATTCCAGAAATAATTTTAAAGTGAGCTGGGAAGGTTTTTTGTGGAGCTTGAAGGTTTCTGAACAAAAAGTAGAGGCATGGGACTGAAAATGTTCATTCAGATATGAATGGTCAGATAGCTTCTCTTGTGTTGTGAGCTTCTATAATTCTGCAATCAAATAACAAAAATATTTTTAAGACAGCTTTAATTTTATTCCATGCAATAGTTTCTTTGAACAGTCAAAAATATATTGTTTCTACAGGAAACCGAGTGGTAGAAGAGCGAACAAAACAGATGAAGGGAAAAATGCACCCGATGGAACAAGAATGTGAGCAATATACAAAGGTAAGAACGACATTAAACATGCAGCACACTTCACTCAATCCTATCAACATCTGCTTTGGATCCTTTCCCCTCTGTGTCATTTTCTAAGTTCTCCTTAACTGCAAATATAATATTCACCTCACACTCCAACCAAGTTCAAAGCTTTAACCACTCCCTGGGTAAATACATTTCTCCTGATTTTAGTGACAAGAGTTTTGCAGCACAGAAAGTGACCCTTCAGCTCATTGTATCTGCACCAGCCATCAAACACCTATCTATTCTAATTCCATTTTCCAGCACTTGATCTTGTGCTTAACAGGGAGTGAACTGTTGTGTTTAACAGGGAGTGCGCTGTTGCATTTAACAAGAGGAGTGCATTGTTATGTGAACAAGGAGAGTGTTGTTGCATTGGGTAAGAAATGCATTTAACAAGGTGTGTTATTGTGCTAACAATGGGAGTGCTGTTGCGTTAACAAGGGGAGTGTGCCATTGGACTTAACAAGCAGTGTAAGTTGTTGCATTTACCAAGGACACGCATTGATGTGTTTAGCAAGGAATTTGTTGTTACTTTTACAAGGCGTGTAAACCAAGTGCAACCTACCTTAGTTAGGCCACACTTGGAGTATAGTGTTCAATTCTACTTGCCAAACTACCAGAAGGATGTGGGGGCTTTGGAGAGGATCCAGAAAAGATTTACCAGGGTATTGTTGGTTTGGAGGACATTAGCTATGAGGAGAGGTTGGAGAAACTTGGTTTGTTCTCACTGGAGCAATGGACGTTGAGGGGAGATCTGATAGAAGTCTAAAGATTATGAGAGGCATGGACAGAATGGATAGTCAGAAGCTTTTTCCCAGAGTGGAAGAGTCAATTACTAGGGGGCATAGGTTTAAGGTGCAAGGGGCAAGGTTTATTAAAGGAGATATACAAGGCAGTTTTTTTTTTTTACACACACAGTAGTGGGTGCCTGGAACTCATTGCTGGGGGAGCTGTGGAAGCAGATACAGTAGTGACTTTTAAGGGACGTCTTGACAAGTACATGAATAGGATGGGAATAGAGTGAAATAGTCCCAAAGGTGAGGGATTTTAGTTAAGTTGGTGCTGGCTTGGAGAGCTGAAGGGCTTGTTCTTGTGCTGTCATTTTCTTTGCTTTTTGTTTGTTCTTTGAATGCATTGTTGCTTTTAGAATCATAGCATTATACAATGCAGAAAAAGGCCATTTGACCTATTGAGTCTGCAGTAACACAGTCCCATCCAGGCCATATCCCCATAGCACCGTGCATTTACCTTGGCTGGTCCCCTGATACTAAGGGGTAATTTACCATGGCCAATGCACTGAACCGGCATATCTTTGGATTGTGGGAGGAAAACAGAGCACCTGGAGGAAACTCATGCAAACATGGGGAGAATGTACAAATGCCACACAGACAATAGCCCAAGGTGGAATTGAATCCAGGTCCCTAGAACAGAAGTGTCACTGTGTCACCCAAGGAGGGCATTGGCAAGGAGTTCGTTGTTGCTTTCAACAAGGAGTGCCTTACTGTGTTAAATGAGGAGTGCCTTGTTACTTTAGTGCTTTATTGCTTTTGTTGTGGGAAATTTACCACTTCGGAGTCAGACTTGGAGGTTTCAACAATACAGTTTTATTTCGGATATGAAGCTTTTGGAAAAAACACTGATGCTCCACAATACTTGGCAGCTACCTTCTCAACAATGGTAGTTGATCATTTTTGTACCTTTTATACAATAGGCAGTACAGACATTAGCAGTTAACATAAGAACATAAGAAATAGGAGCAGGAGTAGGCCATCCAGCCCCTCGAGCCTGCCGGCCATTCAGTAAGATCATGGCTGATCTGCAGTGGTTCAGTACCACTTTCCCACTTCCTCCCCGTAACCCTTAATTCCTTTGTCAATCAAAAACCTATCCACTCTTGACTATCACATCTTAACACATCGTTACAAGTCGAGTAGGCAGATATGGACATGATAATTAACACATTGTTACATACGTCATTAATGACTTGGGTAATCTGTGTCTTGGGCTATGCATTTGTTTCCTATGATTGTACGTACTCTCCCTTGTTGTACTAACAGGTAGTCCACTGCATATCGTCTCTGTTGTGCATATAATCTCAATTCAGCCATTTCTTTTGAAGTGCTGTTTCCCAGGACTGTTAGTCCACAAACAATATGATTACTTTTTTTTTGCACTAATTATCATAGAACCCTACAGTGCAGAAAGAGGTCCTTCGGCCCATTGAGTCTGCACCGAACACAATCCCACCCAAGCCCTACCTCCACATCCCAACATATTATACCCACTAATCCCTCTAACCTACGCATCCCTGGACACTACGGGGCAATTCCTTAGCGTGGCCAATCAACCTAACCCGCACATCTTGAGACTCCTGCTGCCTCCTCCCCATTCCCCAGAGATAGGGCTCCAAGGAATTCATATCCCAGTGATGATCCCATTGTGCCTGGGGTTTCCCAATCGGCGCAGAATTCTTTGCTGATGGCCCAGGTTACTGTTATTCTCTGGATATGCACCATCTGAGGGCGTGGAACAGTGAGTGGTCATATTGTTCCAACTGCAAAAAGGATCGAGAGAGTTGGTATTTGTAAAAGAACAAAGAAACAGGCCCTTCGGCCCAATGAGCCCGCGCCACCACCCCGATGTTCCCTCTTCTACCCATGATCCCTGTCATCCCTGTCTATGTTTATAGATTTATTCATTATAACCAAGTTTGAGACAATTTACGGAGAGTTTGTTCTGCAATCAGTCTAACAGCACATCTTTGGAATGTGGGAAGATACCGGAGCACCCGGAGAAAACCCACGTAAGCACGGGGAGAATGTGCAAACTCCCACAGACACGGGCCCAAATCCATGCATCCGCACAGTACAGCGATAGTTACTGAGCTGTCATGTTGCCCATCAAATGGTCCAGGTCAAGCGTACACTAACAACGTGGAGCACTAGGATACTCTCGAGAAATCCAAGAGCAGTCCTCTCATGACTCATCGCGTGTATGCCTCTTGTTAGACAACAAAGCGGACCAAATTTCTCTTCGGAATTCACGCAGGGTGATGTAAATGTAGTTATGGAGAACACTGAGGTACAGGGTAGCAAACTGGAAAGTATTGAAGTAGATAGGGAGGACGTGCTAGATATTCTCGAGGGTTTGAAGTTGGATAAGTCCCCTGGGCCGGACGGGATTTACCCTAGGATTCTCTGGGAGGCAAGAGAGGAGATTGCAGAGCCTCTGGCTCTGATCTTCAGGTCGTCGTTGGTTACGGGTGTGGTTCCGGAGGACTGGAGGATAGCGAATGTGGTCCCGTTGCTCAAGAAGGGGAAGAGAGACCTTCCAGGGAATTATAGGCCAGTGAGTCTTACTTCTGTTGTGGGCAAAGTATTGGAGAGAATTATTAGGGATAGGATTTATAGTTATTTAAAGAGAAATGAATTGATTGGGGATAGTCAGCATGGTTTTGTGAAGGGTAGGTCGTGCCTTACTAACCTTATTGAGTTTTTTGAAAAAGTGACCAAAGAGGTGGATGGGGGTAAGGCGGTTGATGTGGTATATATGGACTTTAGTAAGGCGTTTGATAAGGTGGCCCATGGAAGACTTCTGCAGAAAATGCAGATGTATGGGATAGAGGGTGATTTAGCTAATTGGGTTAGGAATTGGCTAGCAGATAGAAGACAGAGGGTGGTGGTTGATGGGAGATATTCATCGTGGAGTTCGGTGACAAGTGGTGTACCTCAGGGTCTGTTTTGGGGCCCCTGCTGTTTGTAATTTTTATAAATGATCTGGATGAGGGTATTGAAGGATGGATTAGTAAATTTGCAGATGACACTAAAGTCGGTGGAGTGGTAGATAGTGAAGAGGGGTGTTATAGTTTGCAGAGAGACTTGGACAAGTTGCAGAGCTGGGCCGAGAGGTGGCAAATGGAGTTTAATGTGGAAAAGTGTGAGGTAATGCACTTTGGCAGGAATAATAAATGTGTAGAGTATAGGGCTAATGGTAGGATTCTTAATAGTGTTGATGAACAGAGGGATCTTGGTGTATATGTGCATAGATCCCTGAAAGTAGGCAGTCAAGTCGATAAGGTTGTTAAGAAGGCATATGGAGTCTTAGCTTTTATTGGTAGGGGGATTGAATTTCGGAGCCGCAACGTCATGTTGCAACTGTACAAAACTCTAGTGCGGCCGCACTTGGAGTATTGTGTGCAGTTCTGGTCCCCACATTATAAGAAAGATGTGGAGGCATTGGAGAGGGTACAGAGGAGGTTTACCAGGATGTTGCCTGGTATGGAGGGCAGGTCTTATGAAGAGAGGCTGAGGGATTTGAGGTTGTTTTCGTTAGAAAGGAGGAGGCTAAGAGGAGACCTGATCGAAACATATAAGATGATTAGAGGTTTAGATAGGGTGGACAGTGATAGCCTTTTTCCTAGGATGGAGAAAGCTAGCACGAGGGGACACAGCTTTAAATTAAGGGGTGATAGTTATAGGACGGATATCAGAGGTAGGTTCTTTACCCAAAGGGTGGTTCGGGAGTGGAATGCCCTGCCTGCAGCAGTTGTAGATGCGCCGAGTTTGGTGGCTTTTAAGAGGTTAGTTGATAAGTATATGGAGGAGAAGGCAATGGTTTAGTTTGGAGGGGCATTGCTTTTTATATTGGTCGGCGCAACATCGAAGGCCGAAGGGCCTGTTCTGTGCTGTTATGTTCTATGTTCTAAAGTACCTGTGGGATAAAACAAATACATCAATATCATTGACAATTTACACACTTCGCAGGGAACTCCCAAGGCTCATGATGCCTATTTTAAATCCGTTTTCTATATCCCTCGATTCCCATTCTGTTCATGTGCCCATCTAAGTATCTCTTAAATAACCCCAGAGTGCCTGCCTCCATCACTCTTGGCAGCGCATTCCATACCCCCACCACCCTCTGTGAAAAAACTCCATCTAGCATCCAAATTATACGTTACCCCCTCATCCTAAGCCTGTGACCCTTCATGCTATTTAGAACATAGAACACTACAGCACAAACAGGCCCTTCGGCCCACAAGTTTGCCAATCATATCTATACTTACCAGGCCATAGAACTATCTGTAACTCCCAATCCCATTAAATCCCATGTACTCATCCCGAAGTCTCTTAAAAGACCCCAGCGAGTTCACCACTGACGGCAACCGATTCCATTCACTCACCACCCTCTGAGTGAAAAACTTACCTCCAACATCTCCTCTGTACTTGCCCCCCAGCATCTTAAACCTGTGTTCTCCCATAGCGACCATTTCAGCCCTGGGAAATAGCCTCTGAGAATCCACCCTATCTATTCCTCTCAATATCTTATAAACCTCTATCAGGTCGCCTCTCAACCTTCATCTCTCCAGGGAGAAGAGACTTAGCTCTCTCAACCTATGTTCATAAGGCATGCCTCCCAATCCAGGCAACATCCTTGTAAATCTCCTCTGCACCCTCTCAATAGCTTCCACATCCTTCCTATAGTGAGGCAACCAGAACTGCACACAATACTCGAAGTGGGGTCTGACAAGGGTCTTATAAAGTTGCAGCATTACCTCCTGACTCCTAAACTCAATCGCTCTATTAATGAAGGCCAGTACACTATATGCCTTCTTGACCACATCCTCCACTTGCGGAGCAGATTTAAGAATCCTATGGAGGCTATATTGGATTTAGTTCTGAGTAATGAGCCAGGGCAGGTGGTTGATGTTGTAGTAGGGGAACATGTGGCTAACAGTGACCACAATTCTGTCTACTTTAGGATATAGATGGAAAAGGATGCTTGTTGCCCTAGGGGCAGGGTGCTGAATTGGGGGAAGGCTAAGTGCAGTCGGATTAGGCAGGAACTTATGGAAACTGATTGGGAAAGGTTGTTCGAGGGTAAGTCCATGCTCAGCATGTAGGATTCTTTCAAGGGAATACTGAAAATGTTGCAGGAAAGATATGTGCTGGCTAAGAGGAAGGATGGGAAAGGTAGGATTGGAGAGCCGTGGATTACGAGGGATATTGAGGACTTGATTAGAAAGGAAAGAGAGGTGTATATTAGGTCAAAGCAACTGGGAATGGAGAGAACGTTGGAGGAATATAGAGAGACTAGGAAGGAGCTCAAACAGGGAGTTAGAAGGGCAAAAAAGCGGCATGAAATGGTTTTGGCGGATAGGATTAAGGAAAATCCAAAGGCTTTTTACTCCTATGTTAGGAATGAAAGGGTGGTTAGAGAAAAAATTGGACCACTTAGGGACAGAGGAGGGGAACTGTGCTTAAAGCCTGAGGGAATGGGGGAGATCCTGAATGAATACTTTGCATCGGTATTCATGAAGGAGAGGGGCTTATTGACTGGACCTGTCTCTGAGGGAGCTGTAGTCCAGTTGAGGGAAATATCCATACCGAGGGAGGAAGTGTTAGAGCTTCTAGGTAGCATTAAAACTGACAAATCTCCTGGGCATGATGGCATTTATCCCAGACTGCTTAGGGAGGTGCGTGGTGAAATTGCTGGGCCTCTGACGCAAATCTTTGTCTCTTCTTTGGACACAGGTGAGGTCCCAGAGGACTGGAGAATAGCTAATGTTGTACCGTTGTTTAAAAAGTGTAGTAGGGATAAGCCTGGAAATTATAGGCTGGTGAGTTTGACGTCAGTGGTAAGGAAGTTGTTGAAGGGGATTCTTAGGATGTATAGACACTTACAGCGTTGCAATCTGATTAGGGATACGCAACATGGCTTTGTTAAGGGGAGGTTGTGCCTTATGAATCTGGTAGAATTTTTTGAGGCAGTGACAAAAACAGTCGTCAAAGGGCGAGCCGTTGATATCATCTATCTGGATTTCAGTAAGGCTGAAGGAGGTTAGTTGAAAAAGTCAAGGCTAATGGGATACAAGGACAGGTAGCTAGATGGATAAGTAACTGGCTTGGTAATAGGAGACAGAGAGTAATAGTGAAAGGATGTTGCTCTAGCTGGAGGTCGGTCACTAGTGGTTTGCCGCATAGTTCAGTACTGGGACCTCTTCTATTTGTAATATATATAAATGACTTGGAAGGGGGAGTAAGTGGAGTGATCAGCAAGTTTGCAGACGATACAAAGATGGCTGGACTTGTGGATAGTGAGGAGCATTGTCAGGCGATGCAGCAGGATATAGGTAGGCTGGTAGCTTGGGCAGATAGATGGCAGTTGGAATTCAATCCTGATAAATGCGAGGTGATGCATTTCGGGAGAAAGAATGTAAGGGGGAGATATATGATAAAGGGTAGACCTATTAAGAGTATAGGGACGTGGGGGTGCAGGTGTACAAGTCTCTGAAGGTGGCAGAGCAGGTGGAGAAGGTTGTGAAGAAAGCATGTGTTATGCTAGCCTTTATAGGAAGGGGTAGAGAGTACAAGAACTGGCCTTTAATGTTGCAGTTGTATAGAACATGGTTAGACCTCATTTGGAATTCTGCGTCCAGTTCTGGTCGCCTTACTACCGGAAGGACGTAGTGACTCTGGAGAGAGTGCAGAGGAGGTTTACCAGGATGCTGCCAGGTATGGAAGGTCTGAGTTACGAGGAGAGGTTAGGCAAATTGGGACTGTTTTCCTTAGAAAGACATAGACTTAGAGGTGCTCAAGATTATGAGGGGTATAGATAAACAGAGTTAAGCTTTTTCCTAGGATGGACTCAAATATTACGAGGGATCACAGGCTTAGGATGAGGGGGGTAAGGTATAATTTGGATGCTAGAGGGAATTTTTTCACACAGAGGGTTGTGGGGGTATGGAACACACTGCTAAGTAAGGTGGTGGAGGCAGGCACTGTGAAGTTATTTAAGAGATATTTAGATGGGCACATGAACAGAATGGGAATGGAGGGATTTAGAAGACTGATTTAAAATAGGGATCATGAGCCTTGGGAGTTCCCTGGGTAGTGTGTAAATTGTCAATGATATTGATGTATTTCTGTTTTATCCTACAGGTACTTTGGTCCGCCTTGTTGTCTAACAAGGGGCATACACGCGATGGGCCGTGAGAGGGCTGCTCTTGGATTTTTTGAGAGTAGCCTAGTGCTTCACGTCATTAGTGTATGCTTGAACTGGACCAGTTGATGGGCAACACGACAGCTCAGTGACTATCACTGTGCTTTCAGATGCATGGATTTGGGCCTGTGTCTGGGAGTTTGCACATTCTCCCTGTGCTTGCTTGGGTTTTCTCTGGGTGCTCTGGTTTCCTCCCACATCCCAAAGATGTGCTCTTAGGCTAATTGGCAAGACAAATTCTCCCTAAATTGCCTTGCAAATTTGGTTCCAATGCATAGATCTATAAACATAGACAGGGACCATGGGTAGAAGTGGGAACATCGGGGTGGCAGCACGGGCTCGTTGGGCTGAAGGGCCTGTTTCCCGTGCTGTTTTGTTCTTTGTTCTTTGTTTGTTCACCCAGGGATGGCCACAAATTGGGCTAATGGATAACATACAGTTCAATTCCCATGTAAGTGTATCTGAGCCTTGTGAAATAGATTATCCTCCAGCCTAGTCAAGTTTACGGTCACGATGACGCAAAGTAATGCAATTACATTCACAATTTCATATATGATTGCAACAAGCAAGTATCAATCCTAATACTTTAAATTATACAATTTCAAAAGTTATACTGTCAACCCAACCACGCACGTTACTGTTAGAACAAAGAACAAAACAGCATGGGAAACAGGCTCTTTGGCCCAACAAGCCCTTGCCGCCACCCCAATGTTCCCACCTCTACCTGCGATCCCTGTCCATTTTATAGATCTAGATATAGTTGCTTGCAGTCTTCACCTGTTTTGGGGAAAGCAATTTAATTCATTCTTTCATTTCTTTGTGTAGTTTCAGCTGGGTCCAATATTTCCATACATCTTTCCCTTTTATGTCTAGACAGGCACAGATGCCTCTATTAATTGTAACTTCATATGGCCCATTCCATTTTGATGCAACCCTGGTTGTCAGATAATGTTTTTATTAGGACTTGACTTCCCGCTGTTGGAATGTCAGGAAGCATTTCAAGCTCTCTCTGTGCGTCTTTTTCTCTTATCTTTTACAAATTTTCGCATCCCTTTTAGTTGGGTGCTTAGTTCCAAAACATATTTCCTGATTTTATCTTTGAGTGGACCTACATCAGTCTCACCTGTTATGATGCTTTCTGGTAATTGCATCGCCTGCCCTGTCATCAGTTCAGAAGGGGTTATTCCGGTTGCCTGGTTTGTGGTAGCTCATAGCCTCATTAATCGAGTGGGCAATACCTCTGTCCACATTTTTCCAATGTTTATATGGCTTTAGCCTGTGCATTCTTAGTCTTCTATTCATACATTTTACCATTCCAGAACTTTGTGGGTGGTAAGGGATGTGGAATTTTTGTTTTATCGCCATCAATTAGCACACAGTTTTTACCACCTTTCCAGTGGTGTGCGTCCCTTGGTCCGAATCTATTTGTAGAGGTACTCCCATCTAAGGATTACCTGTTCAACCAATATTCTGGCCACCGTGATAGCAGTACAATTTTATAGTAGGGAACACTTCTATCCACCTGGTGAACTGGTCTATAATAACCAGGCAATAGGTTTTTCCATGGGATTGTGGTAGTGGCCCTGTGAAATCCATTTGCAGATATTCCCAGGGTCCCTTTGGTCAGGGCTGGTGTCACATTTTAATTTTTATGGGTCGACCAGGGTTGTGTTGCACCACGTCATGCATCAGTGACAGTGTCATAGAACATCGGCCCTCTGTTGCGCCGGCCAGTGGACCCTCTAACCTAAACTATTCCAATATCATACATATGCCTATCCACCGACCATTTGAATGCCCCCAAAGCAGGCGAGTCCACAACTGCTGCAGGCAGGGCATTCCACGCCCTCACCACCCTCTGTGTAAAGAACCTACCTCTGACATCCGTCCTATAACTACCACCTCTTAATTTAAAGTTATGTCCCCTCGTGTTGGTCGTCACCATCCGAGGAAAAAGACTCTCACTATCCACCCTATCCAGTCCTTTGATCATCTTATACACCTCAATTACGTCACTGCGTAACCTTCTTCTCTCTAATGAAAATAACCTCAGCTCCCTCAGCCTTTCCTCACAAGGCCTTCCCACCATACCAGGCAACATCCTGGTAAACCTCCTCTGCACCCTTTCCAATGCCTCCACATCCTTCTTATAATGCGGCGACCAGAACTGTACTGCAATATTCCAAGTGCAGCCGCACCAGAGTTTTGTACAGTTGTAACATAACCTCACGGCTCCTAAATTCAATCCCTCTACCAATAAAAGCTAAGACTCTGTACGCCTTCTTAACAACTTTATCAACCTGGGTGCCAACTTTCAAAGAACCATGTACTTGTACCCCAAGATCCCTCTGCTCGACAACACTATTAAGGGTCCTTCCATTAGCCCTATATTTCATATGCCTGTTATTCCTACCAAAGTGAATCACCTCACACTTATCCGTATTGAATTCCATTTGCCACCTCACGGCCCAGCTCTGCAACCTATCTATGTCCCTCTGCAAACTGTAACATCCATCCTCGCTGTCTACAACTCCCCCCACTTTGGTATCGTCAGCAAATTTACTAATCCAACCCTCTACACCCTCATCTAGGTCATTTATAAAAATGACAAACAGCAGTGGCCCCAAAACAGATCCTTGAGGTACACCACTTGTAACTGCACTCCAGGTTGAATATTTCCCATCAACCACCACCCTCTGTCTTCTATCAGCTAGCCAATTCCTAATCCAAACTGCTAAATCACCTTCAATCCCATGCATCTGCACTTTCTGCAGTAGCCTACCATGGGGAACCTTATCAAACGCTTTGCTAAAATCCATATACACTATATCAACTGCCTTACCCTTATCTACCTCTTTGGTCACCTCCTCAAAAAACTCAATAAGGTTTGTGAGGCATGACCTACCCTTCACAAAACCGTGCTGACTATCCCTAATCAATTTATTTCTCTCTAGATGCTTATAAATCCTATCCCTTATAATTCTTTCCAAGACTTTGCCCACAACAGAAGTCAGGCTCACCGGTCTATAATTTCCAGGATGGTCCCTACTCCCCTTTTTGAACAAAGGGACAACATTGTCCCAGAGAGGTTGAAGGATTTGAGGTTGTTTTTGTTAGAAAGGAGGTGGCTAAGAGGGGATCTTATTGAAGCATATAAGATGATTAGAGGTTTAGATAGGGTGGACAGTGATAGCCTTTTTCCTAGGATGGAGAAAGCTAGCACGAGGGGACACAGCTTTAAATTAAGGGGTATGAGTTATAGGACGGATATCAGAGGTAGGTTCTTTACTCAAAGAGTGATTAGGGAGTGGAATGCCCTGCCTGCAGCTGTTGTAGATGCGCCAAGTTTGGTGGCGTTTAAGAGGTTAATTGATAAGTATATGGAAGAGAAGGGAATGGTTTAGTTTGGAGGGGCATTGCTTTTTATTTTGGTCGGCACAACATCGAAGGCCGAAGGGCCTGTTCTGTGCTGTAATGTTCTATGTTCTATTTGCCATCCTCCAGTTTTCTGGCACTATACCTATAGCCAACAATGACATGAAGATCAAAGCCAAAGGCTCTGCAATCTCCTCTCTAGCCTCCCAGAGAATCCTAGGGTAAATCCCATCTGGCCCAGGGGACTTATCAATTTTCATACCCTCAAGATTCGCTAACACCTCCTCCTTATGAACCTCAATCCTGCCCAGTCTACAACCTGGTATCGCAGTATTCTCCCCGACAACATTGTCTTTCTCCTGCGTGAATACTGACGAAAAATACTCATTCGGTGTCTCTCCTATCTCCTCAGGCTCCACGCACAACTTCCCACTGCTATCTCTGACTGGCCCTAATCTTGCCCTAACCAATCTTTTATTATTTATATATCTGTAAAAAGCTTTAGGATTCTCCTTAATCCTATCCGCCAAAGTCTTCTCATGTCCTCTTCTAGCTCTTCTCAACTCCCTCTTTAGCTCCTTCCTGGCTAACTTATAGCTCAGTAAAGTTTTACAACACCATTTTAAATCCAACTGATTTATTTGATAGTAAATTCGCGAGCTTTCGACCTACAGCCTTCGTCAGGCAAATGCAGTGTTCTGGTCTGCAATAGCACACATCAGCACAGACAGTCATAGATTGCTGATTAGAATGCGAATCCTTACATCTAACCTGCTATTCAAGTGTTAAAGTGGCTAACAATGTGTGTGAAGGGAATCCTGAGCATTGGTTAGAGAATTGTGTATTTTCTCCAGACAGCACAGTAAGTGAGGTTTTTTGCTAACCCAGGCAAGTTACGGGGGTTACAGATAGTGTGTCATGAAGCCAAGATCCCTATTAAGACCGTCCTCATGTGTGCGGAACTTGGCTATCAGTCTCTGCTCAGCAACTCTGTGCTGTCGTGTGTCACGAAGGCCCCCTTGAAGAACATTTACCCGCAGGTCGGAGGCCGAATGCCCATGACTGCTGAAGTGTTCGCCCACAGGAAGGGAACTGTTTTGCCTGTTGATTGTTGAGCGATGCTCATTCATCCGCTGTCGTAGTGTCTGCATGGTCTCCCCAATGTACCATGCTTCGGGACATCCTTTCTTGCAACGTATTAGGTAGACAACGTTGGCCGAGTTGCAAGACTATGTACCGTGTACCTATCCTCACGTTTGATGTCGTCCATGTCTATGATCTGGCATGTCTTGCAGAGGTTGCTGTGGCAGGGTTGTGTGGTATTGTGGTCACTGTTCTCCTGAAGGTTGGGTAGTTTGCTGCGAACAATGATCTGTTTGAGGTTGTGCGATTGTCTGAAAGCAAGAAGTGGGGGGGTGGGGATGGCCCTAGCGAGATGTTCACCGTCATCAATGATATGTTGAAGACTCTGGAGAAGATGTCGTAGCTTCTCTGCTCCGGGGAAGTACTGGACAACAGAGGGTACTCTGTCCACCGTGTCCCGTGTTCGTCTTCTGAGGAGGTCAGAGCGGTTTATTGCTGTGGCACGTCGGAACTGTCGATTGATGAGTCGAGCGCCATATCCTGTTCTCACGAGGGCATCCTTCAGCGTCTGGAGGTGTCCGTCACGATCCTCCTCATCTGAGCAAATTCTGTGTATGCAGAGGGCTTGTCCATAGGGAATGGCTTCTTTAACGTGTCTAGGGTGGAAGCTGGAGAAGTGGAGCATTGTGAGGTTGTCTGTCGGTTTTCGGTACAGTGCCCTCGTGAGAACAGGATATGGCGCTCGACTCATCAATCGACAGTTCCGACGTGCCACAGCAATAAACCGCTCTGACCTCCTCTGAAGACGAACACGGGACACGGTGGACAGAGTACCCTTTGTTGTCCAGTACTTCCCCGGAGCGGAGAAGCTACGACATCTTCTCCGGAGTCTTCAACATATCATTGATGACGATGAACATCTCGCTAGGGCCATCCCCAACCCCCACTTCTTGCTTTCAGACAACCGCACAACCTCAAACAGATCATTGTTCGCAGCAAACTACCCAACCTTCAGGGGAACAGTGACCACAATACCACACAACCCTGCCACAGCAACCTCTGCAAGACATGCCGGATCATAGACACGGACGACATCATCAAACGTGAGAATACCATTCACCAGGTACACGGTACATACTCTTGCAACTCGGCCAACGTTGTCTACCTAATACGTTGCAAGAAAGGGTGTCCCGAAGCATGGTACATTGGGGAGGCCATGCAGACACTACGACAGCGGATGAATGAGCATCGCTCAACAATCACCAGGCAAAACAGTTCCCTTCCTGTGGGCGAACACTTCAGCAGTCATGGGCATTCGGCCGCCGACCTGCGGGTAAATGTTCTTCAAGGGGGCCTTCGTGACACACGACGGCACAGAGTTGCTGAGCAGAGACTGATAGCCAAGTTCCACACACATGAGGACGGTCTTAATAGGGATCTTGGCTTCATGACCCACTATCTGTAACCCCCGTAACTTGCCTGGGTTAGCAAAGAACCTCACTTACTGTGCTGTCTGGAGAAAATACACAATTCTCTAACCAATGCTCAGGATTCCCTTCACTCACATTGTTAGCCACTTTAACACTTGAATAGCAGGTTAGATGTAAGGATTCGCATTCTAATCAGCAATCTATGACTGTCTGTGCTGATGTGTGCTATTGCAGACCAGAACACTGCACTTGCCTGACGAAGGCTGTAGAGTCGAAAGCTCGCGAATTTACTATCAAATAAATCAGTTGGATTTAAAATTGGTGTTGTAAAACTTTACTGAATTTACCCCAGTCCAATGCCGGCATCTCTACATCATAATTTATAGCTCTCCATTGCCCTAACTGAGCCTTCACGTCTCATCATTATATAAGCCTCCTTCTTCCTCTTCACCAGAGATTCAACTTCCCTAGTACACCATGGTTCCCTCACTCGACCACTTCCTCCCTGCCTGGCAGGTACATATTTATTACAGACATGCAGAAGCTGTTCCTTAAATATGCTCCACATTTCAGGTGTTCCCAGCCCCTGCAATTTCCTGCTCCACCCTATGGGTCGAGCTATGTCTCTTCCCATTCCTTCCCACTACCATTCCATTCCTATACTAGTTATCCTGGCCTCTCTACTTCAATGTGAGGTTCCAGTAGGGCGTTTTGTATGAACTCTGGTGCTATTACCTTATCTCCTCATCTCCAAATGTTAAAGTTGTACAAGACATTGATAAGGGCATACTTGGAATACTGTGCACAGTTCTGGTCACCCTATTATAGAAAGGATATTGTTAAACTAGAAAGAATGCAGAAAAGATTTACTATGATGCTACCAGCACTTGATTGTTTGTTTGAGTTGTAATGAGAGGCTAATAGAATTTTGTCTTTTAAATAGTGTTTAGATAGTTACATGGGTAAGATGGCTATTGTCGAATATGAGCCAAATGAGGGCAATTGGGACTGGCTTAGGGATTAAAAAAGGATGGCATAGATAAATTGGGCTGTTTCCATGCTATAAACCTTTATGACTCTATGACTAGTAAGTCTCTGATGTTGGACTTTGTCAAATCCATGTAACCTACATTAACCACACTACCCTCATCCACATGCTTGGTTCCATCCTCAAAAAATTCAGTCAAATTTTTTTTGGCATGACCTCCCTCTGGCAAAATCATTCAAAAGATGTGCTGGTTTGGTGTATTTGCCATGCTAAATTCTCCCTCACTGTATCGGAACAGGTACCATAATGTGTTGAATAGGGGATTCTCACAGTAACTTCATTGTAATATTAATGTAAGTTTACTCACGACAAATAAATAAATAAATCAAAATCATGTTCCGGCATGGACAGGTTGAATGCTGGTAAGTGGATGGGCTCTCTGGGGTCACAGATGAGCCAATGGCCAGGTCAATATGTTACCATTCTCCGTCACTGCCGTCATCTTGCAGATGACACCAAGATTGGTGGCACAGTGGATGGTGAAGAAGGTTATTGTAATGGGACCTTGATCATTTGGGCCAGTGGGCTGACAACTGGCAGATGGAGTTTAATTTAGATAACTGTGAGGTGATGCATTTTGGTAGATCAAACCAGGACAGGATGGTAGAGTGCTGGCAGGAGTTATAGAAAAAAAAGATCTAGGGGTACAGGTTCATTGATCCTTGAAAGTGGAGTCACAATGGACAGAGTAGTGAAGAAGGTCACTGCCAGTTCAGGGTCTTCCCTGCGGAAAAGTGTGAAGTGATTCACTTTAGAAGGAGTAAAAGGAATACAGAGTACTGGGCTAATGGTAAGTTACTTGGTAGTATGGATGAACAGAGAGATCTCGGCGTCCATGTACACAGATCCCTGAAAGTTGGCACCCAGGTTGTAAAGGATTGTAAAGACAGATGTGTTAGCTTTTATTGGAAGAGGGATTGAATTTCAGAGCCATGAGGTCATGTTGCAGCTGTACAAAACTCCGACGCGGTTGCACTTGGAGTATTGCGTACAGTTCTGGTTGCCACGTTGTAGGAAGGATGTGGTAGCATTGGAAAGGGGAGATTTACCAGGATGTTGTCTGGTATGGTGGGAAGATCTTATGAGGAAAGATTGAGGGACTTGAGGCTGTTTTCATTAAAGAGAAGAAGGTTAAGAGGTGGCTTAATAGAGGCATACAAAATGATCAGAGGATTAGATAGGGTGGACAGTGAGTCTTTTTCCTCGATTGGAGATGGCCAGCACAAGGGGACATAGCTTTAAATTGAGGGGTGTTAGATACAGGACAAATGTCAGAGTAGGTTCTTTACTCAGAGAATAGTAAGGGTGTGGAATGCCCTGCCTGCAACAGTAGTGGATTCACCAACATTAAAGGCATTTAAATGATCATTGGATAAACATATGGATGATATTGGAATAGTGTAGGTTAGATGGGCTTTGAATTGGTTTCACAGGTCAGTGCACCATTGAGGGCCGAAGGACCTGTAACTGCAGTGAAATATTCTGTTTCCTCAGAGATCAGAGGATCTCTAGGCCTGTAAGTAAATTTATAAGAGTAGTATTAATGATTTTCAAACAGAGAGATTTGAGTGGGCCAGTGAGAGCTAATGTATTGAAGACCTCAGCTCCATCGGTGATGAATTAGTCAGTTGGGGCTGTGGAAGTAAAGGCCACAACCCAGGAGATGGTGTCTAGTCAGTGGGGACACTTTATTGTGTTAACAAGTGAAGCACAGTGTTGCCTGCACCAAAAAAAGTGCTTTGTTGCATTTAACAAGGTGTGTGTTGCTGCATTCAACAATGAGTCTGTTGTTGCATTCAACAAAGAACATGTTACATCCAATGAGAAGTGCGGTGTTGCATTCAATGAGGAGGGTGTCGTTGCCTCCTCAAAGGGAGCGCGTTATTATATTTAGGAATTGAGCGTGAGTTATTGTATTGAACAAGCGGAGTGTATTGAGTTTTACAAGAATTCAAGCTGCATTTATCAAGGGGATGTGTTGATGAATTTAACATGGAGTGCATTGTTGCATTTAACAAGGTGTGTATTGTTGCCTTTAACAGGAAGTGAGTCAATCTCGGATGGTAATTTGTTGAAGTGTACAGGCTGCCCACCCAAATCTTAGGCCATATGATTTGCTGATGAATGCCAGTGTCAGTGACCCTTTTATAATGAAGGCCACTACCACCAGTAAATAAACGTTCTCAAATGTGAAAAAATATATTGGACAAGATCTTCCCAAACAAAATTTTGAGAGGCAATCTTACTGCTTGTCATACCACTAAGATCAGGTGAGAAGTGAAAAAAGTGGATTCACGCCTGGTTTCTCACCTTGTGTGATGTTACTGGCTCAGTTGTACCCGTGTAATCAACCTCACGCCAAGAAAGGGCACAAGGCCAATTTAAATATTTATAAGCTTATTTCAATGTAACTTGAGAGTCCCAGACGCGATAGTCTAGGCTCACTTGCCTTAACAACCTCACTAGTGGAGATCCTCACCAGCGTGGAATGCAAATGGTCCCCATTAATGGGAACCTAACATGGTGACCTCACCAGTAAGACCAGGAGCTATTGAAACTTCCGGTTTTAAGATTGTTAAAATTTTATTTCACACAAAACTATCCAAGAAGGCAGAAAACTAATTTCTGAGCTTGTCCTGCAATAGATATGTAGATGGCAACTGACTTCCTGGCTTCCTGTATTGATGTTTCTGTCTTTCTCAACTTCTACCGACAGCTGTGGCTCCTATCTGCGCAGACAGTGGTTGTAAACTTCCAACATCCCTATGTTCTGGAAAGGCATCTGTGAGAGTTTCCTTCAGGTGCTCCAGTTTCTTCCCACAGTGCATTAGCCATACTGAATTCTCCCTCAGAATACTCAAACAGGCACAAGAGTGTGGTGACTAGGGGATTTGCATAGTAATTTCATTGCAGTGTTAATGTAAGCCTACTTGTGACGCTAGTACTTTTAACTCACTTTACATTTACTCACTTTAACTTTAGTCAGCAAACAAGGAAATATTACATTATCCATACTACTGATGTTAAGCTCATCACTCTCCCTCCTTTTTTTAAATAGTGGGAGTTAATTTGCCGCCTTCCAATCTGCCAGGACTCCAGAAATTTGGAAAATGACAATCAACATTGAAACATAGAAAATAGGTGCAGGTGTAGGATCTTCAATCCTGTGCCATTCAATATGATCATGGCTGATCATGCATTTTTAATCCTTTCAATCCATAACTTGATCCCTTTACCCACAAGGGCCATATCCATCTCCTTCTTGCACTTATCTAATGAACTGGCCCCAACAGCTTTCCGTGGGAGAGCATTCCACAGATTCACAATTCTCTGAGTGAAAAAGTTCTTTCTCATCTCAGTCCTGAATGACTTTATTCTTTTATGTGTTTATATGAATTATGTGACCCCTCGTTCTGGACTTTCCCAACATTGGAAACATTCTTCCCTTATCTAGCCTGTCCAGTCCTGTCAAGATTTTATGTTTCTATGAGATCCCCTCTCATTCTTCTAAATTCCAATGAGCTCAAGCCCACTCGATTCAGTTTATCTTCCTATGTCAGTCCTGCCATTCCAGGAATCTGTCTGGTGAACTGATTTGCCAAAGCGTTACCATGGAGAATTCACAGAATGTGTCACTTCTGGCAAGCATAAATGAGTCATGTTACAAGCTGGATTCGCTGTTAGTGTAGCTATAAGCGCACGAAGAAAGTGCTGCCCAATAATGGGCTCACATCTAACAGTCAATGTCTTGCGTGTTGCTAGCACAGACAGGTTGAGTACAGTCTGTATTCTGCCTATTATGAACACTTGTTTGATTTGATTAGTTACATCTTGGGATGTATGGCTACACACCCGATACCATGCTACCACTGGAATTAATGCATAATTTTGTCCAGTTATGTAGTAGACAGAATGTTTGTAGATACTTTGTCAGAAAGGTTAATGATGTTCGAACACTTCCCTCATTTCCAGCATCTACCATACAAAGATCAGAGTAGAAGCATTGATAATGTTTCAATCAAATCTTCGGACAGTGATGCCAGTGATGTTTCAGCCATCTCTCGAACCAGCAGCGCTTCACGCCTCAGCAGCACAAGCTACATGTCAGTACAGTCAGAGAGGCCAAGAGGCAGTCGCAAGATCAGGTGAGTTTCACCTCTGAACAATGTACAATTCACTTTATGCAGCTTTACATTTCATGTACAGTCTCATTCAAAGTAAGCTGCAGTGTCCTAAAAATAACTATATTTTGGACAATCAGTTGGACACACAAGATTATACAGCAGATAAAATTTAAGAAGCATGTTTTGAAAATGTGAAATCAATTTGACTTGTTTGTTGTGTTTAATAAACATAACCCTAACAATCTTACATTTTCTGATTCCAGTGTTCCAGTACAGTTTTGATGGTTAAATTTTTATTTTTTACTTCATGTTTGAGGACTAGTGGGAACATTTCTCTGATTAGAGTTGTTGTCTAAGCAATGTGACCAATAACTTCAGATCCATCTGTAGAGACACCAAATTGTGTTGAACTTTGTTGATTTTTCATTTTTTTGAATAAAATTAGCTCGTGCATTCACAGTATAGAGTAAGTAAGCAAAGAAGTTCTTTTATCATCAGCTTGTCGATTGAGTTTTCTGTCACTATTCTGTTTAATTATTTAGGTTCCATTTAAGTTGTTTTAATTTTATTTTGCATGCTGTGATTATGGATAAGGTCGAAATCCTTAGAAAACAACAGGGATGTGGCAAATAAAAAGGAAAGGAGGATATCGTGGGTGTTAGTAGACAAGGGAGAGAATAATACTGAAAAGAAGCCAGGAAAAGAAGAACTGAAAAGGAGACGGCATTCAGCTTCTGGTGACTTGAGGTAAAGCTTAGCTGCCTTACCCTGTTGCCTCTTCCCTAATATCCTTACTATTCAACATTGGCCCACATCCTTCACACTTAGTACTTCCTGTTCTTCGTTGATGCTATGTGTCCTGTTATAATAATAGCCTATGAGATTTAGAAGCTCCAGATAACCCAAGAACATGGAAACAAAATGGTCACACAGCCTTCACTTATCCCAATGCAGATAACTTTCTGCACATGAATGCCTTTGTGTGAGAGATGCATGCACTTTTGGATGAACTGATGTGCAACTTCTCTACCATAGTTTAGTGGATGAGAATCATGATCCTGGAGTTGCTCTGGGGATAATAGCCAAGATTCTGTCATTGTTCTTTTTTGGCAGAATCCTTTTAGGAAATCATTGGTCAGAAACTATCCCTATGAGTGTTGCTAATTGCAGAGAGTCAGGATTACGCAAAATTGTGTATAAACAAAACCTGTTAATAAGAAGCAGCAGATCTCAGTGACCATAGTATCAATAAAACAGAGCAAGCACAGATTTATTCAAAGCAAATCTTATTTGATTAAATTGATATTATTTGTTACAGTCATGGATATTATTGTTGATTGCAGTATATATCATTTTATAAATGACATTGATGCTTACGTGGCAAATAACATTAGTAAATTTGTGGATGGCACAAAGATTGGCTGGGTGATTAACAGTGAGGCTGAGTGTCTTGGGCCACAAGAGTATATAGACGGAATGATCAAATGGCCAAATAAGTGGTAGATGGAATTTAATTTTGAAAAGTGTGAGGTGAAACTGGTTGTAATTAATGAACAGCATGACATTTGGAAGTTCTGTGGAACAAAGGGACATTGGTGTATTTGCCCACAGATCTCTGAAGATGGAAGCACATGTTAGTTCAGTAGTGAAAATGGCATATGGGTACTTGCCTTTATCAATCAAGGCATAGATTACAAAAACAGGGAAGACACGTTGGAATTGTATAGAACTCTGAGACCACAGCTGTATTATGTATAATTCTGTCACTGTTATCAGAAGGATTTGCAGGGGTGCAGAGGAGATTCAACAGGGTAAATACAGGGAGAATGTTCCCAATGTGGGGGAATCCAGAACTAGGGGTCACAGTCTGCGGATTCAGAATAGACCATTTAAGACAGGGATGAGGAGAATTTTTTCCCACAAAGAATGGTGAGCCTGTGGAATTCATTATCACAGGCCAAAATATTGAATGTACTCAAGAGGTGGCTAGATATTGCACTTAGAATGAACGGGATCAAAGCTTATGGGGAGAAAGCAGAATTAGGCTATTGAATTGGACGTCAGCCATGATCGTGATGAATGGCGGAGCAGGCTTGAAGGGCCAAAAGCAAATTACTGCAGATGCTGGAATCTGAAACCAGAAGAGAAAACGCTGGAAAAGCTCAAGTCTGGCAACATCTGTAAGGAGAGAAAAGAACTGGTGTTTCGAGTTCAGATGACTGAATTTATCAAGCTAAAAGGCATAGAAAGTGGGAGATACTTATGTTATTGGGCGAGGAAATGAAATATGAGTCATAGCCACAAAAGCAAAGAGAATTCTGGAAATGGGGAGAATAGAAGATGTGAAAGGCCAAACGGCAGAGAAGCTGAAATCAGAGGGTAAGCTGTGCTAGATGAAGATATGGGGGAAGGGAGAGATGGGAGAGATGTAAAATTGAGAAAAGGGGAAGCAAAGGGGCAGAAAGATAAGTAAAGAAGGGATAAAATGGGATAAAGTGTGAAGGAAGAAAAATTAAATACAAGGTAAAAAATAGCTAAAAATTAAATAAAATGAAAAAAAGGGGTTGAGCTGGGATAAAGCTAATCATTTGAAATTGTTAAATTTGATATTGAGACCGGAAGGCTGTAATGCGCCTAGCTGAGTGTCGTGCCATGGAAGGATATGTGTTCCTCCTTCCTCAACCGTGGTTTCCCACTTACAATTGTTGACAGGGCCCTCAACAGCATGCTGTCCGTCTCCCGTGCCATGACCCTTACTCCCCCCGCCACTCCCAGAACAAAGATAGAGTTCTCCTTATTCTCATGTTTCACCCCACCAGCCTATGTATGCAAAGCATAATCCTCCGTCATTTTCGCCAACTCCAGCCACCAATGCAGCCACCAAATGCATTTTCCCTTCAACTCCCTCTGTCAGCATTCCGCAGAAACTATTCCCTCAGGAATAGCCTAGTCCACTCCTCCATTATACCCAACACCTCTCGCATCACCCATGGCACTTTCCCATGCAATTGCAGAAGATATCACACGTGTCCCTTTACCTCTTCCATGCTTAACATCCAAGGTCCAAAACATTCATTCTCAGCTAAACAGGTTTCATTTCCATCTTTTTCAATTTAATCTATTGCATTTGCTGCTCCCAATGTGGTCTCTATATCAGAGAGACCAAATGTAGACTGGGTGATCACTTTGCTGAGCACCTTCAGTCTCTGTGCAATCTGACCATTTTAATTATTTGCCATTTTAATACACGATCCTGTTCCCAGCTGCAATGTTCAGTGAAGATCAATACAAACAGGAGGAACAGCATCTCAGCTTCCTAAAATAAGGAGACCAAAGATAGACACAATACTCCAGATGTGGTCTCCCCAATACCCCATACAATTGCAACAACAATTCTCTACTTTTATATTCCAGTCCTTTTACAAAAAGTGCTAACATTCCATTTGCCTTTTTTAGTACATGCTGTACCTGCATACTTACTTTCTGTGAGTCATGAACAAAGATACCTGGATTCTTCCAGATTCATTTTGAATCTGCTTTCTATTTAGGTAATTTGCTTTTTTATTTTTTTCAGCTAATTTACCACATCTTTCCAAACTTGATGCCTCAATTGCACTATTTAATTTAAAGTTCTCTCTTCCACCCTAGTGATACTTCAGATATAGATTGTCTGTATGGTGCAGTTGTCACTTTCCCCAGTACTGGTGCAGTGCCCTAGAAATCAAAATTCATTTCTCCCATATCTGTCTTTGATCCAGGCATTCAACTTTCTTGATTTGCCCTACAGTAATTCGTTCATGGTTTAGGTAGTGATTCAGAAATTATTATCTTTAAAGCTTTGCTTTTTAATTAAAGCCCTAAAATATACATACTCCATCAGCAGGATTTCTTTCTTCAATCTATCTTCTCCCTCTCACTGCAATTTTCTCTCCAGCCTACAACAGATGTCTTAACCCTGACACTGGGCAGAAACTGGACTTCCATCTTGTCTACAGAAAACTGTTGGATAATTGCAAAGGCTGAGGTTCTGCCACTTCAACTTTCTCTGTCCCATTCCTGCCTTTTTGCCAGTCTCTGATCAAAGCGGAAGACCATACAAGGTCTGCCTTTCCTTAGGAGTGCCCCCATTCTGAGAAGCATTGCTTAACTGGTTGCCAGCACAGGGATTGAGTAAAGAGGTTTGATACATGTACGGAAACTAACATATCTAAAAAGTTAAGAATTGTTTAAGTGAAAAGAAGAGCTTGGTGTCAAAACAAATTTATTGCATGGAAATTTGAGGAGATGGTGACCACAGTAAAAAGATTTTTAAAAGTAAATAATGTTTGGCAAAGAGGTTAGTTAATTTGTACAGAAATCTTTGTGAATTTTATTTCTATGCATATGCCAAATTAATATCCCAGAAAGCTTCTATAAGTATACCAAAAAAACTAGCGAAGTCAAAAGTTGGTTCCTTACAAATCCAAAGAGCGGAATTTATAAGAGAGAAAAAGGAAATGGCAGAGAAATTAAACAACTGTAATTCTGTCTTCATGGAGGCAACTCAGATGACTTCCCAGAAATGCAAAACAGGTTTAGTGAGAAGAAGGAATGAAAGGAAATTAATATTACTAGAAAAATAGTGTTTTAGGAATAAAAGAAAAAAATAACTAAAAGCCGATAAATCCCCAGGGAGATAGCTGTGGAAGTAGGCCATGTCAGTGGGAGCCTCATGTTAACAGGATCCAAAATAAAACAAGAGTTTTTCTTTACTGAGGGTTTATTGATTCATAGCTCTACTCTCTCCCAGAGTTCCAGCTATCCCCGATATCAGTTATGTGTCTCTCTCTGTCTCACATACACACTTACCTCTCTCTTCAAGTCACACACTCACCCCTCTCTCTCACATACACACTCACCTCTCCCTCTCTCTCGCTCACAGATACACACTATTCACCTCTCTCTCACACATTGACACACACTACTCACCTCTCTCTCTCATACGCATACACACACACACACACTCATCTTTCTGTCACACACACACACGCACACTCACCTGTCACTTTTATTGTCTCCTGAAAGTAAACAAAAAATTAACAATGAGAAGAGATGAATCTCCTGGTGGGCACTGGTATGAAAATAAAAACTTGAAAGGAGAATTACAAAATTAAATTGAACCATCATTCCTAGGGATGATGATGTGCACCCCCGGATCTTCTATTTATGCTTTATAGTAAAACCAATAAGCAATAAACTAAAGAAAATTACAAGGGGTGACATTTCCTGGTGAGGCACAGTAACTAAAATGGAACATCAACAGGAAACTTAACTAATTAAACGGTAATCTCATTTCTGGGGTGATGATGTGCCTGCAGTGCCCACTGGTCATTGAAGTGTACCATCTCCTGTTTATATTCTTAATAAAACCAATAATCAGTAAATTAAATGTATTAGAGGGAGTGGCAGCCCTCTCTGATGCTATTCCCTTTTCATATCTGAAAAATAATTTATATTCATCTGTTGGTCTTAACCTTAACAATGTAATTGATAAGACTTTGAGTATTCAGGTGGTGGTATCTGTAAAGATGTAGCTAACAAGATTGGAAATCAGTACTCCATTTTTGAGATTTATTTGGCTGTCTTTGGATTTTATTATGAGAATAATGGCCTTAGTTGTGTTTGTTATTAATTTGCATTGCTAAAATGAACTAGTGAAGATTTTGAGAACTTCAAAACATGTTGGATCTAACTTTCCATCTAACATTTGGTACAGATGGGTAGAGTTGGGAATTAAGGCTGCTCACAATTCAATAGGTTCCTACCCTTTTTAAGTTTGTTGATATTCAGAGTTTAATATATAGGCTGTTTTTGTCCGTTTGCCATTCTGTACTGCACTGTAATGTTCTATGTTCTATTAACACTGATTTGATCCCTTTGTTTCAGTCAGGTTATTTATTTGGGTGAAGTGCACACCTGCAGTATTAATCCAGTAATTGGGATACATATCTCACAAAATATCCATGGTGCCTTGTTATAGTCTAAAGGCAATTATCTGAAGAATGTCGAGTTGTTTTCTGTACTGAAATGATCACAATTATGCTATCTAATTGGCACTGAATTTGCTTAGATTGCATCATTTGTTCTTCCACCCTCTAATGGGAGGAAAAGTTGATCAGTTAGCACTGAATATATCCTTCACCCAAATAAATAACCTGACTGGAACAAAGGGGTCCAGTCAGTGTTAATAGAACATAGAACATTACAGCGCAGTACAGGCCTTTTGGCCCTCAGTATTGCGCCGACCTGCAAAACGAAAGCCCATCTAACCTACAGTATTCCAATATCATCCATATGCTTATCCAATGACCACTTAAATGCCCTTAATCTACTACAATTGCAGGAAGGGCATTCCAGGCCCTTACTAATCTCTGAATAAAGAACCTACCTCTGACATCTGTCTTATATCTATCACCCTTCAATTTAAAGCTATGACCCCTCGTACTGGCCATCGCCATCCGAGGAAAAAGGATGGCGATGGCCATCCTATCTAATCCTCTGATTATCTTGTATGTCTGTAGCCTCAAGTCACTCAGCCTTTCCTCATAAGATCTCCCCACCATACCAGGCAACATTCTGGTAATTTCCTCTGCACCCTTTCTAATGCTTCCACATCTTTCCTATAATGCAGCAACCAGAACTAGAGTTTTATACAGTTGCAACATGACATCATGGCTCCAAAACTCAGTCCCTCTACCAGCCTTAATTCCTAACTCTACCCATCTGTACCAAATGTTAGATGGAAAGTTAGATCCAACATGTTTTGAAGTTCTCAAAATCTTCACTAGTTCATTTTAGCAATGCTTATCAACCTGGATGCCATCTTTCAGTGATCTATGCACATGGACACCAAGATCTCTCTGCTCAACTACACTATCAAATATTTTTATCATTAACCCAGTGCTCTGTATTCCTGTTACTCTTTCCAAAGTGAATCACCTCATACTTATACACATTAAACTCCATTTTGCCACCTCTCAGCCCAGTTCTACAGTTTATCTATATCTCCCTGTAACCTGCAACATCCTTCCACACTGTCCACAACTCCACCGACTTTAGTATCATCTACAAATTTACTAATCCATCTTTCTATGCTTTCATCCAGGTCACTTATAAAAATGATGAACAGCAGTGGCTCCAAAAACAGATCCTTGCCGTACATCACTAGTAACTGAACTCCAGGATGATCATTTTTCATCAACCATCACCCTCTGTCTTCTTTCAGCTAATCAGTTTCTGATCCAAGCTGCAAAATCACCCTCAATCCCATGTCTTCGTATTTTCTGCAACAGCCTCCCATGGGGAAACTTGTCAAACACTTTACTGAAATCCAAATACACCACATCAACTGCTTTACCCTCATCCATTTCTTTGGTCACCTTCTCAAAGAATTCAATAAGGTTTGCGAGATACGAGCTATCCTTCACAAAACTATCCCTAATCAAATTGTTCCTTTCTAGTTGATTATAAATCCTATCTCTTATAATTCTTTCCAAAATTTTGCCCATAACAGAAGTAAGGCTCACTGGTCTATAATTACCAGGGTTGTCTCTACTCCCCTTTTTGAACATTTGCTATCCTCCAGTCTTCTGGCACGATTCCTGTAGACAATGATGACATAAAGATCAAAGTCAAAGATTCTGCAATCCTCCTCCCTAGTTTCCCAGAGGATCCTAGCATAAATCCCATCCGGCCCAGGGGACTTAACTATTTTCACACTTTCCAGAATTGCTAACACCTCCTCCTTTTGAACCTCATTTCCGTCTGGTCTAATAGCCTGTATCTCAGTATTCTCTTTGACAATATTGTCTTTTTCATATGTGAATACAGACAAAAAATATTCATTTAGCGCCTCTCCTATCTCTTCGGACTCCACACACAACTTCCCACTACTGTCCTTGACTGGCTCTAATTTTACTCTAGTTCTTCTTTTATTCCTGACATACCTATATTGTTGGTCAGTTTTTCAAATAAATTACATGCAATCATCCAAACAACTCCCATTCCAAGGGAAACTTCTGGGAACACCCCATACCTAACCAAGTTATAGGCATTATACCTGATAACTGATAGCACAAAAACAGACAGAAGAAATTAGTTTACAGTTCCAAAACTAAAGAAATACTTTTTAGTTTGCATTTGAGAAATTTCCAGACAATTCTTTCAAAAATCTCATTGTCTCATATATTTGAAACTGACAATTCTGCATGAAATGTTTCAAATCCCAAATAATAAACAAATTTATTATAAGTATGTAATAAAGAATTGAAGTAATTGTAAAAATAGACATGCTGTCAAAATTTTTCATCTTGCACTCATCAGGACAGGTGAAAGAATACCAAATTCTAAATAAAACAACAGATTATACTGCATAATCAATTCTATCCTTTAAGATTTGGTATTATTTTTTTTTTGCTCTGGAGAGGGGGTTTAATTTTAAAATCACGGATTTGTCATTTCACTATCTGTACATGAACAAGAGTGCTTTGATTTCAATATCCCTCTTTGTAAGTATTTTTCTCAACCCCTCTATTTTGGTCTGATCCAATTTATATGAACAACTTCACAACACATGCAAGATTGGGTAAATTCAGAGGTGTCATTTATTTGCACCAATCAAACACAAAAAAAGTTCTTGCCACATAAGCTTCTTTTTCATTCAAATAGTAAAATAAATGGGGAATAGCAAGTAATAGGATTTGTAGGACAAAAACCATAGAGTAAAACCACAGAGTAAGGAATTATGATTTCACATGTGTCTAGAGTCCTGAATCAAAATCCAAGGGTGTATTCTATCACAATGACAGCAGGGTGAAGACTGAATAATTCATTTTTCCAATACAGATGGGATGGGCATGGGCATGCAGAAGCATATTAGTTGATGCACTAACTTAGTTGATGCACCAAATTAGCCATTGATACAAATGTTCCAGTAGGAGTAGTGTGAAATGTTCCAGGCATTCAGACTAAGTAGAACGCAGCAGTCCACAAGGCAGTATTATATTTTCCATTGGGAAACCTCTCCACTTTGGTTTGCAATGTATATTATTTAGTCTGAGATTATTCTTGAAATTTATAATATTTCAGCCATTGAAGATTTCAAAAAGGTTTCATAGTCTTTTGTTCTAACAGATTGGTTCATTCCATTGGCCAAGACATAAAAAATGCCTTCGTAGAATTCCCTTGGAATTTGGCTTCTGTAGTCATTTGATATAATTAGGTGATATAACTTCTTCCACAATCTGTCCACAAATTCCAAGGGAACTCCACAAAGGTAATTTACAAGTCTTGGCTTCTTTTGAAATCTTCAGTGGCTGAAACATTACAAATTTCAAGAATAATCGTACCTCCCTCTGTGACTGGATCCTCAACTTCTTAACTCATAGATCACAATCAGTAAGAATAGGCAACAACACTTCCTTCACGATCATCTTCAACACTGGTGCCCCATAAGGTTGTGTTCTCAGCACCTTACTATACTTCTTCTACACCAAGACTGTATGGTCGAACTCCCCTCCAGTTCAATTTTCAAGTTTGTTGATGACACCACCGTAGTGGGTAGGATCTCAACAGAGAAGAGTACAGGAATGAGATAGAGAATTTGTAAACTGTGCAGCAACAATAATCTCTCGCTCAATGTCAGCAAAACGAAGGAGATTGTCATTGACTTCAGGAAGCGCAAAGAAGAACATGCCCCTGTCTACACCAATCAGGAAGAAGTAGAAAGGGTCGGGAGCTTCAAGTTTTTAGGTGTCCAAATCACACTGACAACCTGTCCTGGTCCTCCTGTGTTGACACCATAGTTAAGAAAGCCCACCACTGTCACTACTTTCTCAAAAGACTAAGAAAATACAAAGAACAAAACAGCACGGGAAACAGGCCCTTCGGTCCAACGAGCCCAGGCTGCCAACCCGATGTTCCCACCTCTACCCGTGATCCCTGTCCATATTTATAGATCTATGGATTAAAAACCAAATTTGAGATAATTTAGGGAGAATTTGTTTTGCCAGTTAGCCTAAGAGCACATCTTTGGGATGTGGGAGGAAACCGGAGCGCCCGGAGAAAACCCACACAAGCATGGGGAGAATGCGCAAACTCCCACAGACACAGGCCCAAATCCATGTATCTGCACAGCACAGCAATAGTCATTGAGCTGTCGTGTTGCCCATCAAATGGTCCAGGTCAAGCGTACTAACGACGTGAAGCACTAGGATACTCTTGAAAAAGATCCAAGAGCAGCCCTCTCACGACCCATCGTGTGTACGCCCCTCATTAGACAACAAGGTGGACCAAAGCACCTGTAGGATAAAAACAAGTACATCAATATCATCTTTTTACACACTTCCCAGGGACTCCCAAGGCTCATGATCCCTATTTTAAATCAGTTTTCTATACCCCTCCATTCCCATTCTGTTCATGTGCCCATCTAAGTATTTCTTAAATAACTCCAGAGTACCTGCCTCCACCACTTTACTTGGCAGCGCATTCCATACCCCCACCACCCTCTGTGTGAAAAAACTCCCTCTAGCATCCAAATTATACCTTACCCCCCTCACCCTAAGCCCATGACCCCTCGTGCTATTTGAGTCCATCCTAGGAAAAAGCTTAACCCTGTTTACTCTATCTATCCCCTTCATAATCTTGTACACCTCTATCAGATTTCCTCTAAGTCTATGTCTTTCTAAGGAAAACAGTCCCAATTTGCCTAATCTCTCCTCGTAACTCAGACCTTCCATACCAGGCAGCATCCTGGTAAACCTCCTCTGCACTCTCTCCACAGTCTCCACATCCTTCCGGTAGTAAGGCGACCAGAACTGGACGCAGTATTCCAAATGAGGTCTAACCAGCGTTTTAGACAACTGCAACATTAAAGGCCAGCTCTTGTACTCTATACCCTTCCTATAAAGGCTAGCATACTATATGCTTTCTTCACAACCTTCTCCACTTGCTCTGCCACCTTCAAAATTTGGCATGTCAGCTACAACTCTTACCAACTTCCACAGATGCACCATAGAAAGCATTCTTTCTGGTTGCATCACAGCTACGTATGTGTCCTGTTCTACCAAGACTGCAAGGAACTACAAAACTTCGTAAATGTAGCCCAATCCATCATGCAAACCAGCTCCCATCCATTGACTCTATCTACATTTCCTGCTGCTTCAGCAAAATAGCCGGCATAATTAAGGACCCCAGACACCCCGGACATTCTCTCTTCCACTTTCATCCTTCGAGAAAAAGATACAAAAGTCTGAGGTCACGTACCAACCGACTCAAGAACAGTGGGTGGCACAGTAGCACAGTGGTTAGCATTGCTGCTTCAGGGACCTGGAGTTCGATTCCCAGCTTGGATCACTGTCTGTGTGGAGTTTGCACATTATCCTCATATCTGCATGGGTTTCTTCTGGGTGTTCCGGTTTCCTCCCACACTCCAAAGATGTGCAGGTTAGGTTGATTGGTCATGCTAAAATTGCCCCTTGGTGTCCTGAGATCTGTAGATTAGAGGGATTAGCATGTAAATGTGCTGGGATGTGGGGTAAGGCTTGGATGAGATTGTGGTTGGTGCAGACTTGATGGCCTGATGGTCTCTTTCTGCACTGTAAGGTTTCTATGATTCTATGCTTCTATGACCCTGTTGCTGTCAAACAATTGAATGGACTTACCTTGCATTAAGTTGATCTTTCTCTACACCCTAGCTATGACTGCACTGTCTTTTTCCTTCTCTTTGAGTGGTCTGTTTTGTCTGTATAGCGCACAAGAAACAATATTGTATGCTAATACATGTGACAATAATAATCAATTCAAATTAAAATTCTCTGAATGCTAGGAAGTTCCTTCTGTCTGAGTCAAAGCTTGCCATTGCATAAGTAATTTTAAAGTCTTTATCCAATTTTTTTGAAAGATTTTATCAACTGGTCATGATGTTATGTCATATTTCATAAAAATATACAGTGAGGTCCTAGACACCCCCTGACACTGTCCTGATGAATGCAAGGTAAAAACCTTTGACAGCATGTTTCTCTTCTCAGCAATATTCATGTTCTGTATTACCAACTGATTCAAAAAAGTAATGTTCCCCCATTATCCCTGTACTTCACATATCAACAGGCTCAAGGACGGTGGGTGGCACAGTGGTTAGCACTGCTGCTTCACAGCTCCAGGGACCTGGGTTTGATTCCCAGCTTGGGTCACTGCCTGTGTGGAGTTTGCACACTCCGTGTCTGCGTGGGTTTTCTCTGGGTGCCCCAATACTACATTACCTTCCAATCAAACAATGCCTCAACTTTTAAAAATCTCATCCTTGTTTTGCAATCATCTAAAACCTTTCTATCACTGTATTTTCCTCCAACGCCACAACTCTCAGATCTCTGTGCTTACCAAATGCTGCCTCTTCTGCATCTCTAGCTTTAATTGCTCCACAGCTGGTGGTTGTGCATTCAATTGCTTGGGCCCTAAGCTTTCAAATTCCCTCTTGAATCTCTTGGCCTCTCTACTTCACTTTCTACCTTTAAAAATCTACATCATTGACCAGGTTTTTGATTATCTGACCTCATATGTGGCTCAGTGTCACACTTGATTTGATAACAATCCTGTGAAATGCCTTGGGGTGTTTTATTCTGTTAAAGATGTACTAATAAAGGCATTAAACAACCCAAAAAATCCACATCAAAGTCCACACAGATAGTGACCCAAGCTGGGAATTGAACCCAGGTCCCTGGCACTATGGAGTAGCAGTGTTAACCACTGTGCACCCACAGTAGCATAAATAGTTGAGACCTTCAAGTTTTTAGGTGTCCAGATCACCAACAATCTGCCCTGATCCTTTCATGCAGAGAAAGCTCACTAATGCCTCTTCTTTAGGAAAAAAGGAAATTTGGCATATCTGCTACAACTCTCACCAGCTTCTACAGATGCACTATAGAAAGTATCCTTTCCAGTTATATCACAGCTTGGTATGGTTCCTGTTTGGTCCAAGACTGCAATAAACTACAAAGAGCCATGAATGAAACCCAGTCCATCACTCAAACCGGCTTCTTGTCCATTAATGTTGTTTACATTTCCCACACACCCCAGGAATGTTTGCTTCCGTCTTCTTCTATCAGGAAAAAGATACAAAAGTCTGAGGACACATACCAACCGACAAAAGACAGCTTCTGCCTTGCTGCCATAGGATTTTTGAATGGACCTGCTCACATTAAGTTGATGTTTCTCTATACCCTAGTTTTGACAGTAACACAACATTCTACATTCTTTTCTTTCCTTCTTTATGTACAGTATGCTTTGGCTGTATAGCATGAAGAAACAATACTTTTCACTGTATACTATTAAATGTGACAATAATAAATGAAATCAAATCAAATTCAGCCCATCACTCCCATTGTGTTTATTTATATGTACCTGCCTGTAGTTCCTCCCTTTTCCTTTCCTTCCTTACTGGTCCTAACATCTGCGTTCTCCTCAATCCCTCCATTGCTGCTCTGGTTCCCAATCCCTTATCAATCTAGTTTGGATTTAGCTTTTCTTATCATCAGTTTCTACAAAATCTAATTGAAACCCGAGAACTCATGTATTCTCAAGATGTTGGTGAGTTGTGGGTGTTATGTCTAAATGTGCCACTGTGAAATTATTCTTTACTCTCCTGAGGGAGCTCACTCATACTGGGTATGGTTCCCATATGTCCACAGTTGCCAGCCTCTATGCCTAGGCAGCGAACTCATAACCATGCCTATTATCCAAGATTCCTGTTGGAGGGATCAATAGTGGATCTAGTGCAGGAATTTTGACAATGTTTTCCCTCGCTAATCTAATTAACACTCCTAATCAGCTGGAAGTAACTAAATAACTCAGCACAGACTTTGAACAGATCTAGAAATAGCCTCAACAGTGTGGCTTCTTCCCAAAGTGAGCAATATAGATACCTTGAAATGTCTCTTTCAGTTTGATCATCAATCTATAAATTGAGCATCAAGTTCTCCATCAAAACTGTTTATAAAATGTCTCAGTAAACCTGATCATACACAACTAAGATCTTCAGAAATTTGCAGTGTAAAATCTTTTCAATCAGCAGGATTGTGCGAGTGTACCAATTTATTTTCAATCTATTTTCTTCCCTTTTCATGTTTTCCCATGATGAATTGGTTGTGGATAAAAGTGCATTTACCTCCAAAATGCAAAGCAGACAAATGGGAACATCAGGGCGAAATATTATGAAGAGCACAAGTGTGAGTGAGGAGATGTATAGTCTGGAAAATAACGACGGCAGTCAGTCGGATACTGCCGTGGGAACAATAGGATCAGGGGGCAAGAAACGAAGATCGAGCCTAGGTGCCAAGATGGTGGCCATTGTCGGATTGACAAGAAGGAGTAGGAGTACATCTCAGCTCAGCCAAACTGGTGAGTGTTCAATTCTGTGGTCACAAATCATCAATTCCCATTTTACAAGTTGGAAAATGACAGTTGAAAACAGTCATTTTACGTGTAAATTACAATGTTTTATTCGCTTGAATACATTTTTAATGGCAAAGCTATGTCTCAGTTTTAGCGGAGTTGTGTGTAACATTGAACAAGACTCCCAGTGAAAATATTGAGCTCACTGAGTGACATGGAAACAAAATGATATTTGCATAGGACAGAGTTAATTTTATGTTTATATCTGAAATGTGTACCTGAACTGTCCTGTCTACTTATTGCAATAGAAATAAAATGAAAATTTCATCAAATCACATCTTTAGGGGATGTTAAGATGAAAGTCTGGATAAACTACTGTGGATGCTGGAATCTAAAACCAAAAGATGAAATGCTGGAAAATCTCAGCAGGTCTGGTGGCACCTGGAAGAAGAGAAAAGAGCTGATGTTTTGAGTTCAGATGACCCTTTGTCAAAACTGATCTTTCAAATCCAGATGAAGGTCCAGCTTTGACAAAGAGTCATCTGGACTCAAAACATCAGCTCTTTTCTCTCCTTACAGATGCTGCCAGACCCACTGAGCTTCTTCAGCATTTTCTCTTTTGGTTTAAAGTGAGAGTCATTGTATAGAATTTCCACCGTTGCCCCTGCTTTAATTAACAAACTCAACAAGCTCTGGAATCTGACCTGGAACATCTGCCATGGTCTGATACAATAAAGCTGAATTGAGCTCTGGTCTTTATAATCCAAACTCCTCATCTGTCTGACAGTGTGTAAGGCCTTTCTAGTTTTAATGAATAGTTCCTTAGTTTGGCAATGAACTGTCCTTTTGTGCATTTAACAGCAAAATTGTTTGACTTCAAAAGAAATGTTGTGCCTCAAGATTTGAAACCAGAAAGATGATGAGGGGAAAATGTTGTGATGCAGCCTCATTAGATTGGAATACATGTTGTGGAAAAGAGTGATGAGGATACAAATCAGGAATGGAGCACAGCAAAATAGTTCTATAAAATAAGCAAGCATTTTAACTAATGATAGCATTCATGCAACTAAACCCATTTATCATTTTCACAATAAGTATGCTTGAAAGAATTTTCAAGTTGGTACCTTTTGAACTGCCTCTCACAATAATATTTTCTGTCTTGCATCATGTATGGGACATGAACAAGGTCCACTATAATCCCTTGTACATATTTACATGGTAAAGGCTAGGAACAGTGAAGATCAAGGTTCACAGATCATTAATATGTCATGAACAGGTTTGGAAAGTAATCAAGAAGGCACTCAAACACTCACACTCAGATACACACATCCAAACACAAACACACTGAATATCAATGGAAAACTACAGGTAGGGACATATCATATGAACATCATATTACACCAAGGACTCAAACACAAGGCCTAACTAGGAGGGTTCCAAAAATGAAAGGTTTAAAAAATCAGGGGTATATGAGGAAGGGCTGGCACAGGATAGTGAGGGGAAATGTGACTGTCATAGTGTAATAGCTGGAACAGGAAACAAACAAAAGTATGCAACGCAGAGCCAATCCAGAGTTGTAAACAGCTGTAAAAAATCAAAGCTAAATAGTCTTTATCTGAATTCATGAAACATTTGCAACAGGTAAATGAGTTGATAATACAGTTTGTAACAGATGGGTCTGATATATGAGCTATTAAGAGAAATGAAGTTGCAGGATGACCAGGACTGGACACTCAACATTCTTGGATATGCAACATTTCAAAAGAACAAGCCAGAGGGAAAGGAGGTGGGGTAGTGTTGTTAATCAAGGAATGATTCAAAGCAGTGCTAAGTTGTGAGTACTCAGAGGAGCAGAAGATCTCACAGTATTTATTCAAAGATCTCTGAAGGCAACAAAGCACATTAATGGAAGTTAAGAAGCTACTTGGGACAATTGCTTTTCTCAGTCACAACATAGAGTTAGGAGCAATGAGGTAATGTTGTATAGAATGTTGGTTCAGTCACAACTTGCATACAGTGTGCAGTTCTGATCACCTCACAAGAGGAAGGATAAGATTTCACACACTAGAGGGAGTGTAGATGAGATTCACCAGGATGTTGCCTGACATGAAGCATTTGAGCTATAAAGAGACACTGGATAGACTGAGCTTGTTTTATTTAGAATGGAAAAGGCTGAGGGGAACAATATTTAGGTATATAAGGTTATGAGAGGTTTGGACAGGATGATTAGGAAGCAGCTGTTTACAGTGATTGAGGGGTCAATGACAAAGAGGCAAAGTTTAGAGTAAGTCAGAGGGATTTGAGAAAAGTATTTTTACTCAGAGAGTGGTGGGAATCTGGACTGCACTGCCTGGGAATTAATGGAGGCTGGAAACCTTACAACCTTTAAAAAGCATTTGGATGAGCACTTGAATCAACGTAACATTCATGGATATGGGACAAACGCTGGAAAGTTGGATTAGCATTATTTTACTGGTGGATGCTGATGCAGACTTGATGGGCCAAGGGGTCTTTCCTGTACTGTTTGACTCTGACTCTTTCTGATTCTTTAAAGGATAATGATATACATTTGGTTTGGATTGAAACCAAAAACAGCAGGGAAAGGAAATCAAGAGTGGAGATAATCTCTAGATCCCAAAATGCAACCCCTTGAAAAATCTAACCATAAATGGGGAAATATCAAGGGCATATCTGAAGAAAACTGCAATTATCAGAGGAGATTTTAACTTTCATATTATTGGACAAACCAAACCAGCAAGGGTGTGTAAAAGAAGAATTTGTGGAGTGCATCAGGGATTGTTTTTAAGAGCAATATGCTGTGGAATCCAGTAGGAACCAGCTATTTTAGATTTGGTTTTGTATAATGAAGAAGGATGAATAAGGGATTTTGTGGTTAATTATTCCCTAAGGGGTAGTGACCATAACATGATAAATTTCCCGAAGCAGTTTGTCGGTGAATGCCATAGGTCTATAACCAATGTCTTTGACTTAAATAAGGACAATTTATAATGGTAGAGAAAGGAGTTGCCAAAGGTGAACTGTAAGCAAACTAAGTTACAGGTCAGTGGATGAGCAGCGGCAGACATTCAAACACCTGATCTAAAATGCTCAACAGGAGTGATATCCCAATTAAAAAGAGAGATTCTATGAGGAAGAGGCAAAATCCTTATTGGACCCCAACTGAACGAGGCAGGTGAATTGATAACAGCACACAAAAAAAAAGTTAAAAATTTTTTGCATCAGTCTTCAGTCTAGAAGACATTGCAAATATCCATAAGATATCAGATGGACTGATTTCAATAACATGGTCGAACTTAGAAAAATCCCAGTCACAGAGTATGAGAGAAACTTAAGCAGCGAAAGGTGGACAAATCTCCAAGACTCCATGAATTGCATGCAAGGGTTTTAATAGAAGTGGCTGTAGAGATAGTGGACCCATTGGTTGAAATTTTTCATAACTCGTTGAATTCTTCTACCTGAAGATTGGAAAACAGTCAATGTGATGTCTTTGTTCAATAAGGGAGAAGACTGGGGATGATATGAGGACATAACAATAGAGATAAATGACTAGGGGGCATGGATTGGGGTAAGGTTTGAGGGGATGAAAATTGAATTGGATCAGTGGATGGTTTGTCTTTAACCTACGAAGATGAAATGGGCTGAAGTGCCTTTTTCTTGCCGTATACCTCTATGATATGTTAGTTTAACATCTATTATTGGCAAGATGGTGGTGCCTATAATCAAAAAGGAAATAGCTAACCATTTAGGAAAACTGAATATGATCAAATCTAGTCAACATGGTTTTGTGGAAGGTAAGTCATTACAGAATGTAAGATTTCCAAATGGGCTGATGAAGTGAAGATAGATGGAAGAGCATGTTGTGATGAGGACATTGTGATTCTGCAACAATAAATTGGGTGACTGGGCAAAAACCTGGCCAATATAGTTTAACGTGGGGAAGTGTTAGAATCATAGAATGCCTTTAGTGCAGATGGAGGCCATTTGGCCCATCAAGTCTGCACTGACCACAATCCCACTTAGACCAATTCCCATAAACCCTTTATATTTGGGACTACAATGTTGTGGCCATTACAGAGACATGATTAACACAGGAACAGGAATGGTTGTTGGCAGTTCCAGGGTATAGATGTTTCAGTAAGAGTAGGGAAGGTGGTAAAAGAGGTAGAGAAGTAGCATTGTTAATCAAGGATAGTTTAATGGCTGCTGAAAGGCATTTCGAGGGGAATCTGCCTACTGAGGTAATATGGGCTGAAGTTAGAAATAGGAAAGGAGTGATCATGTTGTTAGAAATTTTCTATAGGCCCCTAAATAGTAATAGAGATGTGGAGGAGGAAATGGCAAAGCAGATTATAGATAGGTGTGGAGGTCACAGGACAGTTATCATGGGCGACTTTAACTTTCCAAACATTGATTGGAAACTTTATAGATCGAATAGTTTGAATGGTGCACTTTTCGTACAGCGTGTGCAGGAGGGTTTCCTGACACAGTATGTGGATAAGCCAACAAGAGGTGGGGACACATTGGACTTGGTACTGGTAATGAACCAGGCCAAGTGTTAGATTTGCTTGCGCACTTTGGAGATAGTGACCACAACTCAGTGTCTTTCATTATTGCAATAAGATCAATGGCAGGGCAAGGTTTATAATTGGGGCAGGGATAATTATGATGCAATTAGGCAAGAATTAGGGAGCATAAAGTGGGAACAGAAACTGTCAGATAAAGGCACAAATGAAAAGTGGAGCTTGTTCAAGGAACAAATACTGTGTATTCTGGACAGGTATGTCCCTGTCAGGCAAGGAGGAAATGACCGGGTGGGGGAACCACAGTTCACAAAGGAGGTTGAATGTCTTGTCAAGAGGAAAAAGTAAGTGTATGTACGGATGAGTAAATAAGGCTCAGTTGGATCACTTGGGGATTACAAGGTAGCAAGGAATGAATTAAAAAATGTTAATAAAAAGGACTTAGGAGAGCTAGGAGGGGGCATGAGAAATCCTTGGCAAGTTAGATCAAAGAAAATCCCAAGGTTCTTGTGTGAGAAATGTGAGAAATAAAAGAATGACCAGAGTGAGGTTAGGGCCGGTCAAGGATAAAAATAGGTCAAGGATAGTGGGAACTTGTGCATGGAGTCAGAAGAGATAGATGAAGCGTTGAATGAATGCTTTTCTTCAGTGTTCGCTAAGGAGAGGGGCCATGTTTTTGAGAAGGAATGCGTGATACTGATGGGATGGAGGAGATAGATGTTCTGAGGGAAGATGTATTAGCAACTTTGAAAAACCTGAGGATCAATAAGTCCCCTGGGCCAGATGGGATACATCCCAGAAGACTTTGGGGGCAGGGGATGAGATTACAGAACCTTTAGCTTTGATCTTTGGGTCACTGTACACCAGGATTGTGCCAGAATACTGGAGGTTGGTGAATGTCCTTCCTTTCTTCAAGGAAGGAAATAGGAATGACTCTGGTAATTATAGGCCAGTTAGCCTTACTTCTGTGGTTGGTAAGTTAATGGAAAAGATCCTGAGGGATAGGATTTATGACCATTTGGAAAGATGCAGTTTAATCAAGAATAGTCAGCACGGATTCGTGAGGGTAAGTCTTGCCTCACAAATTTGATTGAATTCTTTGAGGAGGTAACTAAGTGTGTAGACAAAAGTAGAGCAGTTGTATACATGGATTATACTAAGGCGTTTGGTAAGTTTCCCCATAGTAGGCTCATGAAGAAAATAAGGAGGTATGGGATAGAAGGAAATTTGGTTGATTGAATAAGTAACTGGCTATCTCATACAGACAGAGGTTGGTGGTGGAAGGAAAATTTTCAGACTGGAGGCCAGTTACCAGCAGTGTACCACAGGGGTTAGTGCTGAGTCCTCTGCTATTTGTGATTTTTATCAATGACTTGGAAGAGGGGGCTGAGGGTGGGTTAGTAAATTTGCTGATGACACCAAGATTGGTGGAGTAGTGGATGAGGTGGAGGGCTCTTGTAGGCTGCAAAGAGACATTGATAGGATGCAGAGCTGGCTGAAAAGTGGCAAATGGAATTTAACCCTGATAAGTGCGAGGTGATTCATTTTGGTAGGACAAACTTGAATGTGGATTCCAGGGTCTACGGCAAGGCTCTGAGGAATGTAGAGGAACAAAGAGATCTTGGGGTTCATATCCACAGATCTCTGAAGGTTGCCACTCAAGTGGATGGAGCTGTGAAGAAAGCTTATAGTGTGTTAGTGTCTATTAACAGGGGGTTTGAGTTTAAGAGCCTTGGGGTCATGCTGCTGAGACCACATTTGGAATATTGTGTTCAGTTCTAGTCACCTCACTATCAGAAGAATGTGGAAGCATTGGAGAAAGTGCAGAGGAGATTTATCAGGATGCTACTGGGTTTGGAGGGTAGGTCTAATGAGGAAAGGTTGAGAGAGCTGGGGCTTTTGTCTTTAGAGCAGAGGAAGACGAGAGGTGATTTAATAGAGGTTTATAAGATGATGAGGGGGATAGATAGAGTGGATGTGCAGAGTCTATTTCCTTGGATAGATGTAGCTGTTAATAGGAGGCATAACTGTCAGGTTCGTGGTGGGAGATCTTGGAGGGATGTCCGAGGTAGGTTCTTTACTCAGAGTGGTTGGGATGTGGAATGCAGTGCCTGCTGTGATAGTGGAGTCGGACACGCTAGGAATTTTCAAGTGGTTATTGGATAGGCACATGGAGCATACCAGAATGATAGGGAGTGGGATAGCTTGATCTTCAGTTTGGACATAGTTCGGCAAAACATCTAGGGCCAAAAGGCCTGCACTGTGTCGTACTGTTCTATGTTCTATTTATCCTGCTAATCCTCCGACACGTAGGAATAATTTAGCATAGCCAATCAACCTAACTCAGAATATGGGTGGAAACAAGAGTACCTGGAGGAACTCATGCAGACATGTGGAGAAGGGGCAAACTCCACACCCACAGTGATCTGAGGCCAGAATTGAATTCTGGGTCCCTGGCATTGTGAGACAGCAGTGTTAGCTACTGTTCTGCCCTAGGTTAGGTCATACACTTTGATAGGAGAAATCAAAAAGCAGATTATTATCTAAATGGGAGAGAGAGACAACAGCTGAGTGAAGCATATCCAGAACTTCTACTGCATGAATCACAAAAGCAAGCAGGCAGGTCCATCAAATAGTTGAGAAGGCAAATGGCATTTTTGCATTTATTGCAAAGGGTTGAAGTTTAAAAATAGGGAGGCTTGTTGCAATTCTGCAGGTATTGGTGAGGCCTCATCTGGAATACTGTGTACAGTTTTGGTCCCCTTACATAAAAAAGGTGTCAGTAACATTGGAGGCCAAAGGAGATTCATCAAGCTCATTCTTGAGATGAGATGATTGTCCTATCAAGAGAGACTACATAATTTGGGCCTGTGTTCCTTGGAATTTAGGAGAGTGAAGAGTGACTTTATTCAAACATATAACGTGTTAGCATTTATTCAGTAAGAAGTCCGACAACACCAGGTTTAAATCCAACCGATTTATTTGATAGTAAACTCACTAGCTTTCGAGCCTCTGGTCTTTGTCAGGTGAATGAGGTGTCCTGGTTTCAAACAGCACATAACAGCACAGACTGTTTACAGATTACTGATTAGAATGCGAATGTTTACACCTAACCTGCTATTCAAGTCTTAAAGTGTCTAACAATGTGAGTGGACAGAGCACTGAGCACAGGTTAAAGAGATGTGTGTTGTCACCAGACAGCACAGTAAGTGAGGTTTTTTGCTAACCCAAGCAAGTCATGGGGGTTATAGATAGTGTGACATGAAGCCAAGATCCCTGTTCAGACTGTCCTCGTGTGCGGAACTTGGCTATCAGTCTCTACTCAGCGGCTCTGCGCTGTCGTGCGTCGTGAAGGCCACCTTGAAGAACTTTTATCCGAAGGTCGGAGACCGAATGCCCGTGACCACTCAAGTGTTCGCCAACAGGAAGGGAACAGACTTGCCTGTTGATTGTCAAGCAATGTTCATTCATCCGCTGTCGTAGTGTCTGTGCCGGGACATCCTTTCTTGCAACGTATTAGGTAGACAATTAAACCTGGTGTTGTCAGACTTCTTACTGTGTTTATCCCAGTCCAATGCCAGCATCTCTAAATCATTAGCGTTTATTAACAGGAGGTTTGAATTTAAGAGCCGTGGGGTTATGGTGAGACCACATTTGAAATATTGTGTGCAATTCTGGTCACCTCACTATAAGAAGGATGTGGAAGCATTGGAGAGAGTGCTTGAGAAGGCTTAACAGGATAGATGAAATGTTTTCACTAGTGGAAGAATCTCAAACAATGGGACATAGCTACAAGATAAAGGACTTTAAACTGAAATGCATCAAAATTTCTTCATGCAGGACGTAGTGAATCTATACCCAAAAGGTGGCGAAGGTTGGATCATTTAAGTATTTAAAATGAAGATGGATAATAGTTGTTAGATCAAGGAAGAGAGGTCTTTGGGAAAATGACACAGAAAAGAAATTGAAGCTGGCATAGATCAGCCAGGATCATATTGACTGGTGGGGCAAGCTTGAAGGGCCTGATGATCTTTTCCTGTTTCCATTCCTTGTGTTCGTACATTCGTACGCATGCTCACTTGCTCGTACACTCAGTCTGACACTGACATGCTCACACACTCAAATGCTCACACACACATGCAAATACATACACATATGTACACAGACTCATTCACTTACATATGCACACACCAATATCCATATCCACAAATAGACTTGCACAATCTATTTTCAATCATCAGTAAAGTGATGGAAATGGTCATCAACAATGCAATCAAGTGGCACTTGCTCAGCAAGGTTCTCAGTTTGGGTTCGATGGGTTGATGGAGTGGTCAGTGGTCAGCTGGATTTTAACACATGTAGTAACACATTTAGGGAAGTCAAACAGTTCTGGGGAATACATAATAAATGGGAATGTACTAAAAAAGGTAGATAAAGTAAACATTCGTCATTTAGAGAATGAGAAGGGGATGTAAAACTGGAAATGATAAAATGGCTGAGGCATTGAATGGACATTTTGTGTCAGGCTTCACAGTGAAAGACACAAATAATATGCCAAAAATTTGATAACAGGAAGGCTATGGCAGGTGAGAACCTAGAAATTAACATTATCTCAAATTGTTGGGCAAGTTAATGAGCAAAAGGTAGACAAGTCCCCTGGTTTTGATGGGATGCATCCCAGGCGCTAAAAGAGATGGTGGGAGAAATCGTAAATGGATTCGTGATAATTTACCAAAATTCATAGGACTCTGGAGTGTTCCCACAGATTAGGAAATAGCAAATGTGATGCCACTATTTAAAGAAGGAGGTACAAAATAGAGGTAACCATAACGAAGAAATAGTGGGACATCTGATATAAATTGTCCCATTGGTAAGACACAGCATAGGTTTATGAAGGTAAGGTCATGTTTGATTGGTGGAATTCTTTGAGAATATTACAAATGTAGTGGACAATGGGAATCTGTGGATGTGGATATCTGGTTTTTCAGAAGGCATTTGACATGGTGCTGCACCAAAGACTGCTACATAGGATAAAGCTGCACGGTGTTATGGGTAATGTATTAGCATGGATAAAGGATTGGTTAACTAACAGAAAACAAAGAGTGTTTTGGGTATGTGGGTGCTTTTCTGGTTGGTGATCAATGACTAGTGTGTGCCTCAGGGATCAGTGTTGGGACTGCAGTTGTTTACAATTTACATAAATAATTTGGAGTTGGGGACCAAGTGTAGTGTGTCAAAATTCATGGATCACACTAAGATGGGTGGCATAGCAAGATGTGTAGAAGATACTGAAAGTCTGCAAAGGTTATAGATAGTCTAATTGAGTTGGTGACGATCTGGCAGATGGAGTATAATGTTGGTAAATGGGAGGTCATCCATTTTGGTAGGAATAACAGCAAAATGGACTATTATTTAAATAGAAAAAATTGCAGCATGTTGCTGTGCAGAGGGACCTGGGTGTCCTTGTGCAGCAATCTCAAGGAGTTGATTTGCAGGTGCAGCAGGTAATTAAGAAGGCAAAGGGAATTTGTCCTTTATTCCTAGGGAGTTTGAAAACACCAAGGTTATGCTGCAACTGGAGAAGGTGCTGGTGAGGCCACACCTGGAGTACTGGGTGCAGTTTTGGCCTCCTTACTTGGGAAAGGATATATTGGCTCTGGAGAGGGTCCAGAGGAGATTCACTAAATTGATTCCGGAATTGAGAGGGTTGGCTTACGAGGACAGACTGAGTAGACTGGGGCTATACTCATTGGAATTCTGAAGAATAAGAGGAGATCATATAGAAGTATCTAAGATTATGAAGGGAATAGATAAGATAAAAGCAGGGAAGCTGTTTCCATTGGTGGGTGAAACTACAACTAGGGGGCATAGCCTCAAAATAAGGGGAAGCAGATTTAGGAGTTGAGGAGGAACTTCACACAAAGGGTTATGAATCTTGAATTCCCTGCCCAGTGAAGCAGTTGAGGCTATCTCACTGAATGTTTTTAAGGCAAGGATAGATAAATCTCTGAACAATAAAGGAATTAAGGTTATGATGAATGGGTGGGTAAGTGGAGCTCAGTCCATGAAAAAAAATCAGCCATGATTTTATTGAATGGTGGCGGAGGCTTGAGGGGCCAGATGGCCTACTTCTGCTCCTAGTTCTTACTACTTATGTTCTTATAAAGTTAGAGATCTTTGTTTAGAAGTACATTGGTCCTGAAAGACAGCAAGTAGATCAAGTTCAAGTAGATCAAGTTCAAGTAGACAAAGTTGTAGAAAAGGCAGATGGAATGTTTTCCTTAATTGGTAGAAATATGAATATAAAAGCAAGGATAAAATACCGGAATTATATAAAACACAGGTGAGGCCACAATTGTGTGCAGTTCTGGTCAAGATATTAAGGAAAGACATAATTGCTTTGGAGAGAGTGAGAGGAGGTTTACAAGTATGTTGCCAGGGCTAGAAAAGCTGTAAGACTGGATAGGTTGGGGTTGTTTTCCTTGGAACAAAGAAAACTGAGGGATGACTTGATAGAGGTGTACAAAATTATGAGGGGAAAAGATTGAGTGGACAGGATAATATTGTTTCACTTGGCGTAGAATTCTAGAACCAAGGGACATAGATGCGCAATAAGTGAATACAGGAGTTGGGATGTCTTGTTGAAGTTGTACAAGACATTGATAAGTCTACACTTGGAATACTGTGTACAGTTCTGGTCACCCTATTATAGAAAGGATATTATTAAACTAGAAAGGGTGCAGAAAAGATTTACTAAGATGCTACCGGGACTTGATGGATTGAGTTATAAGGAAAGGCTGGATAGACTGGGACATTTTTCTCTGGAATGTAGGAGGCTGAGGGGCGACCTTATAGAGATCTATAAAATAATGAGGGGCACAGATCAGCTAGATAGTCAATATCTTTTCCCAGAGGTAGGGAAATCTAAAACTAGAGGGCGTGGGTTTAAGGTGAGAGGGGAGAGATATAAAAGGGTCCAGAGGGGCAATTTTTTTCAAACAGAGGATGGTGAGTGTCTGGAACAAGCTGCCAGAGGTAGTAGTAGAGGCGGGTACAATTTTATCTTTTAAAAAGCATTTAGACAGTTACATGATACGATGGGTATAGAGGGATATGGGCCAAATGAGGGCAATTGGGATTAGCTTAGGGGTTTTTAAAAAAAAGGTGGCATGGACAAGTTGGGCCGAAGGGCCTGTTTCCATGCTGTAAATCTCTGATTTTAAGTGACAGCAGGCTTAGAAGAGACATGAGAAAGAATTTTTTTTATGCAAACGTTGTGGATGTCTGAAATTCATTGCTCGAGTTGATGGTGGAGGCAAAAACCCTAAACTCTTATTAAAAATACAGAGATCTTTACCTAAAGTGCTGTAAACTACAGGGGTTGGACCGGTTGTAGGAAGGTGGGATTAGAAAGAGCATCTGGGTGTCCTCAGAGTGGTATGGACAAGATGGGCTATATGGCTCGTTCTGTGATGTAACTTTTCTATGGTTTCTAAGTCAGGAGCGTGATTTAATTCTCTCCACTTGTCTGGAGAGAACTCAAAAAGCTAGCACCATCCAAGACAAAGCAGTACACTTGATTGCTACACCTTCCACAAACATTCATTCGCTTTACTACTGACACACATAACAGCCCTGTGTACTATCTATAAGATGTATTGCAGGAACTCATCAAGGCTCCTTCAGCTGCAGCTTCCAAACCCACAACCACCGCCATCTAGAAGGATAAGAGCATCAGATAGCTGGGAATACCACTACCTGGAACTTCCCCTGCAAGTCACTCACCTTCCTGATTTGGAAGTATATTGCCATTCCTTCAATTTCATTGGGTCAAAATCCTGGAATTTCCTTCCTAACAGAATTGTGGCTGTACCAACACCTCAGGAGTGGTTCAACAAAGCATCACCATTTTCTTAAAAGTAATTTGGGATTAGCTAATAAATGCTGGTCGAGCCAGGAATATCCACATTCCATGAATGAATAAAGAAAAACCAACACACTGAAACATTAACACACATTCACACTTACATAGATACATATGCTCACACATATTCTATCTCACACATACACTAACACATATGTGATCTTTCATGCTCCAAGACATTCTCATTAACGCACATTCACACATGCACTAATACTCATGACATATACACTGCCACATTCTAATACAGAAATGTTAACATGCACTCACTATCCACAAGCACGCACTCAGATTAATGCACACACAAGTGCACATTCAGACACTCGCACGTACACAGAAACTTGCCCTCACATACACTCGCTAATAGGGATATACACAATACCTTATACACAAACACACGCGCTAAACTCACATTCACTCACAAGTGCACATTCAAGTACACTGTACATTCAGGCACTGATATACACACACACACTCAATAACTTATGCACTGACACAAACACATTAACAAATGCACACACTAATATACATTCACGTACACAAGGAGTGGCACAGTGCTTAGCACTGCTGCCTCATAGTGCCAAGGGTTTGATTCCTAGCTTGGGTCACTGTCTGTGTGGAGTTTGCACATTCTCCCCTTGTCTGCATGGGTTTCACCTCCGGGTGCACCGTCTTGCTCTGCAGTCTAAAGATGTGTGGGTTCGTTGATTGGCCATGCTGAATTGCCATTTAGTGTCAAGGGAACTGGGAGGGTGGGTTTGTGGTTCTGCAGACTTGATGGGCCGCATGGCCTCCTTTCTGCACTGTAGGGATTCTATGACTTTATGACACACTAATGTACAGTCAGGCACAAATAAAATACACACACACATACACTCAGTTGATGTAGTTTATATGGATTTTAGCAAAGCTTTTAATAAGGTCCCACATGAGAAATTGAAGTCTGAAGCACATAGAATTCAGGGAAACTTGCCAAGATGGATCAGGAATTGGCTTGGTGATAAGAAATTAAGTGTGGTGGGGGAAGGCAGTTTTAATGGTGGAAACCAGTGCGCAGTGTCATACAACAAGATTCAGTGCTGGGGCCCTTATTGTTTGTTATGTACATAAATGTAGAGGCAGTACTAAGCAAGTTTACACATGGCATCAAGATTGGTAGGATGTTTAATGATGAAGGAAAAGATCATAGGCTACAGGAAGACATAGATGGATTGGTTAGAGCAGTGGCAGATTATAACCCTTATAAATGTGAGGTGATGTATTTTGAAAGAAGTAACAAAATAACAGATATTTAATGAATGGCAAGACATTACGAAGCTCAGAAGAACACATGGATCATAGAATCAAACATCGAGTCTGCACCAAATGTGTGAAACACCTGACCTCCCATCTAACTCCTTTTAACAGCGCTTGGTCTTGAATGTGCCAAGAGCTCACCCAGGTACTTTTTAAAGGATGTAAAGCAAATCACCTGTACCACCATCCCAGCAGCACATTCCAGACCATCACCATATTCTGGGTAAAAAAAAACTTTCCCTCACTTGCCCTCCAAACCACCTGTCCCTCACCTTGAACTTGTGTCGACTCATGTCTGACCCATTAACTAAGGGGAAAGGCATCCACTCCCCTTTCTGTCCATGTCACTCATATTCTTGTACACCTCCATCAGGTCGCCCCTCAGTCTTCTCTGCTCCAACGAAAACAACCCAAGACTACCCAAACTCTCTTCATAACCAGGCAGCATCCTAGTGAATCCCCTCTGCACCCCTCCAGTGCAATCACATCCTTCCTAAAATATGGCAACCAGACCTACACACAGTACTTCAGCTGTAGCCTCACCGAAGTTCTATCAACTCCAACGTGACTTCCTTGCTTTTGTAATTTATATTTTAATTGATATTGGCAAGTGTCCCATGTGTCTTTTTCACCACCCTATTAACACGCTATTTGTTGTTCAGAGATCTATGGACAGACATGCCAAAGTCCCTTTGTTCCACAGAACTTCCTAATGTCATGCCATTCATTGACCACTTCCATGTCAAATTACTCCTTTCAATCACCTCACATTTTTGAAAGTAAATTCAATTTGCCATTTGCCTGCCCATTTGACCATCCCATTTATATCTTCCTGTTGCCCAAGATATTCAACTATTAACCACCTGGCCAATCTTCGTGTCATCCATAAACTTATTAATCTACCCCGCTTGCGGTACTTGGAGTACTTAATCACCAATCCCAAAAGGCAGAAGAACAGATGAATAGGATAGTTTAGAAGGCATATGGGACACTTGCTTTTATCATTTGGGACACAGAATATCAGAACATAAGAAATAGGAGCAGGAGTAGGCCATCTGGCCCCTCAAGCCTGCTCAGCTATTCAGTAAGATCATGGCTGACCTTTTTGTGGACTCAGCTCCACTTACCCACCTGCTCACCGTAACCCTTAATTTCTTTATTGTTCAAAGATTTATCTATCCTTGCCTTAAAAACATTCAATGAGATAGCCTCAACTGCTTCACTGGGCAGGGAATTCCACAGAGTCATAATCCTTGGTGTGAAGTTCCTCCTTAATTCAGTCCTAATCTGCTTCCCCTTATTTTGAGGCTATGCCCCCTAGTTCTAGTTTCACTTACCAGTGGAAACAACTTTCCTGCTCCTATCTATCTTCCTATCTATTCCCTTCATAATCTTGTCTGCTTCTATAAGATCTCCCTTCATTCTTCTGAATTGCAATGAGTAAAGCCCCAGTTTACTCAGTGTCTCCTAAGCCAACCCTCTCAAGTCCGGAATCAACCTAGTGAATCTCCTTTGCATCCCCTCCAGTGCCAGTATATCCTTTCTTAAGTAAGAGACCAAAATTGTACACAGTACTCCAGGTATGGCCTCACCTTATACAGCTGCAACATAACCTCGTTGTTTTTAAACTCCATCCCTCTAGCAATGAAGGACAAAATTCCATTTGCCTTCTTAATTACCTGCTGCACTTGCAAACCAATTTGAATTTCCTGCACAAGAACACACAGGTTCCTCTGAACAACAGCATGCTGCAATTTTTTACCATTGAAATAATTGTCCATTTTGCTGTTATTCCTACCAAAGTGGATGACTTCACATTTACCAACATTGTAGTACATCTGCCAGACCTTTGCTCACTCATTTAGACTATCTATATCCCTTTGCAGACTTTCAATGTCCTCTGCACATTTTGCTCTGCCACCCATCTTAGTGTCATCTGTGAATTTTGACACATTATACTTTGTCCCCAACTCCAAATCACCTATGAGGTAATGCATTTGGAAGGCCTAATACAGATAGGAAATATATAGTAAATGGCAAAACCTTTACAAATATTGATAGACAAAGGAATCTGGGTGTACTGAAAGTGGGAATGCAGGGGGAGAAGATGGTCAGAAAGGCATTTGGCATGCTTGCCTTCATCAGCCGGGGTATTGAGTTTAAAAATTGGCAAGTCATGTTGTAGATTTGTAGAAACTTAGTGAGGTCCACTTGGAATATAGTATTCAATTCTGGTTGCTATACTACTAGAAGGATGTGGAGACTTTGGAGAGAGTACAGAAAAGATTTACCAGGATTTTGCCTGATATGGAGGGCATTAGCTATGAGGTGAGGTTGGAGAAACTTGGTTTGTTTTTATTGGAGCAATGGAGGTTGAGGGGAGACCTTATAGAAGTCTATAAGATTATGAGAGTTATGGACAGGGTGGATAGTCAGAAGCTTTTTCCCAGAGTGGAAGAGTCAATTACTCAGGGGCTTAGGTTTAAGGTGCGAAGGGCAAGGGGGAGTATATGAGGCAGATTTTTTACACAGAGAGTGGTGGATGCCTGGAACTTATTGGCAGGAGAGGTAGTGGAAGTGGATACGGTAGTAATTTTTAAGGGGCATCTTGACAAATACATGAATGGGATTGGAATAGAGGGGAAGAATAGAGATCCCCGGAAGGGTAGGGGCTTTTAATTAAGTCGGGCAGCACAGAACATAGAACATTACAGTGCAGTACAGGCCCATCAGCCCTCGATGTTGCGCCGACCAGTGGAACCAATCTAATGACTCTCTAACCTAAATTATTCTAATGTTATCCATATGCCTATCCACTGACCATTTGAACATCCTTAAAGTTGACAAGTCCACAACTGCTGCAGGCAGGGTATTCCACGCCTTTACTACCCTCTGAGTAAAGAACCTACCTCTGACATCCATTTTATAATTACTACCCCTTAATTTAAAGCTATGTCCCCTTGTGTTAGCATCACCATCCGAGGAAAAAGGCTCTCACTATCCACCCTATCTAACCCTCTAATCATCATGTATGCCTCAATTAGGTCGCCTCTTAACCTTCTCTCTAACGAAAATAACTTCAAGTCCCTCAGCCTTTCCTCATAAGCCTTCCCACCATACCAGGCAACGTCCTGGTAAACCTGCTCTGCATTCTTTCCATTGCCTCCACGTCTTTCTTATAATGCGGCAACCAGAACTGTACGCAATACTCCAAGTGCGGCCACACCAGAGTTTTGTACAGTTGCAACATGACCTCACAGTTCCGAAATTCAGTCCCTCTACCAGTAAAAGCTAACACACGCTACATCTTCTTAACAACCTTATCAATCTGGGTGCCAACTTTCAGGGATCTATGCACATGTACACTGACGTCTCTCTGCTTGTCGACACTACCAAGAGTCCTTCCATTAGTCCTATATTCTGTACTCCTGTTACTGTTACCAAGGTGAATCACCTCACACTTTTCTGCATTAAACTCCATTTGCCACTTCTCAGCCCAGCTCTGCAGCTTATCTAAGTCCCTCTGCAAACTAACATCAATCCTCACTGTCTATAACTCCTCTGACTTTGGTGTCGTCAACAAATTTACTAACCCATCCTTCTGCACCCTCATCTAGGTCATTTATAAAAATGACAAACAGCAGTGCCCAGAACAAATCCCTGAGGTGCACCACTTGTAACTGAACTCCAGGTTGAATATTTCCCATCAACCACCAACCTCTGTCTTCAATGAGCTAGCCAATTCCTTATCTAAACTGCTAAATCACCTTCAATCCCATGCATCTGCATTTTCTGAAGTGGGGAACCTTATCATGCATTGTTAAAATCCATATACATCAAGTCAACTGCCTTACCCTTATCCACCTCGTTGGTCACCTTTTCAAAAAACTCGATAAGGTTTCTGAGGCCATGTTGACTATCCCTGATCAATTTAGGGTTGCTGGAGGGCCAAAGGACCTGTTCTTGTGCTATCATTTTCTTTGTTCTTTGTAAGTTGTAAACAATTGCAATCCAACACTGATCCCTGAGGCACACCACTAGTCAATGATCGACAACCAGAAAAATACTCATTTATCCCGACTCTTTTTCTGTTAGTTAATCAATCCTCTATCTTTGCTAATGCATTATCCATAACACCAAGCACCTTTATCTTATGTAGAAGTCTTTGGTGCAGCACCTTGTCAAATGGTTTCTAGAAATCCAGGTACATGACATCCACAGGTTTCCCATTGTCCACTGCACATGTAATGTTATCAAAGAATTCCACCAAGTTAGTCAAACATGACCTTCCCTTCATGCATCTTACCAATGAGACAGTTTACATCCAGATGTCTCACTATTTCTTCCTCGATGATAGAGTTTCCTTACTACAGAAGTTAAGCTAACCATCCTATAATTACCCGCTTTTTGTCTGCCTCCTTCTTTAAACAGTGGCATCACGTTTGCTGTTTTTCAATCTGCAGCAACCACCCCAGAGTCCAGCGATTTTGTTAAATTACCACTAGTGTATTTGCTATTTCTCCTGCCATGTCTTTTAATACCCTGGGATACATTCCATCAGGACCAGGAGGCTTGTCTATCTTTGGCCCCATTAACTTGCCCAACGTCACATCTTTCGTGATAATGATAGTTTCTACATTCTCACCTTCCATCGCCTTCCTGTTATCAATTTTTGGCATATTATTTGTGTCTTCCACTGTAAAAACCGACACAAAGTATGTGTTCAGTCCCTCAGCCATTTTCTCATTTCCATTTATTAAACCCCCCATTTTCATCCTCTAAAAGACCAATGTTTACTTTAGCCACTCTTTTTCATTTTATGTATTTGTAGAAACATTTGCTATCTGTTTTTATATTCTGAGCTCGTTCACTCTCATAATCCGTCTTACTTTGATACGCTCTTTTATTTCCTCAGTTATCCATGGTTGATTATCTCTTTTTCTATAGTCCTTCCTTATCACTGGTATATACTTTAGCTGAGCACTGTGAGATCGCTTTGAAAATCCTCCATTTTCCTCTGTTGTCCCCCCATAAAGTTTTTGCTCCCAGTCTATCTTAGTCAACTCCTCCCTCATCCCTTCATAGTTTCCTTTGTTTTAAGCGCAAGACACTGGTATTGGATTTTGCCTTCTCACGCTCCATCTGTATTTTAAATTCAACCATATTTGATCACTTCTTCCAAGAGGATCCCTAACTGCAAGATCATTAATTATTCCCATCTCATTGCACAAGACCAGATTGAGGATAGTTTGCTCCCTTGTTGGTTGCATTACATACTGTTCAAGGAAGCTATCGCGGATATATCCTCTGAAGTCCTCCTCAAGGCTGCCTTGACTGACCTGGTTTGACCAATTGATATGTAGATTAAAATCTCCCATGATAATTGTTGTATCATTTTTACACAAGAATATATCCCCTCTGTATCTCCTGCCTCTTACCCTAAAACTATGTCCCCTTGTGATTGAGATCTCACCCAAGGGGAACAGTTTCTCCTGACTTACCTTGTCCATATCCGTCATAATTTTATACACCTCAACCATATCACTTAGCATTCTCTGTTGTAAAGAAAGCAATCCAAGTCTATCCAAGTTCTCCTATTGGATTAAATGCTACAGCCCAGGCAACATTCTGATGAACCTCCTCTGGAAGCCCTCTAGTGCTATCATATCCTTCCAAGAGAAGCAAGTATCCATATGCCTTATTAACTATCCTATTCACGTGTTCTGCCACCTTCAGAAATCTGTGAATAAATACTCCAAGATCAATCTATTCCCTTGAATGTCTCAGTGTCCTGCCATTCATTAAATACATCCTTGTATTGTTTCTTCTTCCAAAGTGCATCACCTCGCTTTCACCTTTTCAATCAGTCTCCCATTGGGACCTTGTCAAAAGATTTGCTAAAATCCGTGTAAACTGCATCAACAGAACTTCCCTCATCTACACACATTTTCAAAAAATTTGAACATACTCGTTAGTCATGACCTCCCTCCAACAAATTGCTGACCATCCCTAATTAATCCATGACTTTCTAAGTGGATATTAATTCTTTCCTTTAGAATTTTTTCCAGTAGTTTCCTGACCGCTGACACCTGTAATTTCCTGGCTCATCTTTATCACTTTTCTTGAAAAGTGGAACCAATTAATTGTCTTATGTCCTCTGGTACTTCTCCCGTGAGAAGTCCCACAACACCAGGTTAAAGTCCAACAGGTTTATTTGGTAGCAAAAGCCATTAGCTTTTGGGCCTCTGTTCCTTCATCAGGTGAGTGGAGAGTTTTGATCACAAACAGGAGATATAAAGACACACACTCAGTTTACAGAATACTGATTAGAATGTGAGTTTTTACAGCTAATCAAGTCTTAAAGGTGCAGACATATGTGATTGGAGATAGCATTAAACATCTGTTAAACAGATGTTATTGTCTCCAGACAAGACAGTAAGTGAGATTTTGCAAGCCCAGGCAAGTCATGGGGATTACAAATAGTGTGACATGAACACAAGATCCCAGGTGAAGCCATCCTCATGTGTGCAGAACCTGGTTTATGACTTCCCCCTTGGCGTCATGACTTGGCCCATGGCCAGGGATTTGTGTCATAGCCCTTGAAACTTCCTGCCTGCAGCCTGGGATGCAATTCATCCAGGCTTGGATACTTGTCCACTTTCATGCCTGTTAGAACCTCCATTACATCATTTGTCTCATTAACTTGATCGAGTTTTTAAAAGAAATGGCGAAGATGATTGATGAGCGGAGGGCAATAAATATTGTCTACATGGACTTCAGCAAGGCCTTTGACCAAGGTCCCTCTTGGCAGAATGGTCCAGAAGGTGAACTCACATGGGATCAGAGGTGAGTTGGCAAGATGGATACATAACCGGCTCGCTCATGGAAGACAAAGGGTAGCAGTGGAAGAATGCATTTCTGCATGGAAGGCTGTGATAAGTGGCATTCCTCAGGGATCAGTGCTGGATTCTTTGCTGTTTGTGGTATATATAAATGATTTGCAGGCAAATGTAACTGGTTTGATTAGTAAGGTTGCAGATGACTCAAAGGTTGAAGGATTTGTGGATAGTGATGAGGACTGTCAGAGGATACAGCAGATATAGATCGATTGGAGACTTGAGCAGAGAGATGGCAGACAAAGTTTAATCTGGACAAATGTGAGTAATGCATTTTGGAAGGTGTAATAAAGATAGGAGATCTACAGTAAACAGCAGATCCTTTAATAATATTGATAGGCAGAGGGATGCTACACATGTCACTGAAAGTAGCAACACAGGTGGAGAAGTTGGTCAAGAAGGCATATGGCATGCTTGGCTTCACCTGCTGGAGTAATGAGTTTAAAGATTGGCAAGTCATGTTGCAGTTTTATAGAACCTTTGTTACCTGCACTTGGAATATATGTTCAATTTTGGTCTCCACAGTACCAGAACGATGTGGAGGCTTTGGAGGGGATACAGAAAAGATTTGCCTGGTATGGAAAGCATTAGTTATAAGGAGAGATTGGAGAAATTTGGTTTCTTCTCTTTGGAATGACGTAGGTTGAGAGGCGACCTCATAGGGAGACATGGACAGAATGGATAATCAGAAACTTTTTCCCAGGGTGGAAGAGTTAATTACTCAGGGGCATAGGTTTAAGGTGTGAGGAGCAAGTTTTAAAAATGATGTATGAGGCAAGTTTTTTATACAGAGGATAGTGGATACCTGGAACTTGCTATCAGAGAGGTAGTGGAAGCAGATACAATAGTGACCTTTAAGGGGCATCTGGACAAATACATGTGTCAGATGGGAATGAAGGATATCATCCCCAGAAGGGTAGGGAGTCAAGAAGAGAAGGTCAATTGAGCAGTATGGTCAGTGCAGGCTTGGAGGACCTTTATTTGATTTCATCTATCAAATTCTTCAAAGTCTCTTTTCCTGAATTCTGTGCCAAAGTTCCTCTTTGCTCGAGTGAAGACCGATGAGAAGTTCTCATTTAACACCTTTCCGATATCCTGCAACTTCTCATAAGATTGGCCTCTAATGGGCCCTTCTGTTTCCCTAGTTAACCTCCTTCCCTTCATACATTTATAAAATATCTTAGGATATTTGTCGTATTTGTCATCAAAGACAGGTTAAGGAGTGATTAAGATTCCTCCTCCTTCAAATACCGTGTCCTAAGAGAGGATTGACCCCCATGGACTTTTATTGGATTGGTCCATGATTAAAATTGGTTTGTCATTGTCTTCCACATAATGATTGACCGGGAAATGTTCTCTATCTGCTCCCAGAAGTTTTTACAAGCTTTTACAATCACTCTGTTTGGCTACATTATGAATGCATCTTCCAGTATCATCAATTCCTGTAATCTGAAGCCATTAGCCCTGAGATCAGGACACTCTCTACTGATCCACAAGACCACTTTGCATGATAAAGATTGCAATTATTGATAATGGTTTAAATGCTGCCATGTTCACATAAGATAATTCCAGGATTCATTCTTATTAAAGAAGAGAGGAAATAGCCCCAAAACTACAGCCTAATATTAATGATGAGGAAATTTAAGAGATAGTAATCCAGGACAAAATCGATTGGTATATGTAAAAATATGGGATAATTTATTTAGTCAGTGGATTTATTAAAGGCACATTATGTTTAACTAATTTAATTGAGTTCTTTAATGTGGTAACAGAGATTGATGAGATTAGATGTTTTGTACATAGACTCTCAAAAAGCTTGTCATAAAGTATAACATAATAGACTTGTCAGCAAAATTGAAACTATAAGATCACATGTAGCAGCATGAATATGAAATTGATACTGCAGTAACAACTGATATTTAATAGCCTGTTAACGTAACAAAGTATTGCAAGGCATTTGACAGATTCATCAGAAAAATCAAGTCACTAAGCCAAGTAAGGAAATACAAGGTCAAAGAGATAGAGGGGTGAACTGGTCTAAACATAATACCCTCAGGGAGCATATTCCAGATCTGGTTGGGAAACTGAAGTGGAGATGCCAGTGTTGGACTGGGGTAAACATAGTAAGAAGTCTCACAACACCAGTTTAAAGTCCAACAGGTTTATTTGGTAGCAAAAGCTTTTGGAGCACTTGGGAAACTGAAGACATAATCACCAGGTGCAATGAAAACAGAAAGGAATCACAGAATGGTTTTTTACAAGTTGTTTTTCAGATTGGAGAGTGTGCAGTGATGTTCCTCGGGATTAGTATTAGGATATAAACTAATGAATTGGGCTTGAGGTATCCAGGACATTATTTCAAAGTTTGCCAATGACACAGAATTAGGAAATCTCGTAAACAATATGGAGGATAGCAACAGATTTCAGGAGGGCATTTATAAAGCCCAGGAACTGAAACACTTTGCTTTCTTAAAGTGATTTGTGCACATATTCCCACAGGTTCCTTTATTCCTACATCCTTTTTAGAATTGTATTGCCTTTTCTCATTCTTCCTATCAAAATTTGCCATCTCATTTTGTCTGGATTGCATTTCATCTGCCATGTATCTCTCCATCTACTAGCCTGTCGATGTGCTCCTGAAGTCTATCACTACCCTCCTGCTCAGTTCATTACAGTTTCAAGTTTTTTGTCATCTGAAATTTGTACACCCAAGTTTCAGACATTAATATAGATTAAGGAAAGTAGGGGAGCTAATACTGATCTCTGGGGAATCCCATTATGCCTTCCTCCAGTCTGAGAAACAACCCTTCACCTTTGGTGTCTTTTCTGTCGCTCAGCCTATTCTGTATCCATACTTCCATTGTCCCTCCTATATCAGCCATATTCAGGACTGATACCAAGAATACAAATTAGAAAATCCAAGAATCTGCTCCCAATCCAAGCTGAATGCCCCTGAGCTTGAGCAAGGGAAAGATTAAAAAGGAGTACTGCTGTTCAGCATTATCCAGTGGCCCTTGCTGAAAGGTTCATGTGCATGGATATGTGAGAAGAGGGTGGTAATTGGCTGTGGTGCCTTCCACATTCAATTGGTTTGCCAACACTGACTGTCTGTGCTCACTGCCTAGGGTCACACATGAAGAATAGCCATTTGGGCGAGGTACCGGAGGGTGCCCAGTACCCTGCGACCTGTACCGAAACAGGAGTCAGCATCTTAAGAAGAGAAGGTGAGGAAATAAAAAGCAGGAAGAAAATGGGTCTGTCCTTCATGAAGCATCAAAATAGAATGAGCAGTTATGACAAGTGAGCAACATGGGTCTGCAAAATGAAATTTATTAAATGCACAGTGTTTGTAACAACATTACATAACTTTAAACATTAATAAGTGTGGATGTTCATTTGATAGCTGACTGTAAATGGCATCTGAGAACATAATTCATCAAGATTTTTTCATGCTAACATTATTGACAATGTTCATACTGATTGAAAATGATTACAGAAGATGAGCAGGTGAAGTGTTGGAAACTTAGAGTGAATAATGTGTTGCAAAGTATGGTCCCCAAAAGGGAGGGGGTTTTTGTTTTATCGGGCAGCATGGTCAGTGCAGGCTTGGAGGGCTGAAGGCTGTATTCCTGCATTGTAATTTTCTTTGTTCTTTTGTACTTAAAAGATGGCAAATATGTTCAAACTTCAAAATTTGAATTGGTATGAACAGTGCTTTCATACGCGATTTATATTCTTTCACAATATCTTCTATCATATGGCATCCATAGTTATGTTAAAAGTTTCACAAAGCCTTTATAAACACATTATATTGTAGGATGAGCTTATAGCAGCTTTCTGTCTCAGAAGACTAAGGTTTGTGCCATGATGGGCAACCCTGTGTCAGATGTCATCTGGCATGGCTCGGGAACCACACTCTGGCATGCAGTCTCTCTGCCTCATTTAATGCAAAGGAAAACAGTGGCTGAGAAGATACATAATTTGCTGGCCTCTGTTTTTAACCGAATGAACTGTGCTGTTTTATAACACAACAGATCCCAGTTCTCCCAACCCGCACACCACCTCAAATCCCTATAGACGACATCCACGGCCTTTCTCTCATCCATCATTTTTGTCAAATCCTCAAAAAACTCAACCAAATTTGTGAGGCATGACCTCTTTATAACAGATAAAGGTATATATAACATAATATGTATATTTATATTATATGTAAAAAAAAAAGACGTATAAGCAGATTTCGGCAAGGTATAAAAATAACAGAGTTGTTGTGATGGGAGAATTTAATTTCCCCTATATTGACTGGGACTCACTTAGTGCTGGAGCGTGGATGGGCAGAGTTTGTAAGGAGCATCTAGGAGGGCTTCCTGAAACAGTACCTAGATAGTCTAACTAGGGAAGAGGCCATATTGGACCTGGTATTGGGGAATGAGCCCAGGCAGATGGTGGAATATTGTTTCAGTAGGGGAATAGTTCGGGAACAGTGACCACAATTCAGTAAGTTTTAAAGAACTGTTGGATAAAGATGAGAGTAGTCCTCAAATAAAGGTGCTAAATTGGGGAAGGTTAATTACAACAATATTAGGCAGGAACTGAAGAATGTAGATTGGGGCAGATTTCTGAGGGCAAATCAACATCTGGCATCTGGGAGGCTTTTCAAGTGTAAGTTGATAGGGATTCAGGATCAGCACATTCTGGTAAGGATGAAGAATAAGTATGGCAAGCTTTGGGAACCTTGGGTTACAAGAGATGTTGTGAGCCTAGTCAAAGAGAAAAAGGAAGCATTTGTCAAAGCTAGGAGGCTGGGAACATACAAAACAAGTGTGGAATACAAGGAAAGTAGAAAGAAACTTAAGCAAGGAGTAAAAGAGCTAAAAGGAGTCCTGAAAAGCATTGGCAGCAGGATTAAGGAAAATCCCAAGGCTTTTTACACATATACAAAGAGCAAGACATAGTCAGGGTGAGGGTTGGCTCACTCAAGGACAAAAGAGGGAATCTGTGTGGAGCCAGAGGAAATGGGCAAGGTATTAAATGAGTACTTTTGTGTCAATATTCACCAAAGAGAAGGACTTGGTGGATGATGAGTCTGGGAAAGGATGTATAGATAGTTTGAGTCATGTTGAGATCAAAAAGGAAAAGATATTGGGGTTTTTCAGAAATATGAATGTAGACAAGAGTCCAGGGCCTGAATACCGAGAGAAGCAAGAGAGGAAATTGCTGGAGCCCCACTGGCTACAGGGGAGGTCCCAGAGGATTGAAGAACAGCTAATGTTGTTCCTTTATTTAAGAAGAGTAGCAAGAATAATCCAGGTAATAACAGTACGGTGAGCAGTAAATGATTTGATTTGTAAGTTTGCAGATGACACAAAGGTTGGAGGATTTGTGGATAGTGATAAGGACTATCAGAGGATACAGCAGGATATAGATCAGTTGGAGACTTGGGTGGAGAGATGGCAGATGGAGTTTAATCTGGACAAATGTGCAGTAATGCATTTTGGAAGGTCTAATGCAGATAGGAAATATATAGTAAATGGCAGAACCTTAGGAGTATTGATAGGTAAAGGGATCTAGGTCTACAGATACACAGGTCACTGAAAGTGGCAGTGCAGGTGGAAAAGATAGTCAATGGTAGGAAAATTATTGGAGAAGATTCTTCGAGTCAGAATTTATTCCCACTTGGAAATAAGTGGACGTATTAGTGAAGGGAAGGTCATGTCTCTTGAACTTGATTGAATATTTTGAGGAAATGATGAAAATGATTGATAAGGGTAGGGCAGTAGATGTTGTCTACATGGACTTCAGAAAGACCTTTAACAAGGACCTTCATGGTGAAGTTACATGGGATCAGAGGTGAGCTCGCAAGGTGGATACAAAACTGGCTCGGTCAAAGAAGCGGAAGAGTACATTTCTCAATGGAGGGTAGTGACAAGTGGTGTTCCTCAGGGATCAGTGTTGGATCCTTTGCTGTTTGTAATATATATAAATGATTTGGAGGAAAATGTAAATGATTTGATTTGTAAGTTTGCAGATGACACAAAGGTTGGAGGATTTGTGGATAGTGATAAGGACTATCAGAGGATACAGCAGGATATAGATCAGTTGGAGACTTGGGTGGAGAGATGGCAGATGGAGTTTAATCTGGACAAATGTGCAGTAATGCATTTTGGAAGGTCTAATGCAGATAGGAAATATATAGTAAATGGCAGAACCTTAGGAGTATTGATAGGTAAAGGGATCTAGGTGTACAGATACACAGGTCACTGAAAGTGGCAGTGCAGGTGGAAAAGATAGTCAAGAAGGCATATGGCATGCTTGCCTTCATCAACCGTGGTATTGAATTTAAAAATTTGCAAATCATTTTGACACTTTATAGAACCTTACTACCAGAAGAATGTGAAGGCTTTAGAGAGGATACAGAAAACATTTACCAGGATGTTGCCTTGAATGGAAAGCATTAGCTATGAGGAGAGGTTGGAGAAACTTGGTTTGTTCTCACTGGAGGGATGAAGGTTGAGAGGGAGCCTGATAGAGCTTTACAAGATTATGAGAGGCATGGACAGAGTGGATAGTCAGAAGCTTTTTCCCAGGGTGGAAGAGTCAATTATTAGAGGGCATAGGTTTAAGGTGTGAGGGGCAAGGTTTAAAAGAGATGTACAAGGCTGATTTTTTACACAGAGAATGGTGGATGCCTGGAACTTATTGGCGGAGAAGGTAGTGGAAGCTGATACGGTAGTGACTTTTAAGGGGCATCTTGACAAGTACATGAATGAGTTGGGAATAGAGGGATATGGTCTCAGAAGCATAGGGGGTTTTAATTAAGTCAGGCAGCATGGTCGATGCAGGCTTTGAGGACCAAAAGGCCTGTTCCTATGCTGTAATTTTCTTTGTTCTTTGTTCTATCCTTAAAGATCTCATTGGACATACTTTCCTGTGGTACCACCATAATGAATTTTACACCCCTCTTCATTGCACTTTTTCCTGCCCAAATAACTGTTCCAGTGAATGTTAAGAAAGTTTTGTACAGGGAGATAAATACATGTCAGGAAATGGTTCCAAATCTCAAATCTTCAAAGTTGGATCTAACCTTCTCTATCAGATCTCTGGCAAGATTGTCACCTGCCCGTCCTTTGATATTGGCCTCAGTGGTATTGATCATTCCTTTGGTTACATGACTAATTTTTCTAGGAGTCCCACACCCTGTAGATTGACAGTGGTCAGTGCATACTTGGCTCTATACTGTAATTCCTTTCCAACTTTTGAGGCAACCCAGGACAAATAGCTATTTAGTTATACTGAATTAACTACTGAGTTTGCACTCCCAAACAATCCCCTGTTATCTTTTTAATACACTCCTTTTATCTCATATCCATGATTCTATAATTATTATCGTCACTGTTCTCTGCAGTTGAACCTCAGCCTATTTAATAGCATTAGGTGATTGTGGCATATTGAATGTAGTATTGTTAATAGGCCTGAAATATTGTAGGTTACCTCTAGGGACATCATTGTCATATCTTGTAGTTAAGTTATAGCTTTCTCAATTTTAACTAACCTATCTGGGGGAGGCTGTACCATTTTTGGACATTGGATAGGTTTTTGATATCATATACAATGCAGAAGAGAGCATTCAGCCCATCGTGTCTGCACTGACACATTAGAAACACCTGAACTTCTACTTAATCCCATCTGGCAGCACTTGGCTCATAGTCCGGAATGTTATGATGTCCCAAGTACTTATCCAAAAATTTCTTAAAAGATGTGAGGCAACGTGTCTCTACCACCCTCCCAGCTAGCACATCCCAGACTATCACCAGCTTCTGGGTAAAGAAATTTTTCCTCACATCCCTGCTAAACCTCCTACCCCTCACCTTGAACCTATGTCCCCTTATGACTGACCCTTCAACTAGGGAACAGCTGTTTCTTTTATCCCCACTATCCATATCTCTCATAATTTGATATACCTCAATTAAGTCACCCCTCAATCTTTTCTGCTCCAATGAAAACAACCCAAGCTTAACCAATCTCTCTTCATACCTTAAATGTTCCATCCCAGGCAGCATCCTGGTGAATCTCCTGTCTATCCCCTTCAGTGTAATCACATCCTTCTCATCATGTGGAGACCAGAACTGCACACAGTACTCTAGCTGTGGCCTCACCAAAGTTCTATACAAATCCAACATGATTGTAAGCTCGATTGATAAAGACTTATGTGCCTTTTCCACCACCTTACTAACAAATCCACAGGTATTAAGATGGTAACATCTAATATCTCGACAATCAAGTCTTATCTGTTACATGTTTACATAGTTCTTGACAATACTGATCCTCAAGGCCACAGTCCATGACATTGAATAAATATTTTCACAGACCCAGAATTTGAATTATATGTTCTTTCAAAATCCAAATTGCCCTCTGAGTCTTTTTCATCTCTGAGTCTCATCTCAGAGGGTGTTATGAACAGGCTGCCACTTTTATTTCCCGTTTGAATCAACATGCTATGAGAATGCTATAGTACCAGGTTCCCCATTCTGTTGTCCCATCCTTACTCAGACAATTCGCAATCTAGATCAGTGATTTGGATTGGCATGCCTGATCTTTTTAGGGACATAAAAACCTTGTGCTCTGTCTCAGGTCATCCCAATGATGCTGTAATTACTTATGTCTGGGGGGTCACTTGATCTGATATCCAGATTTTTGGTTTCTTTATCCACTGTCCTGATCCTCCATTGGGTAGCAGAACATACGTGATTCCACAATAGTCATAGAGTCATAGATGTTCATCAGAGTAAACTGGAACCTGTGAAAATATTAATGCTGGCCCCCATTAATTGGGTGGTTGTCAGGTTTGTTAGGGTCCTCAGACATATTTAACATATTTAACTGTTTCCACTGACTTCCTGACGGTACAAGTGCTCACATCACCTGTTATAACTACCATGTACAATCTATGCATGGACTTAAAATATTTCCCAGTTCTTCATTTATCTACATCCATCTTATGGAGATTCCTTACCAAGTTTCCTGGATACTAGGCCCTTAAATTGTTCCAACCCAAATTATTTACTTTTTTTTTCAATTTTACCTTTTTGCTGATATTTTTTGTGTCGAGTTCTGTCCCAAATGTTTTGAAATTAGTTTGGAGTATGTGTCAGTGCCATGATCATTTAATGATGCTGTTTGACTCTACTGGCCCCATTAACCATTTCATGCCATGTTGTCCGTCAAGTAGCGTCAGACCTGCTTGTCAGTGTATAATGCAAACTCTTCCAAACCCTTATAAGGTCTAATTTGGATTGATTTCCTACATATTAATTATTTCTCATATAACCCATTTGCACACTTTATACGGTATCTCAGTATCATGCCAACTCGTTCTTGACTTTTGAAGTCTTTGCCCATCTCTCCACATGTGATCCAGATGCTGGTCAAAGTATCAAATTCTGCTCCCTTAAAAACATAGAAAAGGACACAAATATTACCAAGAGAAAACTATCAATTTACTAGCATGCTTATACTTTTCTTTCGCTAGAATATACATCAGTGCCAAGTCAAAATATTCCAGTTAATTGAATTACACTCAACATTAGAATTTCCCTTTTGTTGTTAAGTTTTGGTCTTTATATTCTCAATTACTTAATTCCATTCAATTTCTTCATAAATCTTTAAAACAGAAATCACATCTTTCTATCCGAATCCAGGCAGTAACCTATTTTGATTGCTTGTACTTTGTGTTAAATGGAAGCATTTTTAAGCAGCACAGAATTATCCCAAATTCAGACAACGGTATTGTGGGCTTTCAAATTTCATATAGTGCCTAGTTTATTCTTTCTTTAAAAAAAACGTTGTTTCTACATCCGCAGGTACCCGCTAAACTGTGTTTTTATTTTTTTCTTAGAATTCCTTTAAATGTCCCTCCCTTTTTTTCACCACTGTCATTCTTGTTACCCATCAAATAAATCCCACCTTTAATTCTGTCCTGCCCTGTTCTCCTATCAGCTCCCCTAAAATGGCTCTTCTGATACCCTATTCACTTTCTCACATCTCACCTCCACATCGCATTAATGGTCCTTTTCTTGAATGTTCATCTGTTCCACTGGGTTATTTCCTACATCCCTAACTATAATAATGGTGAATAAAGGTGACAAGAGAGGTTTTCCCATTGAGCTCGCCTCACATCTTGATACAGTTTTCAACGTTCCTATATTCAAAATTTTCACTAAAGTGTGCTCTGTGTTTAGAACCACTCCTCCCATCGTGATCAGACACTAATTTTGAACACCCACATCATACATCCAACTAGAATGTTGTGGGGTCATTATGACAGTGTAATAATTCCTATCATTATAGAACATAGAACACTACAGCACATTATCTGACAGTCCTAAAGCTGGTGCCATTGCTAAAAATTGTTTAGTAGTGGTGAATGCAGCCTTGCACTCTCTCACTTATTCTGTCTTTTGTAACTCCTCAGTAGATGCCCTCCAGCTTTTACCAGATTTTGATTCAGGCTGATAATTGCTGCTATATTGAAAATCTACAAATAAATTTGCTGCTGCAAATTTTGCTTTATTTGCAGTTACCTGCAAAACAAAAGCATGAAGATCCATTTTGCTTGGGTTAATTAGTCTGAACACATCTGACAATTCAAAACTTTGAAATTTTGCAAGTGACATTTCCTGCATAAAAACAATCTTCATTTATTAACAGCCAAGGGTTAATTCTCTGCTAGTTTCAGAAGGGATGGAGTAATGTTCTCAAAAGACATCATTACATCATCATCCATAGTTCAGGAATCATTTCTATTCAACACTTCTCTTTTTGTTCCCTAGTATCTCATTTCAGAATTGTCCTTTTCATGATTTTAATTATATCATGAGTAAATCTGTGAACCTAACAAGAAGTTTTAACTCAAGGCCAGTCCAAAACAGGATTTGTCATAATCATTTCAAACATCCCAAATTTTAATCAAACGATATAATTAAAACTATCTCAATTTCACACATCAATTTGTACCCAGTTTAAAATTCCCATGTTTCTCAAAATATCCTGGAATCATGCTTATGGCTATTGAAACATGAATCCAGGTAACCTATGAAAATAAATTTCATCAATTACATTTCCTCTTTTTTAATCTATTTGACTTAAATCACAAACTATGATCACAAAGTCATGCAGAAAACATTAAAGCAGAGAAACTTGCCACCCACATTAAAGCAATAATAAATTCTGTAAAAATTCTCATGGTTTCATCGTTTAAGAATTACCTGGATAGTCACATGAGCAGCCTGGGAATGGAGAGATACAAACGAATGGTGTAGCTGGACCAATGAGCGGCACAGATTTGGAGGACTGAAGGGCCTGTTTCCTGTGCTGTACTGTTCTTTGTTATGTTTTTAATTTCTTAAATTCCTGTTATTAAAACTCTTGAAGTTATCTCCCCAGATGGAAAAATCTTTAGTTCAAAACTAAATTAAACAAATATGTGAATGTTCAGGTAAGCCAAGCAGAACTCCATACTTTAAGGCTTCAACCCTTCCTTTAGATAGATATTAATTGGTACTTGATTTAAGAGAGACCTTGTCTTTGTCGGATTTGATCCTAAAAAACAGTTTTGAGTATTTTTATTGCGTCTCCTCCTTATTCAATAATAAATTCAAATTCTCAGCTGCCATCTTGTTAGCATTTGTCTTGTTGGCATTCGCCATGGCCTGTGGTTTTGTTGACCATTGCATGCTCACATATTTTTAAAAGAAATCTTAGGAGAGTGGCTCAGTGACTATCACTGTGCTGTGCAGATACATGGATTTGGGCCTGTGTCTGTGGGAGTTTGCGCATTCTCCCAGTGCTTGCGTGGGTTTTTTCTGGGCGCTCCGGTTTCCTCCCACATCCCAAAGATGTGCTCTTAGGCTAATTGGCAAAACAAATTCTCCCTAAGTTGTCTCAAATTTGGTTTTTAATCCATAGATCTATAAACATAGACAGGGATCACGGGTAGAAGTGGGAACATCGGGGTGGCACGGGCTCGTTGGGCCGAAGGGCTGTTTCCCATGCTGTTTTGTTCTTTGTTCTTTGAGAGCTGCATCACCTTTTCAGTCCCCTTGTCTGATTCAGTTTACTTTTGGTTCAGAATTCACTCATTAAATCAGCTGCTAGTTTGACGATAGCACTCAGCTGAGACGATTAATCAGGGATTATTCATATTCACCTCTATTCACAGATTTCCAAAGTGAAATCTCATCCTCATTGCCAACGTAGACACAGAATGGATGTTTCCACTTGTTGGACATCATAGAACATTGTTCATTGTTTCAGGATAAGTTGTAGCAGATTTAAAATAGAAAAAAGAGGAATTATTTCACTCAAAGCGTCACATCTGTGAAACTGTCTACCCCCAGGTTCAGTGAACACTGCTGTACAAAACAAATTTGAGGAGGAGGATAAGTAGGTTTTTAATTAGAAGTAGGATGAAGGGTAATGGGGAGCGGGCAAGAAGGTGGAGATGAGACCAAGATGAGATCAGCCATGGTCATATTGAAGGCAGAGCAGGCTTGAGGGGCTAAATTATTTACTCCTGCTTCTAATTCTTTTGTTCTTATGAAATAAATCTAGAGTTTCTTGGATGAAAAGGGAGGTAGAAATTAAGATAAGGAAAACAAATTTTGCTTATGACAGGTGTCAGGTTGATAATGAAGAGGAATACAGAAGGTTCAGAAGGGAGGTGAAAAAGCAAAATAGAGAAATGAAGAGGGATTATGAGAAAAGACAGGTAGCCAACATAAACTGGAATTCTAAAGTCTGTTATCGACATATAAATAGTAAAAGAGTGTAAAAAGGAGTAGGATTGACTACGGACCTAAAAGAGGATTACACATGGAGGCCAGGGCATAGCTAAGGTATTGAATGAATATTTGCATCTGTCTTCACCAAGGAGGTAGATGCTACCCAGAACATGGTGACAAACAAGGAAACGCTGTCCTCAAAATTGGCAAGGAGAAAGTATTGTTTGGACTGTTGGCAAGGCACCAAGATTTGGTGAGGTACATTCAAGAATATTAAAGAAAATGGAAATGGAAATTTGGGCACTGGCTATTAGCTTCCCATCTTCGATAAACTCAGGGAATGTACCAGAGGACTGGAGAATTGCAAATGTTGCGAGCTTTGATGTCAGTCTTTTAATTGAGTATAACTTTACCCTTCAAGTAGCCAGACAAATCATAAAGTTTCCTTCAATAGCTGTTTTAATGCAAAGACACTGGAAAGCTACATTCACGTCTCTAGCAAAGTTGCATGTTCCAAGATACATAGGTAATTATACTTGTAGTGGTATTTCCCTGGGTTCTTTATTACCAAAAGGACTACAGTTCTTTATTGGGACCCTTAATGATCGAGATCTTGGTGTGCAGTTCCAAGTTTGTAAATGATACAAAACTTGGAAACATTGTAAACTGTGAAGTATATAGATGGGAAAGGAATACAGGAATATGGGTAAAATGCAGACAGTTGGGACTAGCTGGGAAGGTACTGTAGTCAGCATAGACTGGTTGGGCCAAAGGGTTGTATTGCTCTGTGACTCTGTAGCACTTTAAAAAAGACATAGACATGTTGATTGCATGGGCAGATAGGTGGCAGATGAAGTTCAATGCAGAGAAATGTGAGATGTTGCATTTTGTAGGAAGAACATGAAAAGACAATATAAAATAAGAATGAAAATTCTTCATGGACTGCAGGAGCAGAGACCTGGGTATATATGTGCATAGCATTAAAGGTGACAGGAAAGATAGAGAATCCTGCTTCCCCCTCCCCCCATATCCTTGATCCCTTTAGCATTCCCCCTAGCCTACACATCTTGGGACATAAGTGGCAATTTAGCATAACTAATCTACACACTGTTGGACTACGGGATGAAAATGGAACACCCAAAGGAAACCCAGGCTGACATAGAGAAAACATATAAACTTTATATAGACAAAGCTGGAATTGAACTGAGATCTTGTCTAAGTGTCGGATGAGTGTGGAACTGTGACAGTTCCAGATCCATTGTTTGGACATGTTGTCAAGCCCCCTTCACCCAACTCACTTTGGCTCGCTGCAAAAGTTTGTGGGTGGGGCCTAACGCAGCCGACAGCCTGTAGAGGGAGGTATTGTGCACGTGCAGACCTTTGATGCTGCACATGCATATTAACAGAAGCACTGTCAGGCACCTACTACAGGCTACCTCAAATAAACCCCCACCCCTACAGGGGTCCTTGGCCCAAGATGCAGCCCCCCTGCACCCAGACTAATCATGGACCCCCTCCGATCATGGCCCTGCTGCCCCTCCCCTGAAAAATCACGGCCTCACTGTCCTCCCCCAATCACTGCAGAGTGGCAGCAAGCCCTCCCATCCTTCCCCACCAATTGGGTGTAATGCGGTCGTAAAATTCCACCCATTGATGATCAACCATGATCGAAACCCCTGCTTTTAGTTTCTGTGTTAATATGTAGGGTTCCAGGCTAGGTCCAGCATGGTTGTTAGAATTGCTGCCTCGCCACCGCCAGGGACCCAGATTTGTTTCCTGGTTTGGGCCACTGTCTGTGCAGAGTCTGTACATTTTTCCCGTGTCTGCGTGGGTTTCTTCTGGATGCTGCAGTTTTCTCCCATAGTCCGAAAATGTGCTGTTTAGTCATTGAATCATAGGGGTTTACATCATGGAAACAGGTCTTGTCCATGTCACCCTTTTTAAACAACCAAGTTAGTCCCAATTCCACGTGCTTGGCTCATATCCCTTGATATGTATCTGCCTTTACTTCCACCTCTGGTATCTTGTTCCAGATACTCACTACCCTCTGTGTGTGGCCATCCTGTCTCTGGACCCTTCTGTATCTCTCCCCTCTCACCTCAAACCTATGCCCTCTAGTTTTAGACTCCCCTACCTTTGGGAAAAGATAGTGACCATCTAGCTGATCTATGCCCCTCATTATTTTATAGACTGTTATACAATCATCCCCCAAGCCTTCAATACACCAGAGAAAAAATTCCTAGTCTTTTCAGCCTTTCCTTATAACTCAAACCATCAAATCTCCGCAGCATCCTAGTAAATTTTTTCAGAAATCTTAATAATATCCTTTCTATAATAGGGTGACCAGAACTTACCCATGTCATGTACGATTTCCTTTTCTGAGGAAGGATGTTTTTGCTCTAGAGGGCGTGCAGCGAAGGTTTACCAGGCTGATTCCAAGGATGGTGGGACTGATGTATGAGGAGATATTGACTAGGTTAGGATTGTTTTCACTGGAGTTCAAATGAATGAAGGGATGGGGGAAAATCTCATAGACAATTATAAAATTCTAACAGGACTAGACAGAATAGATGCAGGGAAGATGGTGGAGGAGTCCAGAACCAGAGTCACAGTCTGAGGATTCAGGGGAAACCATTTAGGACACAAGTGAGGAGGCATTTCTTCACCCAAAGAGTGGTAGGCGTGTGAAATTCATTACCACTTCAGAATTTATTACTACTTCAGAAAGTAGTTGATGCCAAAACATTGAATGTATTTAAGAGATGGCTGGAAGTAGCACTTGAGGGCGAATGGGATCAAAGGTTATGGGGAATCTTCTGAAGGAGGGGGCTGAGTGCAGGGTAACAAAAATTTGCTGATGACACGAAAATGAGTCGAAAAGCGAATTGCGTGGAGGACACAAAGTCTGCAGAGAGATCGGGATAGGCTGAGTAGTGGGCGAAGATCTGGCAGATGGAGTATAACATTAGCAAATGTGAAGTTATCCACTTGGTAGAAATAATAGTAGGAGAGACTATGTTTAAAGGATGAAAAGCTGCAGCATGCTACTGTGCAGAAGGACCTGGGAGTCCTTGTGCATGAATCACAAAAACTCAGTCTGCAGGAGTAGCAAGTGATCAAGGAGGAGAATGGAATGTTGGCCTTTATAGCGAGGGGGATAGAATATAAAATCAGGGAGGTCTTGTTGCAACTGTACAAAGTACTGGCGAGGCCACAACTGGAGTACTATGTGCAAATTTGTTCCCCTTATTTGCATAGGGATAAATTGTCTGATACCGGAGATGAGGGGGTTAGCTTATAAGGAGAGATTGAATAGATTGGGTCTGTATTTGCTGGAGTCTAGAAGGCTGAGGGGGGATCTTATAGAGACTTACAAGATAATGAAGGGGCTAAATAGGGTAGAGGGAGAGAGATTCTTTCTGCTTAGAAAGGAAAACAGAACTAGAAGGCACGGCCTCAAAATAAGTGGGGGGGGAGCAGTTTAGAACAGAGTTAAAGGGGAACTTCACTTAAAGGGTGGTGAATCTCTGGAATTCACTGCCCATTGAAGTGGTGGAGACTACCTCGTTAAATATATTTAAGTCACAGGTAGATAAATTTCTGATAGACAAGGGAATTGAGGGTTATGAGGAGAAAGCGGGAAAGTGGAACTCATTCACTTCAGATCAGCCATTATCTTATTGAATGGCAGGGCAGGCTCGAGGGGCTAGATGGCCTATTCCTGCTCCTATTTCTTATATTCTTATGAAAAAGTAGGATTTGACTACTGAATTGTATGATCAGTCATGATTATGATGATGTGGAGTTGCTGGCATTAGACTGGAGTAGACACAGTAAATAGTCTGACAACACCAGATTAAAGTCCAGTGGGTTAATGAGTGACTCACCTAATGAAGGGGCAATGCTCTGAAAGCTCTTGCTTCCAAATAAACCTGTAAGACGTTAACCTGGTGTTGTGAAACTACTTACCATGATTGTGATGAATGGTGGAGCAGGCTCAATGGGCCAAATTGTCTTCTCCTGCTCCTATCTTCTGTGTTTCAACAAGATGCCCCAACTCCTGTATTCAGTGTTCTGACCAATGAAGCCAAACATGCCAAATGCCTACTTCACCACTCTGTCCACCTCTGACTCCATTTTCAATGAACTGTGAACATGAACATTGGAAAGTGATCTGGGAGGATGCACTACAAGTTTGCGGCAGACTGAAAAGATTGAGTATGTAGATATTAAGGAAGCGGATGTGTTAGAACTTCTAAATGCTATCAAGATAGACAAGTCTCCGGGACCAGATGGGATGTACCCCAGGTTATTGTGGGAGGTGAGGGATGTCATTGCAGAGCCCCTGGCGATGATCTTTGCGTCATCGATGGAGACGGGAGAGGTTTTGGAGGATTGCGGATGTGGTCCCTATTTTCAAGAAAGGGAACAGGGATAGTCCTGGAAATTACTGACCGGTGAATCTGACCTCAGTGGTTGGTAAGCTGATGGAGAGGCTTCTGAGGACGAGATTTACGAGCATTTGGAGAAGTTTAGGTTGATTAGAAATAGTCAGCATGGTTTTGTAAAAGGCAGGTCATGCCTTACAAGCTTAATTGAGTTCTTCGAAAATGTGACTGAACACATTGACGAAGGAAGAGCAGTGGACGTGGTGTACATGGACTTCAGCAAGGCATTTGACAAGGTCCCACATGCAAGACTTCTTGAGAAGGTGAGAGGCCATGGGATCCAAGGGGCTTTGGCCTTGTGGATCCAGAACTGGCTTGCCTGCAGAAGGCAGAGGGTGGTTGTGGATGGCTCTTTTTCTGCATGGAGGTCGGTCACCAGTGGAGTGCCCCAGGGATCTGTTCTAGGACCCTTGCTGTTTGTCATTTTCATAAATGACCTGGATGAGGAAGTGGAGGGATGGGTGAGTAAGTTCGCCGATGACACGAAGGTCGGTGGTGTTGTGAATGGTCTGGAGGGATGTCAGAAGTTGCAGCATGACATCGACAGGATGCAAGACTGGGCGGAGAAGTGGCAGATGGACTTCAACGCGGATAAATGTGTTGTGGTCCATTTTGGCAGATCCAACGGGATGAATGAGTACACTATCAAAGGTAGGAGTCTTAGCTGTGTGGAAGAGCAGAGGGATCTTGGGGTCCGGGTCCATAAGACTCTCAAATCGGCCTCCCAGGTGGAGGATGTGGTTAAGAAAGCTTACAGTGTACTGGCCTTCATTCATCGAGGGATTGAGTTCAGGAGTCAGGAGGTAATGCTGCAGCTTTATAGGACCCTTGTCAGACCACACTTGGAGTACTGTGCGCAGTTCTGGTCGCCTCACTATAGGAAGGACGTGGAAGCTATTGAAAGGGTGCAGAGGAGATTTACAAGGATGTTGCCTGGATTGGGAGGCATGCCTTATGAAGACAGGTTGAGGGAGCTGGGACTGTTCTCCCTGGAGAGACGAAGGTTGAGAGGCGACCTGATAGAGGTTTACAAGATGTTGAGAGGAATAGATAGGGTGGACTCTCAGAGACTATTTCCCAGGGCTGAAATGGTCGCGACGAGAGGGCACAGATTTAAGGTGCAGGGAAGCAAGTACAGAGGGGATGCTAGGGGAAAGTTTTTCACTCAGAGGGTGGTGAGTGAATGGAATCGGCTGCCGTCGGTGGTGGTCGAGGCGAACTCGCTGGGGTCTTTTAAAAGACTTCTGGATGAGTATATGGGATCCAATGGGATTGGGGGTTATAGATAGGTCTATGGCTGGGTAGGTTTTGATGTGTTTGGCACAACTTGTGGGCCGAAGGGCCTGTTTGTGCTGTAGTGTTCTATGTTCTATGCATTTCTTGACCACCTCGTTCTATAATTCTCCCCATTAACTGAGTATGTCCTGCCATGGTTCAATGTACCAAAATGCATCATCTTGTATTTATCTAAATTAAACGCCATCTGCCATTCGTCAGCCCACTGGCCCAATTGATAAAGATCCTGCTGTAATCTGAGATAACCTTCTTCACTTTCCACTATGCCACCAATCTTGGTGTAATCTGCAAACTTATTCAGCATGCCTCCTAAATTCTCATCCAAATCATTAACATAAGTGGCAAATAACAACTGACCCAACACAGCTCCCTGATGCAATTGCTGTCACAGGCCTCTAGTTTGAAAAACAACCCTCTACAACTACCCTTATTAAGTCAATTTTGTATCCATTTGGCTAACTCATCCTGGATTCCATGAGATTTAATCTTATGCAACCATGGGGTACCTTGTAAAAGGTCTTGCAGACATATAGACAACATGAATTGCACTGCCCACAGAAACCTTCTTCATTACCTCTACAAAAAACTCAATCAAATTTGTGAGATACTGTTTTCTACTCACAAAACCACTCACTGTCCCTCATCATCCTTGCGTATCTAAATCTCTATAGATCCCCTCTCTCAGAATATCTTCCAACAATTTACCACCACAGATATGAAGCTCAACAGTCTCTAGTTCCCAGGCTTTTCCTTACAGTCCTTTTTAAATAAAGGCACAATATTTGCTACCTCCAATCTTCAGCACCTCACTGTGTCTTTTGATGATTCAAATATCTCTGCTTGAGCATCTGCAATTCCCTCCTTAGTCTCCCACAACGTCCTGGGATATGCTTCATCAGGTCCCAGATACGCTTTAAGACTTCCAGCACCTCATCCTTTGTAATATGTACACTCCTCAAGACGTCACTATTTATTTCCCCAAGTTCCCTAACATCTATGCTTTTCTCAACAGTAAATACAGTTGAGAAATACTCATTTAGAATCTCGCCCATCTCTTCTGGATCCACTCATAGATGACTTTGTTGACCCTTAAGACCCCTACTGTCTCCCTAATTACTCATTTGTCGTTTATGTATTTGTAGAAGCTCTTTGGATTCACCTTTGCCTTATCTGCCAAAGGAATCTCATGTCCCCTTTTTACCTTTTGATTTCTCTCTTAACTCTACTTCTACACCCTCTGTACTCTTCAAGGAATCCACTTGATTCCAGCTTCCTTTGCATGTCATGTGCCTCAATATCTTGAGTCATTCTACTTCTACCAGCCTCCTCTTTCACTTTAAGAGAAATGTGCTGACTCTGAATTCTAGTTAAACACACTCTTGAAAGTCTCCCACTTACCTGACGTCCTTTTGCCTGCCAACAGACTCCCCTAGTTAATTTTTGAAAGTTCCTGTCAGATACCATCAAAATTGGCCTTACCCCAATGTAGAATTTTAACTTTTGAGCTGTTCAGGTGCATTGGCATGCTAAATTCTCCCTCAGTATACCCAGCAGGCACGAGCGTGTGGCAACTTGAAGATTTTCATACTAACTTCATTGCAGTGTTAATAAAAGCCTACCTGTGACACTAATAAATAAACTTTAAAACGTTAAAGTTTAGGTCCAGTAGTAGGCCGAGGTAAGATACTGTTTCAGAGAGTCAGTGCAGACTTGGTGGGTGGAATGGCTTCCTTCTGTACTGTAGAGATTCTGTGACCATTGAGTATGTCTGATGTCCAGTCGGATGCATCAAAGCCAATTACAAATCCCTGAATGTAGAAAAATGGCTGACAACTTTCAGACGGTCATGGAGTCATAGGGCTAGACTTTATCAGCCGTCTGGATATGTGTAGAAAGGCTGGAGGTGTGAAGACAAATACACGACAAAACAGCACAGGTCCTTTGGCCTACCAAGTCTAAACTGACAAAGATAACTTTCTAATCTAAAATTTTCTTGATGTGGAGATGTTGGCATTGGATTGGAGTGCGTATAGTAAGAGCTCTCACAACACCACGTTAAACCCCAACAGGAGACTCCACTCACCTGTTGAAGGAGCAGTGCTCCAAAATAAACCTGTTGCACTTTAACCTGGTGTTATGACATCTCTTACTGTAATGTTCTCTTGCCTCTACATGTTCCATATCCCTCTATTTCCTGTACCATGTATTCATGTATCTATCCAAATGCCTCTTGAACATTGTCAGTAATTTGCTTCCAACACCTCCTCCAGCAGCACATTCCAGGTATTAACCATTCTCTGTGAGAAAAACTTGCCCCTTACATCTCTTGTAAACTGCACCCCCCTCACTTTCAACATATGTCCCTGGGTAACTGACCTTTCAACCATTGGAAAAAGACTCTGACTGTCCAATCTTTCCAAACCTGTAATAATCTTATAAACTTAATCAGGTCCTCCCTTATCTTCCAACGCTCCAGTGAAAACAATCCAAGTTTGTTCAACCTTTCAACATCCTCCAAACTAGGCAACATCCTGGTAAATCTCTTCTACACACTTTCCAATGCATCAACATCCTTCTGGTAGTTGACCAGAAGTGTACACGATACTCCAAATGCAGCCTAATCAAAGTCTGCAATATGATTTTCCAGTTCCGATACTGAACGTCCAGACTGATGAAGGCCAGCATGCCATGTGTATTCTTGACCACTTTTCTTTCAGAGTTGCGGCCTTCAGGGAACTGTGGATCTGCATGTCCAGATCTCTCTGCATGCTAATATTTCTAAAGGCTCTGCCATTCTTTGGAGAAAATGGTGGGGAAAGCGACATTATCTTATAGCTATAGGATTATTCTCAGTGGCATGGTGACAGGCAGTCAATTCAAATCATTTAACATGTAAATTAAGGGCCACCTCTCAATCGCACCAGCATTTAATTGGCGATAGAGACACCATTTCCACATGAGTCGATTGCTAAATTTTTTTTCATTCTTAGGGTGGGCATTACTGACATGGCCAGCATTTATTGTAAGAAGTCTGACAACACCAGTTTTAAATTCAGCCGATTTATTTGATAGTAAACTAGCGAGTTTACTATCAAATAGATCGGTTGGATTTAAAACTGGTGTTGTCAGACTTCTTACTATGTTTATCCCAGTCCAACGCTGGCATCTCTACATCAGCATTTATTGCTCATCCTTATTGTCCTTGAGAAAGTGGTGATGCCTTCTTGAACTGCTGCAATCTATGTGGTGTAGTACACCCACATTACTATATGGAAAGAAGCTCCAGGATTTTGACCCAACAACAGCAAAGTAACGGCGATAAAGTTCCAAGTCAGTGCGGTGAGGTGGTGTCGTGTTCCCTTGCCCTTTTAGATGGTAGATCACAGATTTGGAAGGTATGCCTGAAGAACCCTGGTGAGTTGCTGCAGTGCATCTTATAGTATTCACTGGTAGAGGGAATGAATGCCTGAGAATGGCATGGTAGTGTGTTAGAAACATACAAACATAGAAATTAGGAGCAGGATTAGGTCATTTGGCCCTTCGAGCCTGCTCTTTGATGCAATATGATCATAAACAAAGAGAACAAAGAACATTACAGCACAGGAACAAGCCCTTCAGCCCACCAAGTTTGTGCCAATACTGGATTTCTATCTCTCTGTGTCTATCAAGATTAATCTTGAACTTTGCCCAAGTGCCTGCTCCCACTATCTCCATTGGCAGTGCATTCCAGGCATGCACAACCCTTTCTGTGAAAAACTTTCCCTGCACATCTCCCATAAACCTACCCCCTCTTACCTTAAATCTGTGCCCTCTTGTAGTTGACCTTTCCAGCCTGGGAAAACATCTGTGACTATCCCCCATCTGTGCCTCTCGTAATTTTGTAGACTTTATCCAGTCACCCCTCAATATTTGTATTTCCAGTGAAAACAATTGGAGTACAGCCAATCAACACCTAAAACTCTCCACACTAAGTAACACCCTGGTAAACCTTCCTTGTACCTCTCCAAAGCATGCAATTCTTTCCTTTAAGTGCAGTGACCAGAACTGCAAGCTACATTCCAAATATGCCCGAACTAAAGTTTTATACAGTTATAACATAACTCGCCAGCTTTTATGCTTGATGCCCCTGCCAATGAAGGCAAACATGCCATGTGCCTTCTTAATAACCTTGACTACCTGTGTGGCCATTTTTATGGAACTGTGGTTTGGAGTATTGACATAACCCAAACTGCTTGTATGTCAACACCCCAAGGGTTCCGCCATTTACTGTATAATTTGCACCTGAATTTGATCTTCCAAAATGCATCACCTCACATTTGTCTAGATTAAATTCAATCTGCCATTTCTCTGCCCAAGTCTGCAATCTATTCATATCCTGCTGTATCCTTTGACAATCCATCAATTTATATGTCATCCGCAAAGTTACAAATCAGACATTTTCTTCCAAATCATTTATATATATATATATATATTCATATATCACAAACCACAAAGGTCCTAGCACTAATTCCCGTGGAACACGATTAGTTACATGTTACTCATAGAAAATCCTCCACCTCAATGCCCTAAACCTGAGTTCTCCCCATGCCTCTTGATATTTTTAGAGTCTAGAAATCTACCTGATTTCCTTCTTAAGTATATTCAGTAAATTGTACTCGACAGCTTTCTGTGATAGTTTCATAGGTTCATCACCCTCTTAGTAAACAAACTTTCTTCATTTAGTTCTAAATGGTCTACTGTGTAATCTGAGACTGTGACCCCCAACATCCCCCAGCCAGAAGAAGCAACATCACTGAATTCAGTATGTCCAGGAAATTTAGCTAATCAGGTAAGTAAATGGCTGTCTCATAAAAGACAGAGGCTGGTGGTGAAGGGAAAATTTTCAGACCGGAGGCCAGTTAACCACAGGGATCAGTGCTGGGTCCTCTACTATTTGTGATTTTTTTTTTATATCAATGACTTGGAAGAGGGGGCTAAAGGGTGGGTTAGTAAATTTGTGATGACGCCGACATTGGTGGAGTAGTGGATGAGGCGGAAGGCTCTTGCAGGCTGCAAAGAGACATTGATAGGATGCACAGCTAGGCTGAAAAGTGGCAAATGGAAAAGTGCAAGGTGATTCATTTTGGTAGGACAAACCTGAATGCAGATTACAGGGTCAACGGCAGGATTCTGAAGAATGTGGAGGAACAAAGAGATCTTGGTGTTCATATCCACAGATCTCTGAGGGTTGTCGTTCAAGTGGATAGAACCATGAAGAAAGGTTTATAGTGTGTTAGCGTTTATTAACAGGGGGTTTGAGTTTAAGAGCCATGGGGTTACGCTGCAACTATACAGAATTTTGGTGAGATCACATTTGGAATATTGTGTGCAGTTCTGGTCACCTCACTATAAGAAGGATATGGAAGCTTTGGAGGGAGCGCAGAGGAGATTTACCAGGATGTTGCTTCGTATAGAGGGGAGGTCTTATGAGGAAAGGTTGAGGGAGCTGGGCTTTTCTCTTTGGAACAGAAGAGGATGAGAGACAACTTTATAAGATGATGAGGGGGGATAGATAGAGTGGACATGCAGAAACTATTTCCTTGGGCGGATGTAACTGTTACTAGGGGGCATAACTATAAGGTTCATGTGGGAGATATAGGAGAGTGATTGGAGTGTGGAATGCACTGCCTGCTGTGATAGTGGAGTCAGACACTTTCAAGCAGTTATTTTGTAGGCATGTGAAGCATACCAGAATGATAGGGAGTGGAATAGCTTGATCTTGAGTTTGGACAGAGCTCGGCACAACATTGAGGACCTGTATTGTGTTGTATGTTCTATGTTCTATATTCTAAAGTTTTGGGGATGGACCTGACAAGACTGTAATAAACAACATTGACTTTGTGAGGCTGAACTCCTTGTGTTGTAATGACTTCACGCAGTATTGGTGGTACATCTGAAATCTCTCATCATGTATTCATCAAAGAGTTGAACTGGAAGATTACACTTCTATCCAATGCTTTAACTGCAACGGTCTTTGTAGGAATGAGACTTGTCAGTTTCTGGGGCAGCACACAAAGCAGATGACAATTTGTCATTGTAGACAGTTATCCGTCACCCCTGTTCTCACTGAGCTAATGCTAGGAACGTGGATGGGGCAGAATTTATAAAATCATAGAATCATAAAACCCCACAGTGCAGAAAGAGGCCCTTTCAGCCCATCGAGTCTGCACCAATCACAATCCCACCAAAGCCCTATTTCCATATCCCTACATATATTACCCACTAATCCCTCTAACCTACACATCTCAGAACACTGAGGGGCAATTTTAGAATGGCCAGTCAACCTAACCCACACATCTTTGGACTTATAAGGTGCATCCAGGAGGGCTTCTTGAAACAGAGTGTAGGTAGTCTAACTAGGGAAGGGGTCATACTGGATCTAGTGTTGGGGAATGACCCCAGCCAAGTGATAGGAGAGCAATTCAGGAACAGTGACCACAATTCAGTAGGCTTTAAGGTACTGATGGATAAAGGTAAGTGTAGTCCTCGAGTAAAGGTGCTAAATTGGGGAAATGTTAATTACAACAATATTAGGCAGGAACTGAAGAATGTAGATTGGAGGCAGATGTTTGAAGACAAATCAACATCTGGCATATATGGGGGCTTTCAAGTGTTAGCGAATAGGAATTCTGGACCAGCACATTCCTGTAAGAATGAAGGATAAGTATGGCAAATTTTTAGAATCTTGGATAACAAGAGATAGTGTGAGCCTGATCAAAGAAAAAGAAAGCACTTGTCAAGGCTCGAAGGTTGGGCACACATAAAGTAAGTGTGGAATACAAGAAAAGTAGAAAGAAACTTAAGCTGAGGAATAAGGAGGGCTAAAAGAGGTCATTAAAACTCGTTGGTCAGCAGGATTAAGGAAGATCCCAAGGATTTTTATACATATGTAAAAAGCAAGAGTGTAGCCAAGGAGCAGGTTGATCCACTCAAGGACAAGACAGGGAATCTATGTGTGAAGCCAGATGGGTGAGGTATTAAATGATACTTTGCATCAGTATTCACCAAAGAGAAGAACTTGGATTATGAGTCGGGAAAGGGTAAATAGATATTTTCAGTCATGTTGAGATTAAAAAGGATTTCTTGAGAAACATTAAGATAGGTAAGTCCTGAAATCCTGTTGTGACTTACCCCAGAGTACTGAAAGAGGCAAGAAAGAAAATTGCTAGGGCCTTGAGAGAAATCTTTGTATCCTCACTTGTTACAGAGAAGGTCGCAGAAGATTGGAGAGTAGCTAATGTTGTTTCTTTGTTTAAGAAGAATAGCAAGAATAAGCCAGGTAATTATAGGCCAGCAAGCCTTAGGTCAGTGGTAGGGAAATTATTGGAGAGGATTCTTCAAGACAGAATTTACTCCCACTTGAAAACAAAAGGGTGCATCAGCGAGAGGCAACATGGTTTTGTGAAGGGGAGATCATGTTTCACTAACCTGATCAAATTTTTTGAGGAAGTGACGAAGATGATTGATGAGGATGGGGCAGTGGATGCTGTCTACATGGACTTCATCAAGGTCTTTGACAAGGTCCCTCATGGCAAACTGGTGTAGAAAGTGAAGTTGCATGGGATCAGATGTGAGCTGGCAAGGTGGATATAGAACTGGCTCGGCCATAGAAGACAGAAGGTAGCAGTGGAAGGATGCATTTCTGAATGAAGGGCTGTGACAAAGTGACGTTTCTCAGGGATCAGTGCTGGGACCTTTGCTGTTTGTGGTATATGTAAATGATTTGGAGGAAAATGTAACTGTTTTCATTTGTAAGTTTGCTGATGACACAGGATGATGGAATTGTGGATAGCAATGATTCTGTTCCCTCTGTTCATCTGTTTTGATGAACAGAGGGATCTTGGTGTGTATGTGCATAGATCCCTGAAAGTAGGCAGTCAGGTAGAGAAGGTTGTTAGGGAGGTATATGGAGTCTTGGCTTTTATTGGTAGAGGGATTGAATTTCGGAGCCGCAACGTCATGTTGCAACTGTACAAAACTCTAGTGCGGCCGCACTTGGAGTATTGTGTGCAGTTCTGGTCCCCACATTATAAGAAAGATGTGGAGGCATTGGAGAGGGTACAGAGGAGGTTTACCAGGATGTTGCCTGGTATGGAGGGCAGGTCTTATGAAGAGAGGCTGAGGGATTTGAGGTTGTTTTCGTTAGAAAGGAGGCGGCTAAGAGGGGACCTTATTGAAACATATAAGATGATTAGAGGTTTAGATAGGGTGGACAGTGATAGCCTTTTTCCTAGGATGGAGAAAGCTAGCACGAGGGGACACAGCTTTAAATTAAGGGGTGATAGTTATAGGACGGATATCAGAGGTAGGTTCTTTACCCAAAGGGTGGTTCGGGAGTGGAATGCCCTGCCTGCAGCAGTTGTAGATGCGCCAAGTTTGGTGGCGTTTAAGAGGTTAGTTGATAAGTATATGGAAGAGAAGGGAATGGTTTAGTTTGGAGGGGCATTGCTTTTTATATTGGTCGGCGCAACATCGAAGGCCGAAGGGCCTGTTCTGTGCTGTAATGTTCTATGTTCTATAATGAGGATCATCAGAGGATACAGCAGGATATAGATCAGTTGGAGACTTGGGTGGAGAGATGCAGATGGAGTTTAATCCAGACAAATGTTGGTAAGGCATTTTGGAAAGTCTAATAAAGATCTGAAATGTACTGTAAATGGTAGAACCCTTAAGAGTATTGATAGACAAAGAGATCTGGGAATACAGGTACACAGGTCACTGAAGGTGGCAATGCAGCTGGAGAAGGTAGTCAAAAAGGCATATGGCATGCTTGGCTTCATCTGCTGGGGCACTGAGTTTAAATAGTCATGTTGCAGCTTTATAGAATCTTAGACCACTGTTGGAATATAATGTTCAATTTTGGTTGCAACACCAGCAGAAAGATGTAGAGGTTTGAAGTGGATACAGAAAAGATTTACTAGGATGTTGCTTAATATAGAGGAAATTAGCTATTAGGAGAGGTTGGAGAAATTTGGTTTGTTCTCACTGGAATGACAGTGGTTGAGGGGCAACATGAGAGAAGTCTACAAGATTATTAGGGGCATAGATGGAGTGGATAGTCAGAAGCTTTTTCCCAGAGTAGAAGAGACAATTACTAAGGGGCATAAGTTTAAGGTGCGAGGGGCAACATTTAAAGGAGATGGACAAGGCAAGTTTTTTTTTACACAAAGGATGGAAGTAGTGGAAGTGGATACGATAGTGACTTTTAAAGGCCATCTTGAGAAATAGGTGAATGGGATGGGAATGAAGGGATATCTCCCTAGAAGAGTAGGGGGTTTTAGTTCTATCAGGCAGCATGATTGGTGCAGGCTTGGAAGTTGAAGGGCCTGTTCCTGTGATGTAATTTTCTTTGTTCTTTGTTCTTACTATGGATTTGGTACCAAAAACTCATTTTTTAAAAATTCTAATCTTTGCTTTCAAATCTTTCCATCATCACATTCCTCTATACCTCTGCAATCACCTCCAACCCTCTCAGATCTCTGCATTCCTACGTTCCTAAATTCTTAAGCATCCTAAACGCTGGGATTCCCTCTTTTTACCATCTTCACCTCTCTACCTTGCTTTCCTTCTTTAAAATACTTCTTAAAATCAATTTCTCTGGCCAAACTTTTAGCCATCTGACCATCTCTCCTTATTTTTTGAATAATAAATTATGTCTGACAGAAGTGCTCTCCAGTGTAACATTGAAATGTTCTCCATAATGATCTCTCTAGCCGTTCTAAATAAGCTGAAAATAGGACTTTGAGTGTGTGCAATAGTTGTTAATGATGCACTGTACAAATGACAAAAAATGGAGTATTTGGAAAAGGGTTGATGAAGTCAGTGCCTTGAAAGCTTGGATGCAGTTTTGGCCCAAGGATGGGGTGTAAAGTTCATGTGAAATCATAGTATCACAGAATGCAGAAAAGGCCCTTCAGCTCATTGAGTCTATACCAACACATGAGAAACGTCTGACTTCCAACCCAATCCCATTTAACAGTATTTGGCCCATAGCCACAAATGTTATGATGTGCCAAGTGCTCTTGTCCATGTACTTGTTACAGGTTGTGAAGCAACTTCTCTCCACGATCTTCCCAAGCAACATATTCCAGGTCATCACCACCCTCTGAGTAGAAAGGTTTTTCCTTACATTACCTGCCCCTCATTGTAAACTTGTGTACCCTCATGATTGACCCTCCAAATAAAGAAAACAACTACCTAACCTGTCCATGCCCCTCATAATCTTGTACAGCTCAAACAGGTCACCCCTCAGTCTTTTTTGCTCCAACCTCTCTTTATAACTTCAGTGTTCCATCTCAGGCAACATCCTGATGAATCTTCTCTGCATCCCCTCCAGTGCAATCACATCCTTCCAATAATGTAGCAACCAAAACTTCACACAATACTCTAGCTGTGGCCTCACTAAAGTTCAATAACACTGCATAAGACTTCCCTGCTTTTGTAATCTATGCCTCAGTCGATAAAAGCAAGTGTCCTATATGCCTTTTTACATGCCTTTCCACCTTCAGAGATCTGTGGACAAGCACGCCAAAGTCCCTTTGCTCCACAGAACATTGTACTTTCATTGATTATTTTCTTGTCAAATTATTCCTTCCAAACTGTATCACCTCTCACTTCTTATGGTTAAATTCCATCTGCCGCTTATCTGCAGATTTGACCACCCCATCTATATCTTGTAATCCAAGACACTCAACACCACTGTTAATCACCAAGGCAATCTTTGTGTCATCTGTATACTTACTGATTCTATATTGCACACCCCACCCCACCTCCCCACGTAGTTATCTATGTATTTATATAAATCATGAATAATAGGGGACCCAGCACAGAATGCCACTGAACACTGGCTTCCAGTCACCAAAGTAACTTTCTGTCATCACCCTTTGTGTCCTACAACCGAGCCAATTTTGTTTCCAATTCATCAAATTACCCTCTATGCCACATGAATCTACCTTCTTTACAAGTCACCCATGTGGGACCTTGTCAGAGGTTTTACTGAAATCCAAATAAACTGCATTGACTGCACTACTGTTGATTACACATAGACAAATCAATCAAATCTGTTAGGCATGACCTCCCTGTGATGAAGTTATGTTGACTATCCCTGATAGTCTTGCCTCTCCAAATGGAGATAGATGCTCTCTTTCAGAAGTTTCTTTAATAGTTTCCTTACTATTGACATGAGACTCACTGGTCTAGTACCCTCTACAACCCTTCTTAAATAGCGAAATCACATTAGCTGTTCTCCAATCATCTGGCAGCTCTCCCATCTCCACTCTACCTTTAAAACTTGATTACCTGTAAAGACTCGCATTCCAACCATTATTTTGTAAATTGAGCTCGTGCCTGTATGTGCCCTGTTTGTGAACACAACTCCCAATCACGTGATGAAGGGACAATGCTCCGAAAACTTATGCTACCAAATAAACCTGGTAAACTTTAACCTAATGTTGTGAGACATCTTACTGTGCCTACCCCAATCCAATGCCAGCATCTCCACATCATAGCATATAAAACATAGAACATTACAGTACAGTTCAGGCCTTTCAGCCCTCAATGTTGCTCTGACCAGTGGAACCAATTTAATGATTCCCTAACCTAAACTATTCCAATGTTATGCATATGCCTATCCACTGACCATTTGAACACCCTGAAAGTTGGCAAGTCCACAACTGCTGCAGGCAGGGCATTCCATGCCCTTATTACCCTCTGAGTAAAGAACCTACTTCTGACATCCATCCTATAATTACCACCCCTCAATTTAAAGCTATGTCCTCTCGTGTTAGCCATCATCATCTGAAGAAAAAGGGTCTCACTGTCCACCCTGTCTTATCCTCTGATTATCTCGTATGCTCAATTAGGTCACCTCTTAACCTTCTTCTCTCTAACGAAAATAACCTCAAGTCCCTCAGCCTTTCCTCATGGCAGGCAACATCCTGGTAAACCTCCTCTGCACCCTTTCCAATGCCTCATAATGCGGCGACCAGAACTGTACGCAATACTCCAAGTGCAGCCGCACCAGATTTTGTAACAGTTGCAACATGACCTCATGGCTCCGAAATTCAATCCATCTATCGATAAAAGCTAACACACCGTACGCCTTCTTAACAACCTTATCAACCTGGGTGCCAACATTCAGGGATCTATTACGTGTACACCGAGATCTCTCTGCTTGTTGATGCTACCAAGAGTACTTCTATTAGCCCTATATTCTGTACCCCTGTTACTCTTACCAAGCTGAATCACCTCACATTTTTCTGCATTAAACTCCATTTGCCACTTCTCAGTCAGCTCTGCAGCTTGTCTATGTCCCTCTGTAAACTGTAACATCCATCCTCACTGTCTACAACTTCTCCGACTTTTGTGTCATCAGCAAATTTACTAACCCATGTTGTACACCCTCATCCAGGTCATTTATAAAAATGACAAACACCAATGGGCCCAGAACAGATCCCTGAGGTACACCACTTGTAACTGAAGTCCAGGTTGAATATTTCCCATCTTTCTTCTATCAGCTAGCTCCACTGTGGCTAGAAAGGAATTGAAAATTTGGGTCAGAGGCCTGCAATCTCCCCCTTTGCCTCCCACAACAGCCTGGAGCACAATTCATCTGGACTTGGAGATTTATCCATTTTTAAGACTGCCAATATCTTGTCTTTCCCTATGTCAATTTGCTTAAGACTCTCACAATCGTCTCCCTGAATTCCACACTATTGTCCCCATTCTCTTGGGTGAAGACCGATATGAAGTGTTCATTCAACACCCGACAAATATCCTCTGTCTCCACCCACAGATTGTCCCCTTGGCCTCTCATGGGACCTACTGTATTCCTGGTTATCCTCTTCCCATTAATATACTTATAGAATATCTTGGGATTTTCTCTACTTTCGCCAGCTAGAGCTTTCTTATATCCTGTCTTTGCACTCCTAATTGCTTTCTTAAACTGCACCCTGCACTTTTTATATTTCACTGATTATCCTTATAGAATATCTTAGGATTTTCCCTACTTTTATCAGCCAGAGCATTTTCATATCGTTTTTTACTCTCCCCATTGCTTTCTTAAACTTCACCTTGCACTTTCTACACTGAAATTTGCCCCATGCTAAAAGCCTTTCTTTTTCTTTTCATTGTACCCTGAATTTGTCTGGTTATCCATGGTTCTCTGGGCTTGTTATTCCTTCGTATTGCTGTAGAGGGAATATGCTGGGCTTGTACCCCTTCCGTTTCCTTTTTGAATGCCTTTCCCTTCCCCCCACTGATCATTAGCAGCTGTTCCGCTTCTACCTTGACCAGATCCTGCCTTAGAAAAGAACAAAGTACAGCATAGGAACGAACCCTTCAGCCTTCCAGGCCCATGCCAATCATGATGCCCTAAGCAAACTACAAAAAAAATTCTGCCGTTACTCAGTCCATATCCTTCTACTCTTTCCCTATTATCTACCTATCCAGGTGACTCTTAAATGTTGTTCATGTGACTCTTAAATGTTGTTGATCTGTATGAAAAACTTATCCCGCACATCTACCCCCCTTTCCCCTCTCATCTTAAAGCCATGCTCCCTTGTAATTGACACTTTCACCCTTGGAAAAAGCCTCTGATTATCCACTCTGTCATCATTTTGTCAACCACTATCGGGTCTCTGGCAGTGTCAGTCTTTCCAGTGAAAACAATCCTCATTTATCTAACCAAAAATAAATGTCTTATTTTACTAAGCTGCACTCTCTCTTAGTCCAAAACTTCTTTTTTTGCAACTTGTCTATTTCTTTGTCCATAACAACCTTAAGTTGTACCATGGTGTGATCACTTTCATGAAAATGCTCCCCCACTACCAGCTTCATTATATAGAATTAGGTCCAGCACAGCTCCTTCCCATTATGGACCATCTACATATTGATGGAAAAAGTTCTCCTATACATATTTCAAGAAATCCACTCCATCCAATGCCTTAACAGTACGTCTATCCCAATTATGTTGGGAAAGTTGAAATCACCCAATAGCCCTTTTTTTATACATTTCTCTGCAAGTTGTGCATACATTTGCTTTCAATTTCCTGCTGACTATCTGGAGGTCTATAATAAATACCTAGCAATGTGGCAGTCCTTCCCTACCCACAAAGCTTAATTTGATGCCCCTCTCCACAATATCATCTCTCCTTACTGCAGTAAACTAACTCCTTAACTAAGAATGCAATGCCTCCTTCTCCTTTTTCCCCTTCTGTCTCACCTAAAAATTTTATGTTCTGGAATATTGATCTGCCAATTATGCCCATCTCTCAATCACAAGTCTGCAATGATGTGGAGATGATGGCATTGACTGGGTTGGGTACAGTAAGAAGTCTCACAACACCAGATTAAAATCCAACAGTTTATTTGATATCACAAGCTTTTGGAGTGCTGCTCCTTCATCTATCTGTGATATATGCTATGTCACAATTCCATGTTCTAATTCATCCTAATTCATCCGTTTTGTCTGCAAAATCCTGGCACTAAAGTATAAACAACCTAGCCTTACCTTATTTCCTTGAAACTTAATTTAGCTATATGTCCACTGACTTGATTGTTTTAATGTTTTATACTGTGTCCTTATAACAGTTTATGCCCATTTCCCCTGCTGAATTAATTTGAATGTCTCCCAGCAGCACCAACAAACCCATCTGCAAGGATGTTCATCCCATTCTGGTTCAGATATAGACAGTCTCACTTGCACGGGATCCACTATCTCCAGAAATGGCCCTAGTGATCCAGGAATCTAAAACCCTCTCTCCTGCACCAGCTCTTAAACCATATTATTTTCCTATTTCTCTGCTTGCTGGCACATGGCACTGGCAATAATCCAGAGATTACAACCAGAGAGGTCTACTGCCTAGCTCCCTGAATTCTTTATGCAAGATCTCATCCCTGTTTCTACCTATGTCATTGATACTGTAAGAAATAGAGCAAACAGGATAAAATTGTTTCCCTTTGATGGAGAATTCCAGAACCAGGCAACATAGATCCAAGATAAAACAAAAATTCACATCTCTGTCTTAAATCAGCATTCACTTATTTTTAAACAGTGCATCATCACTCACTCATGATATTATAAACATCAGCTACTTCATCCTTTGGAAGGGTTCCCATCTCTCAGATGATCTACGCATTGTAGTTATTGAAAGGACTGGCGATCACCAGTTAGTATAAAACAAATTATCATGGTTTATTCACAAACAGGTATATGAATATAGCATACTTTCATGATATCATTTCCAAATGGAGGATCAACTCTGACTGAAAAAGTCTGCACTCTGCACCAAAATCCCCCACACTCGTTCCCCATTGGATAGTCAGGTCACATGACCCTCTTGGTACATATCTCTGAAAGGGGCCAGCTACTATGCCCTTCAAGTCCCTTCTTATACAATACGTAAATAATTTATAAAATTTTCACAACATTAGTATAAAGAAACACATAACAGTTTACAGAAATTGAATCTGTCAGGGATTTTCTCTGGGAACGATGTAACTCAACTAGTTGAGATTTGACTAGAAAGATGGTTTTGGTTGAACTTATTTTACTAGGATTTTCTTATGGAATTTGTGTCTCATTTTCCCGTTTCATTGGGAGCAGTACTACTTGAGCTAAGAACATGTGGCATGGTTCTATAAGCTAGCAGGAAATGTGCCACTTTAGTTTCAAATGAAGCAGATTTTAACTTCTTCATACCAGCCTTGAAAGTCTAAACCACACATCCAGCCAGGCCATTTGATGAGGGTAAGGTGCCACACAGATATGTTTTATTTCATTGAAGGCCATGAACTCTAGAATTTGACACTTGTGAATGACATTCTGTTGTTTGAGACAAGTATTTCTGATGAGTGGTGCAGTTTCTTAAGTAACAGTATAAAGTTGTAGACCTACTTTTGAATGCCTCCATCCATTTTGAACAGACATCCACTAGCAAAAGGAGCATCACTCCCATAAATGGGCCAACATAATCATGGATTTCAATAATCGACATGAACTCTCACCCATGGCCAAGGGTGCAGGGAAGCAGTGGCAGGTGGCTCTTGCTGTAAATGGTCACATTTTTTACGATACTTTCTATATCAGCATCAATGCCAGGCCACCAAACATAGCTTTTCGCTAGCATTTTCATCCTCACTATGCCTGGATAGGCACTCTGTAGTAGTTTTTCTCTTCTTGGTTTAGAGATAACCACTCTAGTTCCTCAAAAGGTTGACAACATCCTCACAACTAAACTCATCTTTTCCAAGTTGATAAAATTTCATTTTTTCTGAAGCTTTCTCATTATGCCGACCATGTAATATCCATACACTTAATCTTTGACAACAAAGGCAAGTTAAAGTGGGGATGTGAGGTTTAGGGGGGATTTGAAGAAAAATATTTTTACTCAGAGGGTGATGACAATCTGGAATGCACTGCCTGGGAGGGTATTGGAGGTGGGATGCCTCACATCTTTTAAAAAGTACCTGGATGAGAACATGACACGCCATAACATTCAAGACTATGGGCAAAGTGCTGGTAAGTGGGATTAGGTTGGCAGTTCAGGGCATTTCATGCATCGATACAGACTCAGTGGGCCAAAGGGCCTCTTCTGCAGCATGGGATTCTGTGATTCTTTTCTGATATGTGAGAGGCAAGTTTTTTTACACAGAGGGTGGTAAGTGCCTGGAGTGCACTGCCAAACGAGGTGGCAGAAGTAGTTGCAATGGCATCTTGACAGATATGCAGGGAATAAATACATTCAGACTATGTAGAAGCAAAAGGTCTTTAATTTAGAAAGACGTCAAGGTGTCACTGCAGACTTGATTGGCTGAGGAGCCTGTGCTATACTGTTCTTTGTCCTAAAGTGTGATGAAGCTGTGGAATTATTTACAACAGAAGGCTGTGGAGGCTTGTCTCCACAGTGATAGTGCTGGTGATAGTCTGGAGGGATGTCAGAAGTTGCAACGTGACATAGATAGGATGCAAGACTGGGTGGAGAAATGGCAGATAGACTTCAACGCGAATAAATGTATAGTAGTCCATTTTGGCAGGACCAATGGGATAAAGGAGTACAATATCAAGAGTAGAAGTCTTAGCTGTGTTGAGGAGCAGAAGGACCTTGGGGTCCGGGTCCGAGTACTATATTCAGTTCTGGTTGCCTCGATATAGGAAGGATGTGGAAGCTATTGAGAGGGTGCAGAGGAGATTTACAAGTATGTTGCCTGGATTGAGAGGCATGCCTTATGAAGAGAGGTTGTGGTAGCTAGGTCTCTTCTCCCTGGAGAGACGAAGGTTGAGAGGCGACCTGATAGAGGTTTATAAGATGTTGAGAGGAATAGATAGGGTAGATTCTCGGAGGCTATTTCCCAGGACTAAATAGTCACTACGAGAGAACACAGGTTTAAGGTGCTGGAGAGCAAGTACAGAGGAGTTGTTAGGGATAAGTTTTTCGCTCAGAGGGTGGTGAGTGAGTGGAATCGGCTGCCATCGGTGATGGTAAAGGCGAACTCACTGGGGTTTTTTAAAAGACTTCTGGATGAGTATATGGGATTGGGAGTTAGTTAGTTCTATGGCCTGGTAGGTATGGATATGATCAGTGTAATCTGTGGGCTGAAGGGCCTGTTTGTGCTGTAGTGTTCTATGTTCTAAATTACTGAATGTATTTTGAAAAAGAGATAGATAACGAAGATCAGCCATGATTGTGTTGAATGGCACAGCAGACTCAAAGGAGCAAATGGTCTATTTTTCATCCTAGTTTCTATGTTACTATCTCTAGATTGTTACCTGAGCCACATGCTAATTGGCATGGGGTTTAAAGAATTAAATCTGGGATGGGCTTCACTTGAACTGGTCTGGGACAGATTGTGGACTGAGCTGTAAACTGATAGAGGGGTGGGGTGATGGCTCAAGTGAAGGAACATTTAGAAATTCAAAGAACAGTATAGGGATAAAGACAAGCAGGACAGGAAAGATCAGAGTTTAACTAAATTGTCACCAGCTAACGTGGACTGAAATTGCATGGAATAAAAATTTTAAAAAATGAAATTAAAGTTTTGTTATTTGAATGCATAAAGTTATCACAATAAGATCAATGTACCAATGGAACAAATAAAGGTAAATGATTTAGATCTTCATTACACGGGCATACTATAAAGTGATCAAGATTAGGAAATAAATATTCCAGGGTATGGAATGTCTGCAATTCTCCAGATGAGGAATGCCAATGAGGAAATGGGAGTTATGCCAGGTGGGATTCAACCACTCTGTAGCAAAAAGATCCCCAGTGAAAAACACGGCATCAAGCCTGGCTTCACAGAGATTGAAGCACCCTTTTTAAACTGCACGATGATCTCAGTGTGCACTGCTAGTCAGAGGCCTCCCTCCACCCCCTTCCAACCAGGAACCTTACTTCCACAACCCTCAATCAAAGACCTCATGCCTACTTCCTCCAGTCAGAAGCCTCGCTCCCAACTCCTCCAGTCAGTGACCTCATCTCCACCACTCCTTCATCAGAGGCCTCACTTCCACCAATCAGGTATCTAACTTTCACCACTACCCTCAGTCGGTGATATTGTTCTCACCTCCCCCAATTAGAGGCCTCACTCTTATCCCCCACAATCAGAGGCCTCACCTCCATCCCTTCCAATCAGGGACCTCAACTCACCATATGCCAGTCAATGGCCTCACATCCATCTCTCCCAATTATAGGCCTCACCCCCACCCCAATCAGAGACACATGAGAGGCCATAAAGACCCATTCTTGTCCATTGGTGGCAACCAGTTATTATATTGAATGTTATGTTGAATTTTTCATTTTTGAATTTTTCATCATTCATTCCCATTCAAAGACCCATTCTTGCCCATTGGTGGCAACCAGTCTTTATAGAACATAAAACAGTCTTTATAGAACATAGAACGGCTCTTGATGTTGCGCTGACCAATGGAACTAATCTAATGACCCTCTAACCTAAACTATTCCAATATTATCCATATGCCTATCCAATGACCATTTGAACGCCCTTAAAGTTGACGAGTCCACTACTGTTGCAGGTGGGCATTCCATGCCCTTACTACCCTCTGAGTAAAGAACCAGCCTCTGACATTTGTTCTATAGTTATCACCCCTCAGTTTAAAGCCATGCCCCCTTGTGTTAGCCATCATCATCTGAGGAAAAAGACTCTCATTGTGTACCCTATCTAATCCTCTGATCATCTTGTATGACTCAATTAACCTTCTTTTCTCTAACAAAAATAATCTCCAGTCCCTCAGCCTTTCCTCATAAGACCTTCGCACCATACCAAGGCAACATCCTGGTAAATCTCCCTAACAGTAATACCCTGGTAGTGACACTCTGACAATGCCACCCTGGTTGTCAGGGTATCACTGCCAGGGTGTCACTGTGACACTAACAAAGTGTTACTGCCAGGGTGGCAGAGAGAGTTGTGTCAGCTTCTTCTGTGACTGAAAACAACCTCCTATTCCGACTTGCATAAAAGGTTGAAAAATACCCTCTATGAAAGAAAAACAGTCAGACTGTTCACATGGCCTTTCTAAAAATGGCTCAAACAAAAATTCTGTTTAAAAAAACTGCAGTTAGAAACAGCAGCAGCTGAAAAGAGGAAGTATTCCATATTTAATCGACCATGAAGAGGATTAAAAACAAAGCTACCATGAAATAGTCTGATTTGTCAATCAAGAGGCTCATAAAACATACAAAGCAAGAGGATTTGAGTATAGGAATAAAGTTGTTTTATCTCAGTTGTACACAGAACCCACACCTGGAGTATTATCTGCAGTTCTGGTGTCCTTCTCTGAGCAAGAATGTCCTTACAATGGATAGAGAGTGGCAAAGGTTTATCAGGCTGATTTCTGTCATATGATGGCAGGGCTGTCATATGAATAGAGACTAAGTCAGTTAGGATTGTATTCATTGTTTAAAAGAGTGAGAGGGGGGATCTCATAGAAACTTATACAATTCTAACATGATTCGACAGTGTAGATTAAAAAAAAATGTTCTGATGGTGGGGGGAGTTCAGAACTATGCATCACAGTTTTAGGATAAGGGATATACATTTTAGGACTAAAGTGAGGAGAAATCTCTTCACCCAGAGAGTGGTAAATCTGTGGAATTCACTATCACAGAAAATAATAGTTCTATATATATAATAGTGTATAATATATATAATATATAGTTCTATAGCCTCGTAATCTCTAAGGTAGAGACATGTTCGGCATAACTTTGTGGGCCAAAGGGCCTCTATTGTGCTGTAGTTTTTCTATGTTTCTAAAACATTTTGTGAATTCAACAAGAAATTAGATATAGCTCTTGTGGCTAAAGGGATCATGAGGTATGGGGGGAAGGCGGTATTAGGATATTGAATTTGATGATCAGCTATGATCAAAATGAATGGCAGGGCAGGCTCAAAGGCCTGAATGACCTACTTCTGCTTCCATTTTCCATGTGTCTATGTTAAAGCCAGCCAAGACCACCATCCCAAGAGAGTCCCAAGGTCATTAGTTTACCCCAAGCCCAAATATTCCGCAAACACAGAGCCCTTGAAGGGTCCTCTGCAACCTGACAATGGTGGAGGAGCCCATTGGCACAGTACTTACTTCCTTGCCCCCCTCTCAGAGTCTAAGGCATTGAGGTCCCCATTTGTCAGGATCTGCGCCACTTCCCACTGGGACAGGGGGTGAATGGGGGGAGCAAGCATAGCAGGAGGCCAGAACGTCTGTCCTCAAATCGATAATGACATTAAAATGAATGTTAATGTGTGGTGATCAGTGGCCAATAACCTGATTGGGGCCAACTTGCAATGGATTTCACACCTATCAATGGGTTTCACCCAAATCAAAAGGCCAATCACAAATCCCACCTAGGACTACTGGCCCCAATGAATCACCCCCAATATTTCAAATGACAAAGGAATGGTAAAGGAGGAGCAATAGCCCTGTAGTAAAAGATGACTTTGAGATATGAATGAAAAGAATGATCTCAGTAGATCAACATGGCAGAAATTATGAAGATACTGGTGGGGATAATTTATAGGCTCCCTAAAGTTATTGCATGAAGACTGTTAAACAAAAAAATTATTGATTTTAAGTTTTTAAGTTTCAGTTTTTAAAGTTTTTTAAACTTTCCTTCTTAGTGTCACATAGGCTTACATTAATACTATAATGAAGTTACTGTGAAAATCCCTCATCACCACACTCCAGCACCTGTCCAGTACACTGAGCGAAAATTTAACGTGGCCAATCCACCTAACCTGCAGTCTTTCAGACAGTGGGAGGAAACTGGAGCACCTGGAGAAAACCCATGCAGACATGGGGAGAATGTGCAGAGTCTGCATAATCAGTGACCCAAGCTGGGAATTGAACCCAGGTCCCTGACACTGTGAGGCAGCAGTACTAATCACTATACCACTGTTTTACACTTATTGGAGCTTGCAACAAAGGAAATGTAATAATTGTGGGGACTTCAATATTCAATTTTTGTGACAGTTTCTTGGCGCAACATGTTACGGAATTAACAAGGGATATAGCTATTTTAGATCTAATATTATGCAACAAAGCAGCACTGATTTGTAATCTCACGGTAAATAGTTCTGTGGGAAATAATACTATTGAATTCCATGTTAAAGTTGAAAGTAACACATTGCAATCACAATCAAGAATCTTAAACAAAGCCAATTATCATAGAATCTATGACACGGAGACAGGTCCTTTGGCTCCAAACTGATCCATTCTGATCAAAATGTCCATCAAAGTTAACCCCATTTGCCTGCATTAGACCCATGTATTTAGATTAGACCCTCTAAATTTTCCGATCTGTGCGTCTGCCGAAATGACTTTTAAATGCTGCCAATGCTCTTTCCTCAAACACTTCCTCTGGTAGCTCATTCCACGTATGTATCATCTTCTGATAAAACATTGCTCCAATTCCCATTAATTCTTTCTCTTAAAATAAAACTATGCCCTCTAGTTCTCAATTCCCCAACCCTGGGAAAAAGACTGAATGCATTCATCCTATCATGCCTCTCATGATCTTATACACATCATGCTCCCAAAGAAAAAAAATTCGAGCTTGTCTGACCTCTCTTTCTAACTCAGTCACTTGAGTCCTGGCAACATCCTTGTAAATCTCTTCTGCACTTTCTCCAGTTTAATAACATCTTTCCTATAGCAAGGTGACCAAAACCTTAACACAATACTCCAGGTACGACCTCACCAACATCCTGTATAACTGCAACATAACTTCTCAACTTCTATACTCAGTGCCTTTACTGAAGAAGGCTAGCAAGTCAAAAGCCTTCTTCATTGCCCTATCTAGCTGTGACTCCATCTGTAGAGAATGGTGCACCTGAACTCCAAGATCCCTCTGTTCCATGATACGCCCTGAGGTCCTACCATTCACCATGAAAGCCCTACCTTGTGAGGTGAAGTTGGGGAAAGTAGTTGTAGATTGGGAGGTAGGAAGTCAGAATTTGGTGTTTAGAAAATTGTAAAATTCTAGGGGGAAGACATTGCATGGTCCCGTGCTTTTTCTGTGCTTAGAGATTTAAAATGCAAGCACATAGAGAGCCCAAATTGAAACATTAGTAGCAAAAGGCCAAGCCTTTTTTACCAAGACATGAGTTTGAATTTAGTCAGTCAATTTGAATCAGGCACTTAGATGCCAAAAACCTATTAAATTTAAGTCTGATTGGTTCTAGGTTGTCAAAACAATCTTATTGAGGGAAATATTGATATGTCATCACGGATATTAAAAAAGGAGGCTGTGGCATAAAGAGAACAGTAATTACCACTTGCTAGAGCTAACAGCTCTCAACTCTCTCTCTCTCTCTCAAGGGAATTGTTGACTCTCATAGCTTCATCAAAGTTTTATAGAAAGCACCATCTAGATCGCAAAGGTGTCAAACGAGAAAGCAGTTCTAGATAGAATCAACAGAGAAGAACCTGAATATTCTGGAAGACACAAAACCTGGTTGTAATATAGAGAGTGACTAAATTCTATTTTGTTAATGAGTGGGAATTGCATTTATTTGAATAGCATACCATTGAATCTTGTTTTATTTGGGAATAGTTAATCAAAGGAATTTATTCAGTTTGTTAATAGCTTAGTTAATTTGCTCTCTGTTAATTAGATAAGATAAATTGTATTGATTTCAGAGAGAGTGTCAGGGATTTTTTTTTAACTGTTAGAAGTTGCTGAAGAGCAGGTCACAGCACTTCATACACTTCTTACAGATTATAGGATGATGTACTCCTCTTTGGGTGTTTCAGTGTTACTTCTCAGAGAGAGAAATCCAACTTCACTTAGTAACTCTTGATTTGACTTTCCAAAATGCAACACCTCACACTTATCTGTATTGAACTCCATTCATCATTCCTTGGCCCACTTCTCCAACTGATCAAGTCATAGAATCCCTACAGTACAGAAAGAGGCCATTTGGACCATCAAGTCTGCACCAACCACAATCCCACCCAGGCCCGACCCCCATACCCCTACATATTTCCCTACAAAAATCCTACTGCAATTTTTGATAACCTTCCTCACTTTCTGCCATACCACCTATTTTAGCACCATCTGCAAACTTGCTGATTATGCCTTGTGTATTCTCACCCAAGTCATTGATGTACATAATGAATAATACCGGGCTAAGCATTGATGCCCGAGGCACGCTCCCAGCCATGACCTCTAATTTAACAAGCATCATTCCAACATTACCCTCTGCTTTCTACTATCAAGCCAGCTGCATATCCAATTTGCCAGTTCTCACTGGGATTTTATGAGATCTAACTTTCCAAAACAACCTAAAATGTGGAATTTTATCAAAGGTCTTACTGAAGTCTGTATAAACTATTCTATCACCCTGCCCTCATCATCCTGGGCACTTCTTCAAAGAACTCTTAACAAGTTTGTAACGCATGATCTCCAATGCACAAAGCTATGCTGACTTCTCCTAACCAAACCCTGTATGTCCAAATGTCTATTCCTCAGAATCGTCTTTATTAACTTACTCAGAACAGATGTTAGCCTTATGAGTATCTAATTCCCAGATTTTTCTTCACAGCCCTTCCTAAATAAGGGCACAACATTTGCTCCCCTCCAGTCCTCTGGTACCTCACCCATGGCCAACAATGATGCACATATCTCAGGCAATTTCTTCTCTCACCTCATGCAGTATTCTTGGATATGTGTCAGTACAAAGAACAAAACAGCACGGGAAACAGGCCCTTCAGCCCAACAAGGCCGCGCCACCACCTCGCTGTTCCCACTTCTACCCACGATTCCCGTCATCCCTGTCTATGTTTATAGATCTATACATTAGAACCAAAATTTGAGACAATTTAGGGAAAATTTGTTTTGCCAATTAGCCTAAGAGCACATCTTTGGGATGTGGGAGGAAACCGGAGCACTCGGAGAAAACCCACACAAGCACGGGGAGAATGTGCAAACTCCCACAGACACAGGCCCAAATCCATGTATCTGCACAGTACAGCAATAGTCACTGAGCTTCGTGTTGCCCATCAAATGGTCCAGGTCAAGTGTACACTAATGAAGTGAAGCACTAGAATACTCTTGAAAAATCCAAGATCAGCCCTCTCACGACCCATTGTGTGTATGCCCCTCGTTAGACAACAAAGTGGACCGAAGTACCTGTAGGATAAAACAAATACATCAATATCATAGACAATTTACACACTTCCCAGGGAACTCCCACAGCTCATGATGCCTATTTTAAATCAGTTTTCTATACCCCTCCATTCCCAATCTGTTCATGTGCCCATCTAAGTATTTCTTAAATAACTCCAGAATGCCTGCCTCCACTATTTTACTTGGCAGCACATTCCATACCCCCCACCACCCTCTGTGTGAAAAAACTCCCTCTAGAATCTAAATTATACCTTACCCCCCTCACCCTAAGCCCATGACCTCTCGTGCTATTCAAGTCCATCCTAGGGAAAAGCTGTTTACTCTATCTATACCCCTCATAATCTTGTACACCTCTATCAGATCTCCTCTAAGTCTACATCTTTCTAAGGAAAACAGTCCCAATTTGCCTAATCTCTCCTCGTAACTCAGACCTTCCATACCAGGCAGCATCCTGGTAAACCTTCTCTGCACTCTCTCCAGAGTCTCAACGTCCTTCCGGTAGTAAGGTGACCAGAACTTGACGTAGTATTCCAAATGAAGTCTAACCAACGTTTTATACAACTGCAACATTAAAGGCCAACTGTTGTACTCTATACCCCTTCCTATAAAGGCTAACATACTGTAACTAGGTCCATAGCCTGGGAAAAAAAACTAAGCAGTTGCAGATCTGCTGACGTCAGAGGCATATGCAGGCTGTTCCTGAGAGGAAAACCGGCTAAGATTAGTTGGGTAAAAGATATTGAAAACAGTGTGAAAAATATTGAATACTTCAAAACGTTAAATAAGAATGCATTCCATTTAAAACCAAGCAATCTACAAGAAATCTAATGACCTAATTGTGGCTCAGAAAGTTAAGGATCGTATTAAGTTAAAAAAAAGGAGGCATACGATGCTGCAAAAACAGAAGTAGTAAATGTGAGGAATGGGTGTGATTTCATAGATCATAGATTCCTACAGTGCAGAAGGAGGCCATTTAGCCCATCTAGTCTGCACTGACCACAGTCCCATTCAGGCACTATCCACATAACCCCATGCATTTACCTTAGCTAATTTCCTTGTCACTAAGGTGCAATTTAATATGGCCAATCCACCTAACCTGCAATCTTTGGACTGTGGAAGGAAACTGGGGCACCTGGAGGAAACTCACATAGACACAGAGAGAATGTGCAAACTTCACATAGACGGTGACCCAAGCCAGGAATTGAACCCAGGTCCCTGACATTGTGAGGCAACAGTGCTAACCACTGTGACACAAGTGCTACTCCAAGGGTTCCCACATCACCAAAAATTCAACAAATAGAATACAAATATTGTAGCAGGATCTTGATTGACTGGGAAAGTGGACCAAGAAATGGCAAATCAAATAAATCGGTTGGACTTAAACCTGGTGTTGTCAGACTTCTTGCTGTGTTTACCCCAGTCCAACGCCGTCATCTCCACATCAAATCTAAGTAAGAAAGACAAAGAACAATACAGCACAGGAACAGGCACTTCAGCCCACCAAGCCTGTGCTGATTCCTAATCCTTATTTAGATCCACCCCTTATTGTCCATATGTGGTTTCTATCCCTGACCATTTGATGGGCAACACAACAGCTCAATGACTATCGCTGTGCTGGGCAGATACATGGATTTGGGCCTGTATCTGTGGGAGTTTGCACATTCTCCCCATGCTTGCGTGGGTTTTCTCCAGGTGCTCCAGTTTCCTCCCACATCCCAAAGATGTGCTCTTAGGCTAATTGGCAAAACAAATTCTCCCTAAATTGTCTCAAATTTGGTTTTTAATCTATAAACATGGACAGGGATCGCGGGTAGAGGTGGGAACATCGGGGTGGTGGCGTGGGCTCGTTGGGCCGAAGGGCCTGTTTCCCGTGCTGTTTTGTTCTTTGTTCTCTGTTTGCCTCCTTTTCATGTGTCTATCAAGGTAGGTCTTGAACATTGCTGACATGCCTGTTTCCACCACCTCCACTGGTAATGCATTCCAGGCATCCACTTCTATGTAAAAAACTTTTCCCTCATGTCTCCCCTAAATCTTCCCCCTCTCAGCTTGAATGTGTGCTCTCTTGTAGTTGACCTTTCTACCCTGGGACAAAGCTTCCACCCTATTTATGCTTCTTGTAATTTTATAGATGTCTATCAGATCTCCCCTCAGCCTCTGTTTTTCTAGTGAAAACAACTGGAGTTTATCCAACCTCTCCTCATACTTTAAACCCTCCAGACAAGACAACATCCTGGTAAGCCTTCCTTCCACTCTCTCTAAAGCATCCATGTTCTTCTGGTAATGTGGTGACCAGAACAATATGCTATATTCCAAATGTGGCCTAAGTAAATCTTTTCTGTGTCTGTAACATGCCAACTTTTATACTCGATGCCCCAGCCACTGAAACAAAGCATGCCATATGCCTTCTTAACGGCCTTATCTACCTATGTTGCCATTTTCAGGGATCTGTAGACCTCTATGCCCAGATCCCTCGCTATGTCAGTGCTCCAAAGGGTTCTGGCATTTACTGTATAATTTATACCTGAATTTGATCTTTCAAAATGCATCACCTTGCATTTGTCTCCATTTAGCTTTTCTCTGTTCAAATCTGCAATCTACCTTTACCCTGCTGTATCCTTTGACAATCTTCATCACTACTAACACTCCACCAATTTTTGTGTCATCTGCAAACTTACTAATAAGATCATCTACATTTTTCTCAAGATCATTTATATATACAGTGCAAATAACAAAGATCCCAACATTGATCCCTATGGAACACCACTAGTTGCTGATCTCTATTTTAAAAAGCACCCTTCCATTGCTACTGTCTGTCTTCTGTGACCAAGCCAGTTCAGCATCCATCAAACTTGGATTCCATGAGACTCTACCTTTTGTATCAGCCTGCCATAAGGGACCTTGTCAAATAAGAACATTAGAATTTGGAACAGAAGTAGGCCTTCTGGTCCCTGGAGCCTACTCCACCATTCAATAAGATCATGGCTGATCTTTTCATCAACTCAGTCCACTTACCCACCGCTCACCAATAACCCTTAATTCTTTAACTGTTTAAAGATCTATGTTTGCTTTAAAACATTCAAGAAGATAGCCTCAATTGCTTCACTGGGCAGGAATTCCACAGAGTCACAACTCTTTGCCTGAAGAAATTTCCTTCAACTCAGTCCTAAATCTGCTTCCCCTTATTTTGAGGCCATGCCCAGTTGTTCTAGTTTCACCCAGCAGTGGAAACAACCTCCTGCTTCTATCTTACCTATTCCCTTCATAATTTTATTTGTTTCTATAAGATCCTCTCCCCATTCTTCTAAATTCCAATGAGTATAGTCCCAGTCTACTCAGTGTCTCCTCATTAGCCAATCCTCTGAATCTTCTCTGCACTCCCCTCCAGTGCCAGCACATCCTTTCTCAAGTAAGAAGATCAAAACTTTAATAAAACTCCAGATGTGGCTTCACCTTATATAGCTGCAACACAACCTCCTTATTTTTAAACTCTAGCAATGAAGGACAAAATTCCATTTGCGTTATTAATTACCTGCTGTACCTGTAGCCTAACTTTTTGCAAGTCATGCACAAGGACAGTCAGGTCCCTCTGCACAGCAGCATACTGCAATTTGTATTTAAATAATCATCCAGTTTGTTGTTATTCCTACCAGAATGGAAGACCTCACATTAACCAACTTTGTATTCCATCTACCAGATCCTTGCCAATTCACTTAAACTATCTATATCTATCTCTCTGCAGACTTTCAGTGCCCTCTGCACACTTTGCTCTACCACTCATCTAGTATTATCTGCAAACTTTGACACACTATATTTGGTCCTTATCTCTAAATCATCTATGCATCTTTATCTTACACAACAACTTTTCGATGGCACCTTGTCACATGCCTTATGGAAATATGTTACCACCACATTCATAATGTCCTCAAAGAATTGACCTGCTTTTATGAACCCATGCTGCGCCTTCCCAATGGGGACAATTTCTATCCATATGTCTTGCTATTTTTACCTTGATAATAGATTCAACCCCTTTCCCCACTGCAGAAGTTAAGCGAACCAATCTCTTGCTACCTGCCTTTCGGCTTCAGCAGATTTTTGTGGGAGGAAGGCAGAACACCCAGGGGAACCCCATGCAAACATGGGGAGAACGTGCATACTCCGCACAGATAGTGACCCAAGCCAAAATTGAACCCAGGTTCCTGGCACTGAGAGGCAGCATTGCTAATCTCTGTGCCACTGTGCACCCCACAATATTTTATAATAGACTCTAGTATATAATGAGAAAGGGAGTAGCTGATGTAAATTTTTTTTTATTCTCACATGGGATGTGGGTGTTGTTGACTAGGACAGCATTTATTGCCCATGGACTGAGTGAGTAGTTTGGCCATTTCAGAGGGCATTTAGGAGTCAACCACATTGCTGTGGGGCATATATAGGCCAGACCAAGTAAGATCAACAGATTTCTTTTCTTAAAGTGAACCAGTATTTTTAAGATAATTCACAATGTTTTCATGATCATCATTAACATTTAATTCCAGATTTTTGTTGAATTCAAATTTCACCATCTGTCATGGCAAGATTCAAACATAGGTTCCCATTATGCTGATTTTCTGGCTTTCTAGTCCAATGACATATCACTAAGCCACCGCCTCCCTGTTCGCCCGTTAGAAACAGAAACAAGAGATATTATTACGGGGACTGAGGAAATACAATAAGAAGTCTCACAACACCAAGTTAAAGTCTAACAGGTTTATTTGGTAGCACAAGCCACTAGCTTTCAGAGCACTGCCCCTTCATCAGGTGAGTGGAAGTTGTGTTCACAAACCGGGCATATAAAGACACAAACTCAATTTACAAAATAATGGTTGGAATGCGAGTCTTTACAGGTAATCAAGTCATAAAGGTACACTCAATGTGAGTGGAGAGAGGATTGAGCACAGGTTAAAGAAATGTGTATTGCCTCCAGCCAGGACAGTTAGTGAGATTTTGCAAGCCCAGTAAAGTTATGGGGCTTAGAGATAGTGTGACATGAATCCAAGATCCCAGTTATGGCCGCCTTCATGTCTGTGGAGCTTGAGTATCAGTCAAGATAAAGCCACATGAAGGTGAAGGATTGATTAATGGATAGAAAGTGGCCATAAGTGAGACTTTTCAAATTGGTAGAGATTGAGAAGTGGAATGCTACAAGGATAAGTGTTGGAGGCCTCAATTATGTACAATCTATATTAATAACTTAGATGAAGAATAATGTATGTAAGTTTGCTGATGATACAAAGCTAGGTGGGAAAGTTAGTTTGGGGTGGACACAGAGAGGCTCAAAGAGAAAAATACGGTTTGGTGAGTGGAAACAAGATGGCAAATGGAATACATATCCTCTGCTATTTGTGATTTTTATCAATGACTTGGGAGGGGGCTGAAGGATGAGTTAGTAAATTTGCTGATGACACCAAGATTAGTGGAGTAGTGGATGAGGTGGATGGCTCTTGCAGGCTGCAAAGAGACATTGATAGGATAAAGAGCTGGGCTGAAAAGTAGCAGGTAGAGTTTAATTCTGATAAGTGCAAGGCGATTCATTTTGGTAGAACAAACATGAATGCGGATTATAGGGTCAACTTCAGAGTTCTGAAGAATGTGGAGGAACAGAGAGATCTTGGGGTTCATATCCAAAGATCTCTGAAGGTTGTCATTCAAGTGGATAGAGCCGTGAAGAAGACTTATAGTGTGTTAGTGTTTGTCAATAGGTGGTTTGCGTTTAAGAGCTGTGGGGAAATGCTGCAACTATACGGGACCTTGGTGAGATCACATTTGGAATATTGTGTGCAGTTCTGGTCACCTCACTATAAAAAGCATGTGAAAGCATTAGAAAGAATGCAGAGGAGATTTACCATGATGCTGTCTGGTTTGGAAGATAGGTCTTATGAGGAAAGGTTGAGGGAGCTGGGGCTTTTCTCTTTAGAGCAGAGGTGGATGAGAGACAACTTAATAGAGGTTTGTAAGACGATGAGAGGGATTGATAGAGTGGACATGCAGAGACTATTTCCTCGGGTAGGTGTAGCTGTTACTAGGGGGCATAGCTGTCAGGTTCATGGTGGGAGATCTTGGAGGATTGTCCGAGGTAAGTTCTTTACTCAGAGAGTGGTTGGGATGTGGAATGCAGTGCCTGCTGTAATAGTGGAGTTGGACACGCTTGGAACTTTCAAGCGGTTATTGGATAGGCACAAGGAGCACACCAGAATGATAGAGAGTGGAATAACTTGATCTTGGGTTCAGCATAGCGCGGCACAACATTGAGGGCCGAAAGGCCTGTACTGTGCTGTATTGTTCTATGTTCTATAATGGAGGGAAGTGTAAAGTTATTTACTTTGGTCATAACAATTGAAAAGCAAAGTATTTTTGAAAGGTATGAAACTTACTAGGCCAAAATTTTACCAGATCACCCACCCTGGAAATAGGACAGCAAGACTCACAGAACAGAATTTTTCATTGGCCTCGGATTTTACAAGCCTCGTCCAAGCGACGTGGTAAAATCCTACCCATAGTGTGTTGATGTGCAAAGAAACTTGGATTTGCTTATTCTAGGAATGCAGAAGATTAGTAATCATGTGCAATAAGCAATTCGGAAGTCAAATGGCATATTGGCTTTCATTGCAGAAGAATTGGAGTACAAGAATAAAGCATTCTTGCTGCAGTAATGCAAGATTTTGATGAGAAAACATCTGGATGACTGAGTGCAATTTTAGTTGCCAATTTTAAGAAAGGATATACTTGCATTGGAGATGATGCAGTGAAGGTTCAGGTGATTGGTCCCTGGGATGAGAAGGTTTTTCCTGTGATGAGAGCTGAGTAAATTGAGCTCATATTCTCTGACGTTAAGAACAGTGGTGATCTCACTGAAACCTACAAGATTCTAAAGGGGTTTGATAGGCAGCTTAGAAAATTTAAAAAACAGAGGCACTGTCTCAAGGTAAGGGAACTGAGATGAGGATAAATTTCCTCACAAAAAGTGTTGAAAATCGTTGTAACTCTGTATTCCAGAGGGTTACGGAAACTCCATTGTTGAATACAGTTAATAGAACATAGAACATTACAGCGCAGAACAGGCCCTTCGGCCCTCGATGTTGTGCTGACCAATTAAGAAAAAGCAATGACCCTCTAACCTAAACCATTCCCTTTTCATCCATAAACCCATCCACGGACCTCTTAAACGCCCCCAAACTTGGCGCATCTAGAACTGCAGCAGGCAGGGCATTCCATACCCTTACCACCCTCTGGGTAAAGAACCTACCTCTGACAGCCGTCCTATAACTACCACCCCTTAATTTAAAGCTATGTCCCCTCGTGCTAGCTTTCTCCATCTGAGGAAAAAGGCTATCACTGTCCACCCTATCTAAACCTCTAATCGTCTTATATGATTCAATAAGGTCTCCTCTTAGCCACCTTCTTTCTAACGAAAACAACCTCAAATCCCTCAGCCTCTCCTCATAAGACCTGCCCCCCATGCCAGGCAACATCCTGGTAAACCTCCTCTGTATCCTCTCCAATGCCTTCACATCTTTCTGATAATGTGGGGACCACAACTGTATACAATACTCCAAGTGCGGCCGCACCAGAGTTTTGTACAGTTGCAACATGACGTTGCGGCTCCGAAATTCAATCCCCCTACCAATAAAAGCCAATAAAAGTTAGGGTAGGCAGATTTTTGGTCTGGCATGATTGTGTGGAATGATGAAGCAGGCTTAAACATATCAGATGCCCTGCTCCTATTTCTTGTGTTCTTGAATTTAGTGTTGAGCATTTGCAAAAGGTACTAAATATTGTATTATTATTCTTGAATACTCACACTTGTGACTTTATGACAGAGAGAAGGATTTGGTAAAGCAGTTGAAATTACTAGTTAATATTTAGACACTACAGTGAAGACACCCTGCAGTAATGCCTTTGAACTGAGATGATTGGCCTCCAACAATCACAACCATCCTCATTTGTGCCAGGTATGACTCCAACCAGCAGAGAGTTTTCTCCTGATTATCATTGAGTTTAAGTTTGGTAGGGCTCCTTGATGCTGGATTTAGCCAAATGCCACCTTAATGTCAAGAGCAGTCACTCTTAATTGATGCCTGGACTTCAGCTCTTTCATCCATATTTGAATCAAGGCATTGGTTAAATAAAGAGTGACCCTGGCAGAATTCAAATTGAACATCAGTGAGCAGATTATTGCTGAGAAAGTGCTGCTTGATCACACTGTCAATGTCACCTTCCATCACTTTCCAGACTGCGACTAGGCTGGAGGTGGGAATTAGCTGGATTGGCTTTGTCCTTGCTCATGAACAGGACGTACCTGGACAATTTTCCATATTGTCACTCAGATTTCAGTATTGTCACTGTACTGGATTTTCTGGGTTGATGGAATGCTTATGATAAGGCAAAAAATGAAAACATAGGTTAAGGTGGTGAGGATTGGATATTTAATATTCAAGGATACGAAGATTTGAGAAAATGTGTGGAGCTGAGGCAATACAGCAGGAGGGGTGGCACAATGATTAACATTACTGCCTAACAGTGCCAGAGATCCAGGTTCAATTGTGCCTTTGGGTGATTGTTAAGTTTGCACATTGTCCCATGTCTACATGGATTTCCTCTGGGTGCTTTAGTTTCCTCCCACACTCCAAACATGTGCAGGTTAAGTTGATTGGCCATGCTAAATTGTTCCTTAGTGTCAGGGAGATTAATAAGGTAAATATGTAGTGTTATGGGGATGGGACCTGGGTGCATCGTTGTCAGTGCAGGCTCAATGGGCTGAATGGCCTCCTTCTGCTCTGTAGAGATTCTATGATTCTAAGAGAAAGCAACTATTTCTGAGATATGGGTTGATTTCAGTAGTATGAGACGGGATTTATCCAGGGCGAAATGCAACATACCTGCAGGCAATGCGTTCGCTATATAAAATAAATGTTTTTTGTCATTTCCCTGGACATCAATACCCTAAATCTGTCATCCATTGGGCCAATGGGTACAGTTTTTTCTTTATCTGCTGATCTGAACTTACCAAAATCTTGTACACTTCTATCAAATCTCCCCTCAATCTCCTTTGCTCCTAGAGGAACAATCCCAGCTATTCTCATTTAGTTAGGGTGAGGGTAACTAAAATCCCTCATCCTTGGAACCATTCTGGTAGATATCTTCTCTGCTCACATATCCTACCTAAGGCAATAATACTCTAATTGAGGCACAACTTTTCTGCTTTTGTATCCAGCTATCTCAATATGTCCTGCCACCTTCAAAAATTGATGCATATGCACCACCATCCCACTGTTCCTGTATACTTCTAAAATATCTGCCATTAAGTCAATATTTCCTTTCCCCATACAAGTAAAATTTCAAAGTCCATCACTGATACCCTTAAAGGTATGCTGGGCGGTGAAAATAATACCAGTATGATGTGAGGAGGCTCGCAGAATGGGCAGACCAGTAGTGGAAGAATTTTATACAGAGATGTGTGAAGCACGGCAGTTTGACCAGCACAGGAAAGGCTGTTTGGCCAATCAAGTCTGCACTAACAATAACTACCACTTAAGTCATGCTAATCCCATTTTCCAGCACTTGTCTAATATCCTTGAATCTTTGAATATTTCAAGTGCTTATCGAAATGCTTTTTAAAATTTGTAAGGTTTGTGGACTCCACTACATTTCCAGACAACACCCTCTGAATCCCCTGCCCCTCACCCTAAAACTATGTCCCCACATGATTGACCCTTCAACCAAGGGGAGTAGCTGCTTGTCCATATCCTTATGTCCCTCCCTCAGCCTTCTCTACTCGCAAGAAAACAATCCGAGCCCATTCAGTCTCTCCTTGAAGCTCAAATGCTCCAATCCAGACAACATACTGGTGAATCTCCTCTGTATCCCCTCCAATGCAATCACAAGGTGACCAGAACTGCACACAGTACTCCAGCAATAGCCTAACATTTGATGCAATTCCAACATTACCTCATTGCTCTTTATATTCTATGTCTTGACGAATAAAAGCAAGTCCCCCATATCCCTTTTTAATTAGTCTATTTACCTGCTCTGTCGCCTTTGGAGATCTGTCAGTAAGTACCCAAAATCCATTTGTTCCTCTGAGCTTCTTAGTGTCTTGTCATTCATGAAATAGCTGTCATTGGGCCATGAAATGTCTTTAGCAAACTTGATCAAGGAGAAATCCTAAGGCTGTTTATGCAAGAGGGTAGCAAGAAAAAGAGTAGGCCCACTCAAAGACAATGGAGGAAAGTTATCCATTGGAGCCACAGGAAGTGGGTGAGATCCTTACTGGATCATTTATATATAGTACAATCATTTATATACACTACAAACAAGAGGTCTCAGCACTGCTGCATGCAGAACACCACTAGTTACAGATCTCCATTCTGAAAAACATATTTCCATCGTTACTCTCTGTCTTCTGTAACCCAGGTAATTCTGTGTCCATCTAGCCAGCTCACCTCTGAATCCCGTATGATTTTAATTTTTGTACCAGTCTTCCATGTGGGACCAGTATGCACCAAGGAGAAGAAATGTTGAAGTCAGGATAGGTGTGTGAATGCTCTGGAGTATGTCAATATTGCAAAGGAGGAAGTGTTGGGTATCCTTAATTGCACTAAATTAGACAAATCCCCAGGGCTGGATGGGATCTATCCCAAGTTATTGCAGGAGGCAAGGAAAGAAATAGCTGGGGCCCGAACAGATATCTTCAAATCTTCTTTGACCATAAGTCAGGTTCTGAGAACGAAGAATAGCCAATGTTATTTCTTTGTTCAAGAAAGGAAGCAGGAATAATCCAGAAAATCAGAGGCCGATGAGCCTCATGTCAGTGGTAGGGAAAAGTATCTGTTGGAGAAGATACTAAGGGACAGGATATATGCACATTGGAAGAAAATAGACTAGTGACGGGCAGCATGATTTTGTATCGGGAAGGTCATGTGTCACCAAATTGATTGAGTCCTTTGAAGAGGTGACAAAGATAATTGATGAGGGAAGGACTGTGGATGTAGTTTATATGGACTTTAGCAAGGCAGTTGACAAGGTCCCATATGGCAGACTGGTACAAAAATCAAAATCACACAGGATTCAGAGGTGAGCTGGCTAGATGGATACAGAACTAGCTTGGTCACAGAAGACAGAAAATAACAGTGGAAAGATGTTTTTCAAATGGAGATCTGTAGCTAGTGGTGTTTTGCATGCAGCAATGCTGAGACCTCTTATTTATAGTATGTATAAATGATGTGCAAGAAAATATGGACGGTCCAATTCGTAAGTTTCTGGATAACACGAAGATTGGTGGAGTTGCTGATAGTGCTACAGATTGTCAGAGGACACAACAGAATATAGGTAGATTTGAGACTTGGGCATAGAAATGGCAGATGGAGTTTAATCCAGACAAATGCGAGTGATGCATTTTGAGGATCAAATTTAAGTATGAATTATACAGGCAGAATCCTTAGGAACATTAACATATAGAGGGATCTGGATATGCAGGTCCACAGTTCCCCAAAAGTGCAACACAGATGGCCAAGGTGATAAAGTACATATATGGCATGCTTGCCTTCATCAGCTGGGGCATTGAGTACAAGAGTTGGCAAATCATATTGCAGTTATATATGGTTAGGCTGCATTTGGAGGATTGTGTGTACTTCTGTCACCAAACTACCAGAAGGACTTTGCAAAGAATGAAAAGAAGTTCATCAGGATGTTGCCTGGTCTCAAGGGTGTTGACTATGAGGAGAGGTTGAATAAATTCGGTTTGTTTTCACTGGAAACATGGAGGCTGAGGGGAGACCTGATAGAGAGCATAAATAGGATGGATAGTCAGAGATTTTTTTTTCCTGGATCTGTCACTTACAAGGGGTTATAGGTTCAAGGTGAGAGGGAGAAAATATAAGAGAGATGTGTGGAGGAAGTTTTTCACAGAGAATAGTGGATGCCCAGAACGTGCTGCTAGAGGAGATGGTGGAAGAAGGTACATTAACAGCATTTGAGAGGCATCTAGATGGGTACTTAAGGAGAGAATTGAGGGATATGGATTGAGTAAAGGCAGAAGTTTTTTAGTTAGGGCATCATATTGGCTGAAGTGCTGAAGGGCTTGTTCCTGTGCTGTATTTTGTTCTTTTCTTTATTCTTTGTCTTCCAAGATGCTTATCAGGATTGAATACTTTCTGCCAGCTCTGACCATCTGACCAATCTGTCTGTATCTTCCTGTAAACTACGACCACCTTCTTCACTATTAACCACGCTACTTATCCTGGTATGATCTGCAAACTTATTTATTATTCCCCCGCATTCTCTTACATATCATTTATGTACATAACAAACAAAAAGAACTCAGTACTGAGCTTTGTTGTACATTATGGAAACTGGCCTACAGTCACTCAGATAGCCTTCTACCATCACTCTTTGTGTCCTATTGCTAAGCCAGTTTTGGATCCATCTCACCAAATTTCCCTAAACTCCTTGTACTTCAGCTTTCTCAATCAGTTGCTCATGTAGGGCCTTGTCAAAATCCATATAAACTACATCAATTGCACATCTCTCATACCCTTATAATATTTCAAAAAAGTGATTCAGTATCAAATTTGTTAGGCACAACCTCCAATTCTGTTTGGGTCTAATTATAAATGATCGAGATGGGTTTGTATAACTTAATTTTGTTTTAGATCTTTACACTCAGTCGAGGCTGACTCCCCAGCTTCACCATCTGGCCCTTCAAGTCTGCTCTACATTCAATAAGATCATTGTTGATCTTTTATGGACTCAGCTCCACTTACTTTTTTAGAGCAACACAGCACGGGAAACAGGCCCTTTGGCCCAACGAGCCCGCGCCGCCGTCATAACTTTATAGTAACAATTCCATTTTCTTATTCTAATTTTAGGTTATTCCTAATATGGAAGAATCTCAATATAGGGTCAATTTGTTTCCCAATCAGCCTAAGAGCGAATTTTTGGGATGTGGGAGGAAACCAGAGCGCCCGGAGAAAACCCACGCAACCACAGGGAGAATGCGCAAACTCCCGCAGACACCGGCCCAATTCCAAGTGTCTGCACAGCTCAGTGACTATCGCTGTAGCTGTCATGGTGCCCTTCAGGTGGTCCAGATAAAGCACTCATTTACGACATGAAGCACCAGGCAACCCATGAATCAACATCCAAGAGCTGTCCTCGCACCACCTGCCGAATGCATGCTCCTTGGTGGTCAAGTATGGACCGAATTACCTGTGGAAAAAAAAGCCATAGTTAAACAGTCCTACTATATCCCTCTATCTGCATAACGCTCATGTGGCTGTCCCAGAGACCCTTAAACAGCCCTAGCGTGCCTGCTCCCACCACCTTACTCGGCAGTGCATTCCACACCCCCACTACCCTTTGTGTGAAAAACTGCCCTCTAATATTCGTCTTATACATAACCCCCCTCACCCTAAGGCCACGACCCCTCATCCTATCCATTTCTGAAGGTGGAAAAAGTTTACCACCATTTACTCTATCTATACCCCTTATAATCTTATACACCTCTATTAGATCCCCTCTAAACCGACGTCTTTCAAGGGAAAACAACCCCAGTCTATTCAATCGTTCCTCATAAGACAGTCCTTTCATACCAGGCAGCATCCTGGTAAACCTCCTCTGCACTCTCTCCAAGGACTCCACATCCTTCCAATAGTACGGCAACCAGAACTGGATGCAGTATTCCAAGTGAGGCCTAACCAACGTTCTATACAATTGCAACATCAAACTCCTACTCTTGTATTCTATATCCTTTTCTATGAAAGCTAACATACTATACGCCTTCTTTATCACCTTCTCCACCTGTAAAGACACCTTCAGAGACTTGTGAACCTGCACCCCCAAGTCTCTCTGCGACTCTATACTCCGAATAGTTTTACCTTTTATCCTATAACTATCTTCTATATTTTTCCGGCCAAAATGCATCACCTCGCATTTATCCGGATTAAATTCCATTTGCCATCTATCTGCCCAGTCTACCAACCTGTCTATGTCCTGTTGTATTGCCTGGCACTGCTCCTCTGTACCCACCAATCCAAGCATCTTAGTGTCATCAGCAAATTTGCTGAACTCACCACCTACCCCAACTTCAAATCGTTTATGTAAACCACAAATAGAAGAGGACCTAGTACTGAGCCTTGTGGCACTTCACTAGTGACAGGCCTCCAGTCGGAAAAAGAGCCTTCCACTACTACCCTCTGTCTCCTCCTCCCGAGCCAGTTCTCGACCCATCTACATACCCGGCCCTGTATCCCATGCGCCTTTACCTTCTCTATCAGTCTACCATGAGGAACCTTGTCAAACGCCTTACTGAAATCCATGTAGACGACATCAACAGCATGTCCTTCATCAACTGTTTTTGTCACTTCTTCAAAAAATTCCACCAGATTCGTAAGACAAGACTTCCCCTTGACGAAGCCATGCTGCGTATCCCTGATCAGATCGCAGGGCTCCAGATGCTCATACATCCTGTCCCTAAGGATCCTCTCCATTAGCTTACCTATAACTGAAGTCAAGCTCACCGGCCTATAGTTCCCTGGGTTATCCCTCTGACTTTTTTTAAACAACGTACTACATTTGCTATCCTCCAGTCCTCTGGGACCTCACCTGTGTCCAAGGAAGAGACAAAGATTTGCGTCAGAGGCCCAGCTAGGTCTTCTCTCAACTCCCTTAGCAGCCTGGGGTAAATGCCATCAGGCCCCGGAGCTTTATAAGTCTTTAAGCTGCCTAACAGCCCCAACACCTCTTTCCTCGTAATCTTTATTTCCCTCAACGGATCCTCAACTTTGTCAAAATCAGCAACAGACATCTGGCCAGTCTCCTGCATGAATACCGACGCAAAGTATTCATTCAGGATCTCCCCCATTCCCTCAGGCTCTAAGCATAGATCCCCTCCTCTGTCCCTGAGAGGTCCAATCTTGCCTCTAAACATCCTTTTGCTCCTTACATAGGTGTAAAATGCCTTAGGATTTTCCTTAATCCTACCTGCCAGAGCCACTTCGTGGCCCCTTTTTGCCTTTCTAACACTCCTTTTAAGATCCCGTCTACACTCTCTATAAGCTTCCAGCGCTGTCTCAGTCCCCAGTTGCATAGATCTAATGTAAGCCTCTCGCTTCTTCCTGATCAAGTCCTCAATATCCCTGGTAAGCCACGGTTCTCTAATCCTACCTTTCCCATCCTTCCTCCTTGCCGGCACGTATCTTTCCTGCAGAGAGTTTAGTTTTCCCTGGAAAGACTCCCACATGTACCTCGTCGACCTGCCCTCGAAAAGCTTATCCCAGTCGGTATCTTTAAGATCTTGCCTAATCTGGCTGTATCTAGCCCTCCCCCAGTTAAATACCTTCCCCTTTGGGCAGATCTCGTCCTTTTCCATTAATATCCTAAAGCATATTGCCGCTCAACATAATTCTTAATTCCTTTCCTGTTCAAAAATTTATCTATCCTTGCTTTAAAAACATTCAATAAGGTAGCCTCAACTGCTTCACTGGGCAGGAAATTCCACAGTTTCACAACTCTTTGTGTGAAGAAGTTCCTCCTCAACTCGGTCCTAAATCTGCTTCCCTTTATTTTGAGGCTATGAACCCTAGTTCTAGTTTTACCCACCAGTGGAAACAACTTCCCTGCTTCTATCTTATCTATTCCCAATATAATCTTATATGTTTCTATAAGATCTCCCTCATTCTTCTGAATTCCAATGAGTATTGGCCAGACTACTCAGTCTTTTCTCATAAGTCAATCCTCTTAACTCCAGAATCAATCTAGTGAATCTCTGCACCCCCACTAGTGCCAATGTATCCTTTCTCAAATAAGGAGACCAAAACTATACACAGTATTCTAAGTGTGGCCTCACCAGCACCTTATTTAGCTGCAACAGAACCTTGTGTCTTTAAACTCCATCCCTTAGCAATGAAAGACAAAATTCCATTTGCTTTCTTAATTACCTGCTGCAAATGCAAACCAACTCCTTGAGATTCCTGCTCAAGGACACCCAGGTCCTACTGCACAGCAGCGTGCTGCAAATTTTTTCCATTTAAACAATAGTCCATTTTGCTGCTATTTCTACCAAAATGGATGACCAAACATTTACCAACATTATTCTCCATCTGCTAGACCTTTGCCTTCTCACTTAGACTTTGCAGACTTTTAGCATCCTCTGCACACTTTGCTCTGCTACCCATCTTAGTGTGGTCTGCGAATTTTGACACTACACTTGGTCCCCAATTTCAAATCATCTTTGTAAATCGTTAACAATTGCGGTCCCAACACTAATCACTGAGGCCCACCACTAGTCACTGATCGCCTACCAGAAAAATACCTATTTATCCCCACTCTTTGTTTTCTGTTAGTTAACCAATCTTCTATCCATGCTAATATATTACCCATAACACCACGCATCTTTATTTTATGTAGCCGTCTTTGGTGTGGCACCTTGTCACATGTGTTCTGGAAATCCAGATGCACCACATCCTGTTGTCCATTGCACATATAATGTTCTCAAACAATTAAAGGCATAGTACCCACTTCCACATGATCCCTCCATAAGATCCCTCCCCTTTTATTTCTGAACTCCCATTTACAAACAAATATACAACAATTTTGTGCAACAATTATTATACAGGCATTGTCACCAATATATATACAGAGGACTTTTTAGCACAGAAACGTGGAAAAACATGAAAAATGTGGAAAACCCCCACCCCACCTGAAGCAAGACATCCAATTAATGACTTACTTCGATCTGATCAGTCTCTCCGGGAGATTGCGGCATTTCGAAGATTGTCACCTTATTACAGAAGCCTTTTCTGCTGTAGTCTTCCAAATGTCCAGGAACTCCTGATGTTTAGTGGACACTGCCATCTCGGACTGGTTGCTGTTGTCCAGTGATGCTGCTGCTGTCTCCTCCCCAGGAGTGAACAGCCTCTCGGAGAAACATGACTTGGTTGACTCCCCTGGTTCAATCTGGACTGGCCCTGAATTTTGAGGGCGTCATCCCCATTGCTTCCTGTCCCCGTCCCATCCATCACTGACTCTTCCCCATCTCCCCCCACCCCGGCTCTCCCATCCCACCCTAACCAGGTCCCCCATCCCATATCACACCTCGTCTCATTTCCCCCCCCCATCCTCATCCGCCCACTGTCCCCATCCACGCCCCCGTCCTTGTCTGCCTCCCCATCTTCATTCTCCCCCCAATCCTCAACCCCCTGCCCTCATTCCTCCGTCCTCATCCCCCCCCGCCCGCCCTCGTTCCCCCTCCACCCATTCTCGTCCTCCTTCCACCTGTTCTCGTTCCCCCCCCCGTCCTCATCCTTCCCACTCATCTTTCTCCCCTCCTTGTTCCCCTCCTGCCCCCATTCTTGTCCCTCCTCCCCATCCCCTGTTCTCCCGGCAAGTCCGCATGCCTCCTCCAGACTAGCTCATACAATAATGGTCCATTTGAGCCACCATTATTGCTGGAATCTGCTTTTCCCCAGGTGTATAATTTCTGGCCAAGAAGATCTCTCCTCTTTGAAATGTTCTGAACCTGCAGATTCCAACCCTTCTGGCCATCTGTCTTTCTTGGTTTCTTTCTACCACTTCTTTTGGTCTCTGCTGATCGCAGTATTGTTCCAAGCTGACGGTTAAACATTAAGGATGCCAGCAAACACCAGATAGTTCCATGTGGCATGTTACGGTAAATGCTGAGGAACTTCGCCATCCTCATGAACCCTCCCATTGTGAAGCTCTTATGGCTTCCTTCAATTCACAAATCTTTCTGCCTGGCCATTTGTTACCAGGTGGTACAGAGTCAATCTCACCTGTCTGACTCAGTGGTATTCCAGAAACTGCCAGCATTCTTTCACCACCAACTATGGTTCATTGTCTCGACTTGTTTAGGGCCTTGGCAAATATTTCACATGGTTGATTTATTGTTGCTTCCACTGATATCAACTTCATAGTTGCCACCTTGGGTCACTTGGAATGGGCATCTACGACCAATGTCCTTCTACTGGATCTATGAAATCAACCTGAATCTGCTGGCACAGACATTAGGCCATTCCCACAGATGAAGGGGCAACAATAGCACCTTCCTTATTCGCATGATTCCGCTTTCTCTCCAATCTGGCAGTGCAGAACCTTTCCTCTTAATGAGGAAGGAATAATAACTTTCATCCACCACATTAAGCACTGTCCAATACAGACAACTCCAAGTCAGGTACAGCCTAATTCTGGTTGGCTTCTATGACTGGTCCTCCTCCTCAGGTTTAATTCTGCCACTTGGCTCAAAGTTGAGTTGTTTCAGGTAGTTTTCCGTGACTGATTCATGACATTGGTATCTTGACTTCCTAGAAGAAGTACATAATTTTCAGATTCCAATTTCAGATTCAGAACATCTTTATGCTCCAGTGGCAGCTTTGGCAGAGCATCTGCCTTGCCATAATTCTCCAACTGTCAGTATCTGAATTAAGTAGGCTGACAGAGTCAGTGCCCGTCTGTGCAGGTGTGCTGCCACTGTGGGAGATATTCCCAGATACGGGGCAAAAATGGAAGTTTGTAGCTTGTGATCAATCATCAGATGATTCATCTGCTATAAAGGAAATTGGCGAATTTCTTGACACCAAAAACGATGCCCAATCCTTCTTTTTCAATTTAGGCATAATTCTCCTCTGTCTTCGTCAATAGCCTCAATGTGAAAGTGATACTTCGATCCCATAAGGCGAGATGTCACATGCTAAATGTAATGGCAACTGAGTTAACATTTTTTAAGACTTACTTCACCTCCCAGTAATCATTTCATGGCCCAAGATCCATTTCCTTAGCTGCCCTTTACCCAGCAACTGATGCAGGGTTTTAACATGGTTGCCAGATCCAGGACAAGTTGCAGGAAGAATTTCATTTGAGACACATTCTATGGTCTAGGAGCCCTCATGATGGCCTCCATCTTCTTGGGCGCCTTGTGTAGTCCATCACCATCAACTATAATGCCAGTGACTCGATTGAGTCCCTAAAGAACTTGCATTTCCCCCTTTATACTTATAGGCTATACAACTGTAAGCTTTTGAGGGTTTCTTCTAGGTTTCTCAAATTCTCCTCTTCGGTGAAGCCAGTAACCAAAATATCATCCAGATAGCATTGGACTCCTGACAACCCACTTAATATCAGCACCGTGGCACAATGGTGCATTGCTGCCTCACAATGCCAGGATTCCAGTTTCAATTCCTGGCTTGCGTCACTGTCTGTGTGAAATCTGTGCATCCTCCCCATGTTTACATGGGTTTCCTCTGGGTGCTCCAGTTTCCTTCCACAGTTCAAATTACATCAGTAGTATGTTAAAATGCTCCCTTGGTGTTCCTGAAGAGGATTTTCACAGTAACTTCATTACTGTGTTAATGTAAGCCTATTTGTGGCACTAACTTTTTAATCCTCACAGCACCATCTATTTTTCGCTATCTCTGGAATAATTGGGTGGCCCACTCATTGGTGATTCAACAATCCCAGATTCACTATCATTCCAGTTCCTTGGAATATAGCGTTCAATTCTGATCGCCACAGTACCAGAAGGATGTGGAAGCTTTGGAGAGATTACAGAAAAGATTTACCAGGATGTTGCCTGGTATGGAGAGCATTGCTGTAAGGAAAGGTTGGAGAAACTTGGTTTGTTCTCACTGGAGTGATGGACGTTGAGGAGAGACATGATAGAAGTTTACTAGATTATGAGAGGCATGGACAGAGTGGATAGTCAGAAGCTTTTTCCGAGGCTGGAAGAGTCAACTACTAGGGGCACAAGTTTAAGGCGCAAGAATAGATGAGACAATTCTCTTTGCTAGTTGGATCAATAATTATAGATCATTAGATTGAAAATCATTAGTAAGTGATTTAGAATGGGGGTGAGAATCTTTTATTCATTTAAGTAGTCTCGAATGATTTACCTGGAAAGGTGGTGGAAGCTGATTCCATAAATAATTTTAAAGGAAGTTGATGAGAATACTTGATGATGAAGAACTTATAGGTCTATGGATTTGGGACGACTTGAGGAATTTGAAGAGCCTATCAGAACCAGCAGAATCTCACAATGTAAGGATGGCATGGTGGCACAGTGGTTAGTACTGTTGCCTCACAGATCCAGTTTCAATTTCAGCATTGGGTGATTGTGTGGAGTTTGCACATTTTCCCTGTGTCTGCATAGTTTTCCCCCAGTTGATCTGGTTTCCTCCCACAGTCCAAGATATGCAGATTTGGTAGATTAACTGTAGTAAATGCATGGGGTTAATGGTTAGGATGGGGGATGGGTGAGATAATCTTTCGGAGAGTCAGTAAAGACCTGATGGGCTAAATGGTCTCTTTCTGTGGGGATTCTATGGTCCTGTGAACTTGGGATATGACTTGTTGTGTGACAGGCCCTGATTTGATGAATTGAATCTTAAACCAGGCTATAACATTAATCAAAGTAGTTTTAGCTATAAGCTGCTTTCATTGAAATTGCCTTAATCATCTGTTGTAGTTGGTTTGGTATTGCACAGATAACAACAGATACACATAAATATTACGTTGTATTACTGAAGTTAATTATTAGTTTGTAATATATATAAACGATTTGAAGGAAAATGTAACTGGATTGATTAGTAAGTTTGCAGGTGACACAAAGGTTGGTGGATTTGTGGATAGCGATGAGGACTATCAAAGGACACAGCAGGAGACTTGGGCAGAGATGGAGTTTAATCCGGACAATGTGAAGTAATGCATTTTAGAAGGTCTAATACAGATAGAAAATATACAGTAAATGGCAAAACCTTAAGAGTATTGATAGGTAAATGATCTGGGTGTACAGGTACACAAGCCACTGAAAGTGGCAATGCAGGTGGAGAAGGTAGTGAAGAAGGTATATGGCATTCATCGGCCAGGGTATTGAATTTAAAAATTAGCAAGTCATATTGAAGCTTTATCGAAGCTTGTGAGGCTGCACTTAGAGTATGATGTTCAATTCTGGTCTCCACACTATCAGAAGGATGTGGAAGCTTTGGAGAGGGTACAGAAAAGATTTACCAGGATGTTGCCTGGTATGGAGGGCATTAGCTATGAGGAGAGGTTGGAAAATCTTGGCTTGTTCTCACTGGAGTAATGGAGGTTGATAAGAAACCTGATAGAAGTCTACAAGATTATGAGAGGCATGGACAGAGTGGATGGTCAGTAGCTTTTTCCCAGGGTGGAAGAGTCAAGTACTAAGGGGCTCAGGTTTAAAACCCGAGGAGCAAGTTTTAAAGATGTATGAGGCAAATTTTTTTACACAGAGAGTGATGAGTTCTTGGAGCTCATTACAGGCGGGAGGTAGTGGAAGCGGATACAAAAGTGACTTGTAAGACAAGTACATGAATGAGATTGGAATGGAGGGATATGGTCCCCGGAAAAGTAGGAGGTTTCAGTTAATTTGGGCAGCAGGCTTGGAGGGCCGAAGGAGCTGTTCCTATGCTGTAACTTTCTTCGTTCTTTGTTCTAGGAAGTGCAGTTTGAGAGCAGAAAATTGTCACTTTCAGTAGTAAAGTAGCAGGATGTGGCCGAAGTATCAGTAGAGACTGTACCACAGCACCTCAAAAATAGACTGAAATTGTAATTATAAAAATAAGGTTAAAGAGAAAGTAGTAATCCAAGTAGGGTATCAGCTATCAGTATTTTAACTTGAATCTTTGCAGGAAGCTGCTTTAACCTGGCTTGAAATTTCACAGTCTGGTAACTTTGTACCAAAGCAACAATTGGCTCATCAAAGATCTTTCTAGACTTTGTTTTTATTCTTGTGCTGTTATTGGATGAAGCAGATACTAAAACATTGCTCAGTTACTTCAAAGTTCTGTTTGTTTACAGAAGCTGGAGGGAGGAAATCTAAAAATGTCATCCAAAGAAGCACAGAGACTGGCATGGCAGTAGAAATGCGACGCATGACACGACAAGCCAGCCGTGAATCCACTGATGGTAGCATGAACAGCTACAGTTCAGAGGGAAAGTAAGTACACTGCTGGGTAAGCTCCAAGAGAATTGAAATCCGTAATCATTGACCCTGGGTTATAGGATATAACTTTCACCAAAATCTCCGGTTTCTGAATGACTGAGGAATATGATTTAACTATATGATAAACCTGGAACTAATGTTACTCTAATGTCAGAGGAAACTTTTAAAAGACAATAATTAAAGACAAAAATTAACTGGCATTTGGAAAACAAAAATGGACAATAATGAGTTAGTATGGGCATATTAAAGATGATTGGCTAATTTGACTGAATTCTTTGACAAAAGACCCTGTTTAATGGTGCTTTGCAAAGAAGAAATGGCTACATGAGGTTTTTGGTTGCAGAGAGTAGTTAGGATCTGTCTGAGTGTGTGGTAAGAGCAGAGTCAATCGGAATTGGATCAATATCTGAAGAGAAAAACCATGCACATATGTGAAGAAAAGATGGGGAAGTCAGATGATTACTCCAAAAAACCGGGACAGACATTGTAGGCCAAATGTGCTGGAACTATTATAAATTGTCCAATGGCTTTAAGCAACAGTTCATGTAATTGATGTTTATATGGACTTTCTGAACTCCTTTGATAAAATACCACGCAATAGACTTAATAAAATAGTAAAGCCCAAAGGATTCATAGAATCGTAGAATCATAGAACAATACAGCACAAACTGGCCCTTTGGCCCACGAGTTGCACCGATCACATCTACCAATCCACAGACCTATCTATAACCCCCTATCCTATTCTTTTCCATATACTCATCCAGAAGTCTCTTAACAGACACCAGTGAGTTTGCCTCAACAACCTCCGACGGCAGTCGGTTCCATTCACTCACCACCCTCTGAGTGAAAAACCTACCCCTGACATCTCCTTTGTATTTAAGGTGCAGGCACCTTAAATCTGTGTCCTCTCGTAGTGACCATTTCAGCTCAGGGAAATAGTCTCTGAGAGTCCACCCTATCTATTCCTCTCAACATTTTATAAATCTCTATCAGGTTGCCTCTCAACCTACGTCTCTCCAATGAGAAGAGTCCCAGCTCCCTCAACCTATCTTCATAAGGCCTGCCTCCCAATCCAGGCAGCATCCTTGTAAATCTCCTCTGAACCTTCTCAGTAGCCTCTACATCCTTCCTATAATGAGGCGACCAGAACTGCGCACAATACTCTAACTGGGGTCTGACAAGAGTCTTATAGAGCTGCATCATTACCTCCTGACTCCTAAACTCTATTCCTTGATTAATGAAGGCCAGTACACCGTACGCCTTCTTGACCACTTCCTCCACCTGTGAGGCCGATTTAAGAGTCCTATGGACCCGGACCCCAAGATCCTTCTGCTCTACAACACAGTTAAGACTCCTACCCCTTATAGTGTACTTCTTCATCCTATTATTCCTGCCAAAATGGACCACGATACATTTATCTGCGTTGTCTCCCCAGTGCATGGGTCTCCCCAATGTACCATGCTTCGGGACATCCTTTCTTGCAACGTATTAGGTAGACAACGTTGGCTGAGTTGCAAGAGTATGTACCGTGTACCTGGTGAATGGTATCCTCACGTTTGATGATGTCGTCCATGTCTATGATCTGGCATGTCTTGCAGAGGTTGCTGTGACAGGGTTGTGTGGTATTGTGGTCACTGTTCTCCTGAAGGTTGGGTAGTTTGCTGCGAACAATGATCTGTTTGAGGTTGTGCGGTTGTCTGAAAGCAAGAAGTAGGGGGGTGGGGATGGCCCTAGCGAGATGTTCATCGTCATCAATGATATGTTGAAGACTCTGGAGAAGATGTCGTAGCTTCTCCGCTCCGGGAAAGTACTGGACAACAAAGGGTACTCTGTCCACCGTGTCCCGTGTTCGTCTTCTGAGGAGGTCAGTGCGGTTTATTGCTGTGGCACGTCAGAACTGACGATTGATGAGTTGAGCGCCATATCCTGTTCTCACGAGGGCATCCTTCAGCGTCTGGAGGTGTCCGTCACGATCCTCCTCATCTGAGCAAATTCTGTGTATACGGAGGGCTTGTCCATAGGGAATGGCTTCTTTAACGTGTCTAGGGTGGAAGCTGGAGAAGTGGAGCATTGTGAGGTTGTCTGTCGGTTTTCGGTACAGTGCCCTCGTGAGAACAGGATATGGCGCTCGACTCATCAATCGACAGTTCCGACGTGCCACAGCAATAAACCGCACTGACCTCCTCAGAAGACGAACACGGGACACGGTGGACAGAGTACCCTTTGTTGTCCAGTACTTCCCCGGAGCGGAGAAGCTACGACATCTTCTCCAGAGTCTTCAACATGTCATTGATGACGATGAACATCTCGCTAGGTCATCCCCACCCCCCAACTTCTTGCTTTCAGACAACCACACAACCTCAAAAAGATCATTGTTCGCAGCAAACTACCCAACCTTCAGGAGAACAGTGACCACAATACCACACAACCCTGCCACAGCAACCTCTGCAAGACATGCCGGATCATAGACATGGACGACATCATCAAACGTGAGGATACCATTCACCAGGTACACGGTACATACTCTTGCAACTCGGCCAATGTTGTCTACCTAATACGTTGCAAGAAAGGATGTCCCGAAGCATAGTACATTGGGGAGACCATGCAGACACTACAACAGCGGATGAATGAGCATTGCTCAACAATCACCAGGCAAAACAGTTCCCTTCCTGTGGGCGAACACTTCAGCAGTGATGGGCATTCGGCCTCCGACCTGCGGGTAAATGTTCTTCAAGGGGGCTTTCGTGATACACGACAGCGCAGAGTTGCTGAGCAGAGAATGATAGCCAAGTTCCGCATACATGAGGACGGTCTTAACAGGGATCTTGGCTTCATGACACACTATCTGTAACCCCCGTAACTTGCCTGGGTTAGCAAAAAACCTCACTTACTGTGCTGTCTGGAGAAAATACACAATTCTCTAACCAATGCTCAGGATTCCCTTCATACACATTGTTAGCCACTTTAACACTTGAATAGCAGGTTAGATGTAAGGATTCGCATTCTAATCAGCAATCACAGACAGTTCTATCTGTAACTGTCTGTGTGGATATGAGTGCTATTGCAGACCAGAACACTGCATTTGCCTGATGAAGGCTATAAAGTTGAAAGCTTGCGAATTTACTATCAAATTAATCAGTCGGATTTAAAATTGGTGATGTAAAACTTTACTGAGTTTACCCCAGTCCATCCTGATTAGAAATAGTCAGCATGGTTTTGTCAAGGGCAGGTCATGCCTTACGAGCCTAGTTGAGTTCTTCAAAAATGTGATTGAACACATTGACGAAGGAAGGGCGGTGGACGTAGTGTACGTGGACTTCAGTAAGGCGTTTGATAAGGTCCCACATGCAAGGCTTCTGGAGAAGGTGAGAGGGCATGGGATCCAAGGGGCTTTGGCCTCGTGGATCCAGAACTGGCTTGCTGGCAGAAGGCAGAGAGTGGTTGTGGATGGGTCTTGTTCTGCATGGAGGTCGGTAACCAGTGGAGTGCCCCAGGGATCTGTTCTGAGACCCCCTGCTGTTTGTCATTTTCACACATGACCTGGATGAGGAAGTGGAGGGATGGGTTAGTAAGTTCGCCGACGATACAAAGATCGTTGGTGTTGTGGATGGTCTGGAGGGATGCCAAAAGTTGCAGCGGGACATAGACAGGATGCAAGACTGGGCAGAGAAGTGGCAGATGGACTTCAACACAGATAAATGTGTAGTGGTCCATTTTGGCAGGAATAATAGGAAGAAGTACACTATAAGGGGTAGGAGTCTTAGCTGTGTTGTAGAGCAGAAGGATCTTGGGGTCTGGGTCCATAGGACTCTTAAATCGGCAGATTTAAGACATGCCAGATCATAGACATGGACGACATCATCAAACGTGAGGATACCATTCACCAGGTACACGGTACATACTCTTGCAACTCGGCCAATGTTGTCTACCTAATATGTTGCAAGAAAGGATGTCCCGAAGCATGGTACATTGGGGAGACCATGCAGACACTACGACAGCGGATGAATGAGCATCGCTCAACAATCACCAGGCAAAACAGTTCCCTTCCTGTGGGCGAACACTTCAGCAGTCATGGGCATTCGGCCTCCGACCTGCGGGTAAATGTTCTTCAAGGGGGCCTTCGTGACACACGACAGCGCAGAGTCGCTGAGCAGAGACTGATAGCCAAGTTCCGCACACATGAGGACGGTCTTAATAGGGATTTTGGCTTCATGACACACTATCTGTAACCCCCGTAACTTGCCTGGGTTAGCAAAAAACCTCACTTACTGTGCTGTCTGGAGAAAATACACAATTCTCTAACCAATGCTCAGGATTCCCTTCACACACATTGTTAGCCACTTTAACACTTGAATAGCAGGTTAGATGTAAGGATTCGCATTCTAATCAGCAATCTCTGACTGTCTGTGCTGATGTGTGCCATTGCAGACCAGAACACTGCATTTGCCTGACGAAGGCTATAGAGTCGAAAGCTCGCGAATTTACTATCAAATAAATCGGTTGGATTTAAAATTGGTGTTGTAAAACTATTTCTAATCAGTCCAAACTTCTCCAAATGTTCATATATCATCCCTCAGAAGCCTCTCCATCAGCTTACCAACCACTGAAGTCAAACTCACGGTCGGTAATTTCCTGGACTATCCCTGTTCCTTTTCTTAAAGATAGGAACCACATCCGCAATCCTCCAATCCTCCGGAACCTCTCCCGTTTCCATGGACGACGCAAAGATCATCGCCAGGGGCTCTGCAACCACTTCCCTCACCTCCCACAATAACCTGGGGTACATCCCATCCGGTCCCAGCGACTTGTCTATCTTGATAGAATTTAACAGGTCTAACACATCCTCTTTCCTAACATCCACATACTCAATCTTTTCCGTATGCACAAACCTGCAGTGCAATCTCCCAGTTCACTTTCCACTGTGAATACCAAGGCAAAGTACTCGTTAAGCACCTCTGCCATTTCTTCCGGATTCACACAGACTTTTCCCCCTTCACCTTTTATAGGCCCTATCCCGTCTCTTCTCAACTTTTACTTTTCACATATTTGTAGAAGGCCTTGGGATTCTCCTTAATCTTACCTGCCAAGACCTTCTCATGACCCCTTCTGGCTCTCCTAATTTCCTTTTTAAGTTCCCTTCTACATACCTTATACTCCTCTAGATCCCTAACATCCCCTAGCTCTCTGAACCTTTTATATACCATTTTTTTTCTTCCTAACTAGGTTCACCACTACCTTCGTGCACCACGGTTCCCACATCCTGCCAGAACCTCCTTGACTCCTCGGAACGTTGTCTTGCAGTGCCCTAGACAAACATTCCTTGAAAAACCGCCACTTTCCTTCTGTACTCTTCCCCAAGAACACCACCTTCCAGTTTATGCGTCCAATTACCTGCCTAATGTTTTCATATTTCCCCTTACTCCAGACATACACCTTCCTAGCCTGCCTGATCCTATCTCTTTCCATCGCTATCGTGAAAGAGATGGAATTATGATCTCCATTCCCAAGATGCTCACCTACTGTGAGATCCGACACCTGCCCTGGCTCATTAGCAAGCACTAGGTCAAGTACAGCCTCTCCTCTTGTAGGCTTTTCCACGTACTGTGTCAGGAAACCTTCCTGAACACACCTAACAAACTCCACACCATCCAAACCCTTACCTTTGGGATTTTCCAGTCGATGTTTGGGAAATTGAAATCTCCCATCACGACAACCCTGTTATTTCTACATCTGTCTAGGATCTGTTTCCCTATCTGCACCTCAAGTTCCCTTTCGCTATTGGGCGGCCTATAGAATACACCCAGCAAAGTTATCGAGCCTTTGCTGTTCCTAACTTCCACCCACAGAGACTCCGTAGACAATCCCTCCCCGTCTTCCACCTTCTCTACAGCCATGACACTGTCCCTGATCAACAGTGCCACACCACTTCCTCTTTTGCCCCCAACCCTGTCCCTCCTCAAGCACCTGAATCCCGGCACCTGAAGTACCCAGTCCTGTCCCTGAGACAACCAAGTCTCGATTTCCATCCCATTCACGTATTTGTCAAGGATTCCTAGGACAGTGAGACAAGATTGGCTCAGGGACAGATCAGAAAGAATACTACTGGGTGGTTGACCTAGAAGCAAGAAGATAGTGTGTACAGTGAGGTTCCTCAGGAGCTGCTTTTAACACCATGCTTCTTTGTGGAGGAATTGTTTTACAAGAGCAAAAGTATCAGATGGCCATAGAAGACATGTTGAGGTAGTTGGTAAAAGAACTTAGGCCGCAGTTGGAACATAGTGTTCAATTCTGGTCACCACAATACAGGAAAGATGTGAAAGCTTTGGAAAGAGTACAGAAAAGATTTATCAGGATGTTGCCTGGTATGGAGGGCATCAGCTATGAGGAGAGGTTGGAGAAACTTGGTCTGTTCTCACTGGAACAATAGAGGTTGAGGGGTGACCTGATAGAAGTCTACAAGATTATGAGAGGCATGGACAGAGAAGCTTTTTTCCACGGTGTAAGAGTCAATTACTAGGGGACACAGGTTTAAGGTGCAAGGAGCAATGTTTAAAGGAGATGTACGAGGCAGATTTTTTTACATAGAAGGTGTTGGGGAATCGTTGCCAGGGAAGGTGGTGGAAACAGATATGATAGTGACTTTTAAGTGATGTCTTGACAAATACGTGAATGGGATGGAAATAGAGGGATATGGTCCCCAAAGGGTAGGGGTTTTTAGTTAAGTCAGGTAGCATGGTCATTGCAGGCTTAGAGGATCGAAGAACCTGTTGCTGTGTTGTAATTTTCTTTGTTCTTTGTTCAACATCATTGGTATTAAGGGAACTGAAAGATACACTGAAAAATGAGATCTTGCATCAAGAATTCATGGAGCTAGGCAGTAGAGTAAAAGGCAGGGCCTTGAATGTTATAATGTATGGATTGCTTCCAATGTGCAAGTATAGGAGAATTGTGTAGATGAATTCGCCTCAGTCCTAAATTTCATTTTATTCATTTATGGGATATGGGTACCATTGGCTAGACCAGCATTTATTGCCTATTCTTAACCTTCAAAAGGTGGTGATGAGCTGTCTTCTGGAATCACTGCAGTTCCTCATGAGTAGGTACACCACAGTACTGTTAGGAAAAAAGTTCTGGGAATCTGACAATGAAGGAATGGTGATATATTTCCAATGGTGATATATTCCCAAGTCAGGATGGTGAATGACTTGGAGGGAAACCTCCAAGCTAAAGTATTCTCGGGTATCTGCTGCTTTTGTCTTTTGAGATGGCATTGATTGTGAGTTTGACAGGTGCTGCTTGTGGAAACTTGTTGAATTTCTGCACTGCATCTTGCAGATGGTGCACATGGCTGCTACTGCATATTGATGGTGAAGGGATTAAATATTTGTGGAAAGGGTGCCAAATAAGCGGGGGAGGGTGGTGTTACTCATCATAGGATTCCTAGCCTTTGACTGACACTGGTAGCCAAGGCACTTATATAGCTAGTCCAGGTCAGTTTCTGGTCAATAGTAGCTCCTAAGATGTTGATACTGGGGGAGTCAGTGATTATAATGTCGTTGAATGTCAAGGAATAAAGATGAGATCCTACCTTCTTGCAGATTGTCCTTGTCTGGCATTTATGTGGCACAGATTTTACTTACTTAAATAGTAAATCCTTAACTCTGGCTCTGATCTTCAGGTCCTCGTTGGTTACGGGTGTGGTTCCGGAGGACTGGAGGATAGCGAATGTGGTCCCATTGTTTAAGAAGGGGAAGAGATACCTTCCTGGGAATTATAGGCCAGTGAGTCTTACTTCTGTTGTGGGCAAGGTATTGGAGAGAATTATTAGGGATAGGATTTATAGTTATTTAGAGAGAAAGGAATTGATTGGGGATAGTCAGCATGGTTTCGTGAAGGGTAGGTCATGCCTTACTAACCTCATTGAGTTTTTTGAGAAAGTGACCAGATAGGTGGATGGGGGTAAGGCGGTTGATGTAGTATATATGGACTTTAGTAAGGCTTTTGATAAGGTGGCCCATGGAAGACTTCTACAGAAAATGCAGATGTGTGGAATAGGGGGTGATTTAGCTAATTGGAGTAGGAATTGGCTGGCAGATAGAAGACAGAGGGTGGTGGTTGATGGGAGATATTCATCGTGGAGTTCGGTGACGAGTGGTGTGCCTCAGGGGTCTGTTTTGGGGCCCCTGCTGTTTGTAATTTTATAAATGATCTGGATGAGGGTATTGAGGGATGGATCAGTAAATTTGCAGATGATACTAAAGTTGGTGGTGTGGTAGATAGTGAAGAGGGGTGTTTTAGTTTACAGAGTGACTTGGAAAAGTTGCAGAGCTGGGCCGAGAGGTGGCAAATGGAGTTTAATGTGGAAAAGTGTGAGGTAATGCACTTTGGCAGGAACAATAAATGTATAGAGTATAGGGCTAATGGTAGGGCTCTTAATAGTGTTGAGGAACAGAAGGATCTTGGTGTATGTGTCAATAGATCCCTGAAAGTAGGCAGTCAAGTGGATAAAGTTGTTAAGAAGGCTTATGGAGTCTTAGCTTTTTATTGGTAGGGGGATTGAATTTAGGAGCCGCAGCATCATGTTGCAGCTGTACAAAACTCTAGTGCGGCCGCACTTGGAGTATTGTGTGCAGTTCTGGTCGCCACCTTATAAGAAAGATGTGGAGGCATTGGAGAGGGTACAGAGGAGGTTTACCAGGATGTTGCCTGGTATGGAGGGCAGGTCCTATGAAGAGAGGTTGAAGGATTGAGGTTGTTTTCGTTAGAAAGGAGGCGGCTAAGAGGGGATCTTATTGAAGCATATAAGATGATTAGAGGTTTAGATAGGGTGGACAGTGATAGCCTTTTTCCTAGGATGGAGAAAGCTAGCACGAGGGGACAAAGCTTTAAATTAAGGGGTATGAGTTATAGGACGGATATCAGAGGTAGGTTCTTTACTCAAAGAGTGATTAGGGAGTGGAATGCCCTGCATGCAGCTGTTGTAGATGCGCCAAGTTTGGTGGCGTTTAAGAGGTTAATTGATAAGTATATGGAAGAGAAGGGAATGGTTTCGTTTGGAGGGGCATTGCTTTTTATTTTGGTCGGCACAACATCGAAGGCCGAAGGGCCTGTTCTGTGCTGTAATGTTCTGTGTTCTATGTTCTTAACTGAGACTGTGACCCTTGGTTATGGATTCCTGTTTCCCATCCAGCAGAATGTTCCTGCAACCATTCTGTCAAGCTCTATGAGAATTTGGTATACAACAACAAAATTACCTCTCATTCTTCTGAGGCCCCTTAGGTCATGACCAGTGAGGCATTTTCATTTTTATAGCCTCACCAATGTTAAACTAGATGCAGTTTACATGTCACTGGCAATGCTTTACCTGCCCATTCCTGCTACCATTATTACCACTTCAAATACCCAGGTATGCCATTCCTTCCAGTATGGTGATTTCCACGGTTCAGGTTTTGTCTTGTAGATTCAGGAGCTAACAGATTCCTCCAGATTCCATACTCATCTTTACTTAATCCCCTTCTTTCCTACTCTTCCATTTTTTTGGTGTGAGGGCATCTTATTGTGTATTCTTTTCATATCGGCCACTAGTTCCAAGGTTCCTACTTCTGCAATTATTTGCTGTTTTATCTGCCCACTGTTTCCCTATTGGATAGAGTTCTTCACCTTCTGGTGTGCCTTACCTTTTATCACCATGGTTTGTGAATGTAATTGTGCAACTTCTGCCAATCCTGTCATTACTCCCTATGTTATGTGTGTTCCTCATGAGAGGTTATATTTCCTTACCTACTCCAAGCAGTTGTATTGTCATGAACGACTACAAAAGTATACCTTCTGTCAGTACGTGCAGTCTTCAGCTAATTTGAAGGCTTCAGCATGGAGCATAATAAGTTTAGCAACCTCTTCCTAGAAACTTTGATCAACAACAATTTGCTCCCATTATCCACCATTGCCTGTCCTATCCCAGGGCTCTCACCCATCCATAAACAGAGTTAGGTCAGTGTCTTCGAGGGTTTCTTTGTGGATCCTGCTGGGGTCTTCTGAAGTGACAATTTTCTCACACTCATGTACCTCCCCACTGTCCATAATACCTTCCACAATATTGGAACTGATATCTCCAACTGTTCTAATTTATCTCTTGTCAGCCTGTTGAGACTATCATTAATCTACCAGTTTTAACAGTGTAAGTGATCAAGTGTCCAAATGACTTCTCCAGACATCGCTACATGTTTTCTAACCTTTGTAGACCAGGTATCACAATTGTACCACAAAGTCTAATGTTGCTTCTTGCCTTCCTGCACAGGGGTTGATCCCCTGGCTTGGTAGTAATGATAGAGTGGGGGATCTGCTGGGCCATGAGGTTACAAATTGTGTTTGAATACAATTTTGCTGTTAGTGACCCTCTGCACCTCATGGATGCCCAGTTCTACATTTCTAGACTAGTTTGAAATCTATCCCATTGAGCAGTGGTAGTGCCACACAGCAGAATTAAAGGGTATCCTTAATGTGAAGACAAGACCTGTGTGGTGGTAACTCTTACTGTCATGAACAGATGCATCTGTGACAGACAGGTTATGGGGAACAATGCCTTTTCTTGCCATTGGTTCCCTCATCACTTACTGCAGTCGCAATCTAGCAACTATGTCCTTTAAGACCTGGCCATCTTGGTATGCTGACAGATTTCACCCTCTGATGTGTGGAGTTTGAACCTGGATTCTCAGAATATTAACTTGAGTCTGTGGATTACTAGTCCAACAACAGTGTCACTATTGCCACTGTCTCCCCCACCCTAAAAGACATCAGTGAACCAGAAATATTTTACATCAATCAACAATGTTTTCATCATCATCATTATACTTTTAATGCCATGTTTTTATCAAGTTTAAATGCCATCATCTGCTATTGAATCAGGGTCTGCAGAACATTACCCTCGGTCTCTAGATTACTAGTCCAGTAACAATGCTGTCAAAGGGGAGGTGTGGGCCAATGAGGTGGTGAGGTCTAAAGGGATTTTTTTGTTTCATTTTTAAAAATTTTTCACACAGTGCCAGAAAAGAATAGGCCTTTATGCCTGCCTATCTTCACACTCAGAGGCAGAGGGCCCGACTTCCAATACAGCTCATGCTCTCTGATCTCCAAACCCCCACAGAACACCAGTCCCAAATTTCCCCTTTTTCCTGCATGAGGTTCACAGAGCCAGGAAATGCCAAAACTCTGCGCACTTGATCTTGAAGCAAAAATCCAGGTCTCTGAAACTAACTACTTATGTCAATAACCAGTGCAAAAGTGGAATATGATGATGTATCTGTTATTTGCCATTTGTAGTCATTGGAGCAAACAAAGCCTGATGGGAAAAATTAGCTTAAGGAAATATGAATCATAAAACCCTACAGTGCAGAAACAGGCCCTTCGGCCCATTGAGTCTGCACCAACCACAATCCCATCCAGGCCCTATCCTCATATCCATACACATTTATCCACTGATCCCTCTAACTTACACATTGCAGGACACTAGGGGACAATTTTTAGCATGGCCAATCAACCTAACCCACACGTCTTTGGACCGTGGACGGAAACCGGAGCACCCGGAGGAAACCGACACAGACATGGGGAGAATGTGCAAACTCCACACAGACAGTAACCCGAGCCAGGGATCAAACCCAGGACCCTGGAGTTGTGAAGCAGCAGTGCTAACTACTGTGCTGCTGTGCCACCAATGGTTAAACTGAGCTGTAGAAATCAGTAAGAGAACATCTCACATTAAAAAAGAGCAAATAGTGTCTTTGAGCAATGAAAGCTAAATAATAAAACCTAGATGAAAAACTTGAATAGAACTGGACTATGTCATCACCTATGGCTAGAGTATATTTTAAAGTGTCACAAATAGGCTCACATTAACACTGCAATGAAGTGTTGAGAATCCAGGTTACTGTGAAAATCTCCTTGTAGCCACACACTGTCACCTATTCAGGTAAACTGCAGGAGAATTTAGCATGGCCAATGCACCTGATCAGCACATTTTTCACACTGTGGAAACCGGAGCACCCAGATGAAATTCATGCAGAGACGAGGAGAAAATGCAAACTCTACACAGACAGTGAACCGAACCCAGGTCCCTGGCGCTGTGAGATAGCAGTGCTAACCACTGTCCACCATGAAGTCCTCATACCTAGGCTCAAGCAATCTGTGCCAGTCTCAGACTGTTTGTCATTCAGCTGTGCTGTGTCTCTCTCAAAAAGAAAATAGAGGCATTGAGACATTAAGCAAAGAGGGAGGAAGTTTGTGTGGATCACAGTGACCTGTTTTTGTGCTATTGAATTCTGTGTAAAATGCAATCTGCAACTGAGATCCTTTCACCTGTCTTTGTCATCTCTAGACCTTGATTATTCCAGTTATCTTCCATTCTCCATAAGCTTCGTAGAATCCTACAGTGCAGGAGGAAGCCATTTGGCCCATTGAGGCTGCACCGACCACGATCCGGTAAGAAGTCTGACAACACCTATCAAATAGTGAAAACTCACTATCAAATAAATCAGTTGGACTTAAACCTGGTGTTGTCAGAATTCTTACTGTGTTCAGCCCAGTCCAACGCCGGCATCTCTACATCCCGACCACAATCCCACATAGATGCTATCCCCAAAACCTATGCAGTTGCCCGAGCTAGTTCCCCTGACATTCAAAGGCAATTTAGCATGGCCAATCCACAGACAGTGACCCAAGCCAGGAAATGAACTTGGGTCCCTGACGCTGTGAAGTAGCAGCGCTAACCACTGTGCTATTATGCCACCCTTTAGCCCATTCTCATCTCAGGCCTTTATATCCTTATTCAGATCTACATTATCAATCACTTATTGTGTTAACTTCCAGTCCCTTTAAACCCCTTAATCACCTTGAACTTCTCTACTTCTGTCACCTCTCTCAGATCTATTCATAACAAGAACAAAGAACAGTACAGGCACAGAAACAGATGTTTCAGCCCCCCCAACCCTGTGCTGATCACATTGTCTTATCTAAAATAAAAGTAAAGTTTATTTATTAGTCAAAGTAAGGCTCATATTAACAATGCAATGAAGTTATTATGAAATTCCCCTAGTCGTCACACTCTGGCAACTGGTCAATGCACCTAACCAGTACATCTTTCAGACTATAGGAGGAAACACACACACACACACAGAGAACATACAAAGGCAGTGACCCAAGCCAGGAATTGAACCTGGATACTTGGCACTGTGAGGCAGCTAACCATTGTGCTGCCTGGTATCTAGACCTACCGCTTATATTCTTTTATTCCCCATTTGTTCATGTGCCTATCACAGTAAGTCTTAAATATGGCTTCAACCATCTCATTTCATTTCATTTCAGAACCCTGTTAGAAACTTACTCTGTACATCTCCACTGAACCTTTCCCCCCTTATCTTGAACTTGTGCCCCCTTGTAGTTGCCATTTCTGCCAAGGGAAAAGCTTTCAACTGTTCAACCTATCTATACCTTTCATAATTTTATAAACTTCTATCAGGTTGTTCTCAGCCTCCATCTTTCCAGACAGAACAATTCCAGTTTATTCAATCTCTCCACACAGCTAATATCCACCATACCAGGCAACATCCTGGTAAATCTTTTCTGCACTCTCTCCAAAACTTGCATGTACTTCTGGTAGTGTAGTTATCAGAACTGGACACAATATTCCAAATATAGCCTAACCAATATTTTATACAACTGTAATCTAATTTGCCAACTTTTGTGCTCAGTGCCCCATCTGAAGAAGGCATGCTTTCTTCACCACCTTATCCATCTGTGCTGCCATTTTTAAGGAACTCTGGACCTATATCCTAGATCTCTGTGTCTTGGCTCCCAATTGCTCTGTCATTTATTTTATAGCTCCCACCGGAAGTGAATCTCCCAAAATGCATCACCTCGCATGTGTCTGGATTAAATTCAATCTGCCATTTCTCCACACAGTTTTTTTAGCTTATCTATATCTTGCTGTATTCTCTGATGCTCTTCATCACTATTTGCAACTCTGTGAATCTTAGTATCATCTGCAAGCTTGCTAATCAGACCAGCTACATTTTCTTCCAAGTCATTTATATACATTACAAACAGCAGAGGTCCCAGTACTGATCCCTGCAGGACACCATGAGTTACAGACCTCCATTCAGAAAAAAACATCCTTCTACTGCTGTCCTGTGTCTTCTATAGCCAAACCAGTTCTGAATCTATCTGATTCTGATCCTGGTGCAATTTAATCTTTTGCACTTGCGTGCCATGAAGGACCTTATCAAATGTCTTACTGAAGTCCACATAAACAACAATCACTGCCCTCATCAGTCATTTTTGTCACCTCTTCAAAAATCTCAATTAAATTATTGAGAATATCATCCCACATTCAAAACCATGTTGTCTGTTGCTAACAAGAAATGCTAAGCAGCCATTTACTAGGATATTTCCATCAGTTCTAATATTTCTAATTATTCTGTTGACCGCTTCTGTTTATTCCCGGGAATGAGACTGGGAGTTGACAGTTCAGTGACTTCCTTGATGGGCTGGAACCAGCACAATTTGTTGGGAGGCAGACAATACCTAACTGTCCAGCTGAATTTTCTGTTCCTATCACACCTCCCTCTTCCTGTCCCTTGCCCTATCTTTCTAATTCTCCATCTCACCTTTGACCAAGACTTTGATCACCATACTCTTCTTTTGTCCCTTTTCCTTGCGCTTGTCTTGAGTTATTTTTCAATATTAAAGACACAGTTTGAATGTAAGCTCCATTGCGGTTTCTGATGACTTTGGTGTTGAATTCTAACTGGTATCCTCGGGAGGGGTGGAAGGAAAATTTGAAGGGAAAAAAAGAGAATAACTGAGACAATGGAAGGTATCCTGAACTAATGGCATGCTTAGTAGGGCTGATTCCAGACAGCTCAGGATACTGAAGAATATTGCCTATAGTTTTCACCCAGGAAGTTACAATTTCCCAACTCGAACTTGCTTGTTAGCATTGTCCATGTGCTCAATTAATTTTAAGCAGCCGTTCACCAGAATATTTCCATCACCTCTAATTGTCTTGTTGTCTGCTTCAGTTTATTCCCTGGGATGAGACTGGGAGCTGACAATCAGTTCAGCGACTTCCTTGATGGGCTGGGACCAGCACAACTTGTTGGGAGACAGACATTAGCAACACCTGCCATGGGTAAGTGAAGAGTTATCAGAATTACAGTGAATATCTCTTAACCAAAATAAAGCACATATTGAAGAGCTAAGTGTTTAATTTAACTCTGCAAGTCTTTCTGTGTTTTGTTTGATTTTTCTCAATGATACTATTTTTAATGTTATTTTAGAATGAAAGTTTTTTTTTCTTGTTCATAATTTTTATATTTAAAATTAAATGTCCTGATAATTGAAGAAGAGATTAACTAGATGAATATTGCAAAGTTGTCAAATATAGGCTTAGCACAGAATGAAAGAAATTTTTTCATAATATGGCATAATCTCCCTCAGAAACCTTTTACAAAGCAATTTTTCCCAAGTTAAAAAATCCCAGGGCAGGAATTTCTGGCCGCGTGAGTTTCAAGACTGGAAATTTGCAACCTGAGATGAATGCACTTGCTTTCATTTTTTCCATTTGCTATGATTCCTTTGGCAGGTGGGATGGGAAAATTCCACCCCTAGTTTTTATCTTTGGCCACCCACACTCAATACAGAATTTAGCGAGAAGTTCTGTAGCATCCATTATGTGCAAAAATTTTAAATATTTTAAAATATAATTTATGGGATGTGGGCATTTCTGGCTAGGTCAGCATTTGCCTTCTTAGGGTGTGAAATGGGTGAAATGCTCTTTGGGAGAGTCAGTGCAAACTGGATGGGCGGAATGCCCTGTGGGGATTCTATGATTCTAATTCTTCATAGCTGAAACACTCATTTGAATCTCCTTTGCACCCTTTCTAGTGCAGTCACGTCCTTGTTGGTGAGTGACTTAGGGTAGAACTTGCAGATGGTACACATAGCTAGTGAAGGGAATAAATGTTTGTGGATGGGGTGCCAGTCAAGCAAGATGGTGTTGAACTTCTTGAATGTTGCTGGATCTGCACACATCCAGGCAAATGACTTCCACCTTGTGGACTTGGTTTGGGAAGTCAGGATTTCCAGCCTCTGACCTGCTATTGCAACCACATGTGCCAGGACATTCCATGCCTGAATTGGCTTGGTAAAGTTTGACAACACCTCATTCGCCTGACGAAGGCCACAAAGGCTGAAAGCTCGTGGATTTACTATCAAATGAATCGGTTGGATTTAAAATCGGTGTTGTCAAATTTTACTGAGTTTACCCCAGTCCAATGCCGGCATCTCTATATCATGAATTGGCTTGATCAGTCATCTTCGGACACACCACAACCAGCCTCAAAATGATCAATGGTGTCGAGGTCCTCATCGATGACAATGGACGAACAACAACAGCAACCACAATGCTTACATGGCTAGTCCAGTTCAGTTTATGGTAAGTGGTAACCCCCAGGATGTTGGTAGCTAAGGATTCAGCAATGGTTCTGTCATTGAATGACAAGAAACGATGGTTAGATTCTCTGTTGTTGGAGATGACCATTGCCTGCTACTTGTGTGGTGCAATGGTTACTTGTCACTTGTCAGCCCAAATCTAGATATTGTTCACATCTTGCTGCATTTGGACATGGATTACTTCATTATCTGAGGAGTCACAATGATGCTGAACATTGTGCTGTCATCAGTGAACACTCCACTTCTGACCTTGTTATGGAAGGAGGGTTATGGATGAAGCAGGTGAAGATGGTTGGGCCTAGGACACTATCCTGAGAAATTCCTACGGTGATGTCTTAAACCTGAGATCATTGACCTCCAACCACACAGCCATCTTCCTTTGTGCCAGGTATGATTCGAACTGGTAGAGTTTTTGCCTGATTCCCATTGACTCCAGTTTTTCAAAGGCTCATTGATGCCACACTTGATCAAATGCTATCATAATGTCAAGGGCAGTCACTCTCGCCTCACCTCTCGCATTCAGCTATTTTGTCCATATTTGAGCCAAAGCTGCAATGAAATCCGGTGAAACTGAGCATCAATACTAAGTAAATGCTAATAGCGCTCTCGATTCCCCCTTCAAACACTTTGCTCCAATTTATAGAATTGTTACAGAGCAGAAAGAGGCCATTTGGATCATTATACATCAACTGTCTAATTGAGCATCATGATTTTGTGCCATTCTCCTGCCCTTACCCCACACCCCTGCACATTACATAAAAATAGGGACAAGATAAAAAGTAGATCAGCTGTGATTGTATTGAATGGTGCAACAAGCTTGAGGACCTACTGGTCTTCTCTTGTTCCTATTCCTTCCTGTATACTGGCTTATGAAAAAGCTATGGACACTGAAATGAGACAGAAAAGCAAATTGCTGGAACCACTTAGCATCTGTGGACTGTTCAACCATATAGCTTCCTATCAGAATACAAGGAAGAATCAAAGGTAAGCAAGCGATTTAGTAGAAGATTTAGAAGGAGAATAATACAAGAAGTACTTTACCTGCTGTAAAGTGAAAACAATGGTGGATCTTTAAATTTGAGAACAGAAAGAAACTCTACATAAAGTAAAGATGACAATGAACTGTGAAAAACTAAGGCAGTCTGAGCTGATGTGATACTGTACAGAAAATTGGCAATATTGGAGATATTATCAAGTCGAATAAGTTAGATAAACTCGCAAAATCTATTGCGGCCTACTTAGAAAAAAAGTAAGCAGCAGTAAAAGTTTGCCATATTTTATGAAATGCTTTGGTAATATTCATATAGGCTACATCAAATACATGACCTTCATCAACCATACGTTGTGACCTCATAAATATTAAATGATATTCTTCAGACGTAGTCTTTCACAAATCCATCTTTGATTAATCTAAATAGTAGATTGGAGAAGTTGTAACTTTCTCCTTCAAGAAGAGAAGGTTGAAAGGAGATTTATGTTCAAAATACGAAGGGTCTGAACACAGGGCATTGAGAGAAGCTGTTCCCATTGAGAACTAGAGGAGAGCTGGAAACAACAATGAGGGAAACCTTTCATGTGGCAAATAATTAATGCACTGTTTCAGAATGCTTGAGAGGGCTGCTCTTGGATTTTTTGAGAGTAGCCTAGTGCTTCACGTCATTAGAGTACACTTAAGCTGGACCAGTTGATGGGCAAAACGACAGCTCAGTGACTGTTGCCGTGCAGATACAGGGATTTCAGCCAGTATCTGTGGGAGTTTGCACATTCTCCCTCTGCTTGCATGGGTTTTCTCTGGGTGCTCCAGTTTCCTCCCACACCCCAAAGATGTGCTCTTAGGCTGATTGGCAAAACAAATTGTCCCTAAATTATTTCCCCAATTTGGTTCCAATGGAGATTTCCATAAACATAGACAAGGGTCATGGATGGAATGCTTTTTAAAGGACAAAATTGTATCCACCCCTACTACTACTTCTGGGCAGCTTGTTCCAGATACCTTCTGTGTGAAAAAAATTGCCCCTCTGGACACTTTTGTATCTCTCCCCTCTCATATTAAACCTATGCCCTCTAGTTTTAGACTCCCCTATCTTTGGGAAAAGATATTAACTATCTAACTAATCTATGCCCCTTATTATTTTATATACCTCTATAATATCACCCCTCAACCTTCTACGCTCCAGAGAAAAAGTCCCAGTCTATCCAGCCTCTCCTTAAAATAACTCAAGCCATCAAGTCCCAGTAGCATCCTAGTAAATCTCTTCTGCACTCTTTCTAGTTTAATAATATCTTTTTTATAATAGGGTGACCAGGACTGTGCTCAGTACTCCAAATGTGGCCTTACCAATGTCTTGTACAACTTCAACAAGATGTATTTAATGTTCCAAACAATGAAACTAAGCATACTGAATGACTTCTTCACCACTCTGTCCACTGTGATTCCACTTTCAAGGAGCTGTGAACCCTTAGATCTCCTTGTTCTGTAACTCTCCCCAATCTCCTCCCATTAATTATGTACTGCTCTGATTCAGTCTATCAAAATACATCACATCTCATTTATTTAAATTAAACTCCATCTGCCATTCATCAGCCCAGTGGCCCAATTGATTAAGATCCTGTTGCAATCGGAGATAACTTTCTTGACTATTCACCATGCTACCAATCTTGGTGTCATCTGCAAACTTACTAACCATGCCTCAAATATTCTCATCCAAATCATTAATATAAATGGCAAGAAACAGTGGACCCAATATTGAATCCTGAGGGATATTCTGGTCACAGGCCTACAGTTTGAAAAAAAAACCTCTACATTCTCTTTATACAGTCACTGCATGGGTTTCTTCCATGTGCACTGGTTTCCACCCTCAGTCCAAGATGTCCAAATACATCTTGTTGAAGTTGTGCAGGTTAGGTGAATTGGTCATGTTAAAATTCTCTCAGGACATTAGTGAACCAAAAGAATTTTTACAATAATTGACAATGGTTTCATGGTGATCGTTAGATTTTTAATTCCAGAATTTTACAGAATTCAGATTTCACCATCTGCCATGGATTCAAACCTGAGACCATTACTTTAGATCTCTGGATCACTAGTCAAGTGACATTACCACTGCATTACCATCTCCCAATTCTGCAGTTTAGCAGATGAGGTCCATCATTAGAACCTGTCTGTGATTTCCCTGTGTTTCCCATAATTTGACTCACAGAATAGTGCTGATAAACCCGACATTAACATTACCAATAAAGCTTACAAGATAATATTCACCAATTGATTCTGAATTTAGATAAGTTAAATTGGAAATACTCACCAATAAATCATCTACTGGTTTCCCTGTGATGTCTCTTAGAAGTGAACACACAATTTCACTGTCACTGTGTCCCTGAGTCCCCCTTGTTTTCTTTTGCTTCTTTAATCATGCTGTGTCATTGAAGCCTCACACTCACTCTCATCCATTAAGCCTCTCTCACCGAGTCTCAGGAAGCTCACTCTTCTCTCCCTTAAACCCTGCTGGAGTGGAAGTGAGTGTTAGGACATTGATGCACATTACCATAACAGAGCCCACATTTGTTGGCAGTCTCTGAGGTAGAAGTGTTGTGGAGGAAGAGAGGGTTGCAGAGGTGGAGTATTTTTTTACTGTCAAATCCACACAAAGCTGACATGTTGCCTCAGTCATTTTACTGCCAGAAGAATATTTTAGTGCTTTTCTTTAAGCGGTCCACTTTGAAGGAGCCTAGTTTCTTGTAATGCAGAGATGTCTACTTTTTCCCTTCTTGATCATGCATCATCATCATCTTGCATGATAACAAGGGTTTCTGTTTTAAGTAATGTATTGCTAAACCTAAGCCAAATACAGAGATGTGAACTTTGTTAACCAAAAGGAGAATGATATAAAGTAGCCCAGCACTCTAGGTAGACAATACAGATAGACAATACAATATCACTGTGAAAAACAATGCCTCAATGAGAGCAATTATACATTTTCAAAATCATATTTCCCACCTTTCTGATAGGCAATATCCAATAAACATTAATACAAATCAATCGATAATCAGTTCTGTCACCATCTTCAACCAGTAACAATTTACATTCTGGGCTCATGGGATCTTATTTGTCCTTAATTTTAGGTGTATCTTCCTGTGTTGCCCAGCAGCACACTGGACTATGAAATGAGAAATGATTCCTGCAGACTTAAACCCATGTGACATGAGCCTGACTGTGAGAAAATCCTTATGTCTGCCTTGCACTTGCATTATCAGTTTTGAGCTATACAGTTCTATTCATCAAACTGATGTTGGTAGCCATTTTGTTCTTGACAACTGCTGATAAAGTAGCTGCCTCCAGTGCATTGTCCCTCGGAATACAGGCTTTATCTACTACCTCATCCCATCAAACCCTGCTCTGTCTTGCTGTTGGTTGAAGTTTCACAAAATGTATTCTAAAAGCAAACTGCATCCATTTTCTAAATTCAAAATATATGTTTTAAATGGAGAATACTTGTTACTAGCTGTCTTTTATAATGACAGCTTTCGTCAGCACTCTCTATTTTCTAAGATCATTCACTTTTAAATCAGTATTGTGTTAATGTTTCCAAACCATGATTATGTGTTTTCTATTAGCCTAATTTAGCAACCCTACATCACTGCAGAAGGTCATTTTTTTAATTCATTCATGGGACATGGGTGTTGCTGGCTGGCCAGCATTTATTGTCCATTGCAACTTGTCCTTGAGAAGGTGTTGGTGAATGTCTTCTTGAATCGCTGCAGTCTGTGTTTTGTGGGTTGACCTACAATGCTGTGAGGAAGGGAATTCCAGGATTTTGGCCCACCGAAGGAATGACAGCGATATATTTCCAAGTGAGGATAGGGAGGGGTTTGGAGGGGAACTTGTGGTGTTCTCATTTCCTACTGCCCTAGTTCTTCTAGATGGAAGTGGTCATAGTTTGGAAAGCGCTGTTGAAGGATTTTTGGTGAATTACTGCAGTGCATCTTGTAGATAGTGCATAGTGCTACTACTTCGTGTCAGTGGTGGAGGGATTGAATGTTTGTAGGTATGGTGCCAATCTAGCAGGCTGCTTTGTCTGCATGGTGTCAAGCTTTTTGAGTTTTGTTGGAGCTGCACTCATCCAGGCCAGTGGGGAATATTCCATCACACTCCTGACTTGTGCCTTGTAGATGGTGGATAGGGTGTGGGAAGTCAAGAGGTGAGTTACTTGACGCAGTATTCCTAGCCTCTGACCTGTTTAGGTTTTCTTTTAGTTTTTTACTCAATGTTCTGCTGCTCCACCTCCAAGTACTTCCTGGAAACTAGGCCACGAAACTCCAAAGCAATTAGTTTTTATACTCAGTGTACTGCTCCCTGGAGCAGTCAGAGACTGCAGAGTTAAATCTTATACTCATGTTACTGGAGACACATCTTTGCTAGAGTAACTGTAATAATCATTTATACTGGTGTCATTGTACTATCAGTATCTTCTGATAGCAGGTATATTTCATTGTTGAGAACACTGATGTGAATTACCCTGCATCTATATTTTATATATGATCAATTTTATATATAACAAAGTTGAGGAAATTGGCTGTAATGCCTGCTGTAAATTTTGGTGTCCCTCAGAGTGTCTGGAAACAGTTCCATTTTCCTGTGTTTGGTATAGGTGAATGAGAACTAGGGTTTATTGAAGTCGAAGAATATATCTTTTTAAATTTTAAATTTCCTTTATCTCCCCAGGTGACATTCAGATTGGAATGGTAGATCGGAAAGGGCAGCTGGAAGTTGAAGTAATTCGAGCCCGAGGCCTCAATCAAAAAACAGGCTCTAAATCACTTCCAGGTAAATAACTAGTTTGATCTTTGTGATGCTGTAGATGTTGAAAGGTTAAATGCAAATGCAGTGATGTATATGTTAACTATGTTCTTGGAATCTAGTGGGTGGAGAGGGGGAGGGTTTCTTCATGAAAACACAGTAAGAAGTCTCACAACACCAGGTGAAAGTCCAACAGGTTTAATTGGTAGCAAAAGCCACTAGCTTTCAGAGCACTGCTCCTTCATCAGGTAAGTGGGAATTCTGTTCAGAAACAGAGCATATAAAGACTCAAACTCATATCAAAAACTCATATCAAAATAATGGTTGGAATAATGGTTCTTTATGAAAACACAGTACAGATAACTGAAACATTCAGTAATTAATAGAGATGACACATTGTAAAGGAATTAGGAATTTTACTGCTGATTACTCTTCCAGGCCTTCTGCTGCAAGATGTATAAAATCATAGAACCCTGCAGTGCAGAAGGAGGACATTCGGCCCATTGATACTACACTGACCACAATCCCACTCAGGCCCTATCTCCATAACCCTCATGCATTCACTCTATCTAGTCTCCCTGCAACTAAAGGGCAATTTAGCATGGTCAATCCACCAAACCCGCACATCTTTGGATTGTGGGAGGAAACTGGAGAACCTGGAGGAAATCCACGCAGACACAGGAGAACAAAGAACAACTGAACAAAAAAAATTACAGCACAGGAACAGGCCCTTCGGCCCTCAAGCCTGCACCAACCACGTGGCCCGATGTAACTAAAACCCATCCAGGGACCATATCATTCTATTCCCATCCTATTCATGTACTTGTCAAGACAATCTTTAAAAGTCATGACCGTATCTGCTTCACTACCTCCCTTGGTACCTCTCCGGTACGCCTCCCCCTCCACCCCCCACCATCGCACCCCCACCATCCAACACCCCATCCATTCTTCCCCTCCATTCCTCCTCTCCCCCCTTCCCCCTCCCATTCCCCCCTCCTCGGCCCCATTCCCCTCCCTCCCCCGAATTCCCCTCCCCTCCCAACACATTCTCCTCCCCACCCACTATTGCCCCCCTACACACCACCCTCTGTGTAAGAAATCTGTTTCGTACATCTCCTTTAAACCCTGCCCCTCATACCTTAAACCTATGCTCCCTAGTAATTGACTCTTCCGCCCTGGGAAAAAGCTTCTGACTATCCATTCTCTCCATGCCTGTCATAATCTTGTAGACTTCTATCAGGTCTCCGCTTAACCTCTGCTGCTCCAATGAGAACAAACCAAGTTTCTCCAACCTCTCCTCATAGCTAATGCCCTCCATACCAGGCAACATCCTGGTAAATCTTGTTTGTACCTTTTCCAAAGCCTCCACACCTTTCTGGTAGTGTGGCAACCAGAATTGAACCTCAGTAAGGTTCTATAAAGCTGCAATATGACTTGCCAATTTTTAAACTCAGTATTCCAGCCGATGAAGGCAAGCGTGCCATATGCCTTCTGGACTAACTCCTCCACCTGCATTGCCACTTTCAGTGAATCTGTACCTGTACATCCCTTTGCCTATCAATACTCTTAAGGGTTCTGCCATTTTCTGTATATTTCAATCTGTATTAGACTTTCCAAAATGCATTACTTCATATTTGTCCAGATTAAACTCCATCTGCCATCTCTCCGCCCAAATCTTCAACTGATCTATATCCTGCTGTATCCTCTGATGGTTCTCATTGCTATCCGCAAATCCACCAGCATTTGTGTCGTCCACAAACTTATTAACCAATCTAGTTACTTTTTCCTCTAAATCATTTATATTACATATATATCTTACAAACAGCAAAGGTGCCAGCACTGATCCCTGAGGAACACCATTTGTCACAGCCCTCCAATCAGAAATGCACTCTTTCACTGCACTCTTTTTTTTTGACCGAGCCAGTTTTGTATCCATCTTGCCAGCTCACCTCTAATCCCACCTTCTGCACCAGTCTGCCATGGGGGACCTTGTCAAAGGCCTTGCTGAAGTCCATGTGGACAATATCCACTGTTCTACTCTTCTTTAGGAGTCTGAGACTCTGAAAGCTTGTGCTGCCAAATAAACCTGTTGGACTTTAACCTCTGTTGTGAGACTTCTTATTGTGCTTATCCCAGTCCAACACCAGCATCTCCACATCAGGGAAAACAAACACAGCCTATCCAGCTCATAGCTGAAACGTTCTATTCCATGCAGCATCCTCTTCACTCTCTCCAACATCATCATGGCATTGCCATGTCTGATGCCCTGAACCAAACATGATATTCCATCTATGGCCTAACCAATTGTACCACAATGTCCTTTTTCCCATATTCTATGCCCTGATTAGTGAAGGCAAGCAGTGCATTTGACTTCTTCACCACTCCTGAAGATGCTGCCATCTTCAGGAATCTATGGACTTGTGCACCAAGATCCCTTTGCTCTTCAACACTCCCTTGGAACCTACAGTTCATTGTGTATATCCTATGTGTATTAAGCCTCCCAAAATATGTCACCTCAAACTTAATCAGGATTAAATTTCATCTGCCATTACTATGCCCAACTTATCAGTTGATCAATATCAGTCTGTAGCCCAAGACTATCCCCCTTATTATCAATAAGATCATTAATTTTCATGTCATCTGCAAACTGACAAATTATACCTTCTACAATCATATCCAAATCGTTAATGTACATAACAAATAGCAAAGGCCCAGCATCGATCTCTGTTGTGGATCACTGGTCACAGGCATCACAATAGCAACCTTTCATCATAGAATCTTATAGCACAGAAGAGATCCTTCAGCCTATCAAGTCTGCACTGACGCATTAGAAACACCTGTACTCCCAGCTAATCCCTTCTGCCAGCACTTGGCATAGAACATAGAACATTACAGCACAGAACAGGCCCTTCGGCCCTCGATGTTGCGCTGACCAATTAAGAAAAAGCAATGGCTCTCTAACCTAAACTATTCCCTCTTCATCCATAAACCTATCCACTGACCACTTAAACGCCCCCAAACTTGGTGCATCTACAACTGCAGCAGGCAGGGCATTCCACTCCCTAACCACCCTCTGGGTAAAGAACCTACCTCTGACATCCGTCCTATAACTACCACCCCTTAATTTAAAGCTATGTCCCCTCGTACTAGCTTTCTCCATCCTAGGAAAAAGGCTATCACTGTCCACCCTATCTAAACCTCTAATCATCTTATATGTTTCAATAAGGTCTCCTCTTAGCCGCCTTCTTTCTAACGAAAACAACCTCAAATCCCTCAGCCTCTCCTCATAAGACCTGCCCTCCATACCAGGCAACATCCTGGTAAACCTCCTCTGCACCCTCTCCAATGCCTCCACATCTTTCTTATAATGTGGGGACCAGAACTGTACACAATACTCCAAGTGCGGCCGCACCAGAGTTTTGTACAGTTGCAATATGACGTTGCGGCTCCGAAATTCAATCCCCCTACCAATAAAAGCCAAGACTCCGTATGCCTTCTTAACAACCTTATCGACTTGATTGCCAACTTTCAGGGATCTATGCACATATACACCTAGATCCCTCTGTTCGTTAACACTATTAAGAGTCCTACCATTAGCCCTATACTCTATACATTTGTTATTCCTGCCAAAGTGAATTACCTCACACTTTTCCACATTAAACTCCATTTGCCACCTCTCGGCCGAGCTCTGCAACTTGTCCAAGTCTCTCTGCAAACTATAACACCTCTCTTCACTATCTACCACTCCTCCAACTTTGGTGTCATCCGCAAATTTAGTAATCCATCCTTCTATACTCTCATGCAGATCATTTATAAAAATTACAAACAGCAGGGGCCCCAAAACAGATCCCTGAGGTACAACACTTGTAACCGAACTCCATGATGAATAATTTCCATCAACCACCACCCTCTGTCTTCTATCAGCTGGCCAATTCCTAATCCAACTAGCTAAATCACCCTCAATCCCATACATCTGCATTTTCTGCAGAAGCCTTCCATGGGGAACCTTATTGAACGCCTTACTAAAATCCATATATACCACATCAACTGCCTTACCCTTATCCACCTCTTTGGACACCTTTTCAAAAAACTCAGTAAGGTTTGTGAGGCACGACCTACTCTTCACAAAACCATGCTGACTATCTCCAATCAATTCATTTCTCTCCAAATAACTATAAATCCTATCCCTAATAATTCTTTCCAATACTTTGCCCACAACAGAAGTAAGACTCACCGGTCTATAATTCCCAGGAAAGTCTCTATTCCCCTTCTTGAACAATGGGACAACATTCTCTATCCTCCAGTCATCCGGCACTATACCTGTAACCAAAGACGACCTGAAGATCAGAGTCAAAGGCTCTGCAATTGCCTCTCTTGCCTCCCAGAGAATCCTAGGGTAAATGTTGCCCTGAATGTCCCAAGTGCTTATCCAAGTATTTTTTAAAGGATGTGTAGCAACCCACATCTACCACTCTCCTAGCCAGTTCATTTCCAGACCACCATCACCATCTGGGTAAAAATGTTTTTCCTCACATTCCCCCCTAAACTCTCTACCCCTTGCCTTGAACTAAGTCCCTTCATGATTTACCCTTCAACTCTGTCCATTTCTCTCATAATCTTGTACACCTCAATCAGGTTACATCTCAGTCATCTCTGCTCCAATGAAAACAAACCAAGCCTGTGCAACATCTCTTCCTAACTTAAATGTTCCATCCTGATGAATTACCTTTGGACCCCTTCTAGTGCAATCACATCCTTCCTATAATGTGTCTACCAGAACAGCATACAGTCCTCCAGCTGTGGCCTCACTAAAATTCCATACAACTCTGACATGACTTTTCTGCTTTTGTAATCTATGCCTCGACTGATAAAAGCAAATGCCCCATATGTCTTTTTCACCTCCCTACTAACATGTCCTTTCACTTTCAGAGATCTGTGGAAAAAGACAACAAGGTCCCTTAGTGCCCTATCATTCATTGAATACTTCCTTGTAAAATTACTCCTTACAAAATGTATCACCTCAACTTGATCAAATTACTCTTTCCCATCTGAACATAAGTTTTTTACAAGTATCCCATGTGGAACCTTGTCAAAGGCTTTGCTGAAATCCTCAAACTATATCGGCTGCATGATCCTTGTCTACACACCTGGTCACCTCCTTAAGAAATTTAATTATATTTATTAGGCATGACCTCCATCTGATGAAGCCATGCTGACTATCTCTGATCAAGCTTTGCCTCTCAAGTGAAGGTAGATATTTAGACATTAGACATTTCTCTAATAGTTTCCCTATCACTGACATGAGACTTACTGGTCTGAAATCTCTGGTTTATATCTACAACCCTTCTTAAATAGCAGAACCATAATAACTGTTCTCCAATCATCTGGCACTTTTCTGCAGCTAGAGAGGAATTGAAAATTTGGGTCAGAGCCCCTGTAATCTCCTCCTTTGCCTCCCACAACAGCCTAGGGCACAATTCATTTGGATTTGGATATTTATCCACTTTTAAGACTGCCAATACCTCCAATACCTTGTTCTTCCTTCTGTTAAAGTAAAATTTAAAATTTATTTATTAGTAACAAGTAAGGCTCACATTAACACTTCAATGAAGTTACTGTGAAATCCCCATAGTCACCACATTCCGGCACCTGTTCGGGTCAATGCACCTAACCAGCATGTCTTTCAGATTGTGGGTGGGAACTGGAGCACCCAGAGGAAACCCACACAGACATGGGGAGAACTTGCAAACTCCACACAGACAGTGACCCAAGCCGGGAACCGAACCCAGGAACTTGGCACTGTGAGGCAGCAGTGCAAACTACTGTGCCACCATGCTGCCTATGTTAATTTGCTCAACAACCTCACAGTTCCTCTCCCTGAATTCCATACCATTATCCTAATTCTCCTGGGTGATGGTATGAAGTATTCGTTCTGCAGTAAGTGCCTGAGGCTTGAGGAGCTTCAGCTTAGAAGCATACTTCAGACATGTATGTCCTGACTCCCATCTGTCACATCACCTATCCTGCCATCCTAAATGTATTTTAAATAGTTACTGAATTTAATTCTTCAATTCTTTATGGTGCTTTTTATATATTTTCAACTTACAAAAGAACAGTTTCAGGACTAGTTTAAATTTTAGAAATGGAAAGGGCAGCATGGTGGCAGAGCAGTTAGCACCAGGGACCCGGATTGATTCTGGCTTACTTGACTGTCTTTATGAAGTGTGCATAATCTCCCTATGTCTGTGTGGGTTTCGTCCAGTTTTCCTCACACAATCCAAAAATATGCAGGTTACATGGATTAGGCATGGTAAATGTGTGGGGTTATAGGTCTAGAGTAAGGGTAGGACCCAGATAAGATATTGTCAGAAAGTCAGTGCAAACACTGTGGGTTAACAGCCTACTTCTGAACTCTAGAGATTAAATGGTTATATGGATTCTATGAAATCTGGAAAACTTATTAGATACTCACCATGTATGCTTAACCGCTAATTCCTGCAGCAAGATAAGACTGTTTTCTGAAGAGTGAAGTAGTTAGAAAACAAATAAGCACCATTTTATCCAAATTCCCAAATATATTTGCTCACTTATCTTGTATGGTCTCTCCATGTTCTTCCTATCACCTCACACTTCTCTGGATAGAGCTTTATCTGCCATTTATCTGTCAATTGCCTATCTATGTCCTTTTGAAGTTTCAAACTGTCTTCTTCATGATTTTACTGTACTTCTAAGTTTTGTATCCTCCACAGACCTCTCACACCAAGACTGTAAGGAGAGGGGATGGCCTAGAGTCACAAATGTTTACAACATGAGAACAGCTTTTCTGGTCTAACATATTCATGCTACCCAGTTTTTACATTCTTCCTGCAACTACCCTATGCAGTGCCTTCATGATTTTATGTGCTTCAATAAGATTTCCTCTAAATTTCCTTTAAATTTCAGTGAACACAAGTCGATCCAATCTTCCTCCATATGTCAGTCCTGCCATTCTGGGAATCAGTCTTGTGAATCTTTTCTGGACACCCTCAATAGCAAGGATGTCCTTCCTCAGACTAGGAGCCCAAAACTGCACACAATAAGATGTGGCCTAACCAAAGCCCTGTATAACTGCAGCAGCCATCCCTACCTCTATACTCAACACCCTTGCTATGAAGGCCAGCATGTCATTAGCTTTCTTCACTGCTTTCTTCCTACTTTTGCAACAAAAATGGATAACCTCATATTTAGCCACATTATATTGTGTTTGCTAAGTATTTGCCCACTCAGCCAGTCTGTCCAAGCCACCCTGCAGCTTCTTAGCATCTTACTCACATACTGTCATCCAGCTTAAGGTTGTCTGCAAATTTGGAGATATTGCATTCAATTCCTTTATCCAAATCACTAATGGATAGTGAATAGCTGGGGTCCCAGCACTGAACTCTGCGGTACCAGACTGATTACTGCCTGCCACTCTGAAAAGGTCCTATTTATTCCCACTCTCTGCTTCTTGTCTGCCAACTCGTTCTCAATCTGCATCAATTCATTACCCCCATACGACAAGCTTTAATTTTGCTCCCTAATCTCTTTTGAAAGTCCAGCCACACAACATCCACTGGTTCACCCTTGTCTGCTCTACTGGTCACATCCTCAAAAAATTCCAGAAGATTGATCAAGCACAATTTTTCTTTACTGAATCCATGCTGACTTGGACCGATCCTGTCATTGCTTTCCAAATGTAGCTTACTGGGCCTGATTTTACCAAACATTAGCGCAAAATCACAGTAAATTTAGGCATCAGGTCTTTAATGCGATCTGCACTCGAATCCGAGCAGATCATGACTTTACCGACACCCAATTCAGCACGGGTCAGGTCCGTGCCCGAATTGGGCAGCCTGATGATTTAAATCGACTTAATGAACCGCATGCCCATCCTCTTCGTACTGCTAAATCCCACTTTACCATCTTCAGATGTGTTACGGATCCAAGCTGTAAACAATCTGCAAAATAAAATTCCAAATCTGGTTTTTATTCTGCAGGGGAAACTCTGAAGCCCATTCTCCTCAAACATCCTTCACTGGTAAACCCACCACTTCCCTCCTCTGGATCAGACCTCCCTGCGAGGCAGGTGCCCCTCGGCAGAGCACACCTCCAACCTACGTAGATCGCTGCTCTCCTTCCACTATCCTTCCGATCTGCAGTCCTTCGAGGGCCTGCAGCACTTTCCTGGCCTTCTGCTGGCATCTACCGGAGGAGGGGGCAGGCTCAGATGGATCTCTGGTTGGGGGGGAGCTGGTGGAGGATGGACTTGGAAGACTCTCGCAAATAATGTAGCATCTTCTTTATGCTGCCTAATTATCTATGGGAAAGATAATTGAACTGCAGTGTCCCAGTGAGCAATTAGTGACCTGTATCTCCCTGTAGTTATGAGCCAGGTGCTGAAATGTTCAGAGTCATGTGGTGAACTTGGAAGATTTGTCCCAGTGGTGGACCTTGGTTCGAAATAAGATTCAAGGAGACTACAAATCTGGGAAGTCAACCATAGTTGAAAAGAAGTTTGTATTGACAACTCTTCTCTCACATTCCATGGCAGATGTGCCCCTACTTATGAATCTGATTTGCATGGGCTATGTTGGGTGCAGGTAATCTGCCTCTGGAGTAGCCTTGGATCCTTTCTTTCATCTTGTTTTCTTGCACAAAATTAGATGAATTCCCTTTGGAAGATAATGTCAAAATTATAACCGCAGGAACTAAAAACCTGACAGTCAAAAATTTGGGAAAATATTCCAAATATGGCTAGGGGGATATATATTTTGAAATATTTTCTCAAATTAAAAATTCATTTTATTACAAATGATCCTAGCATTGAGATACAGAACCTTCAGGTTTATTCTTTTGGCATTTTCAGTCTTCTTAGAACTATGATGTAATGTGGCTCCCTTTGATTTTTGTCTTTGGTTTCTCTGCCTTCCACTTTTCTCCTTACTGCCTTTTGTTTTCTGTCTCCATTTTCTCATTCTTACATGGTCTGGCCTAAATGTGTCTCCAGAGTCTTAATAATGTTGTTGACAGTTAGGGATAGGCAATAAATGATGGTCAGCCAATAATGTTCATATCCCACAAATTAAGAAAAAAAGATCTAGATCATTAATATCTATCAGTAAAAGCAAAGGCTCCGAAAACCAATCCTCAGGGAATACCACCACAAAGCTACACGGAAGGAAAAAGATGGTGCAGAATGTAGAGTTGCATTCATAGCTGGTGTAGAGAAAGATGAACTTAATGTAAGATGGCAGCAGGGAATAAGCTGTTCCTGAGTTGGTTGTTATATGACCTCAATCTTTTATATCTTTTTCCTAGCGAAAGAAAATGGAAAATAACATTATAATATGTCTGGGGTGGTGTGGCGTCCTTAATTATGCTGATTGCTTATCCAAGACTGCGGGAAGTGTCGACATAGTCAATGGATGGGAGGCTGGTTTGCATAATGGGAGGCTAGGCTTTGTTCACAACTGTTTGTAGCTTCTTGCAATCTTAGTCAGAGCAGGAGTCATACCAAGCTGTAATACATCCAAAACAAATGCTTTTTATGGTGCCTGTATAAAAGGAGAAAAGCTGGAATTGTTCTTCCATCACAAAATTCAATTATGATTCGGAATGGTTTAGGTCAGAGGGTATTGCTTTTTCTTAATTGGTCGGCGCAACATCGAAGGCCGAAGGGCCTGTTCTGCGCTGTAATGTTCTATGTTTTATGTTCTATGTTCTATTATTGTGCACAGTTTTAAACAAAAATTGAAACGACACAGAAGAGATTTTCAAGAGGATGATTTGATAGTGGTGTTCAAAATTATCAAGGATTTTGCGAGGGTAAATGACTGTTTCCACTCAGAACAATCAACTGGATGCAGATTTAATATAATTGGTAAAAGAAGCCAGCGAATTGTTAGGATCTGGAATTCACAGACTGAGAGGCTTAGGGAAGAAAATCCTTTGTGAGAAATGAAGTGGACATGCCAGATTTCCCTAGCCTCCTAAGAAAGTAGGAGTATTGGTGGGCTTCTTTAAGTATAGCAAAATTATAATGCAACAACAAGCATACAACTTTACCATTGTCCATTATTCCACTGTACAACTTCCTTTCTTCAGTTCAACATTTGAATCATAGAATCTCTTGGCCTTGACAGAGCTTCTGATTTCTTTTATTCTTTCACTGTGTGCTTGAGATTTTCCGCCTTCATTTTGCTCCATTTTGAATTTTTCTATTGAATATCCTTTCTATTTGTTTATAGCATATGGGCGTCATGGCTAGGCTTGAATTTCCTGCCCATCCCTAAATGTCCTTATTCAGAGGACATTTAAGAATCAACCACATTACTGTGGTCTGGAGTCACATGAGGGCCAGCCCAGATAAGGATGGCAGATTTTCTTCCCTAAGCCTCTCAGTCTGTGAATTTCAGATCCTAAGTCCTTTTACCAATTATATTAAATCTGTGTCCAGTTCATTGTTCTGTGAGTGGAAACAGTTATTTACCCTCACAAAATCCTTGATAATTTTGAACAGCACAATCAAATCATTCCCTTGAAAAGTTCTTCCGTATTGTTTCAATTTTTGTTTAAAACTGTGCACAATAATCATAATTGAATTTTGTAATAGAAGACCAATTCCAAGTTTTCTCCTTTTCATAACTGAAATCTCTAATTCCCAATTCTATACTTGTAAATCTCCTCTATATTCTCTCCAATATCAGGATAGACTTAGATACTTATCAAGTATTTTGGGAATTCTGCTCTGAGATAATCATCACAAAGTAAACAAGATTTAGAATCTTACTTTGTTTTCCGTGACTGCACAGGTTTGATGTTGGCGAGCTGTATCAAATAAACTTTACAGCTACAATTGCATTGCTAAAGTGCATGATGATTAAAGTGTTACTGACATTCTGTGGCCAGGGGAGGTGTTTTATCAATGCTAGTTTTTCTTTTTATTGTGAATTTAAATAGCCACAAACAAACTATCTCTTTTTAGAACATAGAACATTACAGCGCAGAACAGGCCCTTTGGCCTTCAATGTTGCGCCGACCAATTATGAAAAAAAAAGCAATGACCCTCCAAACTAAACCATTCCCTTCTCTTCCATAAACTTATCAACTAACCTCTTAAACACCAGCAAACTTGGTGCATCTACAACTGCCGCAGGCAGGGCATTCCACTCCCTAACCACCCTCTGGGTAAAGAACCTACCTCTGACAGCCGTCCTATAACTATCACCCCTTAATTTAAAGCTGTGTCCCCTTGTGCTAGCTTTCTCCATCCTAGGAAAAAGGCTATCACTGTCCACCCTATCTAAACCTCTAATCATCTTATATGTTTCAATAAATCCCTCAGCCTCTCCTCATAAGAATGCCCTCCATACCAGGCAACATCCTGGTAAACCTCCTCTGCACCCTCTCCAATGCCTCCACATCTTTCTTATAATGTGAGGACCAGAACTGCACACAATACTCCAAGTGCGGCCGCACTAGAGTTTTGTATAGTTGCAACATGACGTTGCAGCTCCGAAATTCAATCCCCCTACCAATAAAAGCTAAGACTCCGTATGCCTTCTTAACAACCTTATCGACTTGACTGCTTACTTTCAGGGATCTATGCCCAAATACACCAAGATCCCTCTGTTCATCAACACTATTAAGAATCCTACCATTAGCCCTATACTCTACACATTTATTATTCCTGCCAAAGTGCATTACCTTACACTTTTCCACATTAAACTCCATAAAACTTTTAGATAGCAAATCTAATGGATTATGAACAAAGCTCAACCAGAAGAAGGATAAACAACCTATTTGTTTGTGGCTATTTAAATTGACCACAAAGAGAAAAACTGGCAGTGACAAAACACCTCCCAGACTGAACAAAGTAGTCACTCATTTAAAGTGAAAATGAGATGAATCTTTTCTCTGAGGGATGTGAGCCTGGAAAGATGGTGGAAGCAGAACCTTTGAACATTTTTAAGGCAGAGGTGGGTAGGTTCTTGGTAAGCAAGGGAGTAATAGATAATTGAGGAAAGACAGAATGCAGCTGCAGTGTTAGTATATCAGATAAGTTATGATCTTATTAAATGGTGGAGCAGGTGTGAGAGGATGATGGCCTATTCTTGCTCCTCACTCTTTTGTTTACACATGAACCCTATAAGCATGGTTCATTGGCCATTTGTGCAGAAGGGAGCCAGTTCATTGCTTTCCCCTGGTGTTAACAGGGTCATATCATCATTGATTTGGTTTTGGCTATTAAATGGGGCATTTTTAAAATATATATATATTTATTTAATTATTTTACAGCTCCTTATGTCAAAGTATACCTGCTGGAAAATGGTGTGTGCATAGCCAAAAAGAAGACAAAAATCGCACGGAAAACACTTGATCCACTCTATCAACAGTCATTACTGTTTGAAGAAAGTCCACAGGGTAAAGTGTTGCAGGTCAGTATTTTGTTGATATGCTTTGGCCACTATTACCCAAAATCAGTGAATACTCAATCCTCAAAACTATGTTCATTTTAAATGTCTTCTTGAAAGTCACAGAGTGTCTTGGATAGCTCCAATCCACTGAATTTAAAATCTTTAAGAACACTTTGGTATGGATATGTAGGTAACAATACATGAATTCAACTTGGAAATTTGATCACCAATCATTGTTACATGGCCACATAGATGCAAGTTTCTTCTTAAAAAAAAAGCTAAGAAGCACCTTCAATGTCCTAGGTTTTTTTATAGAGAGTAAGATTTAATGAAATCATTCAATTCTTCAGACTTCACTCTGTGTTTCACAACATTGTTCCATTCCATTTCTGATGACAACAGCAAACCTGCTACAGAAACAGGTATAAACTCCAAATTAAATTGATGAGTTACATAAAAACATAGAACACTACAGCACAAACAGGCCCTTCGGCCCACAAGTTGTGCCGAACAGTACAGGCTCTTTAGCCCTCAATGTTGTGCCAAGCTATGTCCAAACCCAAGATCAAGCTATCCCACTCCCTATCATTCTGGTATGCTCCATGTGCCTATCCAATAACCACTTGAAAGTTCCTAAAGTGTCCGACTCCACTATCACAGCAGGCAGTCTATTCCACACCCCAACCACTCTCTGAGCAAAGAATCTACCTCAGACATCACTCCTATATTTCCCATCATAACCTTATAGTTATGCTTCCCAGTAACAACTACATCCATCTGAGGGAATAGTCTCTGCATGTCTACTATATCTATCCCCCTCATTGTCTTTATAAACCTCTATTAAGTCACCTCTCATCCTCTTCTGCTCTAAAGAGAAAAGCCCCAGCTCCCTCAAACCTTTCCTCATTAGACCTACTCTCCAAACCAGACAGCATCTTGGTAAATCTCCTCTGCATTCTCTCCAATGCTTCCACATCCTTCTTATAGTGAGATGACCAGAACTGAACACAATATTCCAAATGTGGTATTACCAAGGTCTGGTATACTTGCAGCATAACCCCATGGCTCTTAAACTCAAACCCCCTGTTAATAAATGCTAATCCACTATAAGCTTTCTTCATGGCTCTAAACACTTGAGTGCAACTTTCAGAGATCTGTGGATATGAACCCAAGATCTCTCTGTTCCTCCATATTCCTCAACCCTGCTGTTGACCCTGTAATCCACATTCAAGTTTGTCCTACCAAAATGAATCCACCTCACACTTATCCATTTGCCACTTTTCAGCCCAGCTCTGCATCCTATCAATGTCTCTTTGCAGCCTGCAAGAGCCATCCACCTCATCCACTACTCCACCAATCTTGGTGTCATCAACAAATTTACTAACTTACGCTTCAGCCCCCTTTTCCAAGTCATTGATAAAAATCACAAATATCGGAGGACCCAGCACTGACCCCTGTGGTACACTGCTGGTAACTGGCCTCCAGTCTGGAAATTTTCCTTCCACCACCATTCTCTGTCTTTCATAAGACTGCCAGTTACTTATCAATCAGCCAAATTTCCTTCTTTCCCATGCTTCCTAACCTTCTTCATGAACCTACCTTAAGGAATTTTATCAAACACCTTACTAAAATCTATGTATACAATATCAACTGCTCTACCTTCTACCTTGCTTAAATGCACCTCTATCCTTTCTTTGTCTGGAATATAAAGTCTTAAATAAACCACAGTTTGCCCTTCTGGTCCCTTTTACATTAAATGAAGTTTAATTTAGATAAATGTGATGTGATGCATTTTGGTAGATCGGACCAGGATAGGACTTATTCAGTTAATGGTAGGGCGTTGGGGTGAGTTATAGAACAAAGAGATCCGGGAGTACAGTTTCATAGCTCCTTGAAAGTGGAGTCACAGGTGGACAGAGAGGTGAAGAAGGCATTCAGCATGCTTGGTTTCATTGGTCAGAAAATTGAATACAAGAGTTGGGGTGTCTTGTGAAGTTATACAAGACATTGATAAGGCTACACTTAGAATATTGAGTTCTGGTCACGCTATTATAGAAATGATATCATTAAACATGGAAGAGGGCAGAAAAGACTTACTAGGATGCTACTGGGACTTGATGGTTTGAGTTATAAGGAGAGGCTGGATAGACTGGGACTTTTTTCTCTACAGCATAGGAGACTAAGGGGTGATCTTATAGATATGTGTATATATATATATCAATAATAAATAATGAGAGGCATAGCTCAACTAGATAGTCAATATATTTTCCCAAAGGTAGGAGAATCTAAAACTAGAGGGCATAGGTTTAAGATACAAAGGTCCAGAGGGGCAATTTTTTCACACACATGGTGAGTTTCTGGAGCAAGCTACCAGAGGTAGTAGAGGCGGATACAATTTTGTCTTTTATAAAGTATTTGGACAGTTACATGGGTGAGATAGGTATAGAGGGATATTGGCCAAATGCAGGCATTTGGGACTAGCTTAATGGTTAAAAAAGGGGCGGCATGAACAAGTTGGGCCGGAGGGCCTGTGCCGTGCTGTAACATTTATTTGGCACTATTCTTGCTGTGAGAAACATAGAAACATAGAAGCAGAACTTGGTATCATCTGCAAACTTTGAGATGTTATATTTTGTTCCTTCATCCAAATCATTAATATATATTGTGAATAGCTGGGGTCTCAGCTCCAATCCCTGTGGCTCTCCACTAGTTACTACCTGCCAATTTAAAAAGCAACCATTCATTCCAACTCTTTGCTTCCTCTCTGCCAACCAGTTCTCTATCCATCTCAATACAATTCCCCCAGTCCCATGCACTTTAACCTTATGCGACAATCTCTTGTGAGGGACTTTGTCAAATGCTTTCTGAAAGTCTAAAAAGACCTCATTGACTAGCTTCCCCCTTGTCAACTCAAAAAGTGAGGGCAAGTCAAATTATTTCACAAAGTATTACTTAAGTTGTTTTGTGGCCAGCCATATGGATGACTGGCAATGTTCAACAAAAATTAGATAAACAAGTTTTGTTTTTTGGTGGTGCTGATGTCTTTTATGTTCAACTGAACAGTAGATTTTGTCCCCTCCAGCGATGCAGCGCCGATATCTCAAGACTATATCTGTTGGCAATCACCAAATTTAGTAACTGAACAAACTGTTTGTTGTAACAAATAAACGATGTGCAGTGTGCAAAACATATGATACAAACCCATACAATTACAGACTGGCTGGGAAAGTCACATGACAAACCCAAAACCTCACTCCTTAAAAGAGGCTCACTATTACATCCCTGCCCCTCAAGTCCCTTATTACCATATACAAATAAAAGGTTATTTACAATAAAACAACAATAAACAAGTTCTTTAACATGGTCCATCACAACTAGCTCAATCTGTCAAAAGTCTTTCTCTTCTTCTGGGAGTGATATAAGTGATGTCTCCACACCAGAAGTGGTTTCAGTTTGATTTTCAGAAATTGGACTCTCATCTTGTTAAGGTACAGCTATGCTTGCTAATTCATCAGTTCCTATAGGTATGCTAATTGACCCTTCCTCAGGTCAGCTTGCTTCTATATGTTCATAGAGTACAGAGGTTTACAGCATGGAAACAGGCCCTTTGACCCAACTTGTCCATGCTGCCCTTTTTTTTAAAACCCCTAAACTAATCCCAATTGCTTGCATTTGGCCCATATCCCTCTATATCCATCGTACCCATGTAACCATCTAAATGCTTTTTAAGAGATAAAATTGTACAGTCCTCTATTACTAGCTCTGGCAGCTTGTTCCAGACACTCATCACTCTGAGTGAAAAAATTGTCCCTCTGGACACTTTTGTATTTCTCCTCTCTCACTTTAAACCTATGCCCTCTAGTTTTAGACTCTGCTACCTTTAGGTAAGATATTGACTCTCTATACCTTTCTGTGCACCTCATTATTTTATAGAACTCTATAAGGTCACCCCTCAGCCTCCTATGCTCCAGAGGAAAAATGTCCCGGTCCAGTCAGCCTCTTCTTATAACTCAATCTATCAAGTCCCAGTAGCATCCGAATCAATTTTTTCTGCACTCTTTTTTGTTTAATAATATCATTTCAATAATGCAGTGACCAGAACTGCAAACATTTTAGTGCCAGGTGCGAAATCTGTTTTTAGCCTCAAAAGAATTTTCCAGGATCAGCACAATTTGCACTAGGCACAGCAAAGCCAGAAAATTACCCCCCTTAACTTCATCTGAAAGAAATTGATTATATTATAAAGCTATACTGCATGACAGAATGTGGAGGGTGGTGTAGTGGTATTGTCACTAGACTAGTAATTGAGAGATCCAGGGTAATTTTCTGAGGACCCACATGGCAAACAACAAATTTTAAATTTAAAAGCTGGAATGAAATGATCATGAAATCATTGACACCAAAAACCCAACTGAGCAGTGTCACCCTGGCATTGCCAATCTGGCACCCTGACATTCCACTGGGCACCAGGCAGTAGTTCAGGGGTGGGACCTGAGGACAGCAGAACATTTTGGGCTGGGGCCAGGCCAATCAGTAGGGGAGAGGGGGTTCCTTTTGGGATGAAAATCTACTGTCCTTACCTGGTCTGGTTGACATAAGACTCCAGGATCTTGATTTCCCTGTCATGCTGCACTGCTCAAGTAGCACAGTGGCTGGGAAATATCTGCAGAAAGGCTGAAATAAGAATCATGACCAGCATCAAACCATTCACTATTTTTCCACGCCATCTTTTATAGTGTAATCAATATCACACTGTTTCCCTGAATGAGATCACATGCAATATTGAAATCATCATTTGAATCTCATTAACGAGCTCAGGTCTGTATCATCTAGGCTCGCTCATGTTTCTGACCCTGCTAAAGGAGGTTCCCACTATGGGGGTTAAAGCATCTAGAGGGAGCCAGGCATGATGGCCTCACTGGTGGGTTTGAGACCATTGAGGCCCCCTTGGGTAGTTGGTGGGTGCAGAGGGTTGGGTGTGCCCCTGAGCAGTGTCACTCTGGCATCCTGACACTCCACTAGGCACCAGGCAGTGGTTCAAGGGTAGGGCCTGAGGGCAACAGGACTTTTTGGGCTAGGGCCACACCAACCAGTGGAGGCAGGGAGGGGAGGTGAGGGGGGAAACCAAGCTGGCCATCGCATTGGCAGTTAGGACTGGTGATCAGGGGTGGGGGGGAGAGGTTGTCAGGGCTGGCAATTGGGGCGGGAGAGTTTGAGGTTGGTGCTCAGCTGGGAGAGAGGGGAAACCGTCGAGAAGGTGGTGATGGGGTATGGTCCAAAAGAGAAAATGCTGAAAAATTTCAGCAGGTCTGGTGGCCTTTGTAAGCAGAGAAAAGAGTCCAGGTGACCTTTTGTCAAAGCTGATTTTTCAGCATTATTTTTGGTTTCAGGTTCCAGCAGCCACAGTAATGCTTTTGTTTATGATGGGGAAGGGTCAATTTCCTTTCGCCTATCTCCCCATTCAGAGATTGGTGCATGCACAGAGGTCCCCCTCAGCTTGCTGATGCTGACCTCTTGGATGGGGTTAGACACCATGCCCCACTACCAGCGTGAATTCCCCAGTACAGAGCGCTGGAAATTCAACCAACTAAGTTTGTCCAAAAGATGTACAGTAATATCTCCTGTTTTCCTGCCCGTTGGGCACATCAGTTTTTTTTTTGGAAAATCACATCTGCAGCAATGTGTTTTACTCTAAAATGCTGTCTGAAATGGCCATACATGCCACTCAGGCTAAGGGCAATATTCTTATTAAATGTAACTGGCAACATATCCATCCTGGATATTTTCTGAATTGTTTCCTTTCACACCCTGTTTGATTTTTATTCTTGTTTTCTCTGCATCATTAGATAAAATTCTCTGTAATTACCACCAGAGAGAACAATTACATTCCTAAATGCTGCATCTTTTCCAGCTGTCAAGTAGAAAAAGCTGCCATTGCCACTTTTATTTTTTGTAAAAACCATGTTTCCCTGCTTTTCACCCCTGTCACTTTCTGATATTTTGAAGGTTCTGTGGCCTATATTCTGACAAATCGATCCTAACAGATTATTTTTAACTGATATTAGCTGTTGTTGGGAATTTTCAGTAATTTGAATGGGCTATGGAAGTACTTGTGAATAAATGAATATTGGAAAGTTATTTGAGTATCTTCACTTTGTTTCTTCATTATTTTACAGGTGATAGTCTGGGGAGATTATGGCCGTATGGACCACAAATGTTTTATGGGCGTGGCACAGATCCTGTTGGAAGAGTTAGATCTATCCAGCATGGTGATTGGTTGGTACAAACTGTTTCCAACATCTTCATTGGTGGACCCCACCTTGACTCCCCTCACACGTAGAGCTTCCCAGTCATCTCTTGAGAGTTCAGGTGGACCTCCTTGTGTTAGATCATAGTGAACGGATCACAAACAGGACAAAAATCACAAGCTGACTATAGATATGATCAAGTCACTGCTGATGCCAGACAATCACTCTTGTTTTGCCAATAGTACTGTTTCAAAAACAAAAATAGGGCTTCATAACTCCTAAAAGGTACATAGGTATCTGTGTATGTATTTATGTATGCTGGCATGAATTGGCAAACACACATTACATTAAATACTGAATGGAACCATAAGAGGCTAAATGATTGAGACCAGAACTCTGACCTTAAAAAATGTTAAATGTTTTCAATTAGATAACAGCAAACTGGAAAGATGATAAGAATCAGAAAAAATGAATTGTTCATTGATGTTTCTGTTGAAACTTTAAACAGTGTTACCCTCACGGTGTTACATTTTGTTTCTCTGCGCACACTTTGTCCACTGCTGTCTGTTGTATTGAAACCTCACCAAACTTCTGCAACTGTTCCCCCACTCCAATGCTGGCAGGGTCCCTTCCTGTTGTCCCTTCATTAAAGGGTGCATAGTTATGTGAGTCTCACAAAAGATGTTCAACAGAACAGTGCAAAAAATGCCAGTGTCTAGATGTCACTGACTCTCAGTTAATATTGATTTGTTTTGAGTTACTCAGAAAACTCAGAAATTCAAATTTGATCAGCACCAATTATACTTGTAAGCAAAGATTCTCAAATTGTTGTTTGCCATTTGCCACATAATTGCCATTGTTTTTCTCTTTGTAAAACAGGTACATGTTTGCATTATGAATTAATATTTTTATGTTTTCTGATGTTTTGCATGAAAATACAAGTTTTGAAACTGCAATCAGTGCTGGGGACTGTTAAAACAGCTTCAGACTTGATATTCTGCAGAGATTGTGGCACTAAGATGTTTCTTGTAATGCAATTCTTTTCCTATAATTACAAACAGTCGAGATAACCTCTGTATAAAATTGTATATTTGACTTCCCAAAGTGTTGATCAATAATGGATAAGCTGTTTGAGCTGTACCTGGGAATTTTCCTGATCATGTGTCTCAAGGCACTCTGATTTGCCCCAGTTAGAGCATGATGCAAGTAGTTTGATAATTGCTGGAAATTACAGTTGAAGTTTCCTGCACATGTTAGTGTTTTTTAATCTGACTTCAGTTTACATTATTTCAGAATTACTGCAAGCACAGTGCTTGATTTTTTTACAGTGAGATGTATTATTTTTTGAAAGAAAAGCAAACTTTCGATTTGCTTTTTTTAAAAAAAATCATTTTTCCTTAAGTCCCATTAGCCTTGAAATCCCGTTGATGCAGATGGTAATTCTCTTCCTTCTTCCTCCTGCTCTCATGGGCCATTTTGATTTTCGGATCACTGATGTGGAACAGCATGACTCTGGAACTGTTCAATTACTGCATGCATGTTTTGTAGGGGGGAAACAACACAGGAGTTAATTAATATGTATGTTAGTTCCACATAGGCCAGCTTGTATGTTGCATGTACTTGTACAGTTTGCTTGTTATTAATATAAAGAAATAATTAAGAAATCAAAGCCATTAATTTATGTTAACAAAGTTTTGCTGATTTGGACTAGGCTCAGGTCTGGTATGAATGTTTATTGAAATAATTTTTTGTACCCTCCTGAAAAATAATTGCTGATGTAGTACAGAAAAATAACCCTATTTGGATTTTGGTGTAAGCTCTCACTAACAGATGTTAGAAGCATTATGTATACACAAAAAATGGACCTTTAGGTACTCTGCCTGCATAGAGTGAATTGACCAGATCTTTAATTCATCTGTTGTCCTCCAGGGTGGATAAGATTGATTACTGCCTGACCTGCTGAGCAGGAATAATTGAAGAAATGGTTTAAATAGGTCCCATTCCATTTATTGTGGCCAAATGCAGCTGATTTGGGTTGTATCTTCCTAACTGCAACAGTTATCTGAACATTCCCCTGTGCTTTTAAATGAACTTCAGACTCATATTATGTAAACATGTTTAATAAAATTTACTTTTCATGTCAGCTTTAGACGTTTTTTTCATTAATCAAGCTCTATATGGAAAGTACAGGAAATTGACAGGAAATTTTTTTAAATTGAAAGTACATGGAAATTGAATAAAACAGGAAAGAAGAAAGCAAAGAGACAACTTCAGAAGGATAAGTTGATGGAATGGGCAGATAGTTGGCAGACAAAGTGGCAGATGTGTAAAAGGGTAAGATGATGCCTTTTCATAGGAAAACAATATAAAAATGTGTAAAATTCTTAAAGGGCACAGAAGCAGCGGGTGTTAATGCATTGAAGGATGTGAATGCATTGGAACAATTGCAGAAGAGGCCGACAAGAAAAGTTTCCAGGATGAAAATTTTAGTTATGAGGATAGATTGGAGAAGATGGGACTGGGTCGAGACAGTAGATATTTATAAACAATTGAAAATTAAATAAAGAATTTTTAAATGTCTCCTTTGGTGCGTAGGAAGTATTTTTCTTTGTAAAACAATAGGGCACCAATTCAAAGTAATTTGCAAAACACAAGGGTGACTTTGCTAAAAGTAATGGTTCTCTGGTAAAACGTGCTCAAAGATGGTCAGTTGAAGTATCAGTTAAAGCATTGATTGCATCTTTGACCAGATCATCTGTGGTCCTCCTGAATGAATAAAACTGCCTAACCTGTTACTGCCTAACCTATTGAGCACGAATAAATGAGGTTTGGTTTAAATAGGTCTCATTCCATTTATTGAGGCCAAATGCCACAATAATTGCCATGATTTGGGTTGTATGTTCCCAACTGCAGCAGTTGTCTGAACATTCTCCTGTGCTTTTAGATGAACTTCACTCATTTGTAAACATGTTTAATAAAATTTACTTTTCGTGTGCATCTTTGGCACTGTGGAGTCAATTAAAATGCCTTTTGGCATCACTGATATTGCCACAAAGTACTTATCTCGATAATTTCAGCATTTTGATTCAAAAGTGCTCTCAATGCCTGAGTTTTTTTTCCCCCAAAAGGCTGATATTGCAGCAAAAGTCAGTGATTTCATGAACGCGGTGGGGTAGATTTACGAATTTTGGGGTAGGTGGCTGGGTTCTGGCTGCCCTCGCTGGCATTGAACTGGCAAATTCGAATCGGTGGTTTTATTTTCTGAAGGCAGTGGGATGGATTTGCGCGCGGTGTTCGGGTTCTGGGTGCCTTCTCGTGGCCTCAGCTTTCAGGTTCCTTGCGGTGATTCACTTTGTAGTTTCGAGCGGTGGCAGGATTGTGTGTGTTCACTGACACCCAGTGTCAGAGCTCAGGTCGGTGATCCGGGTCAGTGACTAGTTTCTAAAGGCAGAGGAGTGGAGTTGTGCGGCGGATTTGCGGGCTATGGCCGGATTCCGGCTGCCTTCAAAAATGGACTTTGAGATTCGGGTGGTTAATTTACCTTATCGGGAGGGGGTGGTGGGATGAATTTGCGGACATTCTGCGAGTGCCTTTCGCGAGAATCAGCTTTCAGATTCGGCTTGGTATTTTTATTTTGTGAAGGCAGCGGAGTTGACTATTCTCTCTCTGGGTGTGAGCTCTCGGATTCGGGTTGGTGTTTATATATTATGAAGCCGTGTTCAGGGTGCCTTCATCCTCGTTCAGATTCGGTGATTTTATTTTATGAAGGCAGTGGTACGGATTTGCGATATCCAAGCGTCAGGAGTCAAGTTTCAGTCGGTGATTAATTTTTGAGCAGAGTTGGGATTAATTTGCGGACTGTGGCCGATTTTCGGGTACCTTCTGCGAGCGTCAGTGTTCAGATTCAGGTCGGTGTTTTAATTTTGTGTAGGTAGAGTGATGGAGTTGCAGAGTGGAGCTGTTTGTGTGCTCTCCCCGGGCATGAGCCTTTTAGATTCGGGTCGGTAGGAGACTTTGTGAGCAGTTGGCGGGAAGGAGTTGCGAACGGTGCCCGATTTTGGAGTGCTTTTCTCGGGCGTCAACTTCCAGACTCGGGTCAATGATTTGTTTCGGGGCGGGATTTGCGAACGGTGGCTGAATTACGGGTTCCTTTCCCGGCCCTCAACTTTCAGATTCCTATCGGTGTTTGTAATTTGTGAAGGTTGCAACCTGGAGCACAAATCCATCCCACCACTGAACAGAAAAGCACCGAACCTGAATCTGAAGACACTCAGAACCACCCGCAAATCTCCCCGACCTCTTCACAATGTAAAATTGTGAATTTGAAAGCTATCTGAAAGCTCAAGCTTTTTCGGGTCAGTGATTTAATTTTCCGATGGAAGTGTGGAGGAGTTGCGGATGCCTTCCCCGGCCGTCAGCTATTATATTAGGTCGGTGATTTTACATTGTGGTCAGGGAGTGGGATGGATTAGCGGAAGGTGGACGCTTTTCGGGTGTATTCCGTGAGCGACAGCTTTCAAATTCGGGTCGGTATTTTGTGATGGCAGCGGGGCGCATTTGCAGACTCTGGCCGGGTACCGGGTAACGTTCCTAGTCAAGGGTTTTCAGAATAGGATCGGTGAATTAATGTAAAGGGAAGCAGGGTTGATATGCGGGCGCCTTCTCGGAGCGTGAGTATTTATACTTGTTTTGTGAAGGCAAGCAGCAGATTCACTCCGCCACTCAACCGAATAAAAGCACCGACCCCAATCTGAAAAGCTGAGACCCGTGAAAAGTCCCCAGAACCCGACCACCGCTTGAAAATCCTCCCCGTCTCCTGCACGAAATAAAATTATTGACTCAAGCCCAGGGAGACACCTAGAACAAGCCACTGCTAGAAAATTCATCCCGCCCTCTTCACTAAATTAATCATCAGCAGAAGCCGGAAAGCTATAGCCCGGGGAAGATACCCTCAATTCGTCCGCAAATCCATTCTGCCCCCTGCTCACAAAGTAAATCACCGACCCGAATCTGAAGACTCGCTCGGAGAAAGGCACCCGGAATACGGCCACCACCCGCAAATCCACCCCAGTAGTTTCACAACATTCTGACTGCGCGAAGAATTCTGGGTAGACCAACATTGATTTCCAAAGATTTGCTGAATGCCAAATAATCCGTCATGACAAAAGTCTCACCTTTCAGCTAGTTAATTAAGTAGATGAGATAAGCATTATGAGCTCTCAATGAGTTGAGCATTTTGAGTATTTCCATTTTTTGCATCAAATGTGCCATCAATCCTACTTACTCTTCTTGTCCACAAAGCTGCTTATGCAGCACAGTGCATATCTGGATGATGTAACCAGTTATGAGTAACGCCACAATTGAATGCTCAATAATTTTGGAATCTTAATCATAACAATTGTAACTTTGCGGCAATGTGATTATCTCGGTTTGCTTAAGCCTTTCGGTAAACGCACATTGGATTCCAATAATTTCCTTAATCTCAATCAGCTATTCTTGTTGAAAATCTTGTATTGCAGTCTGTATCTGACTGTGCGAAGAATTCTGGGTCTGACAATATTGATTTCCCAACCGGCTGAATGCCGAACAATCCCTCATGCCAAAAGTCTCATCTTTCAGTCAGTTATGTAAATAGATGACATAAGCATTATGAGCTCATCCAGAATTGTTTCCATCCATTACTTCAATGATATTTCCAGAATGTTGGGTGAGAAAACTGATATTGTGGCAATGGGCGTATTTCAGTGAGTTGAGCATTTTGAGTACATACATTTTTGGCTGTAAATATGCTATCAAACCTACTGACTGGTGCATAATCAGCCTTGTTGTCCAAATACAAAGTGCATCTCTGGATTATGTAAGAATTTTGAGTAAACACCACTATTATGAGCTCATCCAGAATTGTTTCCATCGAATGCTTCAATGATATATCCAGAGCTTTGGGTCAGAAACCTGATTATTGTGGCAATGTGCCTATCTCAATGACTTGAGCATTTTGAATAAACCCATATTTGACAGCAAATATAATATCAACACTACTGACGCTTCTTGTCCACAAAGCTGCTCATGCAGCAAAGTGCATATCTGGATAAGGTAACCATTTTTGAGTAACGCCACAAATGAACCCATAGTCTTCCTCAGTAACTTTGGAATCTTAATCATCACAATTGTAACTTTGCGGCCAAGTGCAAACCTCGCTGAGCAATTTGGTATATTCAGATTAGATTCCAATAATTTCCTTAATCTCAATGAGTTATTCTTGTTGAAAATCTTGTATTGCGGTCTGTATCTGACTGCGCGAAGAATTCTGGGTCTAACAATATTGATTTCCCAAGATTTGCTGAATGCCGAACAATCCCTCATGCCAAAAGTCTCATCTTTCAGTCAGTTATGTAAATAGATGACATAAGCATTATGAGCTCATCCAGAATCGATTGCTTCAGTGATAGCTCCAGAGTTTTGGGTGTGAAACGTGATATTGTGGCAATGGGTGTATTTCAATGAGTTGAGCATTTTGAGTACATCCCTATTTGGCTGCAAATATGCTATCAAACGACTGTCTCTCTCTTTGGCCAAAGGCTGCTTATGGACCAGAGTGCATATTTGGATGTGGTAAGCATTTTGACTATTGATTGCAAAAAGTTTCAATAACTTTGGAAACTTGATCATCACAGTTGTAACTTTGCGGTAATGTGCATATGTCGGTGAGTGGAGCACTCCTCTTGGATTCCAACCATTTCCTCAATTCCAATGATGGTGAACATCTCTTAATGCAGTCTGTATTACGCGTAGAATACTAGGTAAAACAACTAAGTAAAACCAAAGTGCATATCTGGATGTGGTAAGCATTTTGATTAATACCAGTACTGATTCCAAAGAGTTCCTCAATAAAATTGTAAACTTAATCATCACAATTGTACCTTTGCGGCCAAGTGCGTATCTCGATGCGTGAAGCACTTCGGTTACTTCCTTTGGATTCCAATAATTTCCTCAATTGCAATGATACATCTGGTATTGCATCTGTATTTCACTGCGCGAAGAATTCTGGGTGGACCAACATTGATTTCCAAAGATTTGCTGAATGCCGAACAATCCCTGAGGTCAAAAATCTCCTCTTTCAGCAAGTTATATAAGTTGATGAGATAAGCATTATGTGCTCATCCGGAATTGTTTCCAATGATTTCTTCAATGAGATATCCGGAGTCTTGGGTCAGAAACCTGATATTGTGGCAATGTGCATATTTCAATGAGTTGAGCATTTTGAATAAATCTATATTTGGTGGCAAATATGTCATCAATACTACTAACTCTTGTCCACAAAGCTGCTTTGTCCACAAAGCTGCATCCATATCTGGATGAGGTAATAATGTTTGAGTAACGCCACAATTGAATGCATAGACTTCCTCAATAACTTTGTAATTTGAGTCATCATAATTGCAACTTTGCGGCCAAGTGCATATCTCGGTGAGCAGTACACTTCGCTAAATCCACATTGGATTCGAATAATTTCCTTAATCTCAATGAGCTATTCTTATTGAAAATCTTGTATTGCAATCGCTAACTGACTGCGCGAAGAATTCTGGGTAGCCCAACATTGCTTTCCAAAGATTTGCTGAATACTAAACAGTCCCTCATGCCAAAAGTCTCATCTTTCAGCCAGTTATATAAGTAGATGAGATAAGCTATGGAGCTCATGCAGAATTGTTTCCATCGATTGCTTCAATGATATCTCCAGAGCTTTGGGTGTGAAGCGTGATATTGTGGCAATGGGCGTATTTCAATGAGTTGAGCATTTTGAGCCAATATTTTTTGGCTGCAACTATGCTATCAAACCTACTGACTACATTTGGATGTGGTAAGCATTTTTGAGTAACACCAGTACGGATTCCAAAGACTTTCAATAAGTTTGGAAACAGTCAGAATCGTAACTTTTCGGCAAAATGCATATCTCAGTGACTGAAGCACTTCGTAACTCGACTTAGATTCCAATAATTTCCTCGATTCCAATGATGTACTCTCAGTGAACATCTGGTATTGCAGTCTCTATCTGACTGCGTAAAGAATTCTGGGCAGACCAACATTGATTTCCAAAGATTTGCTGAAACAATCCTTTATGCGGCAAGTCTCATCTTTCATGCAGTTATATAATTAAATGAGATAAGCATTATGAGTTCGTCCAGCATTGTTTCCATCGATTTCTTCAATGATATCTCCAGGGCTTTGGGTCAGAAACCTGATATTGAGCAATGGGAATATCTCAATCAGTTAAGCATTTTGAGTACATCCATATTTGGCTGCAAATATCCTATCAAACCTACTGACGCTATTTGTCCACAAGGCCAAAGTGCATATCTGGATGTGGTAAGCATTTTGAGTAACACCACTATTGATTCCAAAAACACTTGCAATACCTTTGGAAGCTTAATCATCATAATTGTAACTGTGCGGCGATGTGCATATCTCGGTGAGTGATGCACTTCGTAACGCGACATGGATTCCAATAATTACCTCAATTGCAAATATGTACTCTTGGTGAACACCTGGAATTGCTGTCTGTAGCTGACTGCGCGAACATATCTGGGTAGACTAACATTGATTTCCCAAGATTTGCTGAATGCCAAACAGTCCCTTATGACAAAAGTCTCATCTTCCAACCAGTTATATAAGTAGATGACATAAGCATTATAAACTCATCCGGAATTGCTTCCATCGAATGCTTCAATGATATATCCAGAGCTTTGGGTCAGAAACGTGATATTGTGGCAATGTGCATATCTCAATGAGTTGAGCATTTTGAGTAAATCCGTATTTGGCAGCAAATATGTCATCAATACTCCTGACTCTTACCTACTAAGCTGCTTAAGCAGCAAAGTGCATATCTGGATGAGGTAATCATTTCTGAGAAACACCACAATTCAATCCAAAGTATACTCAATAGCTTTGGCATCTTAATCATCACAATTGTAACTCTGCGGCCAAGTGCATATCTCGGTGAGAAAAGCACTTCGGTAACGCACATTGGATTCCAACAATTTCCTTAATCTGAATGAGCTATTCTTGTTGAAAATCTTGTACTGATTTTCAATACAAAGTGAGACAAGCATTATGAGCTCATCAAGAATTGTTTGCATCGATTGCTTCACTGAAATATCCCGAGTTTTGGGTCAGAAACCTGATTATTGTGGCAATATGCATATCTCAACGACTTGAGGATTTTGAATAAATCCATATTTGGCAGCAAATATGATATCAATACTACGGGCGCTTCTTGTCAACCAAGCTGCTCATGCAGCACAGTGCATCTCTGGATGAGGTTACCAGTTTTGAGTAAAGCGACCATTGAATCCGTAGACTTCCACAATAACTTTGGCATCTTTATCATCAGAATTATAACTTATAAAGTGCATTTCTCGATGAGTTCAGCATTTTGAATAAATCCAATTTTGGTGGCAAATATGCCATCTATACTACTGATTCCTTTTGTCCACGAAGCTGCTCATGCAGCAAAGTGCATATCTGGATAAAGTAACCATTTTTGAATAACGCCACAAATGAACCCATAGTCTTCCTCAGTAACTTTGGAATTTTAATCATCACAATTGTAACTTTGCGGCCAAGTGCATATCTCGCTAAGCAATTCCGTAAATTCAGATTAGATTCCAATAATTTCCTTAATCTCAATGAGTTATTCTTGTTGAAAATCTTGTATTGCGGTCTGTATCTGACTGCGCGAAGAATTCTGGGTCTAACAATATTGATTTCCCAACATTTGCTGAATGCCGAACAATCCCTCATGCCAAAAGTCTCATCTTTCAGTCAGTTATGTAAATAGATGACATAAGCATTATGAGCTCATCCAGAATCGATTGCTTCAGTGATAGCTCCAGAGTTTTGGGTGTGAAACGTGATATTGTGGCAATGGGTGTATTTCAATGAGTTGAGCATTTTGAGTACATCCCTATTTGGCTGCAAATATGCTATCAAACGACTGTCTCTCTCTTTGGCCAAAGGCTGCTTATGGACCAGAGTGCATATTTGGATGTGGTAAGCATTTTGACTATTGATTGCAAAAAGTTTCAATAACTTTGGAAACTTGATCATCACAGTTGTAACTTTGCGGTAATGTGCATATGTCGGTGAGTGGAGCACTCCTCTTGGATTCCAACCATTTCCTCAATTCCAATGATGGTGAACATCTCTTAATGCAGTCTGTATTACGCGTAGAATACTAGGTAAAACAACTAAGTAAAACCAAAGTGCATATCTGGATGTGGTAAGCATTTTGATTAATACCAGTACTGATTCCAAAGAGTTCCTCAATAAAATTGTAAACTTAATCATCACAATTGTACCTTTGCGGCCAAGTGCGTATCTCGATGCGTGAAGCACTTCGGTTACTTCCTTTGGATTCCAATAATTTCCTCAATTGCAATGATACATCTGGTATTGCATCTGTATTTCACTGCGCGAAGAATTCTGGGTGGACCAACATTGATTTCCAAAGATTTGCTGAATACTAAACAGTCCCTCATGCCAAAAGTCTCATCTTTCAGCCAGTTATATAAGTAGATGAGATAAGCTATGGAGCTCATGCAGAATTGTTTCCATCGATTGCTTCAATGATATCTCCAGAGCTTTGGGTGTGAAGCGTGATATTGTGGCAATGGGCGTATTTCAATGAGTTGAGCATTTTGAGCCAATATTTTTTGGCTGCAACTATGCTATCAAACCTACTGACTACATTTGGATGTGGTAAGCATTTTTGAGTAACACCAGTACGGATTCCAAAGACTTTCAATAAGTTTGGAAACAGTCAGAATCGTAACTTTTCGGCAAAATGCATATCTCAGTGACTGAAGCACTTCGTAACTCGACTTAGATTCCAATAATTTCCTCGATTCCAATGATGTACTCTCAGTGAACATCTGGTATTGCAGTCTCTATCTGACTGCGTAAAGAATTCTGGGCAGACCAACATTGATTTCCAAAGATTTGCTGAAACAATCCTTTATGCGGCAAGTCTCATCTTTCATGCAGTTATATAATTAAATGAGATAAGCATTATGAGTTCGTCCAGCATTGTTTCCATCGATTTCTTCAATGATATCTCCAGGGCTTTGGGTCAGAAACCTGATATTGAGCAATGGGAATATCTCAATCAGTTAAGCATTTTGAGTACATCCATATTTGGCTGCAAATATCCTATCAAACCTACTGACGCTATTTGTCCACAAGGCCAAAGTGCATATCTGGATGTGGTAAGCATTTTGAGTAACACCACTATTGATTCCAAAAACACTTGCAATACCTTTGGAAGCTTAATCATCATAATTGTAACTGTGCGGCGATGTGCATATCTCGGTGAGTGATGCACTTCGTAACGCGACATGGATTCCAATAATTACCTCAATTGCAAATATGTACTCTTGGTGAACACCTGGAATTGCTGTCTGTAGCTGACTGCGCGAACATATCTGGGTAGACTAACATTGATTTCCCAAGATTTGCTGAATGCCAAACAGTCCCTTATGACAAAAGTCTCATCTTCCAACCAGTTATATAAGTAGATGACATAAGCATTATAAACTCATCCGGAATTGCTTCCATCGAATGCTTCAATGATATATCCAGAGCTTTGGGTCAGAAACGTGATATTGTGGCAATGTGCATATCTCAATGAGTTGAGCATTTTGAGTAAATCCGTATTTGGCAGCAAATATGTCATCAATACTCCTGACTCTTACCTACTAAGCTGCTTAAGCAGCAAAGTGCATATCTGGATGAGGTAATCATTTCTGAGAAACACCACAATTCAATCCAAAGTATACTCAATAGCTTTGGCATCTTAATCATCACAATTGTAACTCTGCGGCCAAGTGCATATCTCGGTGAGAAAAGCACTTCGGTAACGCACATTGGATTCCAACAATTTCCTTAATCTGAATGAGCTATTCTTGTTGAAAATCTTGTACTGATTTTCAATACAAAGTGAGACAAGCATTATGAGCTCATCAAGAATTGTTTGCATCGATTGCTTCACTGAAATATCCCGAGTTTTGGGTCAGAAACCTGATTATTGTGGCAATATGCATATCTCAACGACTTGAGGATTTTGAATAAATCCATATTTGGCAGCAAATATGATATCAATACTACGGGCGCTTCTTGTCAACCAAGCTGCTCATGCAGCACAGTGCATCTCTGGATGAGGTTACCAGTTTTGAGTAAAGCGACCATTGAATCCGTAGACTTCCACAATAACCTTGGCATCTTTATCATCAGAATTATAACTTATAAAGTGCATTTCTCGATGAGTTCAGCATTTTGAATAAATCCAATTTTGGTGGCAAATATGCCATCTATACTACTGATTCCTTTTGTCCACGAAGCTGCTTATGCAGCAAAGTGCATATCTGGATAAAGTAACCATTTTTGAATAACGCCACAAATGAACCCATAGTCTTCCTCAGTAACTTTGGAATTTTAATCATCACAATTGTAACTTTGCGGCCAAGTGCATATCTCGCTAAGCAATTCCGTAAATTCAGATTAGATTCCAATAATTTCCTTAATCTCAATGAGTTATTCTTGTTGAAAATCTTGTATTGCGGTCTGTATCTGACTGCGCGAAGAATTCTGGGTCTAACAATATTGATTTCCCAACATTTGCTGAATGCCGAACAATCCCTCATGCCAAAAGTCTCATCTTTCAGTCAGTTATGTAAATAGATGACATAAGCATTATGAGCTCATCCAGAATCGATTGCTTCAGTGATAGCTCCAGAGTTTTGGGTGTGAAACGTGATATTGTGGCAATGGGTGTATTTCAATGAGTTGAGCATTTTGAGTACATCCCTATTTGGCTGCAAATATGCTATCAAACGACTGTCTCTCTCTTTGGCCAAAGGCTGCTTATGGACCAGAGTGCATATTTGGATGTGGTAAGCATTTTGACTATTGATTGCAAAAAGTTTCAATAACTTTGGAAACTTGATCATCACAGTTGTAACTTTGCGGTAATGTGCATATGTCGGTGAGTGGAGCACTCCTCTTGGATTCCAACCATTTCCTCAATTCCAATGATGGTGAACATCTCTTAATGCAGTCTGTATTACGCGTAGAATACTAGGTAAAACAACTAAGTAAAACCAAAGTGCATATCTGGATGTGGTAAGCATTTTGATTAATACCAGTACTGATTCCAAAGAGTTCCTCAATAAAATTGTAAACTTAATCATCACAATTGTACCTTTGCGGCCAAGTGCGTATCTCGATGCGTGAAGCACTTCGGTTACTTCCTTTGGATTCCAATAATTTCCTCAATTGCAATGATACATCTGGTATTGCATCTGTATTTCACTGCGCGAAGAATTCTGGGTGGACCAACATTGATTTCCAAAGATTTGCTGAATGCCGAACAATCCCTGAGGTCAAAAATCTCCTCTTTCAGCAAGTTATATAAGTTGATGAGATAAGCATTATGTGCTCATCCGGAATTGTTTCCAATGATTTCTTCAATGAGATATCCGGAGTCTTGGGTCAGAAACCTGATATTGTGGCAATGTGCATATTTCAATGAGTTGAGCATTTTGAATAAATCTATATTTGGTGGCAAATATGTCATCAATACTACTAACTCTTGTCCACAAAGCTGCTTTGTCCACAAAGCTGCATCCATATCTGGATGAGGTAATAATGTTTGAGTAACGCCACAATTGAATGCATAGACTTCCTCAATAACTTTGTAATTTGAGTCATCATAATTGCAACTTTGCGGCCAAGTGCATATCTCGGTGAGCAGTACACTTCGCTAAATCCACATTGGATTCGAATAATTTCCTTAATCTCAATGAGCTATTCTTATTGAAAATCTTGTATTGCAATCGCTAACTGACTGCGCGAAGAATTCTGGGTAGCCCAACATTGCTTTCCAAAGATTTGCTGAAACTAAACAGTCCCTCATGCCAAAAGTCTCATCTTTCAGCCAGTTATATAAGTAGATGAGATAAGCTATGGAGCTCATGCAGAATTGTTTCCATCGATTGCTTCAATGATATCTCCAGAGCTTTGGGTGTGAAGCGTGATATTGTGGCAATGGGCGTATTTCAATGAGTTGAGCATTTTGAGCCAATATTTTTTGGCTGCAACTATGCTATCAAACCTACTGACTACATTTGGATGTGGTAAGCATTTTTGAGTAACACCAGTACGGATTCCAAAGACTTTCAATAAGTTTGGAAACAGTCAGAATCGTAACTTTTCGGCAAAATGCATATCTCAGTGACTGAAGCACTTCGTAACTCGACTTAGATTCCAATAATTTCCTCGATTCCAATGATGTACTCTCAGTGAACATCTGGTATTGCAGTCTCTATCTGACTGCGTAAAGAATTCTGGGCAGACCAACATTGATTTCCAAAGATTTGCTGAAACAATCCTTTATGCGGCAAGTCTCATCTTTCATGCAGTTATATAATTAAATGAGATAAGCATTATGAGTTCGTCCAGCATTGTTTCCATCGATTTCTTCAATGATATCTCCAGGGCTTTGGGTCAGAAACCTGATATTGAGCAATGGGAATATCTCAATCAGTTAAGCATTTTGAGTACATCCATATTTGGCTGCAAATATCCTATCAAACCTACTGACGCTATTTGTCCACAAGGCCAAAGTGCATATCTGGATGTGGTAAGCATTTTGAGTAACACCACTATTGATTCCAAAAACACTTGCAATACCTTTGGAAGCTTAATCATCATAATTGTAACTGTGCGGCGATGTGCATATCTCGGTGAGTGATGCACTTCGTAACGCGACATGGATTCCAATAATTACCTCAATTGCAAATATGTACTCTTCGTGAACACCTGGAATTGCTGTCTGTAGCTGACTGCGCGAACATATCTGGGTAGACTAACATTGATTTCCCAAGATTTGCTGAATGCCAAACAGTCCCTTATGACAAAAGTCTCATCTTCCAACCAGTTATATAAGTAGATGACATAAGCATTATAAACTCATCCGGAATTGCTTCCATCGAATGCTTCAATGATATATCCAGAGCTTTGGGTCAGAAACGTGATATTGTGGCAATGTGCATATCTCAATGAGTTGAGCATTTTGAGTAAATCCGTATTTGGCAGCAAATATGTCATCAATACTCCTGACTCTTACCTACTAAGCTGCTTAAGCAGCAAAGTGCATATCTGGATGAGGTAATCATTTCTGAGAAACACCACAATTCAATCCAAAGTATACTCAATAGCTTTGGCATCTTAATCATCACAATTGTAACTCTGCGGCCAAGTGCATATCTCGGTGAGAAAAGCACTTCGGTAACGCACATTGGATTCCAACAATTTCCTTAATCTGAATGAGCTATTCTTGTTGAAAATCTTGTACTGATTTTCAATACAAAGTGAGACAAGCATTATGAGCTCATCAAGAATTGTTTGCATCGATTGCTTCACTGAAATATCCCGAGTTTTGGGTCAGAAACCTGATTATTGTGGCAATATGCATATCTCAACGACTTGAGGATTTTGAATAAATCCATATTTGGCAGCAAATATGATATCAATACTACGGGCGCTTCTTGTCAACCAAGCTGCTCATGCAGCACAGTGCATCTCTGGATGAGGTTACCAGTTTTGAGTAAAGCGACCATTGAATCCGTAGACTTCCACAATAACTTTGGCATCTTTATCATCAGAATTATAACTTATAAAGTGCATTTCTCGATGAGTTCAGCATTTTGAATAAATCCAATTTTGGTGGCAAATATGCCATCTATACTACTGATTCCTTTTGTCCACGAAGCTGCTCATGCAGCAAAGTGCATATCTGGATAAAGTAACCATTTTTGAATAACGCCACAAATGAACCCATAGTCTTCCTCAGTAACTTTGGAATTTTAATCATCACAATTGTAACTTTGCGGCCAAGTGCATATCTCGCTAAGCAATTCCGTAAATTCAGATTAGATTCCAATAATTTCCTTAATCTCAATGAGTTATTCTTGTTGAAAATCTTGTATTGCAGTCTGTATCTGACTGCGCGAAGAATTCTGGGTCTAACAATATTGATTTCCCAACATTTGCTGAATGCCGAACAATTCCCTCATGCCAAAAGTTCATCTTTCCAGTCAGTCTGTAAATAGATGACATAAGCATATGAGCTATCCAGAATCGATTTGCTCAGTGATAGCTCCAGAGTTTTGGGTTTGTGAAACGTGCATATTGTGGCAATGGGGTGTATTTTTCAATGAGTTGAGATTTTGAGTAATCCCTATTGGCCCTGCAAATATGCTATCAAACGACTGTCTCTCTCTTGCAAAGGCTGCTTCATGGACCAGAGTGCTATTTGGATGTGGTAAGCATTTGACTATTGATGCAAAAAGTTTCAATAACTTGGGAAAATTGATATCACAGTTGTTAACTTTGCGGTTAATGTGCATATGTCGGTGAAGTGGAGCACTCCTTCTTGGATTCCAACCATTTCCTCAATTCCAATGATGGTTGAACATCTCTCTTAAGCAGTCTGATTACGCGTTAGAATACTAGGTAAAACAATAAGTAAAACCAAATGCATATCTGGATGTTGGTAAGCATTTTGATTAATACCAGTACTGATCCAAAGAGTCCCTCAATAAAATTGTAAACCTTAATCATCAAATTGTACCTTTGCGGCCAAGTGCGTATCTCGAGGACGTGAAGCACTTGGTTACTCTTTGGGATTCCAAAATTTCCTCATTGAATGATACATCTGGTTTGCATCTGTATTTCATGCGCGAAGAAATTCTGGGTGGAACCCACAACATTGATCTTCCAAAGATTTGCTGAATGCCGAAACAATCCCGAGGTCAAAAATCTCCTCTTTCAGCAAGTTATATAAAGTTGCTGGATAAGCATTATGTGCCTCATCCGAATGTTTCAATGATTTCTTCAATGAGATATTCCTGAAGTCTTGGGTCAGAAACCTGATATTGTGGCAAGTGCATATTTCAATTGAGTTGAGCATTTTGAATAATCATAATTTGGTGGACAAATATGTCATCAATACTACTAACTCTTGTCCACAAAGCGGCTTTGTCCACCAAAGCTGCATCCATATCTCGGATGATGTAATTAATGTTTGAGTAACGCCACAATGACTGCATAGACTTCCTCAATTAACTTTGTAATTGGAGTCACTAATTGCAACTTTGCGGCCACGTGCATATCTCGGGAGCCAGTACACTTCGCTAAATCCAAATGGATTCGAATTAAAATTTCCTTAATCTCAATGAGCTATTCTTATGACAATCTTGTATTGCAATCGATAACTGACTGCGCGTAAGAATTCTGGGTATTTAGTCCCCAACATTGCTTTCCCAACAGATTATTGATTGAATACCTCCTAAACAGTTCCCTGCATGCCAAAAGTCTCATTCTTTCAGCCAGTTTATATAAGTAGATGAGATAAGCTATGGAGCTTCATGCAAGAATTGTTTCCATCGATTGCTTAAATGATATCGCCAGAGCTTGGGTGTGAAGCGTGCTATTGTGGCAATGGGCGTATTTCAATGAGTGAGCATTTTGAGGCGAATATTAGTTTGCTGCAACTATGCCTATCAAACCACTGACTACATTTGGATGTGGTAAGCATTTTTGGTAACACAGTACGGATATTCACCAAAGACTTTCAAATAAGTTTTGGAAACAGTCAGAATCGTAACAATTTTCGGCAAAAATGCATATACTCAGTGACTGAAGCACCTTCGATAACTCGACTTAGATTCCAATAATTTCCTCGATTCCAATGATTGTACTCTCAGTGAACCTCTGGTATGCAGTAGTCTCATGGACTGCGTAAAGATCTTCTGGTGCAGACCAACATTGATTCCAAAGATTGGCTGAAACAATCCTATGCGGCCAAGTCTCATTTTTCATGCAGTTCTATATTAAATGCAGATAAGCATTATTGTAGTCGTCCCAGCATGTTTCCATCGATTTCTTCAATGTATCTCCAGGGCTTTGGGTCAGAAACTGATATGATCAATGGGAAAATCTCAATCAGTTAAGAATTTTGCGTACATCCATATGTTGGCTGCAAATATCCTATCACAACCTACTGACGCTATTTGTCCACAAAGGCCAAGGGCATATCTGGATGTGGTAAGGCTTTGAGTAACACCACTATTGATTCCAAAAACACTTGCAATACCTTTGGAAGCTTAATCATCATAATTGTAACTGTGCGGCGATGTGCATATCTCGGTGAGTGATGCACTTCGTAACGCGACATGGATTCCAATAATTACCTCAATTGCAAATATGTACTCTTCGTGAACACCTGGAATTGCTGTCTGTAGCTGACTGCGCGAACATATCTGGGTAGACTAACATTGATTTCCCAAGATTTGCTGAATGCCAAACAGTCCCTTATGACAAAAGTCTCATCTTCCAACCAGTTATATAAGTAGATGACATAAGCATTATAAACTCATCCGGAATTGCTTCCATCGAATGCTTCAATGATATATCCAGAGCTTTGGGTCAGAAACGTGATATTGTGGCAATGTGCATATCTCAATGAGTTGAGCATTTTGAGTAAATCCGTATTTGGCAGCAAATATGTCATCAATACTCCTGACTCTTACCTACTAAGCTGCTTAAGCAGCAAAGTGCATATCTGGATGAGGTAATCATTTCTGAGAAACACCACAATTCAATCCAAAGTATACTCAATAGCTTTGGCATCTTAATCATCACAATTGTAACTCTGCGGCCAAGTGCATATCTCGGTGAGAAAAGCACTTCGGTAACGCACATTGGATTCCAACAATTTCCTTAATCTGAATGAGCTATTCTTGTTGAAAATCTTGTACTGATTTTCAATACAAAGTGAGACAAGCATTATGAGCTCATCAAGAATTGTTTGCATCGATTGCTTCACTGAAATATCCCGAGTTTTGGGTCAGAAACCTGATTATTGTGGCAATATGCATATCTCAACGACTTGAGGATTTTGAATAAATCCATATTTGGCAGCAAATATGATATCAATACTACGGGCGCTTCTTGTCAACCAAGCTGCTCATGCAGCACAGTGCATCTCTGGATGAGGTTACCAGTTTTGAGTAAAGCGACCATTGAATCCGTAGACTTCCACAATAACCTTGGCATCTTTATCATCAGAATTATAACTTATAAAGTGCATTTCTCGATGAGTTCAGCATTTTGAATAAATCCAATTTTGGTGGCAAATATGCCATCTATACTACTGATTCCTTTTGTCCACGAAGCTGCTTATGCAGCAAAGTGCATATCTGGATAAAGTAACCATTTTTGAATAACGCCACAAATGAACCCATAGTCTTCCTCAGTAACTTTGGAATTTTAATCATCACAATTGTAACTTTGCGGCCAAGTGCATATCTCGCTAAGCAATTCCGTAAATTCAGATTAGATTCCAATAATTTCCTTAATCTCAATGAGTTATTCTTGTTGAAAATCTTGTATTGCAGTCTGTATCTGACTGCGCGAAGAATTCTGGGTCTAACAATATTGATTTCCCAACATTTGCTGAATGCCGAACAATTCTTCATGCCAAAAGTCTCATCTTTCAGTCAGTTATGTAAATAGATGACATAAGCATTATGAGCTCATCCAGAATCGATTGCTTCAGTGATAGCTCCAGAGTTTTGGGTGTGAAACGTGATATTGTGGCAATGGGTGTATTTCAATGAGTTGAGCATTTTGAGTACATCCCTATTTGGCTGCAAATATGCTATCAAACGACTGTCTCTCTCTTTGGCCAAAGGCTGCTTATGGACCAGAGTGCATATTTGGATGTGGTAAGCATTTTGACTATTGATTGCAAAAAGTTTCAATAACTTTGGAAACTTGATCATCACAGTTGTAACTTTGCGGTAATGTGCATATGTCGGTGAGTGGAGCACTCCTCTTGGATTCCAACCATTTCCTCAATTCCAATGATGGTGAACATCTCTTAATGCAGTCTGTATTACGCGTAGAATACTAGGTAAAACAACTAAGTAAAACCAAAGTGCATATCTGGATGTGGTAAGCATTTTGATTAATACCAGTACTGATTCCAAAGAGTTCCTCAATAAAATTGTAAACTTAATCATCACAATTGTACCTTTGCGGCCAAGTGCGTATCTCGATGCGTGAAGCACTTCGGTTACTTCCTTTGGATTCCAATAATTTCCTCAATTGCAATGATACATCTGGTATTGCATCTGTATTTCACTGCGCGAAGAATTCTGGGTGGACCAACATTGATTTCCAAAGATTTGCTGAATGCCGAACAATCCCTGAGGTCAAAAATCTCCTCTTTCAGCAAGTTATATAAGTTGATGAGATAAGCATTATGTGCTCATCCGGAATTGTTTCCAATGATTTCTTCAATGAGATATCCGGAGTCTTGGGTCAGAAACCTGATATTGTGGCAATGTGCATATTTCAATGAGTTGAGCATTTTGAATAAATCTATATTTGGTGGCAAATATGTCATCAATACTACTAACTCTTGTCCACAAAGCTGCTTTGTCCACAAAGCTGCATCCATATCTGGATGAGGTAATAATGTTTGAGTAACGCCACAATTGAATGCATAGACTTCCTCAATAACTTTGTAATTTGAGTCATCATAATTGCAACTTTGCGGCCAAGTGCATATCTCGGTGAGCAGTACACTTCGCTAAATCCACATTGGATTCGAATAATTTCCTTAATCTCAATGAGCTATTCTTATTGAAAATCTTGTATTGCAATCGCTAACTGACTGCGCGAAGAATTCTGGGTAGCCCAACATTGCTTTCCAAAGATTTGCTGAATACTAAACAGTCCCTCATGCCAAAAGTCTCATCTTTCAGCCAGTTATATAAGTAGATGAGATAAGCTATGGAGCTCATGCAGAATTGTTTCCATCGATTGCTTCAATGATATCTCCAGAGCTTTGGGTGTGAAGCGTGATATTGTGGCAATGGGCGTATTTCAATGAGTTGAGCATTTTGAGCCAATATTTTTTGGCTGCAACTATGCTATCAAACCTACTGACTACATTTGGATGTGGTAAGCATTTTTGAGTAACACCAGTACGGATTCCAAAGACTTTCAATAAGTTTGGAAACAGTCAGAATCGTAACTTTTCGGCAAAATGCATATCTCAGTGACTGAAGCACTTCGTAACTCGACTTAGATTCCAATAATTTCCTCGATTCCAATGATGTACTCTCAGTGAACATCTGGTATTGCAGTCTCTATCTGACTGCGTAAAGAATTCTGGGCAGACCAACATTGATTTCCAAAGATTTGCTGAAACAATCCTTTATGCGGCAAGTCTCATCTTTCATGCAGTTATATAATTAAATGAGATAAGCATTATGAGTTCGTCCAGCATTGTTTCCATCGATTTCTTCAATGATATCTCCAGGGCTTTGGGTCAGAAACCTGATATTGAGCAATGGGAATATCTCAATCAGTTAAGCATTTTGAGTACATCCATATTTGGCTGCAAATATCCTATCAAACCTACTGACGCTATTTGTCCACAAGGCCAAAGTGCATATCTGGATGTGGTAAGCATTTTGAGTAACACCACTATTGATTCCAAAAACACTTGCAATACCTTTGGAAGCTTAATCATCATAATTGTAACTGTGCGGAGTGTAACAGTGTGTAGAGCACTTCGGTCACTCCACTTGAATTCCAATTATTTCCTCAATTCCAATGATGTACTCTTGGTGAATATCTCGATCACTAAACTATCAGTCTGTATCTGAGTAAATACAGTACTGAGTAAAACAATATAGATTTCCAAAGATTTGTTGAATGCTGAACAATCCCTGATGCCAAAAGTCACATCTTCTATAGGTAGTTATATAGGTAGTCGAATGCTTTTTTGATATAGCCAGAGTTTTGGGTCGGAATAATGATATTGTGGCAACGTGCACACCACAAGAGTTGTGCATTTTGAGGAAATCCATATTTGGAAGCAAATATGCCACTGACTCTTCTCCACACAGCTGCATATGCGGCAAAGTGCATATATCTGAAAGAGGTAATCATTTTTGAGTAACGCCAGAATTGGTACAGACTTCCTCAACAAATTTGGAATCTTAATCGGAATAATTGTAACTTTGCGGCAATATCCATATCTCGTTAAGAGAAACGTTTGTGTAAACGCACACTGGATTCCAATAATTTCCTTAATCTCAATTAGCTATTCTTATTGAAAAACTTGTATTGCAGTCTGTATCTGACTGCGCGTAGATTTCTGGGTAGACCAACATTTATTTCCCAAGATTTTCTGAATGCCAAGCAAGCCCTACTGCCACAAGTCTCATTCTTCAGCCAGAAATATAAGTTGGTGATATCAGCATTATGAGCACATCCAGAATGGATCCATCGATTTCTTCGCTGATATAAGCTAGAGCTTTTGGTAAGAATGTTGATATTCTAGAAATGTGCATATCTCACTGAGTTGAGAATTTTGAGCAAATCCATATTTGGCAGCAAATATGCCATCAATCTACTGACTCTTCTTCTCCACAAAGCTGCTCATGCGGCAACGTGCATATGTGGATGGGGTAATCATTTTTGAGTAATTCCAGAATTGAATCCTCAATAACTTCCTCAATAACTCTGGAATCTTGATCTTAACAATTGTAAGTTTGCGGCCAAGTGCATATTCTGGTGAGCTAAGCCTTGCGGTAAAGGGACAATGGATTCCAATAACTTCCTAAATTTCAATGAGATATTCTCATGCACATTCAATGTGCTTATGTCAATGAGCGTATGTAAAGAAGTTGCGCAGTTTGAGTAAATCCATATTTCTCAGCAAATATCCATCAATACGATTGACTCTTCTTGTCCACAACGCTGCTAAAGCGACAAAATACACATCTGGATGAGGTACCTAATTTTGTTCCACACCAGAATTGAATGCACGACTGACTCGTCTTCTCCAGAAAGCTGCTTATGCAGCAAAGTGCATATCTAGAAGAGGTGATCGTTATTGAGTAACGCCACAATTGAATCCATAGACTTCCTTAATAACTTTGGAATCTTAATTATCACAATTGTAATTTTGCGGCGGTGTGCATATCTCGACGAGTGAAGCCTTTGGAAAAAGCACTTTGGATTCCAATACTTTCCTTCGTCTCACAGTGGTATTCTTGTTGATAATCTTGCATTGCAGATTATATCTTATTGGATTCAAGAATTCTGGGTACGCCAACATTGATTTCCAAAGATTTGCTGAATGCCAAACAAACCTCATGCCAAAAGTCTCATCTTTCAGCCAGTTAATTAAGTAGATGCGATAAGCATTATGAGCTCATTCCGAATTGTTCCATCGATTTCTTCACTGAAATAGCTGGGGTTTTGGGTGAGAAACCAGATATTGTGACAATGTGCACGTCTCAATGCGATGAGCATTTTGATTAAATCCATATTTGGCAGCAAATATGCCATCAATGCCATCAACTCTCCTTCACCCAAAGCTTTTTATGCGACAACTTACATATCGGGGGTGTGGTAATCATTTTTGAGCAACGCCACAATTGAATCCACAGACTTCCACAGTACCTTTTGAACGTTAGTCATAACAATTGTAACTTTGTGGCAATGTGCCTATATCGGTGAGCTAAGCATTTCGGTAAATGCACACTGGATTCCAATAATGTCTTAACGCCAATGAGCTTTTCTTATTGAAAATCTTGTATTGCAGTCTTTATCTGACTGCGAGAAGAATTCTGGGAAGACCAATATTGATCTTGAAAGATTTGCTTAATGGCAAATAATCCCTTATGCCAATAGACTCATCTTTCAGCTAGTTATATAAGTAGATGAGATAAGCATTATGAGTTGGTCCAGAATTGTATTGCTTCAATAATATTTCCAGAGTTTTGTGTCAGAAACCTGATACTGAGCAATCGGCGTATCTCAATGTTTTGAGCATTTCCATCCATATTTGGCTGCAAATATGATATCAAACCTACTGACTCTATTTGGTCAAAAGGCTGCTATGGGACATATAGTGCATATGCACAAAAGGTGCATATTTGGATGTGGCAAGCATTTTGACTAAGACTATTCATTCCAAAACTATTGACTATTCATTCCAAAAACTTTCAATAACTTTGGAAACTTGATCACCACAGTTGTAACTTTGCCGCAATGTGCATATCTCGGTGAGTGGAGCACTTGTATTGCAGTCTTTATCGGACTGCGCGTAGAATACTGGGTAGACCAACATTGATTTCCAAAGATTTGCAGAATGTCGAACAATCTCTTATGCCAAAAGTCACATCTTCCTGCCGGTTATGTAAGTAGACGAGATAAGCATAATGAGCTCATCCATGAATTGAGACCATCGGTTGCTTCACTGATATAGCCAGAGTTTTGGGTCAGAAACTTGATATTATGGCAATCTGCATATCTTAATGAGTTCAGCATTTTTAATAAATACACATTTGGCGGCAAAATTCTTGTCCCCAAAGCTTCTTATTCGGCCAAGTGCATATCGGGATGAGGTAATCATTTTTTGTTAACGCCACAATTGAATCCAAACTCTTCCTCAATAACTTTGCAATCTTAGTCATCATAATTGTAACTGCGGCAATGTGAATATTTCGGTGAGTGAAGCACTTCGATAAATCTACTTGAATTCCAATTATTTCCTCGATTCAAAGATGTACTTTTGGCGAACATCTGGTATTGCAGTCTGTATCTGACTGCGCCAAGAATTATGGGCACGACAACATTTATTTCCAACTATTTGCTGAATTCCAAGAAATCCCTTATGCCAAAAGTGTCATCTTTCAGCCATTATACGAATAGATGCGATAATCTTATGAGTTCATCCAGAATTGTTTGAATCGATTACTTCAATGATACCTCAAGAGGTTTGGGTCAGAAACCTGATATTGAGCAATGGACGAATCTCAATGAGTTGAGCATTTTGAGTACATCTATATTTGGCTGCAAATATACTATCCAACATACTAACTTTATTTGGACACATGGCTGCTTATGCACCAAAGTGCATATCGGGATGTGGTAAGCATTTTGGTTGACACCACCATTGATTCCAAAGAGTTCCTCAATAAAATTGTAAACTTAATTATCACAATTGTAACTTTGCGGCCAAGTTCATGTCTCGGTGAGGGAAGCACATCTGTTACTTCCCTTGGATTCCAATAATTTCCTCAATTGCAATGATATACTCGGTGAACATCTGGTATTGCAGTGTGTATCTGACGGCGCGAATAATTCTGTGTGGACAAACATTGATTTCCAAAGATTTGCTGAATGTTGAAAAATCTCTGAGGTCATAAGTCTCCTCTTTCAGCCAGTTTTATAAGTTGATGGGAAAAGCGTTGTATGGTCATCCGGAATTGTTTCCATTGAATGTTTCAATGATATATCTGGAGTCTTGAGTCAGAAGGCTGATATTACGGCAATGGGCGCATGTCAATGAGTTGCGCATTTTGAGTACGTCCATGTTTGACTGCAAATATGTTATCAAATCCACAAGGCTGCTTATTAATCAAAGTGCATGTCTGGATGTGCGAAGCATTTCGCGTAACACTTCCTCAATAAATTGGAAACATGTTTGTCATCACAATTATAACTTGGCGCCAAAGTGCATATCTCGGTGAGTGAAACACTTCAGTAACGCCAGATGAATTCCAATAATTTCATCAATTCCAATGAAGTAATCTTGGTGAACTTCAGGTATTGTAGTATTGAGCAAATTGCATATCTAGATGAGGTAACCATTTTTGAGTAAAGAGACAATTGAATAACTTTGTCTTCCTCAATAACTTTGTAATCTTAATCGTAACAATTGTAAATTCGCGGCCAATTGCATATCTCGGTGAGTGAAATACTTCGGTAAATCTACTTGGTTTCCAATAATTTCCTCCATTTCAATGATGTACACTTGGCGAGCATCTTGTATTGCAGTCTGTATCTGTTATTTCGAAGACTTTGAGGTAGAGTTGCATTGATTTCCAAAGATTTGCTGAATTTCTTATGCCAAAAGTCTGATCTTTCGGCAAGTTACATAAGCATTTTTTGCTCTTCCAGGATTGCTTCCAAACATTGTCGCAATGCTCCCTCCACATTTTAAAAACAGAAATGTGATATTTCGGCAAAGTGATCTCTTTGAGTAAATCCATATTTGGCTGTAAATATGCGATCAATCCTACTGAGTGTTTGTGTTAACACAGCTGCTCATGCAGCAAAGCACATATCTGGATGAGGTAACCATTTTGAATAACACCACAACTGATTCCACAGACGTTATCAAAAGCTTCGAAACTTAATCATCACATTTCTAACACTGAGGCAAAGTCAAGCCTTCTCAATGAGTGAAGCACATCGTTAAATGCACATTGAATTCCAATGACTTCTTCAATGACAATCAGGTATTCTTCTTGTAAACCTTGTAATGCAGTCTGTATCTGAGTGCACGAAGAATTTTGGTACACCAACATGAATTTCCAAAGATTTGCTGAAAGCCAATCAGTCCCTTTTGCCTGAAGTCTGATCGTTCTGCAAATTCTATACGTAAATGAGCTAAGCATTCTGATTTCATCCAGACTTCTTTCCAACGATTGCTTTAATGATATCTCCACAGTGTTGGATCAGAAATCTGATATTGCGGCGAAGTGCATATCTCAATGAGTTGAGCATTTTGAGCAGATCCATATTTGGCTGTAAATATGCTATCAATGCTAGATTTCCCTAATCAATTTTACACCTTGCCAATTAATTTATATTTTCCTACTAAATCGTGAGGACACATTTCCTTGCTTTCAAAATTCTAACATACCCTGCAAATGTGCTCCTTTAAAAAAAATGATATTATATCAAGTACTAAAATTCTTTAACACATTAATTCCCTCCCAATCAACATCTGCTGGTAATTCCAAGGCTTTCTTGCAACTAGTGGACGCAGAATTCATGAAAGCAGGGCCAAATTGCTGTGGTGCCTCTGCAAAGAGTAGTGTGGCTGTGGGATGGGGGGGGGTGAGTGGTTCCCAAGTCAACGCCACAACCCAAGCCATAGAAAATGTATCCCTCAGACTAAACAGTCCCAAACACCGGCAATAGCTCTATCTCTGCTAACAACTGAGATTTTATTTGATTAATCTCCGGCTGGAACTTGGAGTAATCAGAACTTGGATTTTTTCACTAAGTTGATGTGCCTTAAACTAACTCGTTGATAATAAATTTACTTCATTGTTTTGTTGCTATTTTTCCACAAAATTACTTATTTTCTTTTAATTTCTCAATTAACTCTCAGAATTCCTGAACTCCTCTTTTAACTTAGTTTTCTCTGACTTCTCACTCCGTTACTCTTTTAAACTAATTATCACAATAACTTTATTTAGTTTCAACAAACTTTTTTTTAATCTCTGTTTCTCTCATTAAAACATTCGTTATATACGGATCACTCATCCAAGTATAATATTGTACTATAACATTGTACATATTTCCCTAGGGACAGTCCCAGGAGAAGAAGCAGTGACTGAAAGTGCCTGCTGATTTAATCCCTCTAAGTATTAAAGGTATGACGAACAAGTCTTCATTCCAGAGCTTGAGCCTTGCCTCATCGTCGGCAATAGAATTTACTCAACCCCTTCTGTAGACTTACTTCAAAATCTGCCCTTGGGATACTAGTCCCATCACGGTATTAGCACAAGATTCTGCACGATATATTCTTCTCAACATATTCTCTGTTTTTTTTGTTTCATATGGGACACTTCTTTGTCCCATACTGTTTGTACAATTTCCTGTCATAGAATACTTAACATAAGGGGTGGTGAGGCGATCGGACTGCAACCTGATTGTGGAGAGTGTGGGCGGCCCTTGCATGTGTGGGGGGGATCCTTACGAGACCGCAACCACATTTTCATTTGGGACACAGTATCCATGAAACCCACGAATTAGTATATTATTTAAATTGTATAGTTTTAAGCACAATCAGGACTATTGAATGTACTCAAAAGGCTAAGAAATTCCAAGAATCTATTTGAATTTAATCCAATTCAATTTTCCATTTTTATTTAAACTCTGTCAAACCCACTGTTGTAAAATTATAATTAGGGGATGAACATTACAACATTAAATAAAGAACAAAACATAAACATTGATACAACCACTTTACCAAACACACAAGCATTCCATATTACCTTCATCACGTTTTGAATTAGTTTCTGATTTTTGTCTGGTAGGTAGCAGGTGACGGACGCTTCTGGGCTCCATTCAAAGATGGTAGTTTTGTTATACATGTTGGTTTCCTTTAATAATAATAATAATAATTCTAATTCTTATACTTTCACAGATATTTATGTGATTCCCTCTGAGTTACCGATTTGGTGTTCCCCGTATCAGTATTTGGCATGTAGTCGACGCGGATCCGAATCACTCAGCGTGTAGTCATTTTTCTGTGCGACCAGAGGTCTTGCTTGTAGTGTTCGAGGCACTCACAGAGGATCTAGACTTAGTAGCGCCCGAACGTATAGCAAACTCCTCGCAGAATTTGCCCCCAGCTGCGGGGCAGAGATTTGCACCTGCAGAGATTCTTCCCAAATTGGATTGCCCGGACTTGGGCCAATCTCCGTGAGTCCGATCTCACTGGCCGAAAATGTGTTCAGTCACATTTTCGAAGAACTCAACTACGCTCGGAAGGCAGGATCTGCCCTTAACAAAGCCATGTTGACTCTTTCTGATCATATTGAACTTCTCTAGGATCTTGCCGAAAGATCAGACTTTTGGCAAAAGAGACTGATTGGCATTCAGCAAATCTTTGGAAATCTTGGTCTGTCAGAAACTGACTGCAATATCAGATTTTCAGCAGGAATAACTCATTGGCATTGAAGAAATTATTGGAATCAAATGTGGATTTACTGAAATCACTGGAATATGCACTTTGCTGCAATGTTAGAATTATGGTAATTAAGGTTTCAGTATTACTGAGGAAGCTTTGGGATGAAACGTGGTGTTACTCAAAATGCTTACTTTGTCCAGATGTGCGGTTTGCTGCTGTATAAGCTTCTGGGACAAATAATGGTTTTTGATAGTATATTTACAGCCAAATGTGGATTTATTCAAAATGCTGAACTCATCAAGATATGCACTTTGCCGAAATATCAGATTTTGTTGATAAAGTGTCTCTAGCGATCATTGGAACCAATTCTGTATTAACTCAAAATTCTTGACTCATCTGGATATGCAAGTTGCGCAAGCATCAGACTTTTGCCTAAAGAAATCAATGCACAGTTACCAGAATGCATCGCTCAGTCAGAAACTGACTGCAATGTCTTTTTTTCACCAGAAATATCTTATTTTTATTGAGGAAATTATTGGTATCAAATGTGGATTTATTAAAATGATATGCACCGATATATGCACTGTGCTGCAATGTTAGATATGTGGTGATTAAAGTTACAATATTATTCAGGAAGCCTTTGGAATGAAATGTGCTGTTTCTCAAAATACTTATTCAGACATGTAATATGTCTGCAATAGACGCTGTAATATAAGCTTTCTGGCCAAATAGAGTCATTGGGTTTGATCATACATTTACAGCCAAATGTGGGCTTACTCAAACTGCTTAACCCACCGAGATATACACTTTGCTGCAATGTTACAACGGTGGCGATTAAGGTTGCAATGTTATTGAGGAATCAATGGAATCAGTGTTGGTGTTACTCAAAATGCTTACCTCATCCAAAATATGCATTTTGCTGCAGTATCAACTGTTTGGCTAAATAGAATCAGTCAGGTTGATAATATATTTACACCCAAGTATGGATTTACTCAAAATGCTGAACATATCGACATATGCAGATTGCCGCAATGTCAGATTTTTGTTAATAAAGTGTGGAGAGATCTTGAGGCAATCAAGAATCTGGATTAACTCAAAATACCTATCTCATCTACTTATAGAACATGCTGAAAGATCGGGCTTTTGGCAAAACAGACTGATTGGCACTCTGCAAATCTTTAGAAATCAATGTAGGATTTATCAAAGTGGCATGGACAGACTGGAAATTCAGACACTTTTTCCCAGGGTGAAAGATTCAAATACTAGGGGTAGTAGGTTTAAGGTTCAAAGGGCAAGTTTGAAAGGAGATATATGAGGCATGTTTTATTTATATAGAGAGTGTGGATGTCTGGAACTCACGGTTGAGGGTTTTAGTGGAAATAGTGCAATAGTAGTTTTAAGGGAAATCTTTTCAAATACATGAAAATGTGGGACTAAAGGTCCACGGAAAGGTAGGGAGTTGTACTTCACATGAACAGCTTGGTTGGTGTAGGTTTATGGGGCAAAAAAGCCTGTTTCTGTGCTGTAGTTTTTTTGTTCTTAAGACAGGCAGTGTTGTCATCCCTGTATAAACTATTACCAAGAAAGCAGCAAAAAAAATTGGCAACATTCCTCCACTTTCCATTACGTCAGGCTGATTAATTAATATCAAGCATAAAAAAACTTCGAAATGATCAGATTTAATAAGTGAAATATGAATGGAAATAAACATTTATATCAATACACTGCCAAAAGTTCCTTTCCTGCCTTTATGCCTTACACAGAAGGCATAATTGGTGCTACATTTGTGGTTTGTATCTTATTTTCATCTCAAGTTCACCACATTAAATTATTTTGAAAACAGGAAGAATGCAGTTTGTAATGTTGATGTAATGCCCGATACATGATTCAGAGTTCACACGGGCAAACTGTCCAAAATGTTATGTAAACATTCAGCCTCTTTTTGACACAGAAAATACAATCATTAGTCCATGGACATAGCATGGAGAAGCAAAGAACATTTGAGAAAAGGTTACAGAGCTCTGTCTCACAATCTTATTTGTTCTAAAGAGAGCAGTCCTTGAGAAACACAACTCTCTGTCTCTATTGGGTCAGAATCTTCAACATCCTCATCCAGGCTCTGAGATTTTCCAGTGTCTTTGGTTTCTGTCAAAGACTTTGCCACCTGATCACTTTTCCCTTTGAAGCTTCATTTATTCCTTGCATTATCAGCTTCTACTTCACTGCTGTTTTGACCTCTCTGCTGCGTACCTGTTCCAAGCCCAACCGCAATACATGGGGCTGTCTTTGCCCCATGACTGTGGTTGCCACACTGTTTGGCAAGTCCTCGTTTAATCTATTTTGTCTGCTTTTCTCTTGGGTAAGTGGCCTCTTCTCCGACAAACTGGCAACGACGGTCCTTCCACCTGCTTCCTTCCGTAAAAGCCCCCAAACAAAGTTTTCTGTTGGTTTATAGTGGAGCCCGGCAAGTCGCAGGAGTCTTCCCTCCTTCCTGGATTTGATTGCGCAAAGTATTCCAAAGCATTGTGCAGCATGTTGGGCAGAGTCTTCTCAACTAAAGCCTCATGCAGCAGCATGCGTACTAATTGGAAATGGAAGTTTTCATAATTAAACTCTCCAATACTTTTAAAAATGCGGGTGATTCTTCGATTCTACTGGGACTGTGATTCTACTGGGACCTAAACAAAGAACAAAACGTAAGTTAATAAATATCATATTCCCAACCAAATGTAGTACTTGAGAAGTCATAGCGTCATAAATGTTATAGCATGGGAAGAGGCCCTTCAGCCCAATTTGTCTATGCCGCCCTTTAAATAAAACCAACTGCCCACATTTGGTCCATATCCCAAAAATCAGCTACCGTCGGAAATCCATCCCACCCATCGTTAAAGTCAATCAGCGACCTGCATTTTCAAGCGCGGAAAACTCACCAATGCGAATCTAAAACCATTTGACCAGGAAAAGAATCTGCATCGCTTCCAGCAACTGCAACCCAATCACGCACCACGCTGATCTCAGCGAGACCAATCTGAAAACTGACTCTCCGTTGAGGTAACCGCAAATTGGCCACCGTCAGCAAATACCTCCCGCCTCCTTCTCACAGGGTCAACCATAGACCCGAATCTGAAAGCTTATGTCCAAGGAAGATGTCCAGAAACGGGCCAACGTCCAAAACTGCATCCCATCCTCTTCACAAAATTATTCACAGACAGGAACTTGTGTTGGCGCCCGGGTAAACCATCCGCAAATGGGACACTGCTTCCCAACAACTGCAGTGGATTCAGCGCTTCCTGGCTCCTTATTTCCTATGTTGTAAAGATGCCGGAGTTGGACTGGGGTAGTAAGAGCTGTGTAAGAATTTAGCAACACCAATTTTAAATCCAATTGATTTATTTGATAGTACAATTGCGAGCTTTCAACACTGTCGTGTTTTCGCCAGGCAAATGCAGTGTTCTGCCTTATTTCTCAGCCACCGCCCGTAAACACACTCCTCTCCTTTCACAAAATAAAATCACACACGTGAATTTTGAAAGCTCTCGCCCGGGGAATGTACGCAGTGCCCGACATCTGCCGCAAGTTCAATTTGCTGATGCACAAAATCTCATCGACCCAAATCTGAAAAATCACACCCAGGGTTGGGCAAACGGAACCTGTCCACCGCCTGCAAATATATTCTGCCCTTTCACAAAATAAAATCACTCACCTAAATCTGAAAGCTTTTGCCAGGGGGAAGTCATCCTGAAACTCTGCCACCGCTCACAAATCCAGCTCGCTGCTTTCTCAAAATACATCAACCTAGAACACGCATGGGGAAGGCACCGGTAAACCAACTACCGCCCGCAAATGCATCGCGCCCCTACTCACAAAATATAATCACCGATAGAAATTACGAATCTGAAATCTCATGCCCAGGATAGGCACAAGGGAACCCGTCCATCGCTGCAAATCCAATCCACTGCCTTCACAAAATTAACGTACTGACACGCCACGGGAAGGCTTTCGGGACCAGCCACTGCCCGCAAATTATTCCGCCCCCCCCAGTTCACAACATATAACCACCGACTCTAATCAGAAAGCTCAATCCCGGGGATGGCATCTGGAACTATCCGCAACTCCATCCCGCTCCCTTCACAATAAAATCACCGACCCCAATCTGAAATCTCACCTGCAGATGGCACCCAGAACCAGGTCACCGTCCCCAAATCCATCTCACCCCTACTTGACTGGAATTTTTCCATTGACTAAGACCGCTGTTTCCACCGACTATTCCGGGAAGGCACCCGGAATCCGGCCACCGCCCGCAATTTACCCTGTTCCAGCCACAAAATAAAATTACCGACACTAATCTCAAAACACATGAGCAGGAAGGCACCCGGAATCCATCACACCTCCTTCACAAAATAAATCACCAACATGAATCTAAAAGATCACTACTGGGAAAGGCACCCAGAACCCAGCCACCGCTCACCAATCTTTCCGGCCACCTTCACAAAATAAATCACCGTCCAGAATCTGAAAGTTGCTGCCCAGCCAGGCGACATGGAACCCGCCCACCACTGGCAAATCCATCTCGTTGTCTGCACAGAATAAGTTTACCGGCGCAAATCTGAAACCTGACGATCAGGAAGTCATTCGGAACCTGACCACCGTCGCAAATCAATCCCAAAGTAAATCACCCATCCCAATTTGAAAGCTCATGCCCGGGGAACTCATCGTCCACACAAAAATCCATTCCGCTTCATTCACAAAATAATTCACTAACACGAATCTAAAAGGTCAGCACCAGAAAGCCACCCAGAATCCGGTCTCTGCTGCAAATCCATCCAACATCCTTCATAAAACAAAATTATCTACACGATAATCATCACCGTTTTGGTTGGCACAATGGCGCTGCTGCCTTACAACACCAGCGAGCCAAGTTTATTTCTCACGTTGGGTCTCTGTGTGTATGGAGCTTGCACGTTCTCCCAATGTCTCCATGAGTTTTCTCAGGGTGCTCCGGTTCTCCTGCTACAGTTTAAAGATGTGCGGGTTAGGTTGATTGGCCATGCTAAAATTACCCCTTAGTGTCAGGGGGGCTAGCGAAGTAAATGTGCGGGGGAATAAAAAGCAATGCCCCTCCAAACTAAACCATTCCCTTCTCTTCCATATACTTATCAATTAACCTCTTAAACGCCACCAAACTTGGCGCATCTACAACTGCTGCAGGCAGGGCATTCAACTCCCGAACCACCCTTTGGGTAAAGAACCTACCTCTGATATCCGTCCTATAACTATCACCCCTTAATTTAAAGCTGTGTCCCCGCGTGCTAGCTTTCTCCATCCTAGGAAAAAGGCTATCACTGTCCACCCTATCTAAACCTCTAATCATCTTATATGTTTCGATAAGGTCTCCTCTTAGCCGCCTCCTTTCTAACGAAAAAAACCTCAAATCCCTCAGCCTCTCCTCATAAGACCTGCCCTCCATACCAGGCAACATCCTGGTAAACCTCCTCTGTACCCTCTCCAATGCATCCACATCTTTCTTATAATGTGGGGACCAGAACTGCACACAATACTCCAAGTGCGGCCGCACTAGAGTTTTGTACAGCTGCAAAATGATGCTGCGGCTCCTAAATTCAATCCCCCTACCAATAAAAGCTAAGACTCCATATGCCTTCTTAACAACTTTATCCACTTGACTGCCTACTTTCAGGATCTATTGACACATACACCAAGATCCTTCTGTTCCTCAACACTATTAAGAGCCCTACCATTAGCCCTATAATCTACACATTTATTGTTCCTGCCAAAGTGCATTACCTCACACTTTTCCACATTAAACTCCATTTGCCACCTCTCGGCCCAGCTCTGCAACTTGTCCAAGTCACTCTGTAAACTAAAACACCCCTCCTCACTATCTACCACACCACCAACTTTAGTATCATCTGCAAATTTATTTTATGTCAGGATGAGGCTTGAAGGCTCAGATAGTGCAATGGATAGCTATAGATTAGCCAGGAAGGAGGTTAAAAAGTGAACTGAGGAGAGCTAAGAGGGGACACGAGATGATGTTGGCTGATAGGATTAAGGAGAATCCTAAAGCTTTCTTTCGATATGTTAAGAATAGAAGATTGGTTAGGGCAAGATTAGGGCCAGTCATAGACAGCAGTGGGAAGTTGTGCGTGGAGCCTGAAGAGATCGGTGAGGCACTGAATAAATATTTCTCTTCGGTATTCACGCAGAGTGCTGGAAATGTAGCTGTGGAGAGCACTGAGGTACAGGGTTGCAAATTGGGGAGTATTGTAGTGGATAGGGAGGATGTGTTAGAAATTCTCGAGGGTTTGAAGTTGGATAAGTCCCCTGGGCCGGACGGGATTTCCCCTAGGATTCTCTGGGAGGCAAGAGAGGAGATTGCAGAGCCTCTGGCTCTGATCTTCAGGTCGTCGTTGGTTACGGGTGTTGTTCCGGAGGACTGGAGGATAGCGAATGTGGTCCCATTGTTCAAGAAGGGGAAGAGAGACCTTCCAGGAATTATAGGCCAGTGAGTCTTACTTCTGTTGTGGGCAAAGTATTGGAGAGAATTATTAGGGATAGGATTTATAGTTATTTAGAGAGAAATGAATTGATTGGGGATAGTCAGAATGGTTTCGTGAAGGGTAGGTCATGCCTTACTAACCTCATTGAGTTTTTTGAGAAAGTGACCAGAGAGGTGGATGGGGGTAAGGCGGTTGATGTAGTATATATGGACTTTAGTAAAGCCAAAATGTTGAAATGTTCCTTTCAACATTTTATAAACCTCTATCAAACCACCTTTCAACCTTCGTCTCTCCAGGGAAAAGAGACCTAGCTCCCTCAACCTATCTTCATAAGGCATGCCTCAAAGTGGGAATTAATGGGAAGATTATGCCTAAGTGGTAAAGCCCTTACAGGACTTGATAAAAGGAGGGAGAAAAGTGAAGAGAAAAGTGAAGAGTCAGGAGAAAAGTGAAGAGATGCGGAAGGCTTTTTCAGATTTGAAATGGGCTTCGGTTAAAGCCCCAGCTTTGGTTTTCAAATCATTCCACATTTTCTATAAGGGAAATGATGGAATACAGGCAGCTATAGTTGCTCAATGGCATGGGGACAGATTGAGACTGACGAGTATTACTCCGCTCAGTTGCCAAAGGATATGGATTTGCGCTTCCTGATTGGTCAGTGTTTTTCAGAGCCTATCACCTTGATGGGCAGAAGTAATCCTCCATAGCCCGCATATGCAGAGATTTACTTCAGGCAACCAGTGTTACTTTAGAAACAGCTGACAGGAAAATTGAGGATAAGGTATGGCAAGGAATCATGTTGCCGACCACGCAGTAAACGCCTGAGTAGAACGGTATTGCGTGTGGACACAGCCTGTATGGTTAGCAACTGTTAAGGACAATTAAGGACAGTTAAGGACAATCCAGATATTAATGTAAACCAAGTGCAGGAAACAAGTAGATGAAGAGGAAAAGAACAATGGCAGAAAGATGGAGGACAAAAAAGGTCATATGGAAGAGAAAAGGGAAAACAATAATTCTTAAACTTATATGATATTCATGCTGAAGCTTTGTCATAGAATAGCGTACATGAGCTTGATTTATTGAAGAAATGTTGCTATTGGAAAGAGCTGAGACCAGAGGTGTCTGCAGTGCGCCCTTGTGGACCAGGACATCACTGCAAGATTAAAATGGAATTCACCCTAGGCCCAAAGGTTCTTTGGGAGAATTTACAAATGGATTTTACAGTATTGTTACCATGGTACAGAAAAAAAAATACTGTTTTATTGTAATAAATTTACTTGATGTGTTGAAGCATTCCCAAATAAGGATGCTACCGCTAAAACAGTAGCTATGATATTAGCAAATGAGGTAACTCCCAGGTGGAGAATGCCTCTTTCAGCTGGCTTCTAATCAGAGTATTCATTTACGGGAGAGTTTTGAAAGAGGTCTGTCGAATAGAGCAGAGGTTTCACATACCCTCAAAGTATGTGATGTAAACCATCACCCTCAAAGTTCTAGATGGTTAAACAGAATGAATCAAATACCGAAGAGCAGTTTTACTAAGATTATCTTAGAAAAAGTAAACAACTGGGTCTAGGCCTTGCCTGGCATTGCTGTGTCAAAGGCCACGCCTGCTCATGCAACATGATTAACCCCCTTTTGAGTGAAGTGCCTCCCAAAGGACGTAGGGACAGATAGAGGAGAATTAGCAATAAGCTAAGGCACAATAGTTCCATGTATGAGGGATCTAATAGACCCCAGCTGCATTTTCTCAAAAAAGCAGGTGATCACGCAACAGCAGATCTGAGGTTCAACAAATTGGTGGGAGAGAGTACTTGTAAGTTGCCTTCATCAGGAAATGAGGTAACGATGAAACTCATGACAGACTAAAAGGGGCTAGGAACTCACTGGGAAGGTCCTTTGATGTGGTAGTTACAGGGCAAATGTGCCCTAAATAATGAGAAGTAAGGCCTGCACTGGACTCAGTTAAAGTCATACCCAGTGGTAAGCCCCAAGATAGCAAACCTGATCCAATTGATTTATCATAATAGTAAAAATAGAGAGAATATGATTAGATAAAATTTATTCTGATTGCTAAATTTAAGGTCGCGAGGCCATATGGATTGTATCACAGATTATCTTGTTTCCCCAATATGGAATAACTAAAGTGATTGTGAAATTCTACACTCTATTGTGGAGCAAAGCGTTAATGATACAGCAACTGTCGTTGCTAACGTTAATGATGTTGCTGTGGTTCTGGGACTTGTGCATTGATTAGATCAATATGTTGAACGTAGGTACCAGATATTCAGGAAACATAACTAATCTGGTTGATCATATTAGGAAAGAAGTGGAGAAATTCAAACTATTTAATTCAGCTAGTTGGTTCTCAGGCTAGCTGGCCTCCTTGGGAACATAAATCCTCCAAGGGATTGCAATATTCTTCATGGTGGTCTTGACATTAATGGTGCTTGTCAATGTAGTTAAGTGTGCTTCTGCAAAGTTGTCCAAATCGACAAAAAGAATGGTACCAATGATGGCTGTTAATTTGAGCAAGCAAGGATACAAAGAGACCAGTCATTTTTCAGGACACAGGAACAAGCATCCGGCCACTTCTATTTAGTGGCCTTATCTTGGGCTTTAGTCAAGGATTGAAAGCAGAGACTGATGGGGGTAGGGTGGAGGGATAGTACAGCATTCTTAGCACAAGGTCCTTTAATTTAGTTTTACTATAATAAGTAGATTAGGTTAAGGTAATTCTTACCATAGATGGTGAGAATTCACAATGTGCGAGGAACAAAATATGCAAAGTTACTATAAACTGTAATAGTATTATAAACAGTAAAACCACAAGTTAATCAAGTATTATAAGCTTAAACTGTAATTTCAATATATATATAGCACACTTTGGTCAACTTCGTTCTAAATGCAGCAAAATGAGAAACACAGTGGTCGACAGACTAATCTTTTTAATACAATGGAGCATAGAAAGGTCTCTTATCTGTTTGTGGATACATGAAAAGTTTAATCATAGGCCTGTGATTTAAGGAACTAAATTCATTGATGAGTAGCAAGGCTGGAACAATCTCTCAAGCTGATAAAGGAGGCCCTGGCTCCAGCAAGAGTGACTCCTTTCACCAAATAAAATTCACAAGTGTTAGCTATGGTCTTGGTTACCTGAATTGATGAGGATTAGTTTTCCTAGGTAATGGGGGAGAAACCTACATAGGCAAAGAGCTAATAACCTCCTATTCCAGTTGACAGGTGGAAGTTATTGGCTAAGATAATAATATCTAATATTGTGATTGTACCTCCAGTCTGATTGACGAGACTGGGTGAGATATTGAACCGTTCAGAATAATATAATTTTACTTTGCAATATGAGCTCAGGGAGTACAGTCAACCCTGTGATTCCCTCCTAAGTATACATTAACAAATAAATTCCTTTTCATTCTTTAACTATATACTGTCTTTTGCAGTCTATATATTGGTTGAGTAAGGTCAGCTATATACAGGCAGCGCAGGACATACATAATAACAACTTACAAACCACTATGCCACCCTAAAATCTGGGGATTCCCTCACATGCATAAGGGAAAAAACCTAGTGGAGTACCAAGACTAGAAATTCAAGACAGGAATGTACCACTAAATAACTGTATCCCAAAGGGCAACTCTTATGTAATACCCCTAAATACATATTGTTAAATAAAAAGCCACAGGCCCAACCATGGACCTACCTCCTCACCATACTCCTACATATCTATACCCTAAAATAGAAAGAATGTTCAATAGTTAATTCAGTCCCTCATCAAGATTGCCCCCATGATGCAACCAATGACAGAGGGCAAACAATCACAACAAAAAGCAAGAGTCGCCTGAGGAACACAAAAGAAAAAACGTTTTTCCTTTTCACCAAAAAAAGAAATAGATTCGCATCAATCCAACGAAAACATTCCTTCCTTCTTTCATTTTTTTTCTCCATAAACCCCTTTCTTGGAAACTGATACCAATGAGAGAGAGCTGGAAGAGCAGAGTAGCGGTGGTGGTGGTGGTGGGAGGGGGTGTGGTAGGTAGTGGGGTTGGGGTATAACAAGAGGAACCACAACAAGGAGAAGTGATGGAGCAATGAGGTGGCACACAGGACTAAGCCAGTAGGCACAAGGACAAGAAAGAAATGACTGTTAAATTACAAGACGATCCCAAGCACATTTTTGGGGGAACCTGAAACAGAATGATCTGGATCAATATTTCAGGCCAATAACCTTACCAGGATTGCTCTGGTCATCTGCCCCAAAAGATTAACCATTTCTCGCTCTCGTGCCATAAAACCTGCAAATTTCCAGCGTTCTCCATGCTGTTCAATTTATTCTTTAACATTACTAAAATAATCATTTGATTATAATAACATTGCTTTTGTGGGAGCTTGCTGTGTACATATCAGCTGTTCTATTGCTATATTGCAATAATGACACACTTCAAAGTTATTCTGAAACCCTAAGAATAAGAATGGCGCTAGATAAATGCAAGTCTTCCTTTATGGACAGAGGTGATGCAAACCATGCTTCTAACGAGACCCCAGTCCAACGCCGGCATCTTCACGTCATGTCTAATTGAATAAGTCAATGACTGCCCCCAAGTTTAAGGGCATATTCAAACTACACCCCCCCCAACCTCAGTGAAACAAATAAACATCGAAAAGAGTTAACAATGTGGAAACTAAATTGCTTGTACATTTTAATTAGAACAATTCATATACCCGATATTCTTAAATATCAACATATACTCTGTGACTGACAAGAGTACTCACTTATTACAGTAGCTACAAAAATTACTGAAAATAGAGAGTCAAATGATTACAGGGTTCAAAAGACCAACACAATTTCAAACAGATATAATGTTCATTAATTTGCTATTTGTTATTTTTGTAATTTGCAAAATGGACTCTTCCTAAAATCAAACGTAAAATGAAAACTGAAAATGGGATTTTAGAACATTTGTTTACTAATGTAGTTTTAAACCAATGATATTAACTGATAAATTATCCATTACAACTTGAACGAGCCAAATAGAATTTGGTTATACAGCAGAAAGACCAGAGATTTGCGATTATGAATATCTCGGTCAAATCTCCCTATCTTTCCTATTCTCGGGAGAAAACCAGCAGCTTCATTTTACACAGAAGCCATTGGGAATTTTACAGCCCCTTCCCACTGGAGTGGAAGGGTGGGGTGGAATTTCACAATCATGCCTACTGGGTGGATTTTACAGCACTTCCCACTTGGTGGGATTTTCCAGTTCTGTCAAAATCAAAGGACTTTTGGACCACTTGTCACATTTCCTAGCATAACCCCACCACAATGGGGCTATGATATTCCACCAATGGAGTCTGATGTGATTTACTGCTAATTGACCTCGAGATCCAAAGGCCTACACAACCTAGGGTTGCTAACCTTTCAGGAATGGTGTGGAACTTTTCTGAATTTATGGTTTGTGATCACTAAGTTGATCGAGTTTTTTGAGAGATGAAGATGATAGATAAGGGAAAGGCAGTGGATGTTGTATACATGAACTTCAATAAAGTCTTTGACAAGATACCTTATGGTAGACTGGTATGAAAGATGAAGTCACACAGGATCAGAGGAGAGCTAGCGAGATGGATACAGAACTGGCATAGCCATTGAAGACAGAAGGTAGCAGTAGAGAGGTTCTTTTCTGAATGCAAGGCTGTGACTAGCAGTGTTCCATCGGGATCAGTTCTGGGACCTTTGTTGTTCATAGCATATATAAATGATGTGGAGGAAAATGTAGTTGGTCTCAATAATAAGTTTGCAGATGACAAAAACTGATGGAGTTGTGGATAGTGAAGAGAATTGTCAGAAGATACAGCATGATATAGACCAGTTGGAGACTTGGGTGGAGAAATGGCAGATGGAGTTTTATGTAGACTGGGGTAGATGTTTGAGGGAAATATCCGGCATGTGGGAGCCTTTCAAGTATAATTTGATAGGAATTCAAGACTGGCACGTTACTATCAGGATGAAAACTATGTATGGCAAGTTTCAGGACCCTGGAGAATGAGAGATATTGTAGCCAAGTCAGAAAGAGAAAGGAGGCCTTTGTCAAGGCTAGGAAGCTGGGAACACACGAAGCAAGTGTGGAATACAAGGAAAGTGGAAAGAAACTTAAGCAAAAAGTCAGGAAGGCTAAAAGGGGTCACAAAAAGTAATTGGCCGGCAGGATTGAGAAAAATACCAAGGCTTTTTATACATATGTAAAGAGCAAGTGGGTAGCCTGGGAGAGGATAGGCCTTCTCAAGAGTAATGAGTGAACCTATGCTTGGAGCCAGTCGAAATGCATGAGGTATTAAATGAGTAGTTTACATCAGTATTGACCAAAGGACTTGGTGGATGGTGAGTCTAAGGAAGGGTGCGCAGATAGGTTTGCTCACGTTGAGATCAAAAAAAGAGATATTGGGGGTCTTGAAAAACATTAAGGTACACAGGTTCCCAGAGCCTGATAGGATATATCCCAGAATACTGAAAGGGAGGAAATTGCTGGGGATTTAGGAAAATTTTTTGTATCCTCACTACCTGGAGGGGACCTCCCAGAGGATTGGAGAATAGCCTTTAAGAAGGGTAGCAAGCAAAATCCATGCAACTACAAGCTGGTGAGCCTTACATCACTGATAGGGAAATTATTAGAAAGGATTCTTTGAGAAAGGATTTCCTCCCACTTGGAAATAAGTGGACTTAATAGTGAGAGGCAACCTGAAGGTCATGTCTCACTAAGTTTAAGGAAGTGATGAAGATGATTGATGAGGGTATGGCAACATGGACTGCAGTAAGACAAGGTCCATTGTGGCACACTGGTGCAGAAAGTGAAGTTGCATGGGATCAGAAGTGGGCTGGCAAGATGAATACCAAACCAGCTCAGTCATGGAAGACAAAGAGCAGCAGTGAAAGGGTGCATTTCTGAATGGGAGCTGTGACAAGTGGTGTTCTTCAGGGATCAGTGCTGGGACCTTTGCTGTTATGTAATATATATAAATGATTTGGAGGAAATGTAATTGATTTGATTAGTATACTTCAAATGACACAAAGGTTGACAGAATTATGGACAGCGATGAGGACCACCAGAGAATACAGTGAGTTATAGATCAGTTGGAGACTTGGGCGGAGAGGAGGCAGATGAAGTTTAATCTGGACAAAAGTCAGGTGATGCATTTTAGAAAATTACAGATGGGAAATATACAGTAAATGAAAGAACCCAGTACTGCTAGACAGAAGGTCTGGATGTTCATGTACACAGGTCACTGAAAGTGGCAACGCAGGTGACGAAGGTAGCCAAGAAAGCATTTGGCATGTTGCCTTCATTGACTTAGCATTGAGTTCAAAAATTAGCATCCCATACTGCAGCAATTAAACCTCATTTGGGATATAGTGCTCAATTATAGTGCCACACTACCAAAAATGTGGAAGCTTTGGAGAGGGTATAGAAAAGATTTACCAAGATTTGCCTGGTATGGCAAACATTAGCTATGAGGAGAAATTGGAGAAACTTGGTTAGTTCTCATTGGAATGATGGAGGTTAGGGTGACCTGACAGAAGGCATACAAAAGTGACATGGACAGAATAGATAGTGAGAAACTTTTTCCCAAGGTGGAAGAGTCAAATACTAAGGGGAGCAGGTTTAAGGTTCAAAGGGCAAGTTTTAAAGGAGATGTACGAGGCAAGTTTTTTTTTTAAACATAGAGTGGTGGGTGTCTGGGACTCGCTGTCGAGGGAGATAGTGGAAGCAGATATGATAGTGACTTTTAAGGGGAGCCTTGGCAAATACATGAATAAGATGGGACTAGAGGGATATGGTCCCCCTGGAAAGGTAGGGAGTTTTAGTTCACATGGGCAGTTTGGTTGGTGTATGTTTAGAGGGCCAAAAAGCCTGTTCCTGTCTGTAATTTCCTTTGTTCTTAGGACAGACAGGGTTGGCAACCCTCTATGAACTATTACCAAGAAAGCATTAAAAAAATTGGCATCAAAACTCCGCTCTCTATGAAATGTCAGGCTGATTAATTCACATCAAGCTTAAAAACTACTAAATGATCAGATTTTATGAGAGAAGGATGAATGGAAATAAACATTTATGTCAATATCCTGCCAAAGGTTGCCTTTTCTGTTTTTTATAAAAGTTACATGATATGTTATTAAACTTGGTTTGTACCTTATTTTCATCTCAAATATATCTCATTACACTGCATCTCAAAGCAGAAAGAAAGCAGTTTGTAAAGTTGATGGAATGTCCAATACATGGTTCACAGTTCACATGGGCAAACTGTCCAAATTGTTATGTAAACATTCAGCCTCTTTTCAACATAGAAAATACAATCATTAGCCCATCCATGGACATAGCATGGAGGAGCAAAGAACATTTGAGAAAAGGTTACAGAGCTCTGTCTCACAATCTGCATTGAGGCACCAATGCTGAGGCTCTGGCTTTGGTCATATTTGTTTTAAAGAGAGCAGTCCTTGAGAAACACAACTCTCTGTCTCTATTGGGTCAGAATCTTCAACATCCTCATCCAGGCTCTGAGATTTTCCAGTGTCTTTGGTTTCTGTCAAAGACTTTGCCACCTGATCACTTTTCCCTTTGAAGCTTCTTTTATTCTTTGCATTATCAGCTTCTACTTCACTGCTGTTTTGACCTCTCTGCTGCGTACCTGTCCCAAGCCCAACCGCAATACATGGGGCTGTCTCTTTCTTGACTGTGACTGCCACGCTGCTTAGCAAGTCCTCATTCAATCTATTTTGTCTGCTTTTCTCTTGGGTAAGTGGCCTCTTCTCCAACAGACAGGATGACTTGGCAACTAGGCTCCTTCCACCTGCTTCCTTCCTTAGAGGCCCCCAGACAAAGTTTTCTGCTGGTTTATAATGGAGCCCAGCAAATCGCAGGAGTCTTCTCCTCTCCTTCCTGGATTTGATTGTGTAAACAAAGTATTCCAAAGCACTGTGCAACATGTTGGGCAGAGTCTTCTCAACTAAAGCCTCATGCAGCAGCATGCGTACTAGGTGAATCTGGAAGTTCTCAAACTTAAACTCTCCAAGACTTTTTAAAATGCGGGTGATTCTTAGATAATTATGCTGGGACCTAAACAAAAAACAAGATGGAAGTTAATAAATATCATATTCCCAACCAAATGGACATTCCAGACATTTGAGCTGATAATCTCAGCAAACACCGGTATGCAGTGCTGAGGGATGCTGCATGGTCAGAGTTACTACCGTGAACACCAGATGTAAAACTATAACGAGCAGGCTGCCTTCGAAGGAGAGAAGAAAAATACTTATGGGGATAGTCTGAGGAACAGAATTGCAGACAGATTCACTTGGTGTCCTGGCTAAGTCTGAATACTAAATCAAACATCTGGTCAATATTTTATGATTTACTTCTTTTTGGGGATATTGCCAAGTTGATGAGCACACTTGTGAACATTCACATTGTGACTGCAATTCAAAAGTACCTTAGGAGTCAGAGTCATAAAGGTTATAGCATGGAAACAGGGCCTTCGGTCCAACTTATCCATGTCGCTTTTTTTTAAAAAACTTGTAAGCTAATTCCAACTACCCGCATTTGGATCATGTCCCTCTATACTCATCATATCCATGTAACTATCTAAATGCTGTTTAAAAGGTAAAATTGCACCTGCCTCTACAGTCTCTGGCAGTTTATTCCAGACACTCATACCCTTTGAAAAAAATTGCCCTTCTTGAACGCTTTTGTATATCTCCCCTCTCACCTTACAGGTCTTGTTTTAGAGTCCCCTACCTTTGGAAAAAGATATTGACTATCCAGCTGATCTATGCCCCTAATTATTTTATAGACCTCTATAAGAGCACCTCTCAGGAGAGTTGGTGTAAGCTCAGTGGGCCAATTGCCTCCTTCTGCCCTGCAAGGATTTTATGATGAGAGTCGCAATACAAGTTCCTTCTTTGCAGGCTGACCTCCACTCTCCAATTTTTGTTCCCCATGTCCCTCCTACATGTTTCTCTTCGTTTTGTGATGTAAATATCGACTTAACTTGCACTCTTTAATCTCTCTCTTTAGAATACGATAGAACCTACAGTAGTCATACAGTCCTAGAGTGCAGAAGGAAGCCATTCGGCCCATCTAGTCTGCATCGACCACAATTCCACCCAGGCCTTATCGCCATGCATTTACCTATCTAGTCCCCCTGATGTTAAGAGGCAATTTAACTCTGGCCAATACACCTAACCTGCACATCTCTGGACTGAGGGAGGAAACCAGGGACCCAGGAGATACTTATTCAGACACAAGGAGAACTTGCAAACTCCACGTGGACAATCACCCAAGGCTGTGCCACCCATATGTCTCCCTATGAATCACTGCACTCATCTCACACTTTCAGTCAGCCCAATCACTCCATGTAGTCTTGCATCCTCCACAGATTTGCAGCCACACTCGACTGCTGCAAAACATCTCTCATCTCTCGGCAGAAAGAGAAAGAGAAAACGAGAGCAAGAGTGAAGCCCAGGGTGGAGGCGAGAGTAGGGGTGAAAATGACACAATCTTTTTATTCCAGGATTAACTGAATTCCCCTAGCTGCTGTGGTGGGATTAAACCCCTGTAATTGCTGGATTACTAGCTTGGGGACAGAAATACCAAAAATAAAAACAAAAAATGCAGGAAACACTCAGTGGATCAGGCAACCGATGTGGAGATCAAAACAGAGTTAGCATTTCAGGGCAAGGGCTTTCCATCAGAATCAAGATGTAAGCATTTTTGACAATGTATAACGACAACTCTGGTCCTTCACATGGGCGTACGCTGGTGTGAGATATCAAAACCAGCCTAGACTTTTAACATGAATGGGCCATTTCTCTAAACTTGATGCAATTGTAAAAAGAAAACCTCTAAGTTCTGGTTAATGATAGTTTTGCTTTAAGCAACACATTCCAATTTCAAATGTTTACCAAGAATTCAGTGTAGTTTTGCATCAAGCTTTTGTGCTGTTGTCTCATTGAATAAAAGGCAAAGTTGCAGCAATTTCAATCCTTCTTTTGTTCAGGGGCACAGCCAGCTCATCTCGCACATCTCTCCATTGCCAAATTCACTGTTTTAGTTCTTTATTGGCTTGTCTATTTCCAAATGTTGTGGTATGGTGGCACAGGATTAGTAATACAGAGGCCTGGATAAATGAGGCATAGATTCAAACCCCAATTTTAAATTGAATTAATTGAAATAAAAATCTGTCATAAAAAATAAGCTTCAGTAATGGTGATTATGAAACTACCAGATTGTGGCTTTAAAAAACCCATCTGATTCACTCATGTCCTTTAGGAAAGGAAATCTGCCATCCTTAACTGGTCTCGCCTACATGTGACTCCAAGGCCACAGCGATGTCGTTGATTCCACTTGTCATCATTTTGTTGTAATGAATCATGGGAAATATGATCTTATCAAGAACTAAAACTTCTAATATCAAACCTGCTACAACTTTTGGCAAACTGCTCATATGAAGCTCAGTGTTGAAAATTAAAAAAAAATTGTGCCCTGTGGCCATGGGTATTCGCAAATCAAACAGGTCACAGCCTAATGAAAAGTTCCTCAGCCCTGCTCCCAGATCAATGCTATCTTTGTCACTCTACAAATGTACATTCTCAGTTTCCCTACAGGAGCCTCCAGGTTCTCCTTCAGTGCAAGGATCTCTTATTCAGTTCAGAACCATGGAAAATGCTGCAATTTGGGATTGGAACTCAATGTCATTCTATACATAATCTTTATGCCACATTCAATATGGGAATGTGAGAAAATTGCAAAGTGCTTGCACATTGTATCGCTGTAATAGTCAGTTTTAAATGTCTTTAGTAGACATAGAAAACTGTGCTGTCATTGGCTGACTGTTTATTTTCATTGTCCAACTCGCAATAGAAGAATTGATCAAAAGATTAAAAAAAAGGAAGACTAAATTGTCCTAACTATGTGGGATTAAGAACAAAGATCATTGAACACAATAGCACAGGAACAGGCCCTTTGGCTTTTCAAGCCTGCACCGATCATGACACCTGCCTAAACTGAAACCACATATGGATGCCTATCCTTCCATTCACATCCTATTCATGTATTCGTCTAGTTGGTCCTTAAATGCCACTTTTATACTTGCTCCCACTATTCCCCCAGGCAGCGTATTCCAGACATTCACCAGCCTGTGTAAAAAAACTTGCCTTACACATATCCTCTAAATTTTTCCCCACACACCTTAAACTAATGTCTCCTAGTACTTGACTTTTCTACCCTAAGAAAGAGCATCAGACTATCCACTCTGTCTATGCCACTCAATCTTATAGACCTCTATCAGGTCACCCCCTCAACCTCCATCATTCCAGAGAGAACAAACTCGAGTTTATCCAACCTCTCCTCATAACTAATACTCTCCAGACCAGGCAACATCCTGATAAACTTTTTCTGTATCTTTTCCAAAGTATCCACATCCTTCTGGTAGTATGACAGCCAGAATTGTACACAATATTCTAAATGAGGCCTAGCTAAGATCTCTCTGCAGCATAACCTGCCAATTTTTATACTCAATGCCCCAACCAATGAAGGCAATTATGCTATATATTTTCTTATCCACCTGCATTGCCACTTTGTGATTGCTGAACATGTATGCCCAGATCACTCTGCCTGTCAATATTCCTAAGGGTTTTACCATTTACTGTATAAATCCTACATGCATTGGATCTTTCAAAATGCATTATTTCACATGTGTCCAAATTAAACTCCAGCAGACATTTCTCTGCCCAAATCTCCAACCGGTTCTATATCTTGCTGTATCCTCTGACAATCCTCTTCACATTCGCAACCCTACAAATTTTTGTGTCATTTGCGAACTTACTAATCAGGACAGCTGCATTTTCCTCCATTTCATTTAAATTTATTATGAACAAAGTTCCCAGAACTGATCCCTGTGAAATATTGCTAGCCACAGCCTTCCATTCAGAAAAGCACCTCTCTACTGCTATCTTCTGATGCAGAGGTTTGAATTAGGCTAATAAACACAAGCCCAGATTTAGGAACACGAACACAATATTAACTTTAGAATGAATGATTTTGGATGATGGAAGTGTAAACCAACCAGGGCTGTTGCCATAGAAAACAGCTCTGTGAATTTAACAAATATTTCTCAGTTAAAACCTGTATTTTGAATTTATATGATAGATGTATTTTGCTTCCGGTTACATTTTGTGAAACTTCAGTCAGTGACAAAGTACAGGGAGAGGGAAGGAACAATAGTTCCAATGAAAGCAGTAGTGCTATCAGCAGTGGTCGGGAATACAATGGCTACCAATGCTAATCTTATAAATACGATCATACAACTCAAATAAATTTGAGCAGGTATGAAGAATTTCTCAGAGTCGGACGGGAGTCACTTGGGTTCAATTTGGGGGAATCATTTCACTATCCAGCGTTCATATTGTTGGGCAACAGAAGGGAAGCAGCTTCTATAATAACAATGAAATGTTTACTGGATAGTGTCCATCAGAAAACAAAGGCAATATGATTTTGGGAATGTATAATTGTCTTCACAACGGCATTGTTCTTGAGACTGATATCTGGCTGCCTGCATTCTATACTTTGACTGCAGGTCTTCCTCATCTCATTCTCCCATTCGATCATTTGATTAAAGTCATAGAACATAGAACATTACAGTGCAGAACATTACAGGCCCTTCTGCATTTGATGTTGCGCCGACGAATTAGGGACAAGCAGTGACCCTCTAACCTAAACCATTCCCCTTTCATCCATAAACTTATCTACTAACCTCTTAAACGCCACCAAACTAGGCACATCTACAACTGACGCAGGCAAGGCATTCCATACCCTTACCACCCTCTGGGTAAAGAACCTACCTCTGACATCTGTCCTAAAACCACCCCTTAATTTAAAGCTATGTCCCCTCGTGCTAGCTTTCTCCATCCTAGGAAAAAGGCTATCACTGTCCACCCTATCTAAACCTCTAATCATCTAAGTTTGCTAGCACAAGGGGACACAGCTTTAAATTAAGGGGTGATAGTTATAGGACGGATATCAGAGGTAGGTTCTTTACCCAGAGGGTGGTTAGGGAGTGGAATGCCCTGCCTGCGGCAGTGGACCCCCCTTACCCCCACCAATCTCAAGCACAGAACCGTCTCCTCACATCTCCTAGGCACACATCTCCTCACTAACTGGAGCACCCGAATTAGACTTTTGTGGAGTATGTCTATTTTGCACTGATTCTGGATGGTGGACGCAATGGTAAAGAAGAAAGTGCTGGTAAGGTTGGTTAAATTAAGTCAATTTAAATGCATGCACATACATCTGCACTGAGGGTGGAAACTGGAGAGGAAACTTTCTGGGTCCAAATTGCAGCTATTTTCAGGCCTTGGTAAAGGGGGGGAACTGGCACAGAGGTGAGTGCAGATCATGTTACTCACCTCACACTCAACTTCAAGATTTCACGGCTGAAAACAGGCGCAACTTGATTGTAAAATCGGGCCCAATTGGTCTGAGACTGTTGATTTTGTATTTTTAAGTCCATAGACAACAGAGGTGAATTGCACAGATGATTTTGTCATAACAAATTTATTCCATCTTCCTGCACCTGGCCCATAACCCAGAGAGTTTATAGGGTATTTGCCTCAATGTACAACTCCGGCAGCAAATTTCAAACCTTCTGTGCAAAAAATGTTATGCTCATGTACTCTCTACACCCCATGGTTATAGAATTCTCAACCAACAATTTTATCTTGTCCACTCTCCTCATAATTTTGTACATCTCTATCAAATCACTCCTCAGCCTTCTTTATTACAAGAAAAATAATCCCAACTTATCCAATCTCTTCTCATAGCTACATTTTTCTCACCTGGCAATATTCTTATAAACTTGTTCATCAGGGAGTGATCTATTCCACAGTCAGTGCTGTATTATCTGTGTGCTTGTTAGTATACAGCTGTGAGTAACGTATCACAGTCATACTGTGGTGTCTGTGTGCGCTGAGAATATTTTCCTGAGACTTTTGGTCTGTAAAGTGGCACAGTGGTTAGCATTGCTGCCTCATAGTGAAGGGACCCAGGTTCAATTCTGGCTTCAGGCCAGTGTGTGTGAAGTGTACACATTCTCCCTGTGTCTGCATGGGTTTCCTCTGGGCACTTCAACTTCTATCCACAGTCCAAAACTTGCGAGTTAAGTTGATTGGCCAGGCTAAATTTACTCTAGTGTCGGGGGGAATTTGCAAGGTAAATATATGGGAGTGGGATTGAGATCAGTACAGACTCAATGGACTGAATGGCCTTCTTCTGCACCATGGGGATTCTATGTATGTTGATGACAAGATCCAGCTGGTGCCAATGTCTCCAGGGCACCTTATGTCAAGGTTTGTTCGGAAAGAGAGTGTTATACAAAACTCAAGTAAGTCTCTGTCTTTTCTCCTTTATTATTCTAAGTTCATGATTTCTGAAGTAGGAGGACCATGCCTGATCAACTACCCACCACTCTGTGCTGAGTATGTCCAGTAAATGTTCTGACTTAGGTATCAAGTGTCAAGCTTCCCACAGAGCTCATCTTTTTTCTAGGCTGCAGTACAGAATTGGAGCAATGGTATTCATTGCTCACAGCAAAGCCTACACTTTCTGAACTTTTTTACCTTGCCATTTCATGTTTTCCTATCAATGATCTACTCTCAGAAAGACTGGTCTCTAGTGGAGAAGCTACTTCCACGACAATGGTAGATGTCTGTTATGCGTCATTCACCAGTCACAAGTCTGTCAATTTTCTGTACATGATCCTGAAATTTCTAATCACCATTTTTTTTATTTAGTGCATTATCAACAATTTGCCTTGCAGCATAATTTCCTTATTTTGACTCTCATTACATCCTGCCACCCCATCACAGGTTTCCTCTGTTGTTCAATTCCTCTCTCAACTCCGCCTTTCCCTACCTCTGCCCTTGATGATATCCTATTACATCTGCTAGGTATCTTTGTGACGTTCATGGCATGTGTGCAGCCTCCACCGAGAGGCCATTGAACTTCTCACACACTTACTCATTCAGGTGCTGAAATCGCTCTTTCCAATTGGAGGCTCGAGCCACTCTCCCAGTAATCCTGTTCTCAAGTTTCATTCCAAAAAAATCCAGCATAATTTCATAGACTTGAAGATAGTTATTCTTTGCTTTTTTAGTTTTAAGAAATTCCTGTTAAAGAAAGTTACAGTACAAATTTAATACATAAACAGTTGACATCTGCTTCCAAATCAGAGCCAAGTTTGACTATTTTACGTTAGTGAAATCTCATTTTAATCATCTCATGACAAATCCCTGCCACCCATCTTGAAATTGGGGGCCATGATTTTTCCATCGCCATCCACAATTACTCTGTTGGGTTGTGGTTAAAGACACGCTTCTCTGGCCTTTAAACAGAGATTTGCACATGTGCCGGTAGAGAACAGTTGCTGGCCAGACCATGCTGGAAACCAGTGGGAAGGCAGGCAAGTCATTTAAATCTTTCCTCCATGTATTTTAAATATATTTATAAGTTAATTATTGGGATCCTTCCAATCCTGATTGAATCTCCCACTCCACTCTTAATTCAGACTGGCTCCCCATGTTCAGGAAACTAGAGGGAGAGACTCTGTCCGAATGAAGGAGAGGCAATCAGGGCAGTAGTGGGGGAGGAGCTCCCTGGGCATTGGCGCCCTGGCAGTGCAAGAGGAGACCTTGGCATTGCCCGTCAGTGCCAAGGGGATGGGGGGGAATCTGCTGCCACTCTGCAGACAAGATCAGTTAGGGATGGAGAGAGGGCAGTGATTGGGGCGGGCTGCAGAGGATGTGATCGTCTGCTGTGTGTGTGTGGTGGTGGTGGGGGGAGGGGTGCTGATGGTAGGGGGTGGGGGGGGGGGAGGCTGTTGCCATCCTGGGGGATGGCTGAGCCTGACCCTGGGGGGAGGTGCTCAGGTGCAGGGGGTGGGAGGATTGCCACTGCTGGGGGAGTTGGGGGGTGCTGGGCAGTGCTCCAGGGTGGAGGGTCACACCTGGCCGCAAATTGCTGTGAGGACCATGATTGGGCCATTGGGGATGGGTGGAGACCATCCACCCGGGCTAGCCAGTGATTGAGCTGGACTGCAAATGGGGAGACTGACAGATAGGAAACACTGTGCATGTATACAGTTCCAGAACTGTCAAACTCCGCATGAATAGGAAGCACCCTCGGTTTTTCAATGATATTCCTGACTGGACCTCTTCAATGCATAGAGTGCAGACCCGACAGAACAGTCGGGATTTAGAACCATTCTCCCATCAATTCAGCACTTTTGGGAGAATTGTGGCCTGAATGTGGGAGAAATGCCAGAAACCTGGAAATGTTGCACCTCCTTCAAAAAACAGCAAGGGGATAATCTGGCAACTACAGCCCAAATCAATGAAAGCTTAGGTGGACTGACTATGCCAAATTGCCTCTGTGTCCAAAGATGTTTAGGTCAAGTAGATTGGCCATGGTCAATACATGGGGATTTCCTGGATAGGGCAGGAGATGACATGGGCCAGATTAAAATGCTTTTTTGAGACAAATGGCTTCCTTCTGCATTTAGGGGATTGCATTGTTCTGTGATTCAACATGGATTTGTTTTTTTAAAATTTTCATTCCATTCTTAAAGTTACAAAGCCTTTACAACTGGTCCTGGAAGACCCGAATCTATCTTCTTGCTTGCTGCAAAAGTCAATTCAAATTCAAACTGAATCCAATTCACGGTCTCCACAAGACAGATTAACAAGATCAAAGCTGGCAAGATAATGCATTGCACTCCATCCTTGGCTTCATCTGATGTTTGTTAGCCAAACACCAAGAAGCAATAAGCAAATTGTGTTTGACTAACTTCATCAAATTCTGTGATGAGCTCACAGAAACAGTTGAAGAAGGTTGTGGGATTAAAGTGTAAATATATATTTATAAAAGGATGTACCACATTGGGCAGCATGGTAGCGCAGTGGTTAGCACTGCTGCTTTACAACTCCAGGGTCCTGGGTTCGATTCCCAACTCGGGTTACTGTCTGTGTGGAGTTTGCATGTTCTCCTCGTGTCTGTATGGGTTTCCTCCGGGTGCTCCAGTTTCCTCCCACAGTCCAAAAATGTGCGGTTAGATGGATTGGCCACGCTAAATTGCCCCTTAGTGTCCAGGGATGCGTAGGTTAGAGGGATTAGTGGGTATGATATGGGGATAGGACCTGGGTAGGATTGTGTTTGGTGTAGACTCGATGGGCTGAAGGGCCTCTTTCTGCACTGTAGGGTTCTATGATTCCAGGTTGCAATAGAAGTGACTGGCTAAGAGAGAGTGAGCAGGCAGCGGAGACAAACAATTATTTTACTGATTGGAGTTGTTTCCCAGTGATTGCTAACATCATTGTTCTGTTTAATATTTATGAATAGCCTGTACATAGGGTATAATTTCAAAGATAGCATGTAACTCAGAAACATAGTAAATGATGAGAAAGCTAATAACATGCTCTATGAGAAAAGAGACAGGCTGGTGAATGGGGCAAAAGCATGGCTGATGAGGGTGATGTGCCTCATTTTGGGTAACAGAATCAGGAAAGAAGGTAAATGGGGATGGGGGAAACAGAGAGACTTAGAACTGTGAGTACATGTCTTCATAGGACTGTTAAAATACAAGGGATCTTTGGCTTTATAAACAGAGAGCACAACGTGTTAGGTTAAACCTTTATAAAATGTTAGTTAGGTTGAAGCTCGAGGACTGTCTTAGCTCTGTGCACCAAACATTAGGAAAGTTGCCCAGGAACTGGATTGATACAAGAGAGGTGGACCTCCAAATCAATGGAGTGAAAATGTAGAGAGATTTGACAAAAGCAAATGGTTTGGATAGAATACAAAGAAGAAAATTTGTACTGGCACAGAGCCTGTAATCAAAGGATGTTTCAGGTAAATGGAAAAAGAATCAGAGGTGACATATAGGAAACAATGATCTGTACAGCATTGCTGGAAAGGACAGTGGATGCAGTTTCAAAATGAAAGGCTGACGATAAACCTCTGAATTGGGTGTACAAGGGGACGCTCAACACGTGTGCACGCCCAGAGCACGCCCGAGTGCCATGTGTTGTGCGGTGATCAGGTGCGTGCAGGAGCACCATGTAGCGGCCAGGAGCATACCACATGGAGCACATTGCGGCGATCAGAAAGATCGGCAAACAGCTCAGCAGCCAAGCACAGCGGTCAGGAGGACGCCGAAGCTCTGCACAGCAACCAGGAGAGGCCAGAATGCCATGCAGCGCCAGCCAATGCGCCAGTGGCCAACACACCGGACAACAGTGACCAGAGCACCGGTGGTGGTCTTGGCACCAGGCAGCAGCAACAGCCAGACCACTGGGCAGTGGTGTCCTGTCTGTCACCCGGCGCCTGGCCAATATGCCAGAACCCCAAACAGTGACAGCCAATGCACTGAAGCACTGGGCGGCTGTGGCCAATGCACCAGAGTACTGGCGGCCAAAGCACTTGAGTGGCGGCATGCAGCAGGGACACCCAATGCACCAGAGAACTGCACGACAATATCCAACATGCCAAAGCACGCACAGGGACATTCAACATTCAAGGGGCAAGAGGATATTCAACATATGAGAGTGCAGGGATGTTCAACACATCTGAGTGTGCATGGGGGCATTAACATTTTTGCGAATGCTCAGAAACATTAACACATATGATAGTGCGAGGATGTTTAACGTATACGTGAGAGCGCAAGGATGTTTAACTACGTGTGACAGTGCAGGGATGTTTAGCACATGAGAGTGCAGTGATGGTTAATGCATGTTAAAGTGCAAAGATGTTTAACGTATGTGAGAATGCAGGGATGTCTAATGCGTGTGGAAGTGCAGACATGTTTAACCTGTGTATGAAAAGATTCATGGATATTTAATCCCTGCAATAACAGTGTTTCAGGCTCTGTTCATTCCTCAGGTGAATGGACTATACAAATTGGAGAAAGTTGGTTTAATCCATGACCGTGTTGACTGTTTTTTGTGTCACAGTACATATGATGATGCTATTTTGGTATTGCTGTGAAAATGTGATGAAAGATGAAGTGAGAGAGGAAGCCCCAGTCCACATCTTACTAATGATTCCAATCCTCCCTGTTGGAAAATAGACTTATTTAGATGCTGGATAAGGACCAGCATTGGGCTGAACTATAAACCCTCATATGATACTGATTGTTCCTAACTAGGCTCACATTGCAAATGTTTTGGTACAAGGAGCAGATGGTGTTCATTTGAACATATATCAACCGCTCAGGGGAGGAAGGGACAGATATAAAGAACAAGGATGAGGAGAATGAGAGACAATAAGTTCAAACCAGGTCACTGCAGTTAAATTTACCTTAATCTCTTCTGCAGTCAGTTCTTCAGCATGCCAGTTCAGGCCAGGCTCTCGTAATGGGAACAGCCTAGTTAATCATTGTAAAACATTAGTTATAAATTGCATGTAAAGATGAGAAGAAAATTAATTACATTGCAAGAGTCAAAAAGATGATGCCAACCATTGAATATAGGTGTGATTGTGTTCTAGCTTGTCATAATCTCCTTTCCACTTGGTGAGGATTTCATTGATATAAACACCTATGCACAAAATATACAAACAAGCAACATTTTAACTGTCTACAACAGGATTGTAAGAGACACTGGGGAAGGCACATTAAAGATTTGCAAAAGTGATACCAGAATTGCAAGGTTATAGCTAATTTTCCCTCTAAGCACACACCTGTTGAGGGTTGCCACCAAAGGCTGCTCACAAATTGGTCGCTCTAAGTTACCATACACGTGGCAGTACTGGAATGTTTAAAGGGGCCAAGCATTAAAAAACAGGTTAAACACAACAAAAAATATTGAGGAATTATTAGTCACAATGATTAGAAACCAGCTGGGGATAAAGTATCAAGGTTATGAAAGGATTTGATATAACAGATGTACAGATTATAAAAGTATTTGGTAAGGTAGATGTAGAGCGTTTGAATAGGAAATAGAGATTATAAAAGAGCTTGACATAGCAAATGCAGAGATTATAAAAGGGTTTGATGGAGTACAAAGAACAAAGAAAATTACAGGACAGGAACAGGCCCTTCAGCCCTCCATGTCTGCACCAACCATGCTGCATGACTCAATTAAAACCCCCATCCTTTTCGGGATCGTATCTCTCTATTCCCATCCTATTCATGTATTTGTCAAGATGCCCCTTAAATGTCACTATTATATCTGCTTCCACTACCCCATCCAGCAGCAAGTTCCAGGCACCCACCATGCCTTGAACATCTCCTTTAAACCTTGCCCCTCACACCTTAAATCTATGCCTCCCCCCAATAATTGACTCTTCCACCCTGGAAAAAAGCTTCTGATTATCCATCCTGACCGTGCCATTCATAATCTTGTAGACTTCTATCAGGTCGCCCGTCAACCTCCATCGTTCTAGTGAGAACAAACCAAGTTTCTCCAACCTCTCCTCATAGCGAATGCCCATCATATCAGGCAACATCCTGGTAAATCTTTTTGTACCCTCTCCAAAGCCTCTATAACCTTCTGGTAGTGTGCAAGTGCAGCCTAACTAAAGTTCTACAAAGCTGCAACATGACTTGCCAATTTTTAAAATCAATGCCCCAGCCAATGAAGGCAAGCACACCGTATCGCTTCTTGACTATCTCTGTACCTATACATCCAGATCCCTGTGCCAATCAATACTGTTAAAGGTTCTGCTATTTATTGTATATTTTCTGTATGTATTAGATCTTCCAAAATGCATTACCTCTATTTGTTCAGATGAAACTCCATCTGCCATCTCTCCGTCCAAGTCTCCAACTGATCGATGTCCTGCTGTATCCTCCAATGGTCCGCATCACTATCTGCAACTCCACCAACCTTTGTGTCTCCGCAAACTTACTAATCAACCCAGTTAATCAAACAGTAAAGGTCTCAGCATTCATCCCTGAGGAATGCCAGTTGTCACAGCTCTCCATTTAGAGACGCACCCTTCCACTGCTATCCTCTGATCGAGCCAGTTCTGTGTCCACCTTGCCAATTCATTTCTGATCCCAAGTGATTTCACCTTCTGCACCCGTCTACCATGAGGGACCTTGTCGAAGTAGACGCAGGGATTATACAAAGGATTTTTAACTCTTTAACCATTATAAAAGCATATGATATAGTAGATATAGAGATTATAAAAGGGTTTAATATTGCAGATGTAAAGATTATAAAAGTTTAATATCGCAGATGTAAAGGTTATAAAAGATTTTGATATTGCAGACGTAAAGGTTACGTGAGGGTTTAATATAGCAGATGTAGAGATTGTAAAAGGGCTTGACACAGTAGACGCAGAGAATATTAAAGACAGAGTAGTTGTAGAGATTATAAAAGGGTTTAATATTGCAGATATAAAGATTATAAAAGGGTAGATATAGTCAATGTAAAGAATATAAAAGGGTTTGATATAGCACTTGAGATTATAAAAGGGTTTGATAGATTAGATGTATAGAAGATGTCTCAAATAATGGGAAATTAAAAAATAGGGATGAAAAATATAAAGCAGTTATTAATAAATCTAGTAGGGAATTAAGAGAAAGCTCTTTACTCAGAGTGGGTAGAATGTTGAGACATTTGATAAATATATGATTAACACCCTGTTGGTTTACAGAGCTATGATCTGCAGAACTCTGCACTTACCATCCGGTTTCATGGCAATTTCCTGTGTATAAAACTTTAGATTGGCGTAAGTGCTGAAGAATTTGGTTTCTCGTGATTTTGCCTGAGTATAAATCACAAACAATTAAACATACAGCACTCCTGAACTATGTTAGCTATCACCACTCATTGAAATTATATTTGATTCATTAACTTCCTCTGTAAAAACATAATATATGTGCTGGAGTGGCATAATAGCATAGGCCTTTGGGGTGTGAGCCCACTGAGACAAGATTCTGTATCATACCCAGAAACACCAACTTCTGCACTCTCCACTTCCTCCATTTGTTCTGAACATTCATTTTCTAACAGTGCCTACACAAAAGCAGTCAATGAACCCAGACCCAATTGAGATGATTGGAAAGTTCTCTGTAGATGATTGGAATCTCTACAGTGCATAAGGAAGCTATATGGTCCAGCAAGTCTACACTGACTCTCTGCAAAGTATCTTAGCTAGGCACCCTTCCGGTCCTATCCCCATAACCACACATTTTTACCATCCCCCAAGCCTACACATTTTCTATAGGCTTGTGTATCCCAAGGGGTAATTTAGCATTATCAATCAATGTGCAGGTAGCTGCACATCTCTGGACTGTGGGAGTGGGAAGATGCACAAGCTGAGGATGATTCCAACTATTTCCTTATCCCTTCTCCTGAAGGAATTAGCTGATCTAGTTGAAAGGGCAGAAGGTATCCTCTGATGTTTATAGTGTGACCGTTCTTCACGTCCCAGACCTGGACATCATACCCAAGTCTGTCCTGACACACAGTCTGACTGTCCTGCTTGCTCTGCATTCTTTCACTTCAAGCATTTTTCCAATTTTTCTGCATTTATCAAAGCATTCTGCATGTCAAAGCATTCATCACTTTAATAAAAAATCTTAAGTTTCTCTTAGCCTCCAGTGGAAATAGTCAGGGAGCTTCTTATGCCTCTTTTCAATCATAGTTTTTTAGCTGTAACGTCACCCTACTGAATCTCTGCTAAATGTTCTCTCATGATTAATATTATTTCTATAATGACACTCAGTACAGTCTAATTGTGGTTTGTACAATTATGATTCCCTGTGCCCATCCAATTTCCTTTTGAAATTATTAATTGATTATGCTTCCACCATCCTCATAGCTAGCAAGTTTTGAGTCTTTATCACTCACTGAATAAAAAAAGTAATTTCTTACATTCCCCCTTCATCACTTATCCAAAATATAAGCAATCAGTATGCCATCAGCAAATGGGAATAGCTTTTCTTTGTCTACCTTATCTGAAGCTGTCAGAATCTTGTTCACCTCTATCAAATCTCCTCCTCAATTCAAACAGAACAACCCTTCTCCAACCTCACATGGTAGCTGTGAATTAACCTGTCAACATCTTTGAAACAATCCATAATATAGGATCATACAGCACAGAAGAGGTTCTTCAGCCCATCAAGTCCATCCCAATTCATTAGAAACAGCTGAACTCCCACCTAATCCCATCCGCCATCACTTGACCTACAACCCTGAATGTTGTGATGTATCAAGCGCTCATCCAGATACTTTTTAAAGAACGTGAGGCAACCCGCCTCTATCACCCTTGCAGGCAGAGAATTCCAGACCATCGTCACCCTCTGGATAAAAACATTTTCCCTCACATCTCCCTAAACCTTCTGCCCCTCATCTTCAGCCTATGTCCCCTCAAAGAACAAAGAACAAAACAGCACGGGAAACAGGCCCTTCAGCCCAACGAGCCTGCGCCGCCACTCCGATGTTCCGACCTCTACTCATGATCCCTGTCCATGTTTATAGATCTATAGATTAAAAACCAAATTTGAGACAATTTAAGGAGAATTTGTTTTGCCAATTAGCCTAACAGCACATCTTTGGGATGTGGGAGGAAACCAGAGAACCCGGAGAAAACACACGCAAGCACAGGGAGAATGCGCAAACTCCCACAGACACAGGCCCAAATCCCCCTGCATAGCACAGCGATGGTCACTGAGCTATCGTGTTGCCCATCAAATGGTCCAGGTCAAGCGTACACTAACGACGTGAAGCACTAGGATACTCTCAAAAAAAATCAAGAGCAGCCCTCTCACGACCCATTGTGTGTATGCCCCTCGTTAGACAACGAGGTGGACTAAAGCACCTGTAGGATAAAAACAAGTACATCAATATCATCATCTATTGACCTTCAACTGAAGACAGCAGCTGCTCCTTATCCACTCTGTCCATGTTCCTCATAATCTTGTACAACTCAATCAGGTCAGCCCTCATTCTTCTCTACTCCAATGAAAACATCCCAAGCCTATCCAATTTCTCTTCATAACTTAAATGTTCCATTGCAAGCAGCAAGCTGGTGAATCTCCTCTGCACACCCTCCAGTGCAATCATATCCTTCCAATAATATTGCGATCAGAAATGCACACAAGTAGTCTAGTTGTGGCCTCACAAAAGTTCTATACAATTTCAACATGACTTCCCTGCTTTTGTAATCTATATCTCGATTGATAAAGGCAAGTGTCCCATGTGTCCTGTTCACTATTCTATTAACATGCCCTTCCACTTTCAGAAATCTGTGAACAAACACACCAAGGTTCCTTTGATTCACAGAACTTCCTAGTGTCCTACCACTCATCGAGTACTTCCTTGTCAAATTATTCCTTCTATAAAGTGTACCATCTCGCACTGACAAGTTAAATTTCATCTGCCCATTTGGCCATTCTGCCTATATCTTCTTGTAGTCCAAGACTAGACACCTCTAGTGCAAACCTTTCGTCCAGCAATCAGTCACACATTCAAAAAGCTCAACAAAATTTGTTCAGTTGCAACTTGCATGTGAGCACATGGATTAGGAGGGATAGATATTTAACCCATAATTAACCCTTTCTTTATATCAGATTCTGCCCACAACTAAAGGTGGACTAACTGGTCTATAGTTAGTTACTTATTTCGTCTCCACTCTCAAATAGAGTGCAGATCCCTATACTCTAACACACACATCTGATTCTCCAACTGCTCTTGCATTGGTTGCAAAATAAAATGTGCCTTTCACCACTCTGCCTGTGGACCTATTCACACCTTAAAAATACAGGGTTAAGTTCCTGCTGAATTCCAAGCTCTCACCCGGGATTCCTGGAAGCTGGGGGAATAAGCACTATTTCCAGCTGGCTCATGGATGTGCCACAGAGAAAAATGCATAAATACAACTGGCCCTACAAACAACCAACCCACCAATACTGAAGCAGATCACAAACCCAAATTATAGAACAACAGCACAAAAGAGGCCTTTTAGCCCATCTTAGACAGAGCTTTCAATTCCTCTCATTTACAATTCCCTTATGAAAGTTAAAACCAAATTTGTTTTTTTTTAAAACCACTTTTTCAGGCAGTTTATTCCAGAGCAATTTGTTGCATTAAAAAAAAATCTTCCATCTGCCTTTTTGCTAAAAATCTGAGACATGTTGTTACCGATCTTTCTTCTGGTGAAAGCAGTTTCATTTCATTTAGCTATCAAAACCCCTCTTTTTCATATTTCCTTATAATGGTAACATTCTAGCATCTCTAGTCTCTTCACGTAATTGTAGTCCCAATCTCTGGTATCATTCTGGTGGATCTCTTTTGTATCCTTTTCAAGACATTGATATGGTGTCCAGAATAACATATGGCTATGAGATGACCCAGACCATTTATAGGTCCATTCAGTTTGGGTAGGAATTTGCAGTCTTGCAGCATCTGCAGCTGGAAAATTCCATTCCAGTCTTTGTGATCAGAGAGGTGGCGCAGTGGTAAGTACTGCTGCCTCACAGCATCAGGGACCTGGATTCAATTCCTGCTTGGGCCTGTGTGGAGTCTACACATTCTCCGTATGTCTGCATGGGTTTCCATCAGATGCTCCGATCTCTACTCAGTTCAAAAGATGTAACAGTTAGGTACATTGGCCATGTTAAATTCTTCCTAAATGTACCCAAACAAACAGCAGAGTATGGTGACCAGGGGAACTTTGCAGTAACATCATTGCAGTATTAATATAAGCCTACTTGTAAGGCTAATTAATAAAAAAAGGGGGGGGTTGTGTGGGAGGGATGGAGCAGTGTGAAACGACAGAATTAGTTTGCCACTTAGAATTAGTCTTAGTGACAACATTAACAATTTCCCACCGAACCCATTGAACGCAATCCAGGGAGCAGCAAAACAGCCACTTACTGGGTAGCCATGTCGGTACATGTACAAATCTCTGGCAGCAAAGAAACTTCTCTTTGGCTTGAAAGATGTGTCAGCTTTATCATCGCTCTGTAAAAGATCAGAGTAACTGGGATGAACTCAATGCAAAACTGCAAGCGGAGAATTAAAATGACAAGTGACCGGCAACTCAAGATCTGAGTGGAGACATTCTGTAAAGTGGGCACCCAGTCTGTGTCGAGGAGGATGTATCATCAGCAGTGAATACAATAGACGAAGCTGAAAGAATACAAGTAAATTGCTGTTTCATCTGGTAGGTGAGAACAAGGGGAACATGATCATGGTTCTGGGAGGAAGAGAAAAGGATAAGAGCTGAAGGGCTGAAAGTGGGTCACACTCCTCAACTAAATTGGAGGGGGTTTGGGGAGGGAGAGGCAGAATATTCAGTTGTGGGAAAAGGAAGACGTGAGGAACACTGGTGTGGAAGTTTACATCATCTGAACAGACACAATCGAGGCCAACAAACTGGAGAAGGGAATGGAATGGAGTCCTTTCAAGTGTGAGGAATGGGGAAGTATAGTGGGAGGATAGCCTACTGTTAGGGATAGAGTCAGAATCAAGCAAGACACAGGAAGACTGGGAGATGGACCGCATGAAGGCAAAAGAAGTGAAAAATTGGAACAAAGTTGATGGAACTTTCCAGTTCCAAATTAAAGGAAACTGATTTGTCAATGTATGAGAAAATAGATGAAGGCAGGGCCTAAGCAGAATTTACAAGAAGGATAAAAAGACAGACATAGCTAGGACACATGCAGGTACCCATAGCAATTATGCAGCTCCATTGCAAAACCTTTCATTTGAACAAAGTGAGTACAATTAAGTTCAGCTAGGGGAGTAGCGTGATGGTGGATGGCAGCTGGTTGGGACTCCATTTGAGGAAGAAGTGAGGCCGTCCTGGTGGAGAACAGGGGTGTAGTGGGATTGGAAATCCACACTGAAGGGCCAGGAAACTTAGTGGGCATCGGAAGAGTCATGAATGCAGATTGGAAGGGACTGGCAGAAAGAAGCCAAAAAGGGTTGAGATAGAAAGAAATAATTCATTGTTTAAATCTATTCCTGCTCCAACGTTTATAGATTTTGGGAAGAAGGTAGAAGTGTCTATGGAAGGGGGACTGTGAGATTAGAAGCTGTGAAGGGAAGATCCCCAGAGTCAACAACATTCCGTTCTGGAAACAATGGCTTGACGTTCAGCAGTGGAGTCATGATCCAGGAGAGGTAAAAGAAGAGTTAGAGAGCTAGCATTCAGTCTCTCAAAGGTAGAGGTCAGCACACCACTTAACGATACCACCATCCTTGTCCGCAGGTTTAATAACAAAGTTAGGGTTAAACCTGAGAGTGCAGCAACTTTGAGAGGGGCAGAGAAAAATTCCAGGTTTCTGTGAAATAGTTATTCCTGATTCACTCACTTCACCCTCTTCACCCCACAACTTCATTTTAACACATCATTATTAAAGATTTTGGCCTATAATCAACAGAACACCTTTCTATAACTATGTTCAATACCAGAGGCACAAATCTGGACAGCAGAATCGGTTCTAAAATCTTCTGTATAAAGTACCACTTCGGAATGAATAGAAATTATTTTGGCAGGAGTACTGTAAATAATTGGCAGTTTGTCTGAAAAGTATTGTTTTTTTTTACAAAAAACACTCTCCTGATTTGCCAATTTCCATCAGAGAATGGTTAAAAAAAGTAATACACTAGTCATAGTCTTGGACCAGTTTATAAATATTGCAAATAAGTCTGGCTTTGTTGTTCTTTGGGAACCCCAACACGTGTGTGTGAGAAAGAGAAAGGGTGGAAGAGAGTGACAGCATGAATGAGAAACCGTCATGTTCATGTGTAGGATGTATACATTATTTTCTGTGCTGCATCACAACGAAGACCACGGGAACATTATCAAACCAGCAACCATTTACTTTAATCCTATATCTCCACTATTCTATTGGTACTACAGAATTTGAACATTGCTGAAAAGAGAGCCTTGCTGATGACCCTTTTCATCTTGTGTTCATCAGGACAAACAAGAATGCCAAATTTCAAACAATCAACAATTTATACGACAGGAGAAAAGGAGCTGATTGGTTAACAAATCAACTCTGATTGGCTGAGACATTGTCATGGAGAATTTGCAGAGAGATAGAGAATCCCCAACCCCTGGGCAATTCAAAAAAATCTCAAGGATTGAAGATACTTAACTTACAGAGAATGGGTCCCTGTGTATGAATGTATCACTTCACATGTTACAAGTTCAACTGATTATCTTAAATTGGTACACAATTCTTTTTTCTCCGCAATGTCTTTCTATCAGTTATCTCTAGACAACAATCCAGTGTCCTTTTAAACAACTTTACTGGTTCTGAATTAGTAACCTCACTGCTAAAAAGTTTGATGTTCTTGAGTGAAATCATAGATTCCAGCTTCCTCTTTCAGTCTCTGAATCAAGAGTGCAGAGGTCATGTCATTTTGTTTTTACATAAAGCTTCCAAACCTCTGGCTCTTTATTTTTATGGTTTACTAAAATCACTCAAACCAGAACCAAACTGTTGGTTTTTAAAGTGTGCATGTTTAAATTAAAAGAAATTACCCAATATTGGCTATCAAATATAGAGGTAGTGGAGGGATTAAGTGAGGTAGAGGGATTAAGTGAGATGGGTGCTGTCAGCATACACTAACATGTAGATGAGTGACAGTTAGCTACTAATCTAACCTGAAGGCTGATTAGAGCCTTGATAGGTGTTGATTACTATTAAAGCTTATCTCAGCTCTATTTAAGAAAGGGAATAGTGGAAGTACACGATCAGTGAGCTTTGTACCGAGTAGTAGGAGAGAACACATTGTGAACAAGATACAAGTAGAATGAGTGTGGGTCTTTGGAATTTATAATAGTGGCAATTTGGTGCAGAAGGGAAAGGGGTGCTTTTTGCCATTTTTTTTCTTTGCTTTCTAATTTCTCAAATCTTCAGAAAGTGGCCTAGCCCTGCTGCAGGAGTAGAGGCTACAAGGGAGAGAGCTGGTTACTAAGTAATGGTCAAGTATTTGTAATTTTATAGTTTATACACTATAGTTTATATAGTGTATATAGTTTTATAGTTTATATTGTTTATAGTTTGAAGGCTATATTCTATAGTAGTGAGGACCAGGAAAGAAGGGCCCTAGTATACCACAGTGCAGAAGGAGACCATTCGACCAATCTGTACCACTCTCTGAAACAGCATCTCACCCAGTCTCACTCCCCCTCACCATTCTATTCTGTAACCACATGGCTAATCCACCTAACCTATACATCTTTGGAGCAGTTTTGATATCCTTATCTGAGGAAAGATGTTCTTGCTATAGAGGGAATGCAGCAAAGATTTACCAGTCTGATTCCTGGATGGTGGGACTGGCATACAAGGAGGGATTAAATTGGTTAGAATTATAATCACTGGAATTCAGAAGAATGGTGGTTGGCAGGAGGGATGGTCTCAGAAATCTATAAAATTTTATACAGGGCTAGATATTCCCAAAGGTAGAGGTGTCCAGAATTAGGGATCACAGTCAGAGGATACAGGGATAAACCTTTTAGGACACAGATGAGGATAAATTTGTTCACCCAGAGTGGTGAGCCTTGGAATTTGCAACCACAGAAAGCAGTTGAAGACAAAACATTTTATGTTTCCAAGACGGTGTCAGATATAGTACTTGGGACAAAGGTGCCACAGTGGTTAGGAGTGGCATGGTGGCACAGTTAGTACTGCTGCCTCACAATGCCAGGGAACCAGGTGCTGTATGTGGAGTCTTCACATTCTTCCCATCTCTGTGAGGGTTTCCTCCCACAATCCAAGAATTGGCCAGGCAATTGACCGTGATGTCGGGGGATTGCAGTGGGGATGGTGGCGGTGGTGGCAGAATCAGCAGGGTAAACTACGTGGGATTGCAAGAATAGGGCCTGGTTGGATTGTGGTCGGTGCAGACCCAATAGGCCGAATGGCCTCTTTCTGAACTATGGAGATTCTATGGATATCAGTGGGTGTCCTGAAGTAATGAAAAGCATTATATAAATGCAAATATCTTTCTTTTTTGCTAATCAAAACACTTTTTCACATCTCTAAACTTCTTCGAACACACAAAGATCATCACTTACTAGCACCCTCCCAGTCTTATAATAAAGTGAGTTTGTGCCAATGATTTACCGACAGCTGAAAGTCTTTTGGGAAAACCAATACTACTCAAAGTATTTAATTCTGCATCCATCTGCTCCTGTATTCTGATCACACATGATTTGACCACAAATCTCATCTTAATGTTGTTTTTCAATCTTTCATTCAACTCACTCTTGGAAACAGTGAAGGTGTGATCTCTGATACCTTTGAAATTAGAATGCAACTCTCAAGAAAAAATTCCTGTTGATCAATTTGGGATTCAATGCTTTTCATTCTTCAACAGTACCAATGGACATCCATTCTGAGGTACTTTGACCCATATGAAGATGGAGCAGTTCAGAGTTCAAATTCCATGGGCAGTTGAGTGGAGCTGATTGAGTTATGAATCTAGGTCGAATGTGGGTGAGTAAACTCACTCCGTTCTTGCACTGAATCATTGATTGTTATACCACCCCCATCCTGCCCTACTGACCAAAGACAGGATTAATAATTTACAGGCCAAAAGCTTTTACAACATATTGCTCCAGCAGCAATGAGCACTGGATACTTTTGTAGATGTGTGATCACAGAAGAGTTATAACAATTAGATTTAACTTGTAAAATCTGCTGTCAAACATCATGATAGCAACATTGAGAGTTAAGAATCCAGCAATAGTCTGCACCTACTCAATGCTGAGTTTATTAGAAATGTACTGAGATCTGAACTGCCATTTCAGTGTGACAGGACAGCTCACTGCTTATGATTCTGCTCAGGATCCTGAAGACAGCAGATGGATTAGAGAAATTCTAAGATCACACTGAGTGAGTACAGTCACATCACAGATGAAAGCAGAGTTCAGGAAGGGATAACTGTCAAACAGCAACGTAGGAGGGAACTATGGGCAAAGAAAGTCCAACAAGCACTGATGCTGTCTAACAGTTACAGTATTGAGACAGCACTTATTGCACATCCCTGTGTGGTATAGGTACACCCACAGTGTTGTTAGGCAGGAGTTCTAGGATTTTGATCCAGTGACAGTGAAGCAATGGCAATATAACAGCGGTATGGTGGCACAGTGGTTAGCATTGCTGCCTCACAACGCTAAGGCCCTGGGTTTGATTCCTGGTCTGGGTGACTGTGTGGAGTTTACACATTCTCTGGGTGCTCCAGTTACTACCCACAATCCAAAGGTTAGTTTGATTGGCCATGTTAAATTTCCCCTTGGTGTCAAGGGGATTAGCAAGGGTAAATATGTGGGATAATAGAACATAGAACAGGCCCTTCGGCCTTCAATGTTGCGCTGACCATTATAAAAAGCAATGACCCTCCAAACTAAACCATTCCCTTCTCTTCCATATACTTATCAACTAACCTCTTAAATGCCACCAAACTTGGCGCATCTACAACTGCAGCAGGCAGAGCATTCCACTCCCTAACCACCCTTTGGGTAAAGAACCTACCTCTGATATCCGTCCTATAACTATCACCCCTTAATTTAAAGCTGTGTCCCCTCGTGCTAGCTTTCTCCATCCTAGGAAAAAGGCTATCACTGTCCACCCTATCAAAACCTCTAATCATCTTATATGCTTCAATAAGGTCTCCTCTTAGCCGCCTCCTCTCTAATGAAAACAACCTCAAATCCCTCAGCCTCTCTTCATAAGACCTGCCCTCCATACCAGGCAACATTCAGGTAAACCTCCTCTGTACCCTCTCCAATGCCTCCACATCTTTCTTGTAATGTGGGGATCAGAACTGCACACAAAACTCCAAGTGCGGCCGCACTAGAGTTTTGTACAGTTGCAACATGACGTTGCGGTTCCGAAATTCAATCCCCCTACCAATAAAAGCTAAGACTCCGTATGCCTTCTTAACAACCTTATCGACTTGACTGCTTACTTTCAGGGATCTTGGAGCACAAATACACCAAGATCCCTCTGCTCATCAACACTATTAAGAATCCTACCATTAGCCCTATACTCTACACATTTATTATTCCTGCCGAAGTGCATTACCTCACACTTTTCCACATTAAACTCCATTTGCCACCTCTCGGCCCAGCTCTGCAACTTGTCCAAGTCTCTCTGTAAACTATAACACCCCTCTTCACTATCTACCACTCCACCGACTTTATTGTCATCTGCAAATTTACTGATCCATCCCTCAATACCCTCATCCAGATCATTTATAAAAATTACAAACAGCAGGGGCCCCAAGACAGACCCCTGAGGTACACCACTTGTCACCGAACTCCACGATGAATATCTCCCATCAACCACCACCCTCTGTCTTCTATCTGCTAGCCAATTCCTAATCCAATTAGCTAAATCACCCTCTATCCCATACATCTGCTTTTTCAAAAAACTCAATAAGGTTAGTAAGGCACGACCTACTCTTCACAAAACCATGCTGACTATCCCCAATCAATTCATTTCTCTCTAAATAACTATAAATCCTATCCCTATAATTCTCTCCAATACTTTGCCCACAACAGAAGTAAGACTCACTGGCCTAGAATTCCCTGGAAGCTCTCTCTTCCCCTTCTTGAACAATGGGACCACATTCGCTATCCTCCAGTCTCCAGAACCATACCCGTAACCAAGACGACCTGAAGATCAGAGCCAGAGGCTCTGCAATCGCGTCTCTTGCCTCCCAGAGAATCCTAGGGTAAATCCTGTCCGGCCCAGGGGACTTATCCAACTTCAAACCCTCAAGAATATCTAGCACATCCTCCCTATCTACTTCAATACTTTCCAGTTTGCAACCCTGTACCTCAGTGTTCTCCACAACTACATTTACATCACCCTGCGTGAATACCGAAGAGAAATACTTATTCAGTGCCTCTCCAATCTCTTCAGGCTCCACGCACAACTTCCCACTGCTGTCTATGACTGGCCCTAATCTTGCCCTAACCAATCTTCTATTCTTAACATATCTAAAGAAAGCTTTAGGATTCTCCTTAATCCTATCAGCCAAAGTCTTCTCGTGTCCCCTCTTAGCTCTCCTCAACTCACTCTTTAGCTCCCTCCTGGCTAATCTATAGCTATCCATTGCACTAACCGAGCCTTCAAGCCTCATCCTGACATAAGCCTCCTTTTTCCTTTTAACCAGCGAATCAACTTTTTTCGTACACCAAGGTTCCCTTACTCGACCATTTCCTCCTTGCCTGATAGGGACATACTTATCAAGGACTCACAGCAGCTGCTCCTCGAATAAGCTCCACATTCCAGATGTTCCCAGTCCCTGTAGTTTCCTAGTCCAATCTATGCACCCTAATTCTCTCCTGATGGCCTCATAATTACCGTTCCCCCAGCTATAACTACTGCCCCCAGCTTCATGCCTATCCCTATCCATCACTAAGGTGAGCGTAACCGAATTGTGGTCACTATCACCAAAATGTTCACGAACTTCCAAGCCTAACACCTGGTCTGGCTCATTGCCCAGCACCAAATCCAATGTAGCCTCACCTCTAGTTGGCCTATCTACATACTGAGTCAAAAAACCTTCCTGCACACTTTGTATGAAAACTGACCTCTCTAACGAGCTAGAGCTATAGCTATTCCAATCAATATTAGTAAAGTTAAAGTCCCCCATAACAATTACCCTATTACTTTCACTCCTGTCCAGGATCGACTTTGCAATCCTTTCCTCTACCTCTCTAGAACTTTTAGGAGGTCTATAAAAGACTCCCAACAGGGTGACCTCTCCTCTCCTGTTTCTAATCTCAGCCCATACTACCTCAACAGACAAGTCCTCATCAAACTTCTTTTCTGTCACTGTGATACAGTCTTTGACTAATAATGCCACTCCTCCCCCCCTTCTACCTCCTTCTCTACTCCGACTAAAGCATTTGAACCCCGGAACCTGCAACATCCATTCTTGTCCCTGCTCTACCCAAGTCTCTGAAATGGCCACAACATTGAAGTTCCAGGTACTGGTCCAAGCTGCAAGTTCCTCCACCTTATTGCGAATACTCCTTGCATTAAAGTATACGCATTTCAAACCATGCCCTACTCCACCTGTACGCTGCTCTGTTTTACAGCTTTCCTCTATGACCCCCCTACTCTCATCCCTCTTAGCACCCCAACTACTCAGGATCCCACCCCACCTCTGAATCAGTTTAAAGCCCCCTGCATCGCCTTTGCAAATTTTCCCCCCAAGATATTAGTTCCCCTCTGGTTTAGGTGTAGACCATCTCTCTTGTAGAGGTCCCACCTATCCCAGAATGAGTCCCAATTGTTCAGGAACCTGAACCCCTCCCTCCTGCACCATCCCCGCAGCCACGAGTTCAAACATTCCCTCTCTCTGTTCTTCTCTAAACTATCCCGTGGCACAGGCAAGAGTCCAGAGATAACCACACTGCCAGTTTTGGCCCTAAGCTTCCACCCCAACTCCATAAATTTCTGTTTAATATCCCCTTCCCTTATCCTACCTATATCATGTGTCCCTACATGAACTATGACTTGGGGCTGACTCCCCTCTCCCTTAATCTTAAAAACCCGATCTGCGACATCCTGGACCCCAGCCCCTGGGAGGCAACACACCAGCCCTGAGCCCCTTTTATTACTATTTACTCTCCTATCTGTTCCGCTAACTATGGAGTCTTCAATTACTAGGCCCAATCTCTTATTCCCCCTACCCACCTGAGCATTCTCAGCAGGCTCACCCCCAGAGACCTGCTCCCTTTGGTCATCTCCAGTTGATTCTTCCTCAACTGTAGCCTCTAGGACAGAAAATTTGTTTTGGAGGGGAACAGCCCCAAGGGATTGTCTACCCGATTGCTTCTTACCCCCTTCCTAATAGTTACCCAAGAATCATTTTTAGGAGTGACTATCTCCTGCCAATATCCTCCTCAACCTCTCGGATTCTCCTGAGTTCCTCTAATTCCAGCTCCAGCTCCTTAACACAATCCTCAAGGAGCTGCAAATGTGCACACTTCCTGCAGGTGTAATCAGCAGGAACACTACTGATGTCCCTCACCTCATACATACCACAGGAGGTGCAACGTACTGCCTACACTGCCATCCTCTCTGGACCAATTTATAGAGTCGGAGAGAAAAACTACAACTACTGGCAGCCTCCTAATGGCGACTTCCGGTTTCCAGTTAGTTTAAATAAAAACGGCAAAAAAAACTACCACCGCTCGCTTTTTTAAACAAAGAGAAAAGTTAAAAACTACTTAACACTCGGACTTTACACTCTCCCAAATCGCTGCCTCTCCGTGCTGCTCCAAGGGAACAATGAGCATTGTTCAACGGGGATAGGCCCTGGGTGGGATTATTGTTGATGCAGATTCCATGGAGCAAATGGCCTCCTTTTGCACTGTGGGCATTCAATGATATTTCCAAGTCAGAATAGTGAGTGGTTTGGAGGGGAACTTCCAGGTGGTGGTGTTTCCTTGTATTTGCTGCTCTTATCCTTCTAGATGGGTTATGGGTTTGGAAGGTGCAGTCTAAGAAGCATGGGTGATTTCCTGCTGTGCATCTTGCAGATAACATACACTGTTGTTACTGTTCATCAGTGGTCAAGGGGGTGGATGTTGGAGGTTGTGATTGGGATGCAACTTCTGAGATCAAGCAAGCTGTTTTGTCCTGGATGGTGTCAATGTTCGAGTGTTGTTGCAGCTGTACTCATCCAGGCAAACTGACAGAATTCCAATACACTCCTTGCAGATAGTGGACAGGTTTTGTGGAGTCAAGACCGCACAAAACTGCAAATGTTTGTCATAATTTTCCAAAGCTCTCTTGATTCAGAAACTGTCCTTGACGTATGCAAATTGCTCAATTCCATTATTTAAGAAAGGAGAGGGACAGAAGCAGAGAAAGAACCAGAAAATTTGAGATCTGTTACTTAAATATTAAACTATAGAATCTGTGCAGAAAGAGGCCATTTAGCTCATTGATAGTTGTGTCTTTGTTTAAGTACGGCTGCAGGGAAAAGCATGGAACTACAGGCCTGTGGCATCGGTAGTGGGTAGGCTGTTAGAAGGTATTCTGAAAGACAGGGTCTATAGGCATTTAGTGAGGCAAGGACTAATTAAGGATAGTCAGCATGGCTTTGTGATTGGAAGATCATGTCTCACAAATTTGATTGAGTTTTTTGAAGGGATAACTAAGAAGATAGATGAGGGCTTGCAGTTGATGTTGTCTACATGCACTTTAGCAACACCTTTGACAAGGTACTGCATGGTAGGTTGTCGCACAAGGTTAAACCTCACAGGATCCAGGGTGAGACAGGAAACAATTGGGAACAAAACTGGTTTGATGAAAGAATGATGTAGAGATGCCGGCGTTGGACTGGGGTAAACTCAGTAAGAGGTCTGGCAACACCAATTTTAAATCCAACCGATTTATTTGATAGTAAATCTGCTAGCTTTCGGCGTTTGTGCCTTCATCAGGCGAATGAGGTGTTCTGGTCTCCAAAAGCACATATATCAGCACAGACAGTTTACAGATTGCTGATTAGAATGTGAATCCTTACATCTAAGCTGCTATTCAAGTCTTAAAGTGGCTAACAAAGGAACCCTGAGCACTGAGGTTAGAGAGATGTGTATTGTCTCCAGACAGCACAGTAAGTGAGGTTTTTTGCTAATCCAGGCAAGTCATGGGGGTTACAGATAGTGTGACATGAAGCCAAGATCCCTGTTAAGACCGTCCTCATAACAATCACCAAGCAAAACAGTTCCCTTCCTGTGTGGGCAAACACTTCAGCGGTCACGGGCGTTCCACCTCCAACCTTCGGGTAAACGTTCTTCAAGGGGACCTTCATAACACACAACAGCGCAGAGCTGCTGAGCAGAGACTGATAGCCAAGTTCTGCACACACGAGGACGGTCTTATGTGCTTTTGGAGACCAGAACACCTCATTCACTTGACAAAGGCACAAACGCCAAAAACTAGCAGATTTACTATCAAATAAATCGGTTGGATTTAAAATTGGTGTTGCCAGACCTCTTACTGACTTGATGAAAGAAGACAGGGGGTGGTTGTAGAGGTTTGCTTTTCAAACTAGAGGCCTGTGGCCAGTGGTGTCCCTGGGGACTCAGTGCTGGGTCCAGTATTATTTGTCATCTACATTAATAATTTAGATTAGAATGTAGGAGGCATGATTAGTAAGTTTGCAGATGACACCAAGGTTGGTGGCACAGTGGACAGTGAAAAAGGTTATCTGGGATTGCAATGTGATCTTGATCAATTGGGCCAGTAATGAATGGCAGATGCAGTTTACCTTAGATAAATGCGAGTTGATGCATGTTGATAGAATGAACCAGGGCAGGAATTTAATCACATTTTGATTTGATATTTTAAGTTTCCTTTCCACTTTGTTTTTTTGTTTTGGGCATTTCCTTCCCTTTGGGAGTTTCCTTTTTATTTGTCCTCTTGTTAATTTGAGTTAGTTTATTTGGTAGGACTTAGTTAATGGAAGGGCGTTGGAGAGAGTTATAGAACAAAGAGACCTCAGGGTATAAGTTAATAGCTTCTTGAAAATGGTGTCACAGGTGGACAGACTAGTAAAGAAGGCATTCGGCATATTTGGTTTCATCGGTCAGAACACTGAATTCAGGAATTGGGACATCTTGTTGAAGTTGTATAAGATATTAGTTCTGGTCACCCTATTATAGTAAGGATATTATTAAAGTACAAAGTGTACAGAAAAGATTTACTAGGATGCTACCAGAATTTGATGGTTTGAGTTACAAGGAAAAGCTGGAAAGACTGGGACTTTTTTCCCTGGAGAGTAACTTAGGGATCAACTTAGGGTTGATCGAAATCTATAAAATAATGACAGACATAGAAAAGCTAGATAGTCAATATCTTTTCCCAAAGGTAGGGGAGTCTAAAACTAGAGTGCATATTGTGAGAGGGTAAAGACACAAGGGTGCAGTGGGACAATTTTTTCAGAGTGGTGAGTGTCTGGAACAAGATGCTAGAAATAGTCATAGAGACGAGTACACCTTTGTCTTTTAAAAAGTATTTTGGCAGTACACGGGTAAGATGGGAATAGTGGGATATGGGCCAAATGCGGGCAATTGCAACTAGCTTAGTGGCAAAAAACTGGGACAAGTTGAGCTGAAGGACCTGTTTCCACGCTATAAACTTCTATGACTATATTGCCGGAATTTTACCACCTCACCCACCCGTGGTTTGTAAAATCCCATCTGAGGCCAATGGAGAATGCTGTTCTCCGAGCCGGTAAAATTCCGGCCTATATGTCTGCACCAACTCTTAAAGGGCATCCCAGCCAGGCCCTCCTCTCCACCCTGTACCGTGCATTTACCAATGGTTAATCCACCTTTATAAGGCCCCCTGAGTAGTTAGGATGTGTAGCGGAAAATAAATCAGGAGATAGAAAAGCATATGAAAAGGGAATATTACAATAAGCATGGGGGAATCCAATATGCAGATGGACTGGGAAAATCAGGTAGGTAGTGGATCCCAAGAAAATAAATTTGTGGAATGTCTCTGATGGTTTTTTGAGTAGCCTATGAGGGAATAGGCAATTCTGCATTTGATGTGTAATGAGGCAGTCTTGATTAGGGAACTTAAGATGAAGGAACCTTAGTGACGACAGTATGATAGATTTTACCCTGCAATTTGAGAGGCAGAAGCTGGAATCAGATGGAACAGTATTATAATTAAATAAAGGCGACTACAAAGCCATGATGGAGAGGCAGGCCAGAGTTGATTAGAAACGGAATCTAACATGAAAGACAGTGGAACAGCAGTGGCAGAAGTTTTTGGGAGTTATTCGGGAGGTGCATCCCAAGGAGAAGGAAACTTGTTAAAGGGAGGATGAGGCATCCATGGTTGATGAGGGAAGTCAAGGACAGCATAATAGCAAAAGAAAAAGCATACAAAGTGGCAAGGATTAATGGGAAGCCAGGGGATTGGGATGCCTTCAAAAGCAAACAGAGAACAACTAAAAAAGCAATAAGGGGAAAGAAGATGAAATATTAATGTAAGCGAGCTAGTAATATAAAAGAAGATCGGAAGAGTTTTTTTTAATATATAGAGAAGTAAGAGAGGCAAAAATAGCCATAGGACCACTGCAAAATGAGACTGGAGAAGTAATAATAGGAAACAAAGAAATAGCAGAGGAACTGAATAGTCACTTTGCATTAGTGTTCACGTGGAAGACACCAGTGGGGTGCCAGAGCTCCAGGAGAATCATGGGGCGTAGGTGAGTGTAGTGGCCATCATCAAGGAGAAGGTTCTGGAGAAACTGAAAGGTCTGAGAGCAACTAAATCATCTGGATTGATGGACTACACCCAGGGTTCTAAAAGAGATAGCTGAGGAAATTGCAGAAGCATTGGTGATGATCTTTCAGGAATCACTGGAGGCAGGGAAAATCTGAGAAGACTGCAAAGTAGCTAATGTAACACTGCTGTTTAAGAAGGGATGGAGGCACCAGATGGGGAAACTGGCAAGATTTTAGAGTCTATTATTAATGAAATCAGAGTACTTGCAAATGCATGATAAAATAGGACCAAGTCAGCACAGCTTTTGCAAAGGGAGGTCACATCTGACAAATCTCCTCTTTGAGGAAGTAACAAGGAAATTAGATAAAAGTGAACCAATGATGTGATTTATTTAAATTTCCTAAGGCCTTTGACAAGGTGAAGGGCAAATTCCTGGCATCGATAGAGGATTGGCAGAAGGCAGATTGTGTGGTTAAAAGAGTATTTTTCAGAATAATGGCCGGTGACTTATAGTGTGCCTCAGGGGTCATTGCTGGTACACAACATTTTACAATATACATTAACAATTTTGAAGGAGGAACTGAAAGTACTGTTGCTAAGTTTGCAGATGATACAAAGATATGTAGAGGGAAAGGTAATATTGAGGAAGTGACGACGGGGGCGGGGGGGGGGGTGCTGCAGAAGGATTTGGACAGATTAGGAGCATGGGCAAAGTGGCAAATGGAACACGATGTGGAAAAGTGTGAGGTTACGCACCTTGGAAGGAGGAATGAAGACATAGACTACTTTCTAAATGGGGAAATGCCTAGAAAATTGGAAACACAAAGGGACTTGGGAGTTATTGTTCAAGGTACTCTCAAGATTAATATGTAGGTTCAGTTGGCTGCAAGGAAGGCAAATACAATGTTAGTATTCATGGCGAGAGGATTAACATACAGGATTAGGGATGTATTTCTGAAGCTGTAAAAGGCTCTGGTCAGACCTCATTTGGAGTATTATGAATAGTTTTGGGCCGGGTATCTAAGAAAGAATGTGCTGGCCTTGAAAAGGGTCCAGAAGAGGTTCCCTGCAATTAAAAGCTTGTTGCGTGAGGAGCTGTTGAGGACCTGGGTCTGTCCTCATTGGAATTTAGGATGAAGAGGGAGGGATCTTATTGAAACTTACAGGATACTAAGTTCTTAAGTCTTTGAGGAGGTAACTAAACGTGTGGACGAAGATAGAGCAGTTGATGTTGTATACACAGATTTTAATAAGATGTTTGATGAGATTCCCCATGGTAGGCTCATGAAGATGTGGGATAGAAGGAAATTTGGCTGATTGTCTTCAATGAGACAGCAAGTTACTTATCCAAAGGATGGTGGTGGAAGAAAAACTTTTAGACAGGATGCCAGTTACCAGCGATATACTCCAGGGATCAGTGCTGGATCCTCTGCTATTTTTAATTTTTATCAATGACTTAGAAGAGAGGGCTGAAGGGTGGGTTAGTGAATTTGCTGATGATACCAAGATTGGTGGAATAATGGATGAAGTGGAAGGCTCTTGCAGGCTGAAAAGAAACATTGATAGGATGCAGAACTGGGCCAAAAAGTGGCAGATGGAGTTTAACCCTGATAAGTGCAAGGTTATTCATTTTGGTAGGACAAACTTGAATATGGATTACAGGTCAATTTTCTAAGGAATATGGTGGAACAAAGACATCTTGGGGCTCATATCCACAGATCTCTGAAGGTTGCCACTCAAGTGGAAAGAGCCGTGAAGAAGGCTTATAGTATGTTAGTGTTTATTAACAGGGGGTTTGAGTTTAAGAGCCGTAGGTTATGCTGCAACTATACCAGACCTTGGTGAGACCACATTTGGAATATTGCATGCAGTTCTGGTCACCTCACTATAATGAGGATGTGGAAGCTTTAGAAAGAGTGCTGAGGAGATTTACCAGGATGCTGCCTGGTTTGGAGGATAGGCCTTATGAGGAAAGGTTAAGGGAGCTGGGACTTTTCTCTTTAGAGTGGAGGAGGATGACAGGTGATTTAATAGAGGTTTATAAGATGATGAGGGGGATAGCTAGAGTGGACATGAAGAGACTATTTCCTCAGATGGATGTAGCTGTTACTAGGGGGCATAACTATAAGGTTCATGGTGGGAGATATAGGAGGGATGTCTGAGGTAGATTCTTTACTCAATGGCTGGGATGTGGAATAGACTGACTGTTATGATCGTGGAGTCAGACAATTTAGGAATAGGCACATGGAGCACACCAGAATGATAGGGGGTGGCATAGCTTGATCTTGGGTTCGGACATAGCTTGGCACAACATGAGGGCCGATGGGCCTGTACTGTGCTGCAATGTCTATGTTTCTATGTTTCTACACTGGGTGGCCTGGATAAAGTGGACGTGGAGAGGATGTTTCCACAAGTAGGAAAAAAATGGACGATTCTTTGAAACAAAGACGAGGAGCAATTTCTCAAACTACAAAGAGGTGAATCTGTGGAATTTTTTACCACAGAAGGCTGTGGAGGCCAGCTCATTGAATGTCTTTAAGATAAAGATAGAGAAAAATAGGTTCTTGATTAGGGAATCAAGGGTTATGAGGAAAAGGTAGGAGAATGGGGATGAGAAAAGTATCAGCCAGAGCAGACTCAATGAGCTGAGTGGCCTAATTCGGCTCCTATGTCTTGTGGTCTGACCTGTACATCTTTGGTTTGTGGGAGAAAACTGGAAAGCACTTGGACAAAAACCACACAGACACAGGAAGAACATGCAAACTCCAGACAGTCACCCAAGGCTGGAATCGAACCTGGGTCCTTAATGCTGTGAGGCACTCTCGTAACCCCACATAATTACTCTGTTAATTCCCTTGACACGAAGGGGTAATTTTATCATTGCCAATCCACCTAACCTGCACAATTTTGGAAGGAAAGATGGTCTAACCTGTATATCTTTGGATTGTGGAAGGAAACTGGAGCACCTGGAGGCCAGAATTGAATGCAGATCCCTGGCGCTATGAGGAGCAGTGCTATCCATTGTGCCACCATGCTGTCCTAACTTTAAGATCAAAGAATTTTGAAAAATGGCAAAAAACTAGGAAAAGCAAGAGTTCAGAGACGTATAGATTATCAAAATGTTAAAAAGCAACATTAATATAATATTAATGATTAATATAAAATAAAATATTAAAGGGAGGTTTTGTTCGTTATACAAAGCCTTGATTAAACCACATTTAGAATATAATTCTGGGTATTGGTCATTAGGCAGCTTTATTAACATTGAAAAGAAAGCAATTTCTGAAGAATTTTACCAATTTGGAGATTATAGAAATCAGGGTATCTTGTACTCACTAGAATATGAAAGATTAAGGGATGGTTTTAGTCTAGATCTGACATTGATTGGGAATCTGGAATTAGGTGACATAATCTTAAAATCAAAGCCAGGCCACTCACTCAGGAAAGAAGTTTGGAAAACTTGCATTCATAGCATGGCAGCAGTAGAGATTCTCTCACAGAAAACAGTAGACGTTAGCTCAATAATTTCAAATCCGAGGTTGTTAGATTTCAGTGAGCCAAGTGCATTCAAGGCCAAAGCATTGGATGGTACAACAGGATAGCAGGGCTGAATGGCCGATTCACGTTGCTCAACCCACTCCTGACTTCAGGGACTAAGGAACAAAAGGAGGGAGCTCCACTTTGGAAGAGTGTCTTCCAGCTTGCAGTGCCCTTCCTTGCCCAGTTTGCCTTATTCCCCACACACAATGCACTACCTGCTCCTCTCTGCAGTCAGCCTCCTCTGTACTCCTGCTCGCTTCTCCAGCCACGGCCAAGGCAGCCGTTTCCTGGCGCTCTTCGTGCTCTGTCTCCGGTTCAGAATCGCTTAGCCAGGTCGAATCACATTCCTCCACCGTGCTTGGCTCCCTGACACTCCAAAACTGCGAGTTTCCCATTGACGAGCGGGCAATGCCCAGGAATCCCCCCGATACGCGCAAGCACCCATTCACGCTGGGGGATGGTTCAGCGACCGACTTCCTCTTTCTTATAAATACATTCTCTGGTTTACAAGCACACAGCTGTTGAACACAATCTCCTGCTCCTCCCAGCAGTAGCAAGTCGTCACACAACCCTGTCTGCAATGTTAAACAGAGCAGGCTCACTGAGAAACAGCCTGGGTCAGCTGCTTCTTACCGTCAATGTCGCAAACCCACCTCATCAATTTGACTGTACTTGCTGCTAAGACAGAAGCTGTGGAACAGGACTTGTCGGCATCTACTGTTTCATTCGGCACATTGCAGTTAAATATTCCAATCTTGCCCTTTATTTTCAGCACTGGCTGGGCGGTGGGGAGGATGGACAAAAATAAACATTCAAAGCCAGGCACATACCGTGGGAAATATCTTCAGTTGGAAGCCTTCATCTTTCACCATTTGGAAACCTTCATCTTTCACAGAAGCAGATTGTATAGTCTGAAATCCACAAACTTTGTCAAGTTTTCAGAATGGGCCTGAACATCCAAAGTACTGTTATGCACAATTTAACAGAATATCATGGTTTAAAGTATAACATTTTCTTTCTTTTTTAACACTTTTGCTTAATTGTTTAAACAAATTTGGTAAGGCTGTTTACCTGACAGCTAAAAGGTTTGAAATCAGAGGCTGAGAATCCTATGGTGAGTAACTCACCTCCTGATTTCCTGAAGTCTGTTCACTCTAAAGTGGGGATGCCACTGTTGGACTGAGGTAGAAGTTTCACAACACCAGTTGTCCAACAGGTTTATTTGATAGTATAAGCTTTTGAAGAGCTGCCTCTTCACCAGGTGATGAAATCCAGCAGATGATTCATCAGGTGATGAAATCCAGGTTGTGAGACTTTTTACCCTGTTTACTACGTACAAGGCACAAGTCAGGAGTGTGATGGAATTGTTTATACTTGCTGGATGAATCATAAAATCCTTGTAATGCAGAAGGAAGCCATTTTGCCTACTGAGCCTGCACTGACAACAATCCCACACAGGCCCATCCCTGCAACCCCACATATTCATCCTGTTGGTCCTCCTGACACTAAGGGGCAATTTAGCTTGGCAAATCATTCTAATCTTCAAAGCTTTGGACTGTGGTAGGGAAATGGATCACCTGGAGTAAAATCCAGACAGCCATGGGTAGAATATGCAAACGCCACACAGTCACCTGAAGCAAGAATTGAATCCAGGTTGCTGGTGCTGTGAGGCAGCAGTGCTAACTACTGTGCGACAGTGCCATCCTTTTATCATGAGACTTCACTATAGTTTCAGTCATGAGTTCCAGTTGTTGTAGTTCACAGACACTCTATATAATACTCAATAAACTTGACACCATCCAGGACAAACTAGTATGTTTGATTGCCATCCCTTCCACAAACATTCTGTCCCTCCACCACTGACAAACTGTGACAGCCTCATGTACCATCTACAAGAGGCACTGTAGCAAATTACCAAGGACAGCAAATAACTGGGAAATCATCACTTCGAGATTCCCTCCAAGTCATACACCATCCTCACCTGGAAATATATCTTTATTCCTTCACTGTCATTGGGTCAAAATCCTGGAACTCCCTCCCTAACAGTGTTGTGTGAGTGTACCTACAGCTTCTTCCCTGCTGCTGTCAGACTTTTGAATGGACTTACCTTGCATTAAGCTGATCTTTCTCCACACCCTAGCTATGATTGTAACACTACATTCTGCACTCTCTCCTTCCTTATGAACAGTGTTTTGTCTGTATAGCATGCAAAAAAACAATACATTTCACTATATGTTAATAAATCAAATCAAAAGTCATATAGTCAGACCATTGGGTCTGCATTGACAACCACCAAAGTTGAGCTCATCCCATTTTCCAGCATTTGTCCCATATGCTAGAATGTTATGTATTTCATGTGTTTAATCAAATATTTTTAAAGTTTGAAAGGTTTTTGGCCTCCACCACCTTCCCAGGTGGTGCATTCCAAATACGCATTACCCTCAGTGAAAACATTTTTGCTCAAATCTCATTTGAATCTCCTGCCCCTTACCCTAAAACTATGCAACCTCATGATTGAGTCCTCAACTGCTACTTCCTATTCATCCTGTCCTTACATCCTATACACCTCAATCATGTTCCCTCCCCCTCAGCCTTCTTTACTCCAGAGGAAACTATCCAAGCCTATCCAGTTGTGGCCGAAACAACATTCTGTATGGCTCCAACATTACTTCCTTGCTCTTTTATTCAATTCACTGGTTAATAGAAATAAGTATCCATATGCCTTCTTAACTACTTTATTCACATGTTCTATTGCCTTCAGCAATCTGTGAAACAGGATCCAAATTACTCTGAGTCTCCTGGTATCCTACCATTCATTAAATACTCCCCTGTCTTGTTAGTTCTTCCAAAGTGCATCATTTCACACTTTTCAGGATGAAATGCCATCTGCCACTGCTCTGTCTATCTGACCAACCCATCTATATCTTCATGCAACCTTCTTCACTATTAACCACCCTACCACAGAATCCCTACAGTGCAGAAGGAGGCCAATCAGTCTATCAAGTCTGCACTGATCACAATCCCACTTAGGCCCTATTTCTGTAATCCCACATATCTACCCTCCTAATTCCTTCAGACACTAGGGTCAATTTTACATGGCCAATCAACCACATATTTGAATTGTAAGAGGAAATGAGCACCTCGAGGAAACCCATGCAGACACAGGGAGGACGTGGGAACTCCAAACAGGCAGTGACCTGAGGCTGGAATTGTACATAGGTCCCTGGCACCGTGAGGCAGCAGGGCTAGCCACCACCGTACCGCCTTGAAGACACAAATCTTAGTGTCATCTGTAAACTTGATTATTATTCCCCCACATTATCATCTACATCATTTATGTGCACAGAATCTATATCAATTCCTATAATCAATTAGGGCCCGAGTAAAAGATTCTTCAAGTGCTGGAATGGGTATTAAGGGTGCTGATTTGAATACTATTTGAGGTTTTTCTATTATCTGACATGTTTGAGGAAGAGGTATGAAGTATGTTAAAGAATTAGAGGCCTAGAAACAGGATTTTTGATTTTTCTCCCTCACTCCAATCCTGTGTGCAGTGAAATTCCTCCAAAAATGTTTCAACTGTTCTGACTGTTTATTTTATATTTACACAGCTTGACCTAAATTCGCTCACAAATGTAAACAATTTTTCCACATTTACACTCTCATTGCCTATCATAATTTTAATCTCTTAGATAATCTCTTTCCTCTCCCAGAAAATACAACCCTAACTTATTCAATCTTTCTGTATTGTTTTGACCTCTCAATTCTGTTAACATCATTACACATCTCCTCTCCTGTGTGCTGAGTGGTCTATTGAAAGATTTTTTAAAAGTTAGTATTACCTTCCTGCTCTTCTTATCTGGCTCTCTAGAAAATAACCCCAGTTATTGTTTCTATATCCAATGGCCTTTTCATCACATATTTTCATTTTTGTATTTATATATCTATATTTCTCTTTGTTCCCCTAGCCCACTGTCTTGTTTTTCAAAAAAGAAGTGACCCCTTTATTCCTCCTATCTTACTTACATCATGCTATTTGGAATTTAACCTGCCATTTAACATCTACTCTTGCAAGCTTGTTCATACTTTGTTGTATAAAGTTGCAGTCCTCCACATAATTGACAGATTCTTTTCCCATCCTCATCTTATTTGCCTTTATTCCTTCATTCTTTTACCATCCTCTTCTTACATTCTCCCTTCATATCTTCTCTGATTGCTCTCATCCAACTGTAATACAAATAAACATGATCCCAATTCTCCATTAACAATCCCACATTCATCTTCCCTCTGTCACTGAAAAAGTAATTCCTACTCGACAAAACATTCCACATCAAGTTGATAAATCAGACCACGAAATATTACAAACATCATTTGTGCAGTCCCTCAGTTTCTCTCTCCTATGTGCCTTTGCCTGGCCAAGTGCTCCTGCTATTCCAATGGTTGCAGCAGGGTTGGTGTGCAGCTGTTGATTGGATATATAGAATAGGATACCCTTAAATAGTTCTTGGCCTACAAGTTTTCCTTCAGACTGTACTACTGCAAAATGGACAGCAGCAGGCTTGGCTGGCTGACAGGACAGGGACAGGCAGTGGTGTGAAGATGAATGACATTATTTTGAGAGAAGACATCAAATACAACTTCCACCGAGCCACTGTTACTCCCTTTGAGTGGCACTTCAACACTCCTATCTGTTGGAGGGAAGCTAGCTGGATGGCTATGAGGCACTGTCAACCCCTTTGGTCACTGGCATCTGCAGCAATAATAATGGAGCAAGCTGAAATTTTTATACTGAAATCTGCATAATCAAAGTCTGGGCTTCTACTGCAGCACCCAGACATGTGATTTCTATCTGTGTTGCAACAGAAGTAGAGACTTTGGTCATCACATTTTGCTTCAGAGTGTCCTCATAAATGAATCACAAAAGGCTAACTTACAGTGGTTAGGATGTCAAAAAAATAATGGAACGGAAGGAAGTTATATCAGGCGCCACAGAAAGTAGGTGAGATCTTTGTTGAGTACTTTGTATTGACATTCATCAGGGAGAAGGACATGATGGATGTTGAGGTCCGGGATAGATGTATGAACACTCTAGAGAATATTAATATATCGAGGAGGAAGTGTTGGGTATTCTAAATTGCATTAAGGCAAACAACTTCTTAGGGCCAGATGAGATCTATCCCAGGTTACTGCAGGAGGCAAGGAAAGAAGTAACTAGGGCTTGGACAGATATCTTCACATTCTCTTTGACGACAAGTGAGGTTCCAGAGGACTTGTTTAAAACAGAAAACTGTGATAATCCAGGAAATTATAGACCAGTGAGCCTGGTGCCAGGTGATGGGAAAGCTTTTGGCGAAGCTACTGAGGCACATTTAGAAGAAAATAAGCTAATTAGTGACAGACTGCATGATTTTGAACAGGGAAGATTACGTCTCACCAACTTGATTATTTTGAAAAGATGACTGATGAGGGAAGGGCTGTGCATATATTTTAATAAGGCATTTGACACACATGGCAGACTGGTACAAAAACTAAAATTATATGGGATTTGGGCAGACTGGCTAGTTGAATATAGAACTTGGTTCTAGAAATCAGAGTAGCAATGGAAGAATGTTTTTCAGAATGGAGATCTGTAGTATATAGGGAGATCCGTAGGGATCAGTGCTGGGACCTCTGTTGTTGGCAGCATATATAAGTCATCTGAGGAAAATGTGGATAGAATGATTAGTAAGTCTGCAGATGATTCAAAGATTGCTGGGGTTGCCACCAATCTTTGATTAGGGATTATCCAATCAAGGATTATCAGAGGACATAACAGGATACATGTAGATTGGAGACTTAGGCACAGATATGGCAGATTAAGTACAAGAAATGGGAAATCAGATTATAGGGAGATAAAATTTTGGTAAGGCTGCATTTGGAGCATTGTGTACAGTTCTGGTCACCACACTACCAGAAGGTAGAAGGATGCCTTGGAGAGAGTGCAAAGAAAGTTCACCAGGATGTTGCCTGGTCTCAAGTATGTTTACTACAAGGAGAGGTTGAATAAACTAAGATTATTTTCACTGGAAAGACAGAAGCCATCTTTGACTATGACTTGATTATGAAATTGAGAGTCACAGACAGGTTGGATAATTGGAGGTTTTTTTCTTCAAGGTGAAAGGAGGCATGTGTTCAAGGTGAGAGGGGGAAGATTTAAGGTTGGATATTATCTATATGGACTTCAATAAGGCCTTTGACAAGGTCCCTCATTGCAGACTGGTGCAGAAGTTGTACGGGATCAGAGGTGCATTGGCAAAATTGATATGGAGCCAGTTTGGTCATAGAAGAGAGGGTAGCAACGACATGGTGCGTGTCTGAATGGAGGGCTGTGACAAGTGGCATCCCTCAGGGATCAGTGTTGAGACCTTCGCTATTTGTAATATATATAAATGATTTGGAGGAGAATATAACTGGTTTGATTAGTAAGTTTGTGGACAACACAAAGATTGGTGGAATTGGTGAATAGTGATCAGAACCATCAAAGGATACAGCAGGATATAGATCAGTTGGAGACTTGAACAGAGAGTGGCAGATAGAGTTTAATCTGGACAAATGTGAGGTTATATAGATGGGAAATATACAGTAAATGCAGAACCCTTAAGAGTACTGTTAAGCAGATGGATCTGGATATACAGGTACACAGGATATTGAAAGTGTTGATGCAAATGGAGAAGGTAGTCAAGAAGGCATATGGTATGCTGGCCTTCATCAGCCAGGGCATTGAGTTTAAAAATTGGCAAGTCATGTTGTAGCTTTGTAGAACCTTAGTTAGGCCACACTTGGAATATAGTGTTCAATTCTGGTCACCACAATACCAAAGGATGTAGAGGCTTTGGAGAGGGTACAGAGAAGATTTGCCAGGATGTTGCCTGGCATGGAGGGCATTAGCTATGAGGAGAAGTTGGTTTGTTCTCACTGGGACGATGGAGGTTGAGGGACAACCTGATAGAAATCTACAAGATTAAGGGGGGAAATGGATAGAGTGGATAATCAAAAGCTTTTTCCCAGGGTGGAAGAGTCAATTACTTGGGAGCATAAGTTTAATGTACAAAGAGCAAAGTTTAAAGGAGATGTACAAGGCAAGTTTTTATATTGAGGGTGATGGGTGCCTGGAAATGACTGCTGGGAGAGGTAGTGGAAGCAAATATGATAGTGACTTTAAAGAAGTGTCTTGACAAATACAGGAATAGGATGGGAATAGAGGGGAATGGTTCCCGGAAGGATGGGGGGTTGGGGGTCTGGTTCACAGGGGCAGCATGATTGGTGCAGGCTTGGAGGGCCAAAGGGTCTGTTTCTGTGCTTAATATTGACCTTCATTGTAAGGGGATGGATTATAGAAGTAGAGAGGTCTTGTTGACACTGGAACCAGAATATTGTATACAGTTTTGATCTCTTTAGTTAACTGGAAGGAGTTCAGAGAATGTACGCACAGTTGATTCCAGAAGGAGTTATATTATGAGGAAAGGTTGAGCAAGTCTGGCCTGTAGTCATTAGAGTTTACAAGAGCAAGAGGTAATATTACTGAAATATATGAAAGCTTGATCCCCATATAGAAGAATCTTGAACTTGGGTGTACAAGTATAAAAACAGGGTATCATCAACTTTTGGAGGAATTTGCTCTGTCAAGGAATATTTTGTTTGGAATTCTCCTGTCCAGAGAACAATGAAGGCTGGATCATTGAGTATATTCAAAACTGAATTAAAATGTTACATCCAGTCAAGTGTTATGGAGGAGCAGACAGGAATATGAAGTAAAGGCCAGTCAGTCATGATCTCATTGAATGATGGAGCAGCTTAAGGGCTGAATGGCCCTTTCCTGCTTTTATTTCTTATGATCGATTTCTAATGGTTTGGACTGAAAATTAGCTAATGGAGTTGGCTACAACTTCCATACTGGAAATGTTTGTCTCCAATTCCTGTAAAAAAAAAGTCATCAGGGGTAATTTTGCCATCGTTGCAATTTTCTGCATATAAAGTTGGGTATGAGGTGAGTATCACAATGTCCGCCACCTCCACACCAGTTCCTCTTTACCAAGGTATGAAAATGGCCATGATCAGGACCATACCCAAAATAGGTGTGATGGCCATTAAAATGTATCTGCATGCATTTCAATTTTAGCCAACGTTCCTCTTTACCACTGCATTCACCAATCTGGAATCGGTGTGAAACAGACGTGCTCTGTAAAAGTCCGATTCGGATGCTCCATCAATGAGAGTTAGGGAGGAGGTAAATGCCTAGCATCTAATTGCCCTGGTTCTTTTTGTTATGGCTATTTTGTTTCTTAGGTTGGGAGGGGGGGGGGGTCTCTGCTGGTGTCCAATGTCCAATTTGCAGAATATATCCGGGTCTCAATGCTGACCTCGGGTCCTATGCATGCTGCTGGGTCCTAGTGCATTCCAGCTGAAGGATGTGCAAATTGCTGTGATTGTGGAGAGCACATGGATAGGGATTGGGAGGAACTGGTGTGGAGGTGGCGGAGATTGTGATAAGGCCAACTGCATTCTCCCCAATGAAAATCAGCTGTTGCTGGGGAGCATGTGGATGGGGGAATGGGGGAGTCTGCAATTCTGGGGAGCGTGTGGGTGGGGGAGGGTGGGATGCTGACTCGCTAAGCACCATTATGATGATGCCCTAGTGCAAACTAATCTGACTCCTATCTGAGCTCCATATGCCCCCTGGGCCCATGTCTGTGTAGTAGATAAGGGATCTGAAACCCCCACACAGGCCCTGGATTGGATGGGTAGGGGAGGGGAGGAAAGCACTCGTGGATTCTGGGGAACCACAGCTTCATTTTTCTCAGTGACACATGAAACATCCCTCCAGTGACTGTTAATGGAAGAGGATTCTTGTTCAAGGCAAATCTAAGAAAACTTAGTCACAGGTGGGTGGTGAAAAAACTTTTAATGATGACACTAAAGATATTTAAATAATAAGCTCTGATATAAAAACCTGTAAATGGAAATCTTAAGTTACTTAAAGATCTATCTAACCAGTATAGCCTTTCACCTGTGCCATCTTAATGCAATTATTCTTACCTGGCCGACCACAATATCTCAGATTCTCCCCAGAATGTATTAGAGGTGGAGGGGGCCAACTGCTTATCTCTCTCCGTTGTCTATGATGGACTTGGTGGGCATCTCCTGGACCTTGAAGGACCTGGTCGGTTTCCAGGTGTCTGTGACATTTCCATGACACCTCTTCATCCTGCTGCCCATGAGGTGCTCCGGTGTCAGGAAGGAGGGAGTCAGAAGATGTAGCCACCTACGGTCTTCTGGCTGGAAGGCCCTGTCATGAGCTCGAGCACTACTTCTTCCCCTGGTGTTCCTGTGGGTCCCTGGCTCTCTCCATGGGATGGCAGTGCTTCTACAGTGAGCTCCAATGTCACCTAGCCCTGTCAGTCCTGGAGGACCTACCTGTGTCCTACCATGAAAGGAAGTACGTTATGAGGATAACATTTCTGTCGACAATCGGCACGTTTGTGGAGGTGAGACATAATGTAATAAAGACTTCAAGAATTGGTAGTCCCAGTGAAATTCAGGTAGTGCAGATAAAGAGTGGGGGGGGAAACCACATTTAAAAAGTTCTATGAAAAAAATTCTATGAATATTTCCCTTTTGCTTGCTGACACATTGTTGGATTTTCTTCTGAAGGGGATGTGGAATAGACTGCCTGTTGTGATAGTGGAGTCCGACACTTTAAGAACTTTCAAACAGTTATTGAATAGGCACATAGAGCACACCAAAATTATAAGGAGTGGGATAGCTTGATCTTGGAATTGGACATAACTCAGCACAACATTGAGGGCCATAGGGCCTGTACTGTGCTGTAATGTTCTATGTCAAAAAAGATCTGGGCTGGGATTCTCCCAAAAAACCTTAAGTGCCCCGTGAGCAGAAAAAAGATAGTTTTTCTCACCTGTTTTTTGAGTGCACTTAGTTTAATCTCTGGCATTCTGTGCATTACAGAGTGCCTCAGAGAGATTTGTGCCAGAAAGGGGGGAGGGGTCTCTCATTCCACCTGAGATTCTAGGAACATAGTACTTCATATGTGCCCATATGTCATTGCCCATGAGCAATGGGCAACCACCCACTATCAGTCCATGACCTCACCAGCCCATCCATGGCCAACCCCCAATCTGCCTCCCCATGTGCAGCCCCAACCCTTTCCCCCATGGCCAGCCCCAATTGCTTCCTCCCTTCCTCACTCACTGATCCACAATGCAAATGCACAGCAGGTCCCCCACCATTACCAATTGACCCTGCCCCAAGTCGGCCAACCCCTTCCCTGGCTGCACCCTTTTCCCCCTATCTCCTAGGGGGTCCTCAATGGCCTTTGGACCCACCAGTGGGTAAGTACAACTATCCCCTGTTGGTGAGGAGCAGCAGTACACTTTGCTGGTGGGAACTTCCTGGCGTGTGGGGCAGATTGGGGGAAGAGACATTAGTAGGCCTGGGATTTCTAGCGTGGGGCTGATTACATCAGGAAAAAGGGTCTTGGAGACTTGTGCTTGACTAGACACTGGTTGTGAGATCCACTACAGACCATCTGGTGATGTCTCCTGGCCCACTGTGCTACTCAAGCAGATCAATTGGTTTGGGAGATTCCCAGCCCTGTATTTTTATCATCAAAGGCTAAAGAGATGTATTGTATTAATCGTCAACCTGCTGACAGGTAAAGTTATTTTAATTGATATTAACTATTGTTAAACTGTTATAATGAATTTTTTTTACATATGTTTTTAAAAGTTAGAGTCCATCCTTTTGATACTAGTGCCATGCCTATCTTCTAAATCTTTTATCCCTGGTTTTCTCTCCTACATGGTCTTCACCTCCTCCACTCATCCTGGCACCTTTGATAACCTCACTCCACCAGCTGTCCCTGCCTTGCTCCAGCAATCTGCTTCTCTTCAGTCCCACTTATGTTAGAAATTACACTTGAGGGAGAGGAGAGGTCTGCACTGGATTGCAGCTTTCCAGTTTGGTAACTAAGGCAATTTAAGGTTTAAAGGTTAAATTAATGTTAATTTCTATCTGAAGTCTGGTTTTCCTTTAGAATCATAGAACCCCACAGTGCAGAAGGGGGCCTTTTGGTCTCTTGAATCTGCACCGACTATAATCTCACCCAGGCTCTATTGCTGTAACCCCACATATTTATTCTTCTAATCCACCTGACACTAAGCATGGTCAATCAACCTAACCTAAATGTGGGAGGAGACCAGAGTACCTGGAGGAAATCCACACAGACATGGGAAGAATGTGCAAACTTTACACAGACAGTGACCCGAGGTCAGAGTTGAACCCAGATTCCTGATGCTGAAAAGCACTGCTAACCACTGCGCCACCATCACAAAAAGAAACACAGTGCCAATTACCAGATGCAAAAAAAGCCAGCAGATGGGCTCATGCCTAAACCAGAAATAAATAGTTTAGCAATTAACTACAAGTTGGTCTTTGTGGTGGAAGAAGGTGAGTTATAGTTGTAATTTTAAAAAACACTTTATAGGCTCTGCTTGCAGCCACAACTAGTTAATTAGGTAACCAGTTTAAGTAGGTTTCCAGAGAATTGATTCAATAAAAGTAAAAATAAGCATTCTTAAATGCTGCCTTTGGACTGCAGTAGATTTTAAAAGTTGGAGTTTGGTGACTGAGGGAGTTTGATGAGGAGGAGATGAGTTGATCTTATCCCTTCTGCCTTTGCTCTGAGACAACAGCAGCTTTGATATGTAGGATTTGGTGAATATTCCTACTATTGTTAACTTAACCAAAACTAGAAGAAGTAAAAGTCAAGGGAATAATTTAAAGGTAAATCATAGTATGGTAGCTTGGTCATATGAAATACTCCTTCCATGTGGTGTGGGAAATCAGGGATACCTCCAGCGTCTAGGTGATCCCGTGTACAGGAAGTGGCTGTAGTTACTCAAACTTCACATTTCAGAGTTGAGGCTATGACTGGAGTCACTGTGGAGCATCCATAAGGATGAGATCATTGTGGAGAACACTTAGAGTGAGGTGGTCGCCCTGCAGGTAAAGAGTGCACAGACAGAAAGAGTTCGGGTGACCACCAGACACAGCAAAAGCATTAGGCAGGTAGTGCAGGAGTCTGCTGGGTCCAGCTCCCTCTCTGACAGGTTTTCCATTTTGAATACTCTTGGGGGAAGTGGTTTCTCAGGAAACCACCTGAGAAACCACCAAGTACATCTCACCATGAGTGTCTCAGCTACACAGGTGAAGGGAGGAAAAAATAATGGGAGAGAAATAGTGATAAAGAAAATATAATAGATCCTACAGCCACAGACGTTACACCAGGATGCCAAGGTGAAGGCCACTGAGTGGCTGCAAGATATTCTGAAGGGGGCTGGTGAACAGCCTGATGTGTGGTCCATATCAGCATCAACAGTGTTGGTAATAAGAGGAATGATGTCCTGAGAGTTGAATATAGGGAACTAAGAAATAAATTTAAAAAACTGGATATCAAAGGTAGTAATTTCAGGATTAATCCAGCTAGCAAGGTCAGGAATAACAATAGACCAGATGAATGTGTGACTGGGAAATAAAACATTAAAAAAAAGTAGGAAGGAGGATTTAGATTCCTGAGGCATTGAGACTGATTGCAGGGAAGATGGAACGTGTAGAAATTGGACGGGTTGCACCGAGCAGGACTGGGACCAATATCCTCACAAGAGTATTTTCTAGCGCTTTTGGAGAGGGTTTACAGATTCATGAAAAGGTAAAGTTTTAAAATTTATTTATCAGTGTCACAAATAGGCTCACATTAATATTGCAATGAAGTTACTGTGAAAATCCTTTATTCGCCACACTCTGGCACCTGTTCGGAGCATTTAGCCTGGTCAATGCATCTAACCAGCATGTCTTTTAGACTGTGGGAGGAAACTGGAGCACCCGGAAAAATGCATGCAGATATGGGGAGAACATGCAGACTCCGCACAGACAGTGATCCAAGTCAGGAATCAAACCCAGGTCTTTCGCACTGAGATAGCAGTGCTAAACACTGTGCCACTGTGATGTCCATAATTGACATTTGAATTGCATCTGAAATGGTCATGTGAGACACATCAATTCAGGGGCAATTAAAAATGGTCAACAAATATTGGCCTTGCCAGTGATTCTCACATCAGTGTGCTCAGTTATCCAATAGCAGAGTGATGGGCTGATAAAATATCCAGGCTTGGCTAACAAGTGGCAAGTAACATTTGTGCCACACAAATGTCAGGCAATAACCATTAAGAGACACTCTAATTAATGCCTGTTGACATTCAATAGTGTTACCATCACTGAATCCCCCACTGTCAACATCCTTGGAATTACCATTGATCAGAAACTCAACTGGACTCAACACATAAACATAGCTTCTACAAGAGCAGATCAGAGGCTAGAAATACTGCGGTGTGTAACTCACTTGACTCCCCAAAGCCTATCCATCATTGACAAGGCACAAATCTTTCCATAAATATTCCATCACAAGTGTGATGGAATACTCCCCACTTGTCTGGATGGGTGCAGTTCCAAAAACACTGAAGAAACTTGGCACATCCAGGACAAAGCACCCCTTTGATTTGCACCACGTCTACAAACAGCAGTGTGTACTATCTACAAGATACACTGCAGCAATTCACCGAAGTTGCTCAAACAACATCTTCCAAACCCACAACCACTTCCATCTAGAAGAACAAGGCAGCAGGTACATGGGAACCCCACAACCTGTAAGTTTCCCTCCAAGCCACTCACTGTCCTTACTTGGAAATATATCGCCATTCCTTCACAGTTGCTGGGTCAAAAATCCTGGAATTCCCTCCCTAATGGCATTGTGGGTCAACCCACAGCAATGGACTGCAGCAATTCAGGAAGGCAGCTCACCACCACCTCCTCAAAGGCAATTAGGGATGGGGGAATAAATGCTGGCTAGCCAGTCACACAAATATCCCACAAATGAATTAAAAAAACTGGTAGATTCTAATTGGCTGATTTTCTTGCCTAGTGCCTGACTGTGGATTATCTAAGTCTCTGCGTAGAGTCTTGCTGGAAACAATGATGGGATAAACTTACAAAAACAGTGGCTCCAGTGTTTACTGACATGCACTGACCCTGCAGTAAGCCTGAACTCTGGAAATGAAATTGTGTAAAAATTACCCCATTGTCAATTTTATTCCAGTGCTAGTGAGAATAAAACGCAGAACCTAAATTGTGTTCCTTTCTACCTTTATTTGAACCAAATAACTAACAAAATAGAAACTTTAAGTACAGTACAACAGGCTGCTACAAAGCAAATCTATTCAGCACAAAAGAACTGGAGATGCATTAAAACTGATTTTGACATTTATACTTGAAAATGTAAATACTGCCAAAATCTAACTCTCTGTTAAGAACAAATCTCTAGTGGTGACACCTTTTGAAGCATTTTGAATCTTTAAATTGTACAGATCAAGAAAATAAAAACAAAATGGATATTGTATGAAATGGCAGGCCAAAGGTCTCTACAACCTTAGGAAATGAAATAGTGCCCTTGAAAATAGGCTCTCTCTCGGTTCCTCTGGTTGAAAGCCTCCCAGCAGACTGTTTCTGCTGATGTGGAGAAAGATTTGTTCATTGTGACCAGGGACATGGAGTAGAAACATATATTAGATGATAGTAACAGAAGTCAATCAAGAGTTAGGTTCCGAGGACAACTATTCCCTATACCTGGATAATTGAATGGATAAACATAATTAACCAAATGGCTTTTGGGTAATATTCACCATCTCCTAAAAAGCATAGAGGCTTTATTAATGTAGGCATATATGCCAGGTAGGGGGCAAACTTCAGCTCAACATCTCCAGCCAAACCAAAGATAACCAAATGAGAAGAGATTGCAGCTGCGTGGTGGAGAGATCAAACTACCTAATCTCATCTGTCCAGCTATCTGAGCTGAAGTGAGACTGGTAAATTGCCACCTCTTTTCTTGTCATAAGCCCACTTATTCTGATGATGTGTTGTATTTTATTTGAACGGTCACTTCTCTAGATGCTGTTTGTAATTCCCCGTGTCTTCGGAGGAATATGTGACCTCTCATGCAATTTAACAATGACATCGTTCAATCATTCTTCAATGTTAAACAACTTCTCCAAGCATAAGGAGCACACAGACCATTAAATACTGAAGCTGATGTTCTTCAGTGCACAAACAGAAAAATTACAAATCTCACCATTCCCCACCCTCCTAATCCATCCCCACTCTGTGACCCCAGCTCATCAGATTCAACCATTACTTCCAGCCAGTCAGCAGAAATGTCTGTATAGCTGTCAGTGCTATCAAGTGTAGCCACTGTATAAAACACTTCTACTATAGTTCTAGGCTTAACTATAGCCTAGTATATAAGTAACAAGTAAGTTTTATAATAATTATTTAAATTTGTAATTAATCTGAAAAAGCCATATCAAGACTTCAGATTTATTCTGCAAAGATACCCTTTTGACCATTTGACCTACATTTCAGCCTTACACCTCTTAAAACTTAAACAGCGAGTAACTAATAAGAGCAAATATTTTTGAATTGCAAATACCTACATAGAGGCAGCAAACAATCAAAATATATTTAAAATAAAAGCTGGGGATAGTGAGTTAGAACAAAAGTCACAGTCTCAGGATATAGAGTAGACCATTTAGGGCTGAAATGATGAGAAATGTCTTCACTCAGAGGCTGGTGAACTTCTGGAATTATTTACCACAGAAAACTGTGGAGACCAAGTCACTGAATATATTTAAGAAAGAAATAGAGTTATTTCTAGATTCTAATGCTATTAAGGGGCATGGGGAGAGCACGGGGGTTTGGCATTGGACAAAGAACAAAGAAAATTAAATCAGGAACAGGCCCTTTGCCCTTCAAACATGCATCAATCATGCTGCCTGACTTAACTAAAATCCCCTATCCTTCTGGGAACCATATCCCTCTATTCCTATGCTAATCATGCACTTGTCAAGATGTCGCTTAAAAGTCACTACTGTATCCACTTCCACTACCTCCTCTGGCAACAAGTCCTAGGCACCCACCACTTTTTGTATAAAAAATCTGCCTTGTGCATCTCCTTTACTCATTGCTCCTCGCACCCTAAACCTAAGCCCCCCCCAGCCCCCAATAATTGATTCTTTCACCCTTGGAAAAATCTTCTGACTATCCACTCTGTCCGTGCCTCTCATAATCTTGTAGACCTCTATCAGGCCTCCCCTCCACCCCCGATGCATCAGTGAGAACGAATCAAATTTCTCCAACTCTCCTCAAAGCTAATGCCCTTTATACCAAGCAACATCCTGGTAAATCTTTCCTGTTCCCTCTCCAAAACCTCCACATCCTTCTGGTAGTGTGGCAACCAGAACTGAACACTATAGTCCAAGTGCCGCCTAATTAAGGTTTTGCAAAGCTGCAATATGACTTGCCAATTTTTAAACTCAGTACTCCGACCGATGAACGCAAGCATGCCATATACTTTCTTCACTACCTTCTCCACCTGCACTGTCACTTTCAGTGACCTGTGTACCTGTACACTCAGATCCCTTTGCCTATCAATACTTTTAAGGGTTCTGCCAATACTGAATATTTCCTATCTGTATTAGACCTTCCAAAATGACCTCATTACCTCACATTTATCCAGATTAAACTCCATCTTCCATCTCTCTGCTCAAGTCTCCAACTGATCTATATGCTGCTGCATTCTCTGATGTTCCTCATTGCTATCCACAAATCTACCAACCTTTGTGTTGTCTGCAAACTTACTAATCAATCCAGTTAAGTTACCTCTAAATTAGCAAAGGTCCTAGCACTGATCCCTGAGGAACACCACTTGTCACAGCTCATTCAGAAACATACCCTTCTACTGTACCCTTGACATATAAAATGAGCCATGATCATCTTGAATGGTGGAGCAGCCTCAATGGGCTGAATGGCCAGCATCTAGTTCCTATGGTTAGATAGAGTTATGACTGAAGGTCAGTGTGTAAAATCAGCTACTTAACAGTGTAGACACAGCATATTTTCATGACATGTAATAAATGCTTTATTCAATAACCAATTTCTCAAATTGAAATCTAATTGTTTGCAATTCCGTCTCTATCTTTGGGAAAAGAAAAACTCCAATGTGATTGAAATTCTGAGTTAGTCCTCATGAGCAGTCAATAACCTCACTAAGCATTGGAAAGTTAGAATATTTTAGCATAGATTGAGTTAGAACAAGATTAAGATAATGCATGAAATACAACTTGGTCCTGACAGCTTGTTCAATTTGGTATACTCTGAAGGTTGTATCCAGTTGAGCTCTTAATCTAGAGCAGAGACGTGAGAGAATAGCAACATGAACAGTGGGCAATAGAGAAAGGGAGCAGCAACGTGAGGTGAAATATGGAGATTCTGCTACACATAGCAGATGGGGCGCAGAGCAGATGGGGCAGAGCAAAGGCAGGGTACAGCACTGAGAGGGCAGAACATTGTTGAAGGTGCCAGATTTTGGTTGAGAATTTGAGCCAAGTTGTATCAGCCTGTGCATATGGAGGTTATGGATTTCACTGTACTAGATGAAAAGCAGGAACAGAATTTGTCCAATTCACCTGATACTCCTGGAATTTCCTGACTGGACAGGGACAATGATGGTGCACCACAAACCTCTGAGATTCAATTCTTACAACAAATAAGAGGTGTAATAAAGCAGGAAAAATAGAAGATTTTGGGGATGTTTTCTCTGAGAGAGGGTTAATGGGTGACCTCAAAACTATGACAAAGATTGACACAGATAAGATGTTTCTCTTTGTGTGGAGGCATGACCAATACAAGGGAGCCCTAAATATAAGACAGTCAGAAATGAATCCCATCAGGAGAAACCTGTTTACTCAGAGAGTGATGCGAGTGTGGAACTTGTGGAATATTCAGATAAATAGATTAAATACATTGAAAAAATACTTCAACAAGAATCAGAGTAGAATTCTTGTACTACAGAAGAGATCCATTTGGCTGATTGAATCTGCACCAACTGTTACCACTAGCTTGCCCTGTAACCCCTTTCAAAGAATCATAGAATCCCTCCATTACTGAAGGAGGCCATTTGGCCCATTGAGTCTGTACCAACCACAATTCTATCCAGGCCGTCTTGCTGTAATCCTCATTTACCATGCTAATCTCCTTTTGACAATAAGGTCAATTTAGCATGGCCAATAAACCCAACCTATCTTTGGGCTGTGGAAGGAAACTGGAGCATCTGGAAGAAACCCACGCAGACGTGGGGAAAAATTGCAAACACCATACAGTTGACCTGAGGCCAGAATTAAATTAGGGTCCTTGGCGCTGTGAGACTTCAGTGCAAACCACTATGCCTCCCCAATGCTAATCCCTATGTATATATTTTGGGACACTAAGGCACAATTTGCCATGGCCAATGTACAAGCTACACAATAGGGATAAAGATATAGATAGGGTGAGACAAAGAAGGATATGTAGGATTCTGACAAAGAATAACAAGTATCAGTTGGGCTGAGTGGACTGTTTTTGAGCTATGATGAAATTCTATTTAATAAGGAGGGTATTCATATAATTTTTAATGGTAAAAATACAGACAGGACCATTACATCAGAAGGTTAAGGGAAGATGTTAAAAACAGTGGGGCCATTGAGACTTCCAATGTTAGGGAATACTGAGGTAATTTGCAATTTCCTTTAACTTTTGTGAAGAAACTCTCTACTTTATAGCACAAGTGAACATGTCCAAATATTCAAATGGCAGGTTAAATAAAGCCACTTGTTTCCTTGCATCACTAATGGATGTGTTGCAGTTCCTGTTGACATCAATAGTGTTTGGTGCACTCTGTCTAAAAATATATTCAATTCAGCAGTGTATTCTTTTTCAGAGGAAAGGCAAATTGACTTATCTGTAACTTTCACAGCAAATAATGGATACAACCAAACGTTGGTTTAACCATCAAGGACAGCCGATTTAGTTGGGAGAAAGGAGAGCACTTCAAACAGCTTCATACTGAAAAATAAAATCTCAGTAAAGTCTTTCAAAATATGGCAGGGTTCCTGTGTTTCAAAATAAATATCATAAATATTAAATATATAAGTTAATCATTTTAATTGCATTTGTGACCAATTAGTCTGTACTGCAAATACAATCAAATCACTTGCGTTTGGGGCAGAAGACAAACACTGAAAGCAAGACTAGTTTTAATCGAAAGATCAATACAAGGTGCATTGTTTAGAACATTACAGCACAGAACAGGCCCTTCGGCCTTTGATGTTGCGCCGACCAATATAAAAAGCAATGCCCCTCCAAACTAAACCATTCCCTTCTCTTCCATATACTTATCAACTAACCTCTAAAACGCCACCAAACTTGGCGCATCTACAACTGCTGCAGGCAGGGCATTCCACTCCCGAACCACCCTCTGGGTAAAGAACCGGCCTCTGATATCCGTCCTATAACTATCACCCCTTAATTTAAAGCTGTGTCCCCTCGTGCTAGCTTTCTCCATCCTAGGGAAAAGGCTATCACTGTCCACCCTATCTAAACCTCTAATCATCTTATATGTTTCGATTAGGTCCCCTCTTAGCCACCTCCTTTCTAACGAAAACAACCTCAAATCCCTCAGCCTCTCCTCATAAGACCTGCCCTCCATTACCAGGCAACATCCTGGTAAACCTCCTCTGTACCCTCTCCAATGCCTCCACATCTTTCTTATAATGCGGGGACCAGAACTGCACACAATACTCCAAGTGCGGCCGCACTAGAGTTTTGTACAGTTGCAACATGACGTTGCTGCTCCGAAATTCAATCCCCCTACCAATAAAAGCTACGACTCCATATGCCTTCTTAACAACCTTCTCGACTTGACTGCCTACTTTCAGGGATCTATGCACATATATACCAAGATCCCTCTGTTCATCAAGACTACTAAGAATCCTACCATTAGCCCTATACTCTACACATTTATTATGTCTGCCATAGTGCATTACCTCACACTTTTCCACATTAAACTCCATTTGCCACCTCTCGGCCCAGCTCTGCAACTTGTCCAAGTCCCTCTGCAAACTATAACACCCCTCTTCACTATCTACCACTCCACCGACTTTAGTGTTATCTGCAAATTTACTAATCCATCCTTCAATACCCTCATCCAGATCATTTATAAAAATTACAAACAGCAGGGGCCCAAAAACAGACCCCTGAGGTACACCACTTGTCACTGAACTCCACGATGAATATCTCCCATCAACCACCACCCTCTGTCTTCTATCTGCTAGCCAATTCCTAACCCAATTAGCTAAATCACCCTCTATCCCATACATCTGCATTTTCTGCAGAAGTCTTCCATGGGCCACTTATCAAACGCCTTACTAAAGTCCATATATACCACATCAACCGCCTTACCCCCATCCACCTCTTTGGTCACTTTTTCAAAAACTCAATGAGGTTAGTAAGGCACGACCTACCCTTCACAAAACCATGCTGACTATTTCCAATCAATTCATTACTCTCTAAATAAGTATAAATCCTATCCCTAATTATTCTCTCCAATAGTTTGCCCACAACAGAAGTAAGACTCACTGGCCTATAATTCCCTGGAAGGTCTCTCTTCCCCTTCTTGAACAACGGGACCACATTCGCTATCCTCCAGTTTAGTCAAAGTTAATCAATTTGTCTTTAAATTAATGATGTAGCAGATCATATCAAAGATGAATTCAAATACAAAATTGTGATCTAGGGTTAAAAATTGTTGAAATAGTCAGTCATCTGGATTAAGCATCAGAAGTAAAACAAAACACGACATCTTGGGCCCGATTTGACCATCAAGTTGTGCCCGTTTTCGGGCCTGAGGTGAATAGCGTGATATGTGACTGCCTCCATGCTGTTCCCCCTTTACCAAGGCCCGAAACAGATGCGACGGCAATTTAAATACATTTGAATGCAATTAAGTTGACTTAATGGGTTGCACGCTCAACTTTACCAGCATTTCTTCCTTTACCATCGCATTCACCAAATGGGAATCAGTGTGAATCAGACATGCTCAATTAAGGTCCAATTCGGATGCTCCATCAGTGAGGGTTAGTGAGGAGGAATGTGCATAGCATCCAAGGGCTCTCGGATGCTCATGGGTGTCCTGTTATTGCAGCCATTTTCTGTCTCAGTGGCTCTGTGAGTATGTGGTGTGGGGTCTATTACTCTGGAGGGTCTTCAATGTCTGACTTGCAGCAGGGACTGGTTTCAGCACTGACCTCTGATCTTGCGATGCTGCTGGGTCCTAGCACACTCAGTTCACTTCCAGCTGAAGGATGTGCACAAAGTCCTTTCAAATAGCATTGCTGCAGTCTCTCAATTTTTCAAAGAGCTATAATTATGGGGAGCGCGTGACTGGGACAATTGGAGGACTGTGATTGTGGGAAGCATGTATCTGGGGGAATTGGGGAGGGTATGATTTTGGGGAGCATGTGGCTTGGGGAATGGAGGGCTGTGATTGTGGAGAGCATGTGGCTGGGGGATTATGAGGAGGGTCTGTGATTGTGGATATGCCAAGAAGCTAGGATTAATGGAAATGACAAATTTGATTCTTAGTATTAGATCTGGTATCTGATAATGTCTCCATTATATTTCATGCCTCATTTCCACTTAAGATGTTGTAGCCTTCTGTATTATTCGAAAATACAAGCTGTTGTGGGTCTTCAAAAAGAAAGATGTCCTTAATTTGGCCAACCAATCCCTGAGTAAAAAGTCCAGCCGTGATGCTCTTCACTCCTCTGGAAAGTTCAAAGCCACCAAAGTAACAAATCCCACCATAATTCAAGGCAACGTATCTCTTCTGTGGATCCAGATCTTGGAAGAGAATCCTCTCGCCATTGTGCTCTACTATAATGACAGTCTGGTTTTGGTGAATGGACACAAGATGCCAGCTATCACAGCACAGTGAGGTGTTGTGAAAAGTGAAAGGCAGAGCCACTCTTTCTCCCAAGTTAACTGCGACCTTAAGATGTCCATTAGAGATGCCAATTGCAAGATAATCATTGTCTTCATCTTCAGCTTTTCCCATCCACAAAATCAGACCTTCTGCCTCACTGGTGGTGATGTTGAGAGAGATGGAGGTAAAGCGAAGATCCCTTTTCAAGTATAATGGATCTCTATACTTAGCATAAGAATTGCCAGTGAACTTCGCGGTGGAAAGCGTGATTTGATGTTGGCAGAGGACTCCTGCATATTCCAGGGGACAAGCACAGTGATTGGATGCAGAGGCAGGGTCAGGAATGCAAATAGAAGCTCCTTTGCACTGATGGTTGAGGCAGAACACAGAAATCTCACAATTGTTTCCAGCCCATAGTGAGGGGCAAGTACAGGAGATAGTATCTGCTGAGACCACGCTGCAATTACCCCTGTTTGCACATGTTTTGTAGCCACAGGCTGTTCCATCACAATCATCAACATTGTTTCCATCTATGGCTCCTTTCTCGGTCAATTCAAATTCAAAATCATTAATCACAACTTCTCTGATGCAGCCATCAAAGCCCATGGGTTCATGCTCCACTGCCATTGTATTGACGTCATTCAGGTTGGGCATGCCACCAACAAAGAAATGGGTTTTGGTGTCTAAAGCAGTCATGCCAACACTGGCCAGCTTGGTCACATTGACTCCATCCAGTGCCAGGTATCCCTCATTCCCAATCCGACCTGCCTCAACAAGGTGCCATGTTCTCCCATTTTTGTCCACTTCCTTGGCAGTCTGCAAGACAACCGTCGTGTCTCCTAAGTTGTAACGAAGCTGCACAAAGCCATGCACCAACCCAATGCTCAGGAAGTCACCTGTAAATATACAAAGACCATTTAAAGATCTTACGATCAAAGCCCACTTTGTACTGGCAATATTATACACATTTTAAATCTTGGCTGACATTGAAACATCGAAAAACTGTAGCACAATTCAGGCCCTTTGGCCCACAAAGTTGTGCCGAACATGTCCCTACATTAGACAGTTGTGCCGAACATGTCCCTACTAGGCTTACCTGTAGCGCTCTATTTTTATTAAATTCCATGTACTTATCTAACAGTCTGTTAAAAGACCCTGACATTACAGAGACTATTACACTGGAATTTACAGTGTCAGTTGTGGTTCAGTGGGTTCAAGAACCACTCCAGAGACTTGACTGAAACACCTAAACTGACACTCACAGTACTGAGAGAAGCGGTCAGCTTTGGACTTTGGCCTCATCTGTCCCCTCCGGTGAGCTTAAAGGTTCTCACATCCTATTTTGAAGAACAGCTGGGGGATTCTCCCCAATCAACATCACTAAAAAACAAGTTATCTTCTGTGTGTCCATATCTTTAAAGAAAATCCTCAATCAGGCACAAAGCTGCCCACATGACTAGCACTCCAGTAGCACAGAGTAAATGCATGGTGTTATGGGGATAGGGCTGAGATGGATTGTGGTTGGTGCCAACTCAAAGGGCTGAATGACCTCCTTCTGCACTACTGGATTCTATGACTCCTTAGAGAGAAACTTCAAAACCGATAACCACTTCCATGTAGAACAGCAAAGAAAGCAGATGCATTGGTCCACTGCCACCTACAAGTTCTCTTCCAAACCACTCACCTTCCTTACTTGGAAATATATCACCATGCCACTGGTGCTGGGTCAAAATCCTGGAACTGCTTCCACATGGAGTTTAATGCGGAAAAGTGTGAGGTAATTCACTTTGTCAGGAATAACAAATGTGTAGAGTATAGGGCTAATGGTGGAACTCTTAATAGTGTTGATGAACAGAGGGATCTTGGTGTATATGTGCATAGATCCCTGAAAGTTGGCAATCAAGTCGATAAGGTTGTTAAGAAGGCATATGAAGTCTTAGCTTTTATTGGTAGGGGGATTGAATTTTGGAGCCGCAACGTCATGTTGCAACTGTACAAAACTCTAGTGCGGCCGCACTTGGAGGATTGTGTACAGTTCTGGTCCCCGCATTATAAGAAAGATGTGGAGGCATTGGAGAGGGTACAGAGGAGGTTTACCAGGATGTTGCCTGGGTATGGAGGGCAGGTCCTATGAAGAGAGGTTGAAGGATTTGAGGTTGTTTTCGTTAGAAAGGAGGCGGCTAAGAGGGGATCTTATTGAAGCATATAAGATGATTAGAGGTTTAGATAGGGGGGACAGTGATAGCCTTTTTCCTAGGATGGAGAAAGCTAGCACGAGGAGACATAGCTTTAAATTAAGGGGTGGTGGTTATAGGATGGATGTCAGAGGTAGGTTCTTTACCCAGAGGGTGGTAAGGGTATGGAATGCCCTGCCTGCTGCAGTTGTAGATGCACCAAGTTTGGGGACATTTAAGAGGTCCGTGGATAGGTTTATGGATGAAAAGAGAATGGTTTAGGTTAGAGGGTCATTGCTTTTTCTTAATTGGTCGGCGCAACATCGAGGGCTGAAGGGCCTGTTCTGTGCTGTAATGTTCTATGTTCTATGACTGTAGCAGTCCAAGAAGGCAGCTCCTCACCATTTTCACAATGGAAATTAGGGTGTGGGCATTAAATGCTCGCCCAGCCAGCAATTCCCACATGAATGAATGAAAAAATTCTAGTGAATATCACATTGGTATATGTGGAAGCTTGCCGTGCGCAGATTCCTGCCAACTTCATATATTAAACTCCAAAAGCTGACTGTAAAGTAATGAAAGGTGCAATAGAAGTGCAAATCCTGTCTTTTTAACAATGGACATCGGGTATAGACAGGCTTCACACCATAGAATCCATGGGGGTGATTTTACCATTGCATTGTGCCCATTTTTGTGTACCAAATCTTGGTAAAGTTTGTCGTGAGGCAAGCTGCGCAATCCATGCCCGCCTCTGCGCCAATTTCTCCTTTACCAAGGCCCGGAAATGGCTGTGATTGGAACCATGCCCAAAATGGCTGAAACAGCCAGTTAAATGTATTTGCGTGCATTTTAATCCACTTAATGGGCTGCATGCCCAACTTTACTGGCACTTCCCTCTTTACCACTGCATTTGCCAATCCAGAATCAACATGAAACAGACATGCTCCATAAAAGTCCAATTTGAGCACTCAATCAGTGAGGGTAAGCAGGCGTAGTGCTGCTTATGGGGGTTCTTTCATTGTGGTCATTTCGTTTTGAGGGTCTGTGAGTATGTGAGGGGTTTGCAGGTCTATTGCTGAGCAGGGTGTCTGACATCTGATTTGCAGCACGCACCTGAGCTACAGCCCTGACCTTGGATCTTGTGGATTCTGCAAGGTCCTCATGCACTCAGCTGAAAAACGTGTACAAAGCCTTTGCAAATTGCACTGCTATGGCCTCAGAGCTTTTCAATGAGCCACCCAGACCGATTGCAGCCTCCTTCCCCCCAACAATTTCAGACAGAGTGGCAATGGTTTCCCCTATTTCCTTCCACTTTCCACACACCTGATGAAGGAACACCATTCCTGAGATTACTATCAAATAAACTGGTTGGACTCTAACCTGGTGTTTTGAGACTTCTTACAGTGTTTGCCCCAGTCCAATGCCGGCATCTCTACATTGTGTAGGTATACTACTGTCATGTTAGGGAGGGAATTCCAGGATTTTGACCTAGTGGCAGTAAAGGAGTGGTAATATATTTCTGAGTCAGGATGATGAATGCCTTAGAGAGGAATTTGCAGGTGGTAGTGCTCTCAGTTATCTGCTACTCTTGTCCTTTTAGATGAGAGTGGTCATTTGCTTGGCAGGAGACAAATTATGCACTGCAAGATTCCAAAGAACAAAGAACAAAACAGCACGGGAAACAGGCCCTTCGGCCCAACAAGCCCGCGCTGCCATCCCGATGTTCCCACCTCTACCCATGATCCCTGTCTATGTTTATAGGTCTATGGATTAAAAACCAAATTTGAGACAATTTAGTGAGAATTTGTTTTGCCAATTAGCCTAAGAGCACATCTTTGGGATGTGGGAGGAAACTGGAGCACCCGGAGAAAACCCACGCAAGCACGGGGAGAATGCGCAAACTCCCACAGACATGGGCCCAAATCCATGTATCTGCACAGCACAGCGATAGTCACTGAGCTGTCGTGTTGCCCATCAAATGGTCCAGGTCAAGCGTACACTAACGATGTGAAGCACTAGGATACTCTCGAAAAAGATCCAAGAGCAGCCCTCTCGCGACCCATCGCGTGTATGCCCCTCGTTAGACAACAAGGTGGACCAAAGGTAGGATAAAAACAAGTACATCAATATCATCATCTATTTACACACTTCCCAGGGACTCCAAAGGCTCATGATCCCTAGTTTAAAAGAGTTTTCTATACCCCTCCATTCCCATTCTGTTCATGTGCCCATCTAAGTATTTCTTAAATAACTCGAGTACCTGCCTCCACCACTTTACTTGGCTGGTAGCTTGGTAGCCATTCCATACCCCCACCACCCTCTGTGTGAAAAAACTCCCTCCAGCATCCAAATTATACCTTAACCCCCTCACTCTAAGCCCATGAGCCCTCGTGGTATTCGAGTCCATCCTAGGAAAAAGCTTAACCTTGTTTATCTATACCCCTCATAATCTTGTACACCTCTATTAGATCTCCTCTAAGTCTACGTCTTTCTTAGGAAAACAGTCCCGATTTGCCAAACCTCTCTTCGAAACTCAGACTTTCCATACTAGACAGCATCCTGGTAAACCTCCTCTGCACTCTCTCCAGAGTCTCCACATCCTTCTGGTAGTAAGGCGACCAGAACTGGACGCAGTATTCCAAATGAGGTCTAACCAGCGTTTTATACAACTGCAACATTAAAGGCCAGCTCTTGTACTCTATACCCCTTCCTATAAAGGCTAACATACTATATGCTTTCTTCACAACCTTCTCCACTTGCTCTGCCACCTTCAGAGACTTGTTCACCTGCACCCCCAGGTCCCTCTGCGTTTCTATACTCTTAATAAGTCTACCCTTTATCATATACCTCCCCCCTACATTCTTTCTCCCGAAATGCATCACCTCACATTTATCAGGATTGAATTCCATCTGCCATCTGTCTGCCCAAGCTACCAGCCTATGTCCTGCTGCATCGCCTGACAATGCTTCTCACTATCCACAAGTCCAGCCAGCTTTGTATCGTCTGCAAACTTGCTGATCACTCCTCTTACTCCCTCTTCCAAGTCATTTATATATATTACAAATAGAAGAAGTCCCAGTACTGAGCCCTGCGGCACACCACTAGTGACCGACCTCCAGCTAGAGAAACACCCTTCACTATTACTCTCTGTCTCCTATTACCAAGCCAGTTACTTATCCATCTAGCTATCTGTCCTTGTATCCCATTAGCCTTGACCTTCTCAACTAACCTCCCATTAAGGACTTTGTCAAACGCCTTACTAAAATCCACACAGATGACATCAACTCTTGTCGACATCATCCCTTCGTCCACCGTTTTCGTCACCTCCTCAAAAAATTCTACCAGATTTGTAAGGCACGACTTCCCCTTAACAAATCCATGCTGCATATCCCTAATCAGATCGCAACGCTCTAAGTGCCTATACATCCTATCTCTAAGAATCCCCTCCAACAACTTCCCTACCACTGATGTCAAACTCACCGGCCTATAATTTCCAGGGTTATCCCTACTACCCTTTTTAAACAACGGTACAACATTAGCTATTCTCCAGTCCTCTGGGACCTCACCTGTGTCCAAGGAAGAGACAAAGATTTGCGTCAGAGGCCCAGCAATTTCACCTCGCACCTCCCTAAGCAGCCTGGGATAAATGCCATCAGGCCCTGGAGATTTATCAGTTTTAATGCTACCTAGAAGCTCTAACACTTCCTCCCTCGGTATGGATATTTCCCTCAACTGGTCCACAGCTCCCTCAGAGACAGGAGCTGTCAACAAGCCCCTCTCCTTCGTGAATACTGACGCAAAGTATTCATTCAGGATCTCTGCCACTCCCTTGGGCTCTAAGCACAGTTCCCCTCCTCTGTCCCTAAGACGTCCGATTTTTCCTCTAACCACCCTTTTATTCCTAACATAGGAGTAAAAAGCCTTTGGATTTTTCCTAATCCTATCCGCCAAAATCATTTCATGCCCCCTTTTTGCCCTTCTAACTCCCTGTTTGAGCTCCCTCCTACTCTCTCTATATTCCTCCAATGCTGTCTCGGTTCCCAGCTGCTTTGACCTATCATATGCTTCTCTTTTCTTCCTAACCAAGTCCTCAATATCCCTAGTAATCCACGGCTCTCTAATCCTACCTTTCCCATCTTTCCTCTTGGCCGGCACATATTTATCTTGCAACATTTTCAGTATTCCCTTGAAAGAGTCCCACATGCCTAGTAGCCCTTGACCTGCTTTTGTAGCCACGATGTACTGCAATTCCCTCCTAAATGCTTTGATCGAATCTGCCTCCAAAACACTCTCAGGCAATGTGCCCAGATCCCAACTACTTGCTGCATAAAAATATTTTTCATCATGCAGTTTGGTTACAAGTGGTGTACCTCAGGGATCTGTTTTGGGGCCCCTGCTGTTTGTAATTTTTATAAATGATCTCAATGAGGGTATTGAAGGATGGATTAGTAAATTTGCGGATGACACCAAAGTCGGAGGAGTGGTAGATAGTGAAGAGGGATGTTATAGTTTGCAGAGAGACTTGGACAAGTTGCAGAGCTGGGCTGAGAGGTGGCAAATGGAGTTTAATGTGGAAAAGCGTGAGGTAATTCACTTTGGCAGGAATAACATGTGTAGAGTATAGGGCGAATGGTAGGACTCTTAATAGTGTTGAGGAACAGAGGGATCTTGGTGTATATGTGCATAGATCCCTGAAAGTTGGCAATCAAATTGATAAGGTTGTTAAGAAGGCATACGGAGTCTTAGCTTTTATTGGTAGGGGATTGAATTTCAGAGCCGCAACGTCATGTTGCAACTGTACAAAACTCTAGTGAGGCCGCATTTGGAGTATTGTGTACAGTTCTGGTCCCCGCATTATAAGAAAGATGTGGAGGCGTTGGAGAGGGTACAGAGGAGGTTTACCAGGATGTTGCCTGGTACGGAGGGCAGGTCTTATGAAGAGAGGCTGAGGGATTTGAGGTTGTTTTCATTGGAAAGAAGGCAACTAAGAGGAGACCTTATTGAAACATATAAGATGATTAGAGGTTTAGATAGGGTGGACAGTGATAGCCTTTTTCCTAGGATGGAGAAAGCTAGCACGAGGGGACATAGCTTTAAATTAAGGGTGGTAGTTATAGGACGGATGTCAGAGGTAGGTTCTTTACCCAGAGGGTGGTAAGGGTATGGAATGCCCTACCTGCTGCAGTTGTAGATGCGCCAAGTTTGGTGGCGTTTAAGAGGTTAGTAGATAAGTTTATGGATGAAAAGGGAATAGTTTAGGTTAGAGGGTCATTGCTTTTTCTTAATTGGTCGGCGCAACATCGAAGGCCGAAGAGCCTGTTCTGCATTGTAATGTTCTCTGTTCTAATTCTCTTCTTCAGTAATCTATCCACATAAATGAAGTTTGTCATCCTTAGAATCTTGTAAATCTCTCACTCCTCATGTCTTCACACTCATCTTAAAATGTGATTCCCCACAATGGGACAGAATACTTCAGTTGAGGGAAACCCACTGCTAAAGGTTCATCTGAGGTTCTTTGCCTTTTCCCTCAGTGCCTCTATTTATAAAGTACAGAGTCTTGTATACCTTTTTAACTTCTTTACCAATTGTTTTAAAAGCTGTTCTCTTGTCCTCAATCATTGAACCAGTGGGAAATTTCTCCCTATCTACCCTATTGAAACTCTTCATGAATTTGAACGATTCTATCAAATCTCATTGCAACATTCTTTTCCTCAAGTAGAACATTCCCAACATCTCCAATCTATCTGCATAATTGAATTTGATCAAGATTACTGAGGAAAGAAATCAGGAATAAGAATTGTCAGAATATGGAATTCTCCTTTGTAAAGCTATCGAAGGCTGGGGTAATTGACTGTAGGCATATGAGATTGAATTTCAGGTCAGCTATGATCTACATTGAAGACAGAACAGGCTGAATCTCCTCCTCTGTTTATATGGTCTGCACATCACACATAACAAGGTCCTGAAGGGGGTTTTATGGTTGGATGGTATATTACAGCACACCAACATCCTGAAGTGAAAATCATTCCCCTACTGCACACTTCAGATTGTTGAAGAGTGATGGAACAAAGTCTACGAAGCTCTTGCCAATATTAATAACTCAGTGCTTTCTTCCTGCCACCCCATATCATCACTGTGTGGATGATTGCTTATTCAAAACTACATCCCGAGTTCTGCTTGTGCTCCTGTTTTATTTCACTGTCTCTGTGAATTACAATTCTGTCAACGGTTTTGTCTCTGAGTATGGAAAGCAGAAATGGTGCAGTGATTGAAACTCCTGCAGTGCTGTCTTTAGAATCTGCCATAAGAATACATCATTTAAAATACAACTCAGTCAAAAATGATTTTTCTGGATGTTGCCATCTCCAGGTTTCTATCAGACACGAGTTGCTAAACTTCCCCTGCATTGAATAGACAGACACCGGCAATGTACTAACTTCACATCTACCTTCACAGAAAAGATGATGATGAAGGCATTGTAGTTAAGGAGGAGGAATGTGAAATATCAATGAGGTAAGTACAACAAGAGAGGAAATTTCAACAGCTTTAGGATCTTTGAAATCACCAGACCGAGATGAAAAATATGCTCGGTCGAGTCAGATAGGGTTTACAGCATAGAAAGAGGCCCGTTGGCTCAACTTGTCCATGCTGCCCCTTTTTTTTAAACCCCTAAGCGAGTCCTAATTTCCCACATTTGGCCCATATCCCTTTCTACCCATTTTACCTATGTAACTGTCTAAATGCTTTTCAAAACACAAAACTGTACTCATCTCCACTACTACCTCTGGCAGCTTATACCAGACACTCACCCCCCGTGTGAAAAAATTGCCCCTCTCTTTTCTCACCTTAAACCTATGCCCTCCAGTTTGAGACTCCCATACCTTTGAAAAAAGATATTGACTATGTAGCTGATCTATGTCCCTCTATAAGATGACCCCTTCAATAATCAAGAGAAAAAAGTCCTAGTCTATCCAGCCTCTCCCTATAATTTAAACCATGAAGTCCCGGTAGCATCTTAGTAAATCTTTTCTCACTCTTTCTACTTAAGTAATATCCTTTGTACAATAGGGTGACAGTATTCCAAGTGTGGCCTTACCAATGTCTTTTACAACTTCAACAGGATGTCCCAACTCTTGTATTCAATGTTCTGACCAATGAAACCAAGCATGTTGAATGCCTCTTCGCCACTCTGTCCACCTGTAACTCCACTTTCAAGGAGCAATGAACCTGTACCCCTAGATCTCTCCTTGCTCTGTAACTCCCCTCAGTACCCTACCATTAACTGAATGAGTCCTGCCCTGGTTCAATCTATCAAAATGCATCACCTTGTATTTATCTAAATTAAACTTAATCTGCCATTTGTCAGCCCACTGACCCAACTGATCAAAATCCTGTTGCAATCTGAGATAACCTTCTTCACTGTCCACTATGCCATCAGCTTGGTGTCATCTGCAAACTTACTAACCATACCTCTTTTACTTTCATCCACATCATTAACGTAAGTGACAAATAAGAGTGGACTTGGTACTGATTCCTGAAGCACACTGCTGGTCACAGACCTCCAGTTTGAAAAACATACCTCTACAATCAACCTCTGGCTTCTGTCATCAAATCAAATTTATATCCATTTAACTATCTCACCCAGGATTCTGAGATTTAACCTTCTGCAACAACCTGGTTTCTCTCTTAACTCTATTCCTACACCCGTTTATTCTTAAAAGGATTCACTTGATCCCAGCTGCCTATTCATGTCAAGTGCTTCTTTCTTCTTTCTTGACTAGGGCCTCAATATCCTGAGTCATCCAGGCTCCCTACTTCTACCAGCCTTGCTTTTCTTTCTAAGAGGAATGTGCTTACCCCGACCCTGGTTAATACATTTTTGAAAGCGTGCCACTTACCAGATGTCCTGTTACATTGGAACTTGGAAGTTGGTGAACATTTTGGTGATAGTGACCACAATTCGGTTACGTTCACCTTAGTGATGGATAGGGATAGGCATGAAGCTGGGGGCAGTAGTTATAGCTGGGGGAAGGGTAATTATGAGGCCATCAGGAGAGAATTAGGGTGCATAGATTGGACTAGGAAACTACAGGGACTGGGAACATCTGGAATGTGGAGCTTATTCAAGGAGCAGCTGCTGCGAGTCCTTGATAAGTATGTCCCTGTAAGGCAAGGAGGAAATGGTCGAGTAAGAGAACCTTGGTGTACGAAAAAAGTTGATTTGCTGGTTAAAAGGAAAAAGGAGGCTTATGTCAGGATGAGGATTGAAGGCTCTGTTAGTGCAATGGATAGCTATAGATTAGCCAGGAGGGAGCTAAAGAGTGAATTGAGGAGAGCTAAGAGAGGACACAAGAAGACTTTGGCTGATAGGATTAAGGAGAATCCTAAAGCTTTCTTTAGATATGTTAAGAATAGAAGATTGGTTAGGACAAGATTAGGGCCAGTCATAGACAGCAGTGGGAAGTTGTGCGTGGAGCCTGAAGAGATTGGAGAGGTACTGAATAAATATTTCTCTTCGGTATTCACGCAGGGTGATGTAAATGTAGTTATGGAGAACACTGAGGTACAGGGTAGCAAACTGGAAGGTATCCAAGTAGATAGGGAGGATGTGCTAGATATTCTCGAGGGTTTGAAGTTGGATAAGTCCCCTGGGCCGGACGGGATTTACCCTAGGATTCTCTGGGAGGCAAGAGAGGAGATTGCAGAGCCTCTGGCTCTGATCTTAGGTCGTCGTTGGTTACAGGTGTGGTTCCGGAGGACTGGAGGATAGCGAATGTGGTCCCGTTGTTCAAGAAGGGGAAGAGAGACCTTCCAGGGAATTATAGGCCAGTGAGTCGTACTTCTGTGGTGGGCAAAGTATTGGAGAGAATAATTAGGGATAGGATTTATAGTTATTTAAAGAGAAATGAATTGATTGGGGATAGTCAGCATGGTTTTGTGAAGGGTAGGTCGTGCCTTACTAACCTCATTGAGTTTTTTGAAAAAGTGACTAAGGAGGTGGATGGGGGTAAGGCGGTTGATGTGGTATATATGGACTTTAGTAAGGCATTTGATAAGGTGGCCAATGGAAGACTTCTGCAGAAAATGCAGATGTATGGGATAGAGGGTGATTTAGCTAATTGGGTTAGGAATTGGCTAGCAGATAGAAGACAGAGGGTGGTGGTTGATGTGAGATATTCATCGTGGAGTTCGGTGACAAGTGGTGTACCTCAGGGGTCTGTTTTGGGGCCCCTGCTGTTTGTAATTTTTATAAATGATCTGGATGAGGGTATTGAAGGATGGATTAGTAAATTTGCAGATGAACTAAAGTCGGTGGAGTGGTAGATAGTGAAGAGGGGTGTTATAGTTTGCAGAGAGACTTGGACAAGTTGCAGAGCTGGGCCGAGAGGTGGCAAATGGAGTTTAATGTGGAAAAGTTTGAGGTAATGCACTATGGCAGAAATAATAAATGTGTAGAGTATAGGGCAAATGGTAGGATTCTTAGTAGTTTAGATGAACAGAGGGATCTTGGTGTGTATGTGCATAGATCCCTGAAAGTAGGCAGTCAGGTAGAGAAGGTTGTTAGGAAGGCATATGGAGTCTTGGCTTTTATTGGTAGAGGGATTGAATTTCGGAGCCGCAACGTCATGTTGCAACTGTATAAAACTCTAGTGCAGCCGCACTTGGAGTATTGTGTGCAGTTCTGGTCCCCACATTATAAGAAAGATGTGGAGGCATTGGAGAGGGTACAGAGGAGGTTTACCAGGATGTTGCCTGGTATGGAGGGCAGGTCCTATGAAGAGAGGCTGGGGGATTTGAGGTTGTTTTCGTTAGAAAGAAGGTGGCTAAGAGGGGACCTAATCGAAACATATAAGATGATTAGAGGTTTAGATAGAGTGGACAGTGATAGCCTTTTTCCTAGGATGGAAAAGCTAGCACGAGGGGACACAGCTTTAAATTAAGGGGTGATAGTTATAGGACGGATATCAGAGGTAGGTTCTTTACCCAAAGGGTGGTTTGGGAGTGGAATGCCATGCCTGCAGCAGTTGTAGATGCGCCAAGTTTGGTGGCGTTTAAGAGGTTAGTTGATAAGTATATGGAAGAGAAGGGAATGGTTTAGTTTTGAGGGGCATTGCTTTTTATATTGGTCGGCGCAACATCGAAGGCCGAAGGGCCTGTTCTGTGCTGTAATGTTCTATGTTCTATGATACACACTCCTCCAATTAACGTTTGAAAGTTCCTACCTAGATGTCATTAAAATTGGCCTTCCCCCAGTTTAGAATTTTAACTTTTGGGCCAGGCCTTTCATTCATAGAACATAGAACATAGAACATAGAACAATACAGCACAGAACAGGCCCTTCGGCCTTCGATGTTGTGCCGACCAAAATAAAAAGCAATGCCCCGCCTAACTAAACCATTCCCTTCTCATCCATATACTTATCAACTAACCTCTTAAACTCCACCAAACTTGGCGCATCTACAACAGCTGCAGGCAGGGCATTCCACTCCCTAATCACTCTTTGAGTAAAGAACCTACTCTGATATCCGTCCTATAACTCATACCCCTTAATTTAAAGCTGTGTCCCCTCGTGCTAGCTTTCTCCATCCTAGGAAAAAGGCTATCACTGTCCACCCTATCCAAACCTCTAATTATCTTATATGCTTCAATAAGATCCCCCCTTCGCCGCCTCCTTTCTAACGAAAACAACCTCAAATCCTTCAACCTCTCTTCATAGGACCTGCCCTCCATACCAGGCAACATCCTAGTAAACATCCTCTGTACCCTCTCCAATGCCTCCACATCTTTCTTATAATGTGGCGACCAGAACTGCACACAATACTCCAAGTGCGGCCGCACTAGCGTTTTGTACAGCTGCAACATGATGCTGCGGCTCCTAAATTCAATCCCCCTACCAATAAAAGCGAAGACTCCATATGCCTTCTTAACAACTTTATCCACTTGACTGCCTACTTTCAGGGATCTATTGACACATACACCAAGATCCTTCTGTTCCTCAACACTATTAAGAGCCCTAACCATTAGCCCTATACTCTACACATTTATTGTTCCTGCCAAAGTGCATTACCTCACACTTTTCCACATTAAACTCCATTTGCCACCTCTCGGCCCAGCTCTGCAACTTGTCCTTATAATTCATAGAATTATAGAATCCCTGCAGCGCAGAAGGAGGCTATTCAGTCCATCAAGTCTACACCGACCACAATCCCATCCAGGCCCTATCCCCGTAACCTCACGCATTTACCCTAGTTAGTCTCCCTGACACTAAGAGGCAATTTAGCATGGCCAATCAACCTAATCCGCACATCTTTGGACTGTGGGAGGAAAACGGAGTACCCAAAGAAAACCCAAACAGACATCGGAGAACATGCAAACTCCACATAGACAACTTCACATTCTCCATAGCTTTCTTAAAACTATTAGAGTTATGGTCACTAGTCCCAAAGTGATCCTTCATTAATACTTCTGCAAACTACGCTTCCTTATTTCCCAAGAGGAGATCAAATTTTGCACCCTCTCTTGTCAAGCCATCCACATATTGAATAAGAAATTTCTCCTGAATACATTCAACAAATTTCTCTCTGTCCAACCCTCTAATACTATGGCTGTGCCAATTAATGATGGGAAAGTTACAGCTATTACTACCCTATTTTTCTTGGAGCTATCTGTAATCTCCTTACATATTTGCTCTTCAATTTCCCGCAATTTGGAGGCCTACAGTACAATCTTATCAAAGTGATTTCCCCCTTCTGAATTCTCAGTTCAGTCCATATATCCCTTCTCAGTAACACTGTGATGTTTTCTCTGATCAAAAATGCAATTCACTCTCCTCTCTTACCTCCTGTTCTATCTTTCCTGTAACATCTGTACTCTGGCAATCCTGTCCCTTCTTCAGCCATGTTTCAGTAATCGCTATAATATCCCAGTCCCATGTACTCACCCATGCCCTCAGTTAATCTCCTTGCCTGTTAGACTCTTGCATTGAAATAAATGCAGTTTGCTTGATCTGTCTGATACTAGGATTTCTAACATTGCCGTTACTGCGTAATGTGTTCTCTTTAACTTTTGTGCTGTCCACAACCTGCTTTGGGTCGGTGGTTAAGAGAATCAAGGGAAAAAATTGTGGAAGCTCTTGCGATCATTTCCCAATCCTCTTTGGATACAGATGGCACTGGAAGATTGGAGAACAGCTATTGTTGTTCTATTAATCAAAAAGGATGAAGGGTTAGACTGAGTAATTACAGGGCAGTCAGTGGTGGGTGAATCATTGGGGACAATTCTGAGGAACAGTGTAAATAATCATTTAGAAAGGTGCATGTCATAATGGGAAGTTCTCCTCCCACAGTACATTCTGTGCCTTTGCCACAATCAGGGCTTCCTCTAAGGGGCACTCAGCATGAAGAAGTACTGCTTTTCAGCTGAGGAGGGTGGTGGAGGTGAAGAGAAGAGACCACCATGTAGTAATCAGCAGAAGGTTCCTTTGTTCATGTGTCCTCTGATACTATGAGAGGGTTTTGGAGTCAACATTGAGAACTCCCTATATCATAGAATCATAGAATGCTACAGTGCAGAAAGAGGCCCTTTGGCCCATTGAGTCTGCACTCAGTAAGAATTTAGCAACACCAATTATTAATCCAACCAATTTATTTGATAGTAAATCTGCGAGCTTTCAACACTCTTGTGTCTTCCTCAGGCAAGTGCAGTGTTCTGGTCTGCAATAGCACACATCAGCACAGACAGTCAGAAATTGCTGATTAGAATGCGAATCCTTACATCTAACCTGCTATTCAAGTGTTAAAGTGGCTAACAATGTGTGTGAAGGGGATCCTGAGCATTGTTAGAGAATTGTGTATTTTCTCCAGACAGCACAGGAAGACACAAGAG